>OX336389.2:16297002-17517002 GCA_946902985.2 Meconema thalassinum | reverse complement strand
AAACAGCAGTGGTGGGAGGTGAAGGGAGGGAGAGGGGAGGGGGTGATGTATGAGAGAACACAGGAGGAAAGGGAAAGACAAACATGTATGAACATGCATGAAGCGCGGAGCGCTGTATACATAGAGCTATAGGTGGTGTACAACATGTGTGAACAAATAAAAAGTACACAGGTTCACACAACATGTAATTTATTGATCCAGGAATTAAACGTAGAGTTAAACCCTAACCATTTGACGTAGAGTTTATTTCCTTTTTGTTTCAACACTTTTTCCACAAGATAATGCTGAGGAAATGCTGTTTTCTGAAGTTCATGTAGATAAAATCTACCTTTTATGGGTTGATGGTTGAGGTCCTCGAGTAAATAGGTGACTGGACTGTCCAAGTAGACTCGACGAATTCGAAATAGTTCAGTCCCCCACTGAGGCGTGTAGCCCTTATTGAAGACAGACTTAAATTTGCTCACACGAACAAAATCCCCAATGTTCAGTCGGTGACGTTTAGGATCGGCTGTTTTTATGGGGTTAAACAGTTTATCCAATCGCTGAATATTTTTAGTTACGAGACGTGGCTTGGTCCCAATCATTCTATGTTTGGTGTCATTGTAACGTGATACTAGCTCAGGTAACATGTCCAACCAGCGATACGTGCCCTGAGCTGTAAACGCTTTCCACATATGGGTTTTCAATGTTCGGTTGAACCGCTCGACCACACTGGCTTTCAGATTGCTGTACGTGGTGTAATGGTGAATATCCTTAGATTTGAGAAAACTGGAGAAATCCTTGTTGAAAAATTCTTTCCCCTGGTCGGTTTGTAGCAGCTGAGGTTGACGTTTGGAGTGTTGAATAATATGTTGAAAGGCCTTGGTAACTAGTGGGCCAGACTTGCGACGCACAGGTTCAACAAAGGCCATTTTGGAATAGACATCAATGACGGTCAACATATAGCGTACACCGTCGTTAACGCTAGCATAGGGTATCATTTCAACCAAGTCAGCCTGCCAAAGTTCATCCACACCTCGTGAAATCACCTTGAGTCGCGGATAGTGACGCCTAGCTGGGCGATGCAACTCGTGAGCAATACCCATTTTAATGGGTGAGGGCTTAAACAATAATTTTGTCATTTCGAAGTTCTTGTTCAATTTCTTGAATTTCCCAATCGTGACCGGTATGGCCAGCTTGACGTGAGGCATGCAACAACTGTAGCCGCTGGACGAGCTTATTGGGATTGTGCCAGTAGGTAACATCCACAAGGGGTTTTAATGGTTTAAAAGTCACTCCCGAAGCGGACACTTTACGACGAGTACTTTGACTAGTGGGAAACATTTTTGCAATGATGATTTTATATTTTTGAGATATATTGGCATTCACTTGTTGCGTGGGATCATACTGTCTTTTGTGAGCATGGGTATCCAATAAAATGGATTTATATTTGTCAAGGTCCTCTGACGTATAATCATGGGAAGAGGGGGTCCGAGAAAAGAGCAGTTTTAACAGTCCTGGCGTTAATTTATAGTTGATGTTTTTAATGACAGCTTTAGTACGAGCAAATTTAATGGATGAATCGCCAATTTTAAAACTATCATCCTCATAGCGAACACCATACGTGGTATCTGTGTTTCCAATAAATAGATCGGTGAAATAGGGTTCCAATGTTGATCCATAATATTTTATTAAAATGGTTTTCAGTTGAGCTTTATGTTGAGGGGTGGTCAAGAGTTGTGAAAACGGAGACGCTCTGGAAGGGCAAGGTGTTTCGACCATGGCCAAGGATTTCTTTTTTCTCAAAAACTCTGCAAGGGGTGCGGCCTTTTTTTGAGGCGTAAACACTTGTTCCTCCTCATCCTCAACTTCACTAACACTAGTCAAATCTTCCTGTTCCTCTTCCTCTTCCTCAGGGTCCTCGTGCAGCGTCTGCGTGGCTTGTGAAACGGTGGGTAGCGTTTCAGATGGCTTGAAAGAGGGTTTCAACATGGCTTTTAGCGGAGGTGCTAAATGTTGTTGAATAAACAAAGCATGATTGGCACGTGATTGTTTCAATTGACGAAACTTTTGGCGAATAGGATTTTTTGCTCTAATAATATGCTTTTTTAATTGACTCTCTGCTAACGCCATGGTGTCTTGGCAAATGACTTGCCGGGGAATGAGACAAGGCCTTAAATAGCAATAAAATGATCAAACCCTAAGCGATACCGTCCTTGGTTGAGTTCACTTTGTTTGTCAATCACTAAACAGGCATGACGTTGAGTGTTCCAGCACTTGGCACACAATTCTGTAAACATTTGAAAGGTCATATCCGGATTCACATGTTCATTATAAATGTGACGACTGTTCCTCTCGTCCTGACGAAATAAAACAATGACATTGGCATTGTCACGAATCAACTGTTTGGACATTTTAGAATACGTTTGCCCAAGATAGAAGCAATCGATATGTTTGTGTCGACCCATGCTGAAATAGCTTTGAATGATGCCTTGACGTTCAGTGGATACATCATCGAAAATCATGAGTGAATCAGGCTTTACCTCATCCGGTGAAATCACATTTTCTTGCATGGAAAATGTAAAATAACCCATATTCTCTTTTTGTAATCCAGACATGACTTGATCCAGAAACACGTAGAGGGGTTGGTAGAGAGATTTTGCAAAAATATAAATATTTTGAAAACGCAGACCATTGGGCGCTGTAATGAGCGTTAGCAAAAGATTAGTCTTTCCACAGCCGGAAGGCCCCACAATGATGCAGCGAATGGAAAATGGAAACAGTGAACCATGGCGTTGTTCACGTGATGTGGGACAGAGATGGGAAACCATGTCCCCCACGGGGAATGACTCTTGCTGCTTAATAATCTTCATGTCAACTAAGGCTTAGACAGGCTAGCCGGCTGTCTATATACAAGACACCGAACCTTGTCATAGAAACAGTAGACTGCTACTACAGGTTGACGATGGATGTCTTTGGACGTGCGTTGATGGCCAAAGATAGGCCTGTCCTCATACATGATCCTAAACAGGAAACAGATCCTGCTAATAAACACTATGTGGATAGGTCAGTAGTGCCACGCACAAAACAGGGAGATTATGACTTTAAGGGAAAGCGGTTAACCCATGTAAAACATCCTCAAGTGTCTACAGACGTTACTACGAAAAAGTATGTGGATAACAAAGTGTATGAGTTTTATGACAAAGTGCCCCAGCTTACGGTGAATGGCTATAGCGCTAATCACCATCGGATGATTCACGTGGAAGACCCACAAGACGAAGACGATGTTTGTACCAAGCGTTACGTGACCCATGAAATGAAAAGGCTTTATAAATTTATCCCATCTGTGTTTTTAGTGTATCTGACAAATAAAAAACCTGTGAATGACAGAAACCATTTACCGCTAGTCCATGATCAGCACTTGACCTATGTGCTTGCTTCGGGTTTAAGCCACTATCGATTACACTATGATGGAACCATTCACATCAAATATGCCATACCTGATGAGAACCATTTACAAATAAAGATAAATGGTCATAGGATGTTGGTCCATGACCATGAAATGGTCAATGCAGGTGACGAATTATCCTTTTATCTCATGTTGACATGGGATGAAAAGCAAGCGGGAAAAACCATAAACGATTTCCCACTTTATGTGGAATTGGAATATACAGCCATGAAATAACCACCTGACGTTAGTTGTGATTTAAACTTTCTAGTGAAAGGTTGTTGGTCATTATCATCATGGTGAAACAAAGGTATGCAGTGAGAAAGACTAAAAAAAGGACTTCGTCCTTGGCAAAGCCAGGGTTTTCAACATTCGTGGCCAAGCCCTTGCGAAAGAAAAAAAGAAAAAATAATGTATTGACCATAAGGAAAGCCCTACGAGCAGCACAGAGACATGTTATTCCAAAACGTCGGCGACAGGTTTCAAACCAAGGGCGAGTGATTCCCGTCCCCAAACGAGCGGGATTTTTACCTGCATTATTTGCTGGTTTGACTGCTCTGGGCTCACTTTTGGGCGGTGCCAGTGCAGTGGCGAAAACCATTAAAGCCGCGCAGCAGGGCAAGCAACAACTCAAAGAAAGTCAGCGACACAATGAAACGATGGAAGCGATTGCCATGGGGGCTAGAAATGCCAATTTAAAGCCAGCCTTTTATCAACAAGGATTTGGGATTTCACCATTTCGAAATATTAAAAAAAAAAAATAACCTCAGCCATAGCGAGACATGCCCTGACGCATCAACAAGTGGAAAGCTATGCTAAACAACTAAAGCTTTCTCATTTTCGAGGTGTGTTTATGCGAAACCAATTACCCCCACGACCCTGGAAACAGGAATGTGCTGTTGTCAATTTGGATGATCACCGAGGACCAGGGACGCATTATGTAGCTTATGTCAAAGAGGGATCCATGGTATGGTACTTTGACAGTTTTGGGAATTTGCCCCCGCCCATGGAACTAGTGACCTATTTTGGAAACAGGATCAAGATATATTATAATGTGAAACGTGAGCAAACGTTTAACAGCCAACAGTGTGGACGTTTGTGTTTAATTTTTTTATATAAGACGCAGCATAAGCTAAAACGCCACCAGTATGTCGGCAGAAAGTAAAACGTTTACACTGCATGGACGTGGACCTGAAGTCAGCCTAGACTTTTACCCGCCTATCGAATTGAGTGAAAAACCCTATGGTTTAGGACTTGTTTCTCTAGAAACGTACAATCGAACATACGTGAAAATGTGAACAACAAGTTTTACTATGATGATTCTGTGCTCACCTTGAACTCTGGTGGATACACGATCGATGATATTTATGAACACATTTATGTGGTGTTGATCAATCAATATGGTTTAAAGTCATTTCTCGACGGAACGCACAAGTTTGAACTTGTAGGCAATACCAACACTCATCGCTGCAGTATTTTCTCTACCTTCAACATTGACATTAAAACACACCCCGATTCCATTGGTCCATTACTAGGATTTAAACCACGTGTGTTGGAACCCAACAAAAAACATGAATCAGACCATGAAGTGAAATTCATTGAGGACCATCATGTGTCGGTGACGTGTAATATTATTAGCCAAGTGTACACCAATCAAGAACCATCGCATTCGCTATATGACTTTATTGTGACATCGCCCAATGGGTATATTATTCGTGAAAACCCTCCAGTGGTGCTTTTTCATGCTGTGGCTGTCGATAGTATTAGTAATATAACATTAAGACTGATCAATAGAGATCAACAACTCATTGATCTAGATTCTACCACACCAGTGACTTACAAGTTGGTACTAAAGCCACTATGAAGTTTGTGTATAAAGCAACAACACCGTCTAGGAATGGTGTTAGTTGTTTGCCATGTGAATACACGTTAACATCTCAAGGCAAGCAGATTTTACAGCATTTGGGTTACCACGTCAACCCTCATAATGAATTCTATCCTAGAGATAGCGAACCACATCGAGGAGCAACCAGGAGTGGTAAGAATTGATCTCCATTCCTATCAAGCTCAAACACCTGGACTCAATAACAATGATGAAATTCAATTTGCTATCAACAACCAAGATATTTACACTCTACCGCATGAAATTGTTATTCAGATTGAAGGTCGGCTCACCAAAGCCGATGGCTCTACACCCACCACATCCAAGTTGGCCAACCATGGTTTGGCCTTTCTGTTTTCTGAAGTGCGGTATGTCATTAACGATATCGTGGTGGATAGCACTCGAAATGTGGGCATTTCCAGTGTCATGAAACTATACCCCTCTTATAGTGAGGAAGAAGGTAAAACACTTTGCATGACAGGTTGGTGTCCTGACTCGACCAATGACTGGATGGTACACACTGATGGGACCTTTACTGGATATTTACCTCTTAAACTGATTCTAGGCTTTGCTGAAGATCACCAACGCATTGTGGTTAACGCAAGGCAAGTGCTTTATCTGGTGAGAGACAGGAGTGATAATAATGCACTCAAGGGAGCCGACAATGCCCCCATCGATTCAAAAATTCAACTACAACGCTTGCTATGGAAAGTTCCCCATGTGACCCTTGAAGATAGCAAAAAACTGGACATACTCAAAATGGTAAAGAGAGATATGCCTCTACCCATGGAATTTAGAAGCTGGGCACTCCATGAGTATCCGCTATTGCCCACCACCAACACACACAGTTGGTCTGTAAAAACAGCTCGCTATACAGAGAGACCTCTCTACCTGATCGTGGGTTTTCAAACGAATCGCAAGTATCAACAAACCAAAGATGCCACGCAATTAGATCATCTGCAATTGAGAAATGCACGTCTTTTCCTCAACGGAGCTGTGTTTCCCTATGAAGGACTGGATTTGGATTTTTCAAAAAATAAGTTTGGCCCCCTGTACGACTTGTTTTCTAAATTTCGATGGTCGTATTATCAAAAAGAGAACGGCGCCATGCTACTACCCCAAGCGTTTAAGGCAAGAGCGCCACTGATTGTCTTTGACTGTTCTTACCTGGAAGAGTCTGTCAAGCCATCCAATATCGACATTCGACTAGATTTTGAAACGCATGACAATGTACCAGCCAATACCACGGCCTACTGTTTGATTATTCATCACAAACAAGTCAACTATTATCCACTGTCCAACCAAGTGACGAGTGTATAAATAACAGGTCATCGCACGTCAAGCCGCTCAGTCATGTCTTGCTTTAAAGCCTCAAGAGACGTCACATCCATGAATTTAAACTCTGAGGAACAACGTTTCAAGACTTTTGCCACGTGGCCAGTGCCTTTCATAAACCCTCAAGCCTTGGCAGCCGCTGGATTCTACTATTTAAAAACAAGAGATGAAGTGAAATGTGCCTTTTGTCCCATCATCATAGACCAATGGCAGGAGGGCGATGAACCCATGCAGGAACATCAGCGCTGGTCACCCACCTGCCCCTACCTGTGCAGAATGAAAGTGGGAAATATACCCTGCCATTCAAGCTATCCCTCACTTGTGTCTCTGGGTGATGAAAAAAAACAAGTTACGATACATGTGGGCCGTATGGTATCTATGGTGCTTCGGTGAGCAGCTCACCATCAAAAACGCCTAGTTTAGAGACATTGGGACATCATCGGTGTTATGGACGTTACAAACACAAGAGACTATATTGTTGTATCAGTTGCTATCGTCCTTATCCTAAAATGAAAAAAGCCTGTAAGACGTGTTATGATAATAAAATGATGTAATTCTTAAATTCTTATTTTGCATGCCCCCACTGTCCTACCCTAACCTCAATTTTGAAACTAGCATGGCAGGTAAGTCTATGTCATGATCACACCTGATCGTCAGTCAGTCGTCAGTTGACCTTGGTCCAGGCAAGCGTCAACATGTTGCGCACACTCATTGTGGATTGCCAAGGGATTAAAATTGGTGACAACAAATTTATATTTAAACAAGTGGCCATGATCGATTGTACCACGTTTTGGATATCAAAAGCTACGCATTTGCTATTTAAACCACCCCATGCTTTTGATTTATTGTGTGAAAAAGACCGTAAACAAACCCAGTGGATTGAAAATCATAGGCAACTAGACTGGAATCAGGGAACCATTTCCTATAAATATTTGGACGTGGTCATGAAAGCACACTTGTCCTCGGCCAATGTGGTATTTGTGAAAGGTAATGAAAAACGTCCATGGTTGCAACCATTTTTGGCGTCTTACTGCCAATGTATCGACCTCATGGAGTTGGGCTGCCCCTCCCTGCAAACGCTCATGGATACTTGTTCCTGTGGCAACATTACCCATACAGCCCTATCACATGCGTGGCATCTCTTTCATTGGTTAACCACCCATGCCTGCTGGGAGTTGTTGAACAAAATTATAACTCATGATTTACCTGTGAATGACGCCAGTGAGATTTCTACAAGCGACGTGTAAACATCTACAGCACGTGACACCATGGAGAAAGGCAATGCTACGGACAAAGCCATCGGCAAGTTCTTTGTGTGCAAAAAGAAACTAGACAGTTTTACCAAAGAGGAACTCTTGGCGCTGCCCAAGTCGTTCATTTATTATGTGGCTGCCAACGCGGTCAAAGAAATCTGGCAACATGTACCAAAATCATGGACTCAAGACCCTGTGTTGAGTGAATTGCAACCCTGTACGGATTACGATCACCATAAGCAAGTGGCCATGGCAAAATACCGTCTATGCGTCAGTGTGCGACTTTCCAGCTAGTGAAACTGTATCACGGTCATAAAAGTCCGTGTAAAGACTTTGTTGAATCATTCCACGGGTGTCATGGCGAGAAAAAGCAACAACAACAACAACAAACACAAACATCGTCCACAGAGGAGGAGGAAGACCAAACCTTTTTACCATCGATGGAAAAGGATATGCCAGACCTGTACTGGCAATGGCGTCATTGACAAAGTGATTCAATACCTACCTTTCGAAATCCATCTTCCAGGTTATCGTTTTTGCGGCCCTGGAACTCGTCTCGAAAAACGTTTACAACGTGGTGATGTACCCATTAATCTTTTGGATCAAGCATGCAAGGAACATGACCTTTCTTATCGCCATAGTCATCCTGGTTTAAGACATGTGGCAGATAAATTGTTATTAAAGAAAGCTAAACAACGTTTCACATCCAGTGATGCCTCAGTGGGTGAAAGGATGGCAGCCCTAATTGTCATGAGTGCTATGAAAGGAAAGTTGATGATGCATGGACATAAACATTGAGGAGTGAGGAATTGGGATTTGATTGTATTCTATTTTTCTTTTGTCAATTCACTATGACTATGAAATAAAAACAAAGGTTTGCCAGAGCACGATGTTTTGTGTTTTTATTATTTATAAAAAACCATGATGTTGATGGCTGATTTCTCATTTTCACATTTCACACATTGCCATTTTGCTAATTTGCAATTTACAGTTTTTGAAAACGTTCGTTTTGATGATATGGATTTTTCCATTTTGCTGATGACACATTTTAAACAATGTCCGTTTGAAGTTTTTGAATTTTCAAATTTCACACATGGCCATTTCCAGTTTTTAAAAATGTCCGTTTTAAGTTTTGCTGTTTTGGTGATATGGAAACATGGAATTTCCATTTTGCTGTTTTCATATTTTTTCCATTTGGTGTATGTTGAAAGTTGAGATTTGACAATGATGTTGATCCAAGTGCTTGACCTTGATAATACTGCAATGTGTTGATGTGTGTTTGGAGAAACGTCGAGGTCTACGACTACTGCAGGTAAGACTGTTTTTACAAAAATAATGTCTTTTGACTGCCACATTTCAACGAAAAAACGAAACTATTGAAAACAAAATGAGTATATAAGTGACCATTTACCCCCTCCCCATCCACCCACCCTACCTCACCGTGTTTGCTCTGGTCATCCATATACATCAGCTTTCTCTTTCCACTCATACATTCACACCTGTCTTTGGGAACAAACACAACCACTTTATTTATTCCCAAAAGCACATTCTCGACATGCACACTCATCCCAAAATAACTTTTTTATTTGATCATTTACATTACGAAAAATAATTAAATACTAGTTATTAAAGTTACTAAAAATCTTACTTATTTCATATTTACAAAAAAACACAACTTTGTACAGCGTTAAAAGAATCATACTATTTACCAATCAAAAAAATTTAAAAAAATTAGTTTGCATAGAACTTTTTTTTAAAGAGCAAAAGGTCCAAGTGGGTTGCCACTATTTACAAAATCTACTATTTACAATGACAAAAAAACAATATTTACAAAATACTAAATCTACAAGTTACATAAAGCTATGTCCCATAAACGATTAAACAGTGAAATCACACCTCCTCCTCCTTGCGACCCCAGGGCAGGCTGGTGAGCAGGTCATCAGCCCACACACGTTTGTTATCCATGGAGGCGAGGGTGCGTTTTCTCTGTTCCACAAGATACAAATGATGGTTGCTGGATTGTATCCTGCACTGTGTATGAGACATAGCTTTGCCAGTGCGTAAAACCGCTAAGTAATCGTCTACACGTAGTGATTTTACCACTGCCCTACCTACACCTTTTGCTCTTTTGGCTTCCTTACAGTCGAGTGTGCGATAACCATACAATTTTGAGGCTAAACCTACGAATTCCGTCATAATGGAATCACCGCATTCATCTTTTAAAACACCCATTTCCTTCTTGTTTTTTATGGGCAGCTGAAACACGTTGTCAGCACTATAGCAAGAGGTGTCGAACCAGTCACTATGTTGCCTCATGACGTCATAGGGGTTGCAGTGGCGAATGTGGTAAATGAATGAGTCCGTGTCCATATACAAAAGAGAGACGTCCTCAAAATGGCGTTTGGCAAACTCATAGTGGAATCGATACATGACCGATTTAGAAAAGTCTAAAATGACTTGACCCAAGTAAATGGGTTTATCCATGGTCACACTGGTCTTACTCATTTCAATAGTAGCCAAATCTTCATCGATAATTTTGATTGATTTGAAATTTGGCTTGGCAATGTACCGCCGGGCACCCCACCGCCCCTCCCAGACATTGACCAATTTAATGTCGCAGTATTTGCGGACATTCTCCATGGACTTGCCATAGATGCAGTTGTTCATTAATTTTAAAAAATTAATTTCAAACTGCTGTGTTGCCATTTGTCGGTGCTCTGTGTTGAGTCGCATGTATGGCTCAAGCCATGCTTTTTGAGCAAAAGAAATACCCCTGTGGATTTTCTTCAACACCAAGCCTTGGGCGAGGCATTGCACCATCATTTGGATATGTAGCACATACCGATTTTTGTTGTAAAGTGTGCCCATGAGTTTTTCAATTTTCACTTTACTGTCAGGGGGAACCATTTGCTCAAGGCAGAATGGGAAATCGGCATGTTCATCATACAAGGATGAGGGATATTCAATATCCACTTCTAGCACATATCCACGGCCTGTTTCTTGGCTAGCCATGTTCACATCAAATTCTGACACTTGTTTGTCTGTCAGCCAAGCAAACTTCCCATAGGGCAAAGACTGACTCATAGCGTAACCGTACAAATTATTCACGTCATAGTACATTAAGTACGATTCTGGTTTGCCCGGTGAATAATCAGGCATGTAGACATTGTTCGCTTCAGCATGGCGTTGGTTAAGCGACACAAAGCCGCCACGAATGCCCTTTTCAAAAAATAGAACCATGTCTACGTCAGTGAGTAAATCCAATTCCACTTGAGTGTATTTCAAAGCGGCATCAAACGAGAGTCCAGGACTCGTATAATAGTGAGCCGGGTCAAGACCGTAAATGTGTTGACACAAGTTACGGAATTTTTCAAACACATCAGTGAGCAGCAATACATCCAGTTTTAGGTAATGCAAAGCATATTCACTTAGCGTGTTCATGCCAAACACTCGCCAAACTTGACATGCATGTGCATAGTCTTCATCGGAAACGGTACTGCGAGTTACTTTCGAGTAAAATTTCTCTTGTGGTGGGAGTTTTCTTTGCTTTAACACGTCCCAGCTATTGCAGAAATCATACGGGAATATACCTTTCCGAATGCACAATTGAAATTGCTCAGGATCATTAAAATGCATTCTAGTATTTTTTTAATTCCTCCTCATTCAAGCCATTCACAAGGCTGTCTAACGAGGATGCCATAAACTTAAAGGAATCCAAAAATCGAATGCTAAAGTCGCCCAACCTCCATGTCAGGGCCGTAAAACGCTCATGGTTTTGGGGAATAATGGTAAACGAGCCCTTGTTGACATGGCCCAATTCACGAATCAAAAACTGAATGTCATAATTCGCCAGATTGTGGAAAAAGACACTGATGAAACGAGGAGCTGGAAAGTTCAAGTTGCATTTGCTGTGCGCAGCTCCACGAAACTCCCCTGTAAAGTGCGAGTGGTCTCTAACTTTTTCCTCTCCACTTAAAATAGGCCTTTCACAAATATGGCATGTCATAGCATGCTCATACTGCTGCTGCTGTTCTGGAGATAGGCTCATGGGTACTGGGTGGTCCAGTAATTCCTGTACATCATGAGCCAACTTGACAAGTTCATCCAAGAACCATTTGGCACAATCTGGCCCCTCACGGTATTTGTAAACGGATTGCGTGGGGTCATAGGCACACACCACATTAAATCCTATGGCAAAGGGTTCATGTTTTTGAATGGCTGTGGTTGAGCTCATGGAGGGATCTGGTTCACATCCCGCCATGGGTGTAGTGAGAGCTTCAAAATCTGCATATACCACATAGGGAACAGTGTCACGCTTATGAATGTCCTTATACTTTAACACAGCCTTGTCCCCTTGTGGCAATATCAGTCTCACCGCTTCCTGAGAAACGCAATCTACCCTATGACGTTCCAAAAGCGTAAGAGTGGTAAAATATTGCAGACAACGGTCACAAATATGTTTTGCACACTTTTTCATAGACACTTGTCTGCTTAGCAATCTACTCAAGCTTTTAATCAGGCAATAGTGATTCACCTCTCCATAAGACAGATATAAAAGATGAATGTGGTGTCGTTTCGGTTCTTTTGTGGCATAAAGAGGACCCACAATCACATTACCATCAAGGCCATACACCATGAACGAAAAGTCCTGGTTATCTTGTTCAAACCTATGGATCTCGGTTAAGTCCATAGGGAACGATACTCGAGTTAGATTTAACGTATGTTTCAATTCAACAAACTTGGCCTTGTACTTTCCTGGTCGACAACTGTCACGTTGTGCTGGTTGCAAAAACGCAGCCACAGACCACAGAAAGCAATCATTGTCACGATTCTTTATATTGACCACAGCATTTTTCGAAGCTATTGCTGGTGGTGTTTTAATATAGCTAGACCCAGCATTCAACGGGTTGAATTGACAAATGTTGATTTGCAAATGATGAATTTTGTCTAAGGCTAGACCACTCGGTCCTTGTTGCAGTTTATCAAATTTTGATAGCAAGGCATTCACCACGTGGGTTTCATACCACTGTTCCAAATTATGGGCTATGAATAGCTCTTGCATTTTACTGCAAATATAAAATGTGTCTTTATGCTCTACGTCCTTCTTTTTATATACGAAATCGCACACCAGTTCTGTATTCACCTTTAAAGCCGTATGCAACCTTTGCGCTGTACAAATTTCAATTTTAAAAATTTCAAAACAAGATTGTAAAAATTCTTTGGGAATCAAACTTTTTCTAACATTGACCACACGACCAGAGCACACACGCGATTTAAAACAACTATTTAGGGGTTCCCAAATTAACGTATCGGTAGCAGTGGCAAAAGACATTATTTTGAAAGAACACACTCACCTGAGTTTAGAAATGTAGACTGTCTGACAATGATCCCAAACACACACGTTCCTGGTTATTCACAGAGGTCAAGCGTTTTCCAACACTTTAAAAAGAAATAAAATAAACCACCATAAGTATATCCATTCCATAATTTATGCCTTTCATAAACAAAACAAAATCAAACAGGTTATATATATATAAACAAATCTCACCTTGACGTATAATGCTTTGCTATATTCCCGTCTCACGGAGTAGTGTGGAAATGGTTTCCTTCTCTAGCTGTCTGTCTTTCTCTCTTTCTTTAATATCGTTCACACACACACACGACAAGTAGGCTATACCGGTTATCTGCAAACAAATAAATAAATAAAATCATTAATTACCTAATCAATAAATAATTGCATGTATTTATATATAAATCAATAAATGTATAAATGAATAAATATATACCTACCTCACAACAAGAATAAGTATTTTCCACCAACACCAAAACTGTTAAACAAGGCCAAGTGTTTCACACAACGCTGTAGCGTGTTCAAAAGTAGTCACATAAGTGCGAGTGGAAATGTCAGCGACGTGTCTTTATATATCACATTGCATGTATAATCTTTTTTTTTCCCACGCTTTGAACATTCTCTTATCGTGCACGTGGACAGCTAACGTCCCAGGCGAACACCTGTGTTGTATCAAATTTCACGTCAACTTGCATTTTGTCACGTACGAAGCAAAACAGAATGTCACTTGTTAACAGTTATCGCGCACGTGGACAGCTAACGTCCCAGGCGAACACCTGCGGCAGATCAAATTTCACATGGACTTGCATTTTGTCACGTACGAAGCAAGACAGGATGTCACTGGTTTAGCGTGCATGTGGTTTCACACATGTTCACATCCCTTTCGCTCTTCCCTGCCACCACAATGGTCAGATTATTTCACCTTCAAGCGTCACCTGTTGTCAAGTCAGATCAACGCCTTCCAATAAGCTCAAATGACCTTCACCTCCTGCTCCTCGGCAAGTTTGTTTTCTCTACTCGCTTCGACCAACATAGAACCAAGTTCTCATTACCGTTTACACGTTAAAGGTAAAATGTGTGAAAAAACGCACGCTCGCTCTGTCATAAACCGACCCGTCGAAATATCGATTGATCTATTGAACACAGCCACCGTGGTCAGCGACAGGTTCGTTGAAACACACACACCCAGCCGTATCGTCTCTCTCAACCACCACGCTTCATGGACATTATAAACAGGTAAAGAAAAAGAAAACGTTTTTTTCAACATGTATGGCGTTAGGCCCTTTGTGAATTATTTTGTGGAAAAAAAATCTACCACATTTGAAAGGGGGCGTTACCCCGAGTCCTAGGACACCTCGTACATGTCTCTAGCGTTATTGGTTTGTGAGATATCGGCAAAAATCACAAAAAACACGTGTTTACCCCCAAAATCGCGTTTCCCAATTTTTTAAGAAATATAACGAGTGGTCCATAGCAAAGAGGACGTCACCCCGAGTCCTTGGACCCATCGTACATGCCTCTAACGTTATTGGTTCGTGAGATATCGGCAAAATCACAAAAACACGTGTTTACCCCAAAATCGAGTTTCCAATTTTATTAAAAATTATAACGAGTGGTCCATAGCAGAGAGGAAGTCATCCCGAGTCCTTGGACCTGTCGAACATGCCTCTAGCATGATTGGTTCGCGAGATATTAAAAGCACATGACCTTTTAGTTTTGGTCTTTTCATTAAATTATGAGCCTATAGGAAAGTAGGGGGCATCACTACGAGTGCTAGGACACCCTGTATGTTCAAATCCGACCATTGGTTAGCGAGATATCAGGTTCGGGGCAAATACGAGGGTGGCTCAATAAGAAGTGGCGCAGCTCTCTCCTCATCCCACTACTTACAAAACACAAATTTTTGCTCTAACGACTTGAAATTTATTTTGGAGGTAGAGGGCATAGGGACCTTTCATTTATGTCAAACAAACGTTTTTGTAGAGTTCCTAGTTTCCAAAATATAGGATTTTCAAAATTCGAGTGTTTTCAAAAAAACATAAAAGTAAAAAAGTTTCATTAAAGAAAATAAAGGGCATAAAGACCATTCGTTTGAGCCATGGCACAACGTTCTATCATGTTTAGTTTTCAAACTATCACCTAGTTTCGAAAACAAGAATTTTCAAAAAAAAATTGAAAAATATAACGAGTGGTCCATAGCAAAGAGGACGTCAGCCCGAGTCCAACGATACCTCATTTGTCAAAATCGAACCACGCGTTCGAGAGATATTTAACATGGCTGAGGCTTAGTAGTGGGGCAAGGAGGGTTCTGGAGTGAGTTGGAAGCACCACCACTCCACTACTGACTCCATTTATTAAATTTCTGTGAACATTTGCAAATGGCAATAAGGATATCACGGAACCAACTAAAACTGTAAAATTCATCAATGCGCTTAAGGGGGTCAGGGGTTATCATATGTTTTTTTTTTCACACGACTTAAACGTGCGATATGTCGTACATAAGGTCTATTATATCTCCAAACAGCAACATGACGTGTATTGCGTTTCGTCTACGAGGTTTCCAATTTTATTTTCACGTCAGGAAGTACACGTTAGGTAGGCTAAATTTATTTTCTGAGCATATTTTAACTAATTATTTATCTTTGTCGACAAACAGGTTCCAAGCCTCTAACCATTGCAACAGTAGCTCAATTGATTACGTCTGGCTATTAATACCAAAGACCGTTCGAAGAATGGGTACTTCTGCTAGTATTTAATACGGTTACTGCGCACAAATACAGTATTTGCACACACTACAATTCTCACGCAGGAGGCTGCCAAGTCCACAGTCCTACTTCTCCACTGTATAGTTTCCGCCAGTCCCGCTTCTATGTCTGGCCACGCGTCGCGTTGAACCCAGGGTCTTCAACACTGTCTCGTCCCTAATCTCACACAATGCTCCGTTGACACCAACACTCACTTTTTTAAGCGTTCTGGCTGAATTATTCACTCAACTGCAGGCACTGTTCATAATCGTATTGGACGTTTACTTGCCATCGGCTGTTTACAGCTGCCTGCCACTGCTGGAACTCGCCTTCACTAGCCCCCCTCGTTATGTACTACTTAACGAGACCACTCGTAGCTTTTCGGCTACCCCAGTCCTACATCTCTTGAACTGTCCGGCGACTAGCATACGTCCAGCTCTTTCCATAAACTGAACAATCCAGTAGTACTCGGCGGGTCAATGACCTTGTGCAACTCACAGAAGCCTTTGTATAGCATGGACAGACCTACAGCCACCAAGAGGGGTGCAGCCCGTAAAAATCCATCCTCTGTCTTGCCAACCACGTGGATCTCTCGCATTATTATTGTAGTGGTTACATATAATGTGTCAATGAGTGAACACAGCAACAAAACAAGTAGTTCCGTGAAGAACTAGAGCCTACTTTCATGTATCCTACTTATTTTAATTGCCACTATCAACATACAACATTTCAGTTTGATTGCCGTAATAGAATCGTTGATATTGAGAACCGTCTAATATTACGGATGGTCGCCATTTTGGAATTGTATATATTCAGATCTTAGAGTTATGTACTATTACATGAAGAGTTTGTGTACGTGTGGTATTCAAAATTCAATCGCATGACTAGAACACAAGAAGTAAAAACGAGATTTTAAAATTTCGCACAGCTGCCATCTTGTGGTTTGGAAAACAATTCAAATAAATTAGATGCCACTGGATTAACATTTGTAAACGCATTAACCGTACCAAGTTTCTCTGCACTCGGATTGTTAAATCGCGAGAAACGACCATTTAAATATTTATACTTCGCGTCGCCGCCATGTTGGAATTGTGCTCACCATGTTATTGAAAGTCCTATAGGTGAACATATGTTCATAACCCCTATGAACATAAAAGAATTCAGTTTTATTGCTGTAAGAGAGTCGTAGATATTGAGAACCGTCTAAATATTTTGGTTGGTGGCCATTTTGGATTGTTATATGTACTGTATAGGCCACACAGTTATGTACCATTAAATAAAAATTATTGTGTTGGTTCATTATTCAAACTTTCACTTAGACCGCATGATTACGACACAAGAAATAAAAAAGTTTTATTTTAAAATTTCGCACAGCCGCCATCTTGATGTTATGTAAACAATTTAACTAAATTAGATGCCAATGCATTACAATATGTATAATCATTTATTGTACCATATTTCACTGCGCTCAGATGGTTAAATCGCGAGAAAAGTCTATTAAAATGTTTCAAATTGGCTTGGCCGCCATGTTCGTTTTGTATTTTACAGGTTTTGAAAGTTACATAGATAACCTCGTAGTAGTGCCCTTTATCACCGTACAAAATTTCAAGGTGATACCTGTAATAGTTTTGGAGATATGGAATGCCAGTGAAATATTTCGCACAGCCACCATCTTAAGGTTTTGTACACAATTGAACTAAATTAGATGCCAATGCATTACAATGTGTATAAACATTTGCTGTTCCAAGTCTCATTATGTTTGGATGGTTACATCGCGAGAAAAGTCTATTTTAAATTCTTAACTTCGCTTGGTCGCCATGTTGGTTTTGTAGTTACCAGGTTTTTGAAAGTCTTATAGGTGAACTTCCAGTAGTGCTCGTTATCACTGTACAATATTTCAGGGTGTTATCGGTAATAGTTGTGGAGATATTGAATGCTGGTGAAATATTTCGCACAGTCGCCATGTAGGATTGGTGAGACGTAACACAATTTGAAGTGCACGGTATGGGTTGGACAAAATGGTGCTATGACATTACCGAGTTTCACTGTAATAGCTCCAGCTGTTTAGAAGTTATTAGAGGGGGACACACACCCCACACACACTCACACACGCGCACATACACATACACACGGACAAAAGGTGATCTCATAAGCCTATTTGTTTCTTGAAATGAAAATAGGCTAATGTTTTTTTTAGCATATGGCTTTTAGTGCCGGGAGTGTCCGAGGACATGTTCGGCTCACCAAAGTTAGTAGCTGCTTCTATGCGGACACCCATGGGGTGAGCTACAATTACCGTCGCGTGTGGAGTGTTGTCTGGGGAGGAAAGTGTGAATGTATGGACTAGGAATTGGAAGGTAGCGGCTGTGGCCTATAGTTAGAGACCAACCCCGGCATTTGCCTGGAAGGAAGATGGGAAACCACAGATAACCATCTTCAAGTTTGCTGGCGGGGGGATTCGAACCTCCTCGCCCCCCGGATGTGAGCGACCGCCTGCAGCCACGCCGTAACGACCACGGCTAACTCACCCGGTGGCTATAAATAAACACACTGAACAGAGTTTTGTAGCACGTGCCTCCATACCGGGTGAATCACCTGCCCCTTTTACAATTATGTTATGCAGCCCAACTAACGCGTGTTGCATCGCACATGGTACTAATCCACTGCAAGCATATCCCGCATACGATACTGAACACAATTATTGTTCCCTCGTATTAGTCTGTAATCACATCGACGGAAAAATGCCAGTGTTCAGTATCGTTTTTAGGACATGCTTGCAGTGCATTAATATCCATGCGGGATGCAAGCAGAGAAATATCGGCCATCCTGCATACGCAGTGTTATTTGGGGCAGTATATTGTGATTGTACAAAGCTCTAATTATTCAATAATTTCCCTTTGTGTGATTACATTTGTGATTGTTACTGCTAGTCGCTAAATGGAACGTTAAAACAGATAGGCCTACTTGTTCTGGGTATTTTCCAGTGTATGTTGGGACTTCGCCCAGATGTAGCGATTGGCCTTGGTATGCCCAGTCTGAACCCCCTTGTGGGATAGCGAAATGTTCTAGATATCATCTAGAAAAATGTGCTGTATTTAATAACTCTGGCCGTGAAAGCCAAACTATTCCGTCGTTTTGGTGGCACCATAGGGAACTAAATGAAACCCCCACAGTTGGGCGTCATTAGTGATTGATATCAACATTGCTAATTACTTAAGTTTAATCTTTTACTTCCATTGGTCGTGTTCAGTGGGCTCAGCGGATTCTGTAAGGTGCCTGCAATCCAGTGGGCTTGCTATCTAAAGGAGCGCATGGTGATCTGTCTGGCGCAAATTCATATTTATAACTTTTACCATGGGGTTGATTTGCATTATTAAATACACGAAGATGAAGAATTTCACATCCAAATGGCATTGAGTAATATAATACAGTGATTGATATTCTAGATTATGGGTAGACCAGTTCGTGGTGTATCCTCGTGGCTAGTATGCTTATATCACCCCCAGACGCCCAGGTTAGATTCCTGGCTCTGCCAAGAAATTTATTTCTGGTTTGAGGATTGGAACGCGGTTTATTCATATTTGTGAGGCAAAGCTTGAGAAGAAGTGGGTTCGATTCCCACCTCGTCCATCCTAGAAGTGGTTTTGCTTCTACCCCATTCTAGGCCTGTATGATCACGATGTCGCAAGGTCTCAAAATGAATCAAGAACAATAACAACACATCTTTATTTCAAATATCTACTTAATAAATTCAATGCTATAATGCTTAATTGCTTGTAAATCGGACATCTTTTGAAAGATTCTATTAATATATATCATTAATAAAGACATTCATAATTTAAACTAATTGGAAACATTTCTACATTTCACTTTGTCCATTCACCCACGACCGTCAATGTATTTGGAACTGGTGATAGAATGTTTTCCAGAGGCACGTTAGACGGAGTCTTATTTTTCTCATGACTTCCTACGTAGCAGTGTTGGTTGAGGAAGCTCCATTCTTGTCCATTGTAACTGTGCAGTCTTGCCAACACCGACACGATTCATTTATTTAGTAGGATAAAGTCTAAGTTACTCAAGAAAACTTGGGCTTCCATCTTAAAGCTCTCTCTTCTCCCTGATTCACTCTCCAAAGAACCATTAAATGACAGGTTAACACAAAGCTTTTATAAGATTAATTAGTGATAATCAGTATTAATAATTATTCAAATGCCTTTGTCTGGAGCGTGGCGCTCTATGGAAGTGAAACTTGGACTATTGGAGCAACAGGAAAGAGGAGAATTGTAGCGTTTGAAATGTGGTGTTACAGGAGAATGATGACGATCAGATGGGCAGATAGGGTAACAAATGAAGAGGTATTGAGACGATTGGGAGAGGAGAGATGTTTCTGGCAACTGCTAATGAAGAGAAGAGATCGGTCGGTAGGACACAAACTAAGACACCCAGGAATAGCATAGTTAGTTATGGAAGGTAGGGCCGAGGATAAGAACTATCGGGGTAGACCAAGGTTAGAATATTTTAAACAGATTGCCTCGGATGTAGGGTGTGGTAGCTATGTAGAGATGAAACGATTTGCTCACGACAGGGATGCATGGAAGGCTACATCAAACCAGTCGAACGACTGAAGACTCAAACAACAACAATTCAAATGATATCCCTTGAAGTGTCAAAGAGCCCCATATTCCGACAGGGGTAGCAGTACCATCTACCAAGACTAAAGGGAAGTGATCCTTTTAAATCTGACCATGCTTTGAGTTTGTGTTCACGCGTTTTAATTGAATTAACTTTGTTGGTTATCAACGACGACTCTTAATTTGCGTGTTAGGAACTGCAGTACGACAGTGGTAAGTGTAGGTCTACAAGAAAATGAATTTCATTAGTTGCATTTGAGGCAAAAATTTGAACCTTGAAACAAGGTTAATTGTGAAGGTGCGTGGCTGGCGCACCTAGACTGAAACCATTGAGCGGCGGTTATTTATCCTTCAAGTACGACTATGTTGCAGATCAGTTCTGATTGGTAGTGTCATGGAGATAAATTGGGAACAACAGGCCTCCTCCGTTTGGGTCTCATTAGGCTGGGAAATAGCTTAAATTTGGAAAATAAATTAATCGCAAACCTGCCTATATTTTGAAATAAGATATCTCTCTTTAAGTACGAAATAAAAACTCCATCAACAAGAAATCTATTCCGAATCCTACCCAAAATACTTTCTCTATAAAAGCCTGCAGACATGTAGGCCTACTGCATGTTCGCGGTGGAAATGCAACATACCAGTATTTGCCACTGTACACTGAGCTATGTTGCTCAATTATTACCAACTTAAATAGAATAATTACTCCACCTCGAGGCTTCAAACTACCTTCAGATTGGGCTGTTTTGCAGCTAATGGTGAATGGATTGAATGTGGTGCACCAGAGTGTCTAGATAGTTTTATCTAGATGCCCATACATATTGGGCAACAACATCATACAACTCTCCGTATTAATCTTCGTGTTCTGCAAACGAATGGTGATTGCTCCAAAAGCAATTACCAGTTTGCATGGATTAAAAAGTTTCTAGGCTTGCTCAATCGAGTTTATCAAAAACAAAAGGGGTGCACATATTTGCGATCGTTGTTTAGCTTTTAGAGCGAACAGAATGAGATAATCATACTGTTATATGTGCAGATTTTCAAGCTGCTACATTGATTTTGCTCACTGGAAGGGATAAGTATCAGGTGTTTGAAGAGGTTCAAAACCAGCAAATACATCCTTTTAGAGTTTTTTGCAGATGTTGAAAGCTATTTAAACCCTTTATAACCCAGTCAGCCTACAGACACACACATTGCTCATTTTGTGCACTGCTCGTTTGTTGTGGCTTATTGCAAATTTGATCTCCGTCACGGCGAAAATTGTATTGCATGGTTTGTTGAAGAAATGTGTAATCTGATGTGCGAATACGTTAGACATCTTAGTAATTTTTATGATAGCGTGTCAGTGTCTAAAAACTTTACTATCCATTTGTCTCCGAGGTTACTAGAATACCATTTCCTGGAATGTCATTTACTGTATATAGCTACGCATAAGTTTTCTTTAAGCGTGTCCAACAAATAATACTTCTACACTTACGTATTGTGATGGTCCCAATTTGTGACCAGAATGAAATAATTTTATATATTTTATTATTATTATTATTATCAATATTTTTTAAGTTTATATTTTACCTTTTATTAGTTATTATGTTAACTAATATGTTTATATCTATTATTATGCGGTAATGTAGAATATTATGGCAATTGAAAGGATTTGGAGCGATACACATTATATTTGAAATAAGTTAGACGCTTGACTAAATATTATTTCTGAAGAAAATACGATCATGAGAAGAAGAGGGTGTTCGCGGAAGGCCGGCTTATATACCGCGTCCTGGTAACGACATGAATAGACACTTATGTCTTTCACATCAAGTATTCTACCAGTATACAAATCATACTAAGAATGGATTCTTTGAAGACTCTCCATTATCAATACCTGGCAGGCAAGGTAATGAATGGGGCTGGTGGACCTGTGAATGAGTCCTTTGCAACTTTATACAAAAGGTGGGCTGGACCTCCCGAGTAAAGCTACAAAGAAGTATTTTCATTATTGATATGTGAAAGGCGTGCAAATTGCCTAGTGACTTCAGAAGTGGGGGTGGGCGCGTGCCTGGGAACGTTATATATATGACGGCCGCCCAAATGATTATTATTGAATTGCTGAGAGAAGAAGGAATGGTGCTGTGTGGAGCAGAAGAGTGGAACGTGTAGCGAGATGGACTTGGAAATTAACATTCATTTGTAACGCGTGCTAAATAATACAGTTAACTATTTAAGTATATGAATTTGATAAGACAATCAGTCTCATCAAACTGTGGCATGGTTGTGTACAAGACTATTGTCACAGGGATGATTTTTGGAATTCATTCCGTCATCCACATATAAATTCATTACGTTGAGGAAGATCAGGGCCATCAGGAACTCTCTACGCAACAATCCAACTACAATGATCTTCAATGCGGTGAGCGATTTAAACAGTTTTACTCCAGTCAAATCAGAAGGCTCTCATGCTTATTAAATTCAATCTATATTTTATTCAATTAACTCAGTATACTCCAATTTCCAATCAAGACCCATAATACAAGTAAATTCTGTAGATTCTTTAATTTAATTTATTATTATTATTATCTTTAGTATTTTATTCTTTTTTTTGCACTTGTTGTTTTTATATATTAAATTCATTTGTAAATTCAAATGTTGACTGGTTTCCTTTAGTAGCTAGTAATTACTATAAGTCAACACCACACTCCTAAACTAATTATCGTAAGGTTAGATTACGTAAGTTTCACTACGGCTGGAGATAGGAATTTTGCTGCTCTACCTCTGTTTAACGGAGGTTTAATATATTATTTTGATCATGATATATGAATGGTCTGGCGCCCATGGCTACACATAATACTATACATTTTGTATTTTTTTAGTGATGCTGACAACAATACAGATACACTATTAAATTAATACACAATTAAATGTTTCATACTGATCACCCAAAAGTGGGCGACTATATATTAATAAACTATTTTATTAACATTATTCATCAGTTCTCTCTAATCCATTACAGATGGCTGCCTCAATGAGGGACATTTAACAAAAAAAACATTACAGTATCGGAAATCTATTTCCTTCTCAAGCTGAAATAACTGAGAGATCGTAACAACATTATATATTCCTAGTGAGGAGAGGTTACTCGTAAGTTTCAAGCTATACTCACTTGTAGCCTACACAAGTCACGATTTATAATTTTGCCTATTTTCTGCTTAATATACAGGTATCCAGCAGAGCGCCGTTCATTTTGATCCATATTGACTAAAAGCCATAACAATTCCTTATAATAGCCTGTTATTCACCCAATTAAGCACTTGCCATCTTGCACTTGACATTATACTGTATTTACCAATCGGTGAGTTGTATTTACTGTATTTTATCCTAGAAATGCTTAAAATATCACGCATATTTATACGTTTTCCTATTTACTTATAGGTTTGGTTGGCACATCTCTTAGTCCGTCACTACCTAGAGATGTACGGTGTTATTACTTTTCCAAGGATTCATTGCCCATAGACACAAGCATTTTATACCACTTACCGGGATTACAATTATTTATTTTTCGTAAGGAATTCCATTTAATATTTTTACTGATATTAATGGTCTCAGAACTCGCAGGGTGTCTGTCAGCAGTTTCGTAAGCAATTAAGGATTGCATTGTACTTGATATGTTTCGCTTGTATTCTACAGTAGGCTATGTTCTCTGAAGCTGCCAACACTTGTACAGTATATCAATTGACCTTATTTTATCTTTAGTGTTGTCGAGCTTTGAAGCCATTCTTTCAGTGTTGCCTGTACAAAATTGTCATTTGTAGCTTTTCAGTCGGTCAACACGAATATGCTTAGTGAATGGGCGGGGTACAAGATATAAATATGTAAATACACTTCTGGAAAAGTTACATGTATTAGTTAATTATCACACTTAAATGGGGCGCGCGCTGCGACCGTCACGAGGCCGTGTTCACATCCTGAGCACTGTGTTGAGGT
The DNA here is from genome assembly GCA_946902985.2 of Meconema thalassinum. NCBI lineage: Eukaryota > Metazoa > Arthropoda > Insecta > Orthoptera > Tettigoniidae > Meconema > Meconema thalassinum. Next base: position 17,492,405 of record OX336389.2, on the reverse strand, counting down.
TAGGTTAAGCTACTGTTGTAGTAGCTCGTCTTTGGTGTATTGTTTACGAGTCGTAATGTGAATCTCGCTAATCCTGCGCCACTAGAACCCATTATAGAGGAACAGGCTGCGCAATTTGAAACAGCTTGTGTTTGCTATCATTGAAATACGGTAGCGCTTTTGGAAAAATAAAAAAAATTAGAGATCATAATCATCTCACGGGTATGTTTCAAGGAGCTTCCCATATCACTTGAAATTTAAATACAAGCGTCCATGGCACGTACCCATCGTCTTTCCTAATTAGACCCGGCATGAACCACACTTTCTTATTCGTGCTTTAAGTCAAAAACAAATATGATGTCAGCAGCATTGAAAATCCAGGATGTATGGAACTTCTTGCATCAAATACGGAGCGCTAAACTGGGTTTACAAAGTATTCAACTCATGTTCCATCTCTGAGCTTTATTAATTCTAACACCTCCTTGAATTGCTCGTTAGAATAATATGCATGCACTCTAGACAAAACCGGCATGCACATCACTGAATCCTATTTCCCAGATCAAGAGCAGTTTGTAGTTGTGTCTGAAAGAATGATTTTCCTTAGTCATGTTGATGTTCTTGGTGAACAACAACCGCATACTAATCCACGAGTTTGAGTAGCGTACACGCGAGTACCCAGCAGTGTTGCTCGGAGCACGGTTAGAGAGGGACTGGGGGTGAGAGCCAATACGTCACTGGGCGAAGGTTATAACACAAGTCCATGTGTTTCCTGCCAGTCTTGATGTTCTGTTATATCCCAACACTACATAACTATGCCAAGCCGGGGAGGCCCGCTGCCTAGTGTGTGGGAAGAACAGTTCCTCTTTACCGAAAAGGACGGACTTCCGCAGTGTCTGGTGTGTCAAAAAGTGCTACATTCGATGAGGAAATGGAATGTACAGCGTCATTACTCAACTCTTCATTCAGCTCTGTATGAACGGATGGAAGGCGAAGCACGGCAGGGGCTCGTACGAAGGTGGATCAAATAGTTAGTTGCACTAACGCGCTGCAGCAGCGCGCTGTGTGTCGCAAACTTGGGCACAGCGGAGAAAGGGACAGACACTGCCCACACATCTGTTAGGCAGGTCACTGTGGTGTCTCGTCTTGTATGGTGTGAATAGCGGCCAAAAGCAATGGCGCGTCGACTGGACGTTCACTCCAAATATGAGGTGCGTGAGACAATCCGATTCCTATGGGCCAAAAGGAAGAATTGCACGGACATTCATCGTGAAATTAGTGCTATGCATGGGGAGCGGGCCATTTCCCGGCAAGGGATCGTAAAGTGGTGTCAGCAATTCTAAGCCGGACGCAAGGATATCACGGACGAATATCGCGAGGGCAGGCCCGCAATGTTCAGGACCCGTGCAAATGTCAACAGTGTGAATGTGATCATTAGACAGAACGGTGATTGACATTCCCAGACCGATGATGAGGTGAAAGCCGCCGTCTCCGTGTGATTGCAGAACGCCGGAGGAACTTTCTATGCATCCGGCATCGACAAGTTTGTTGTGCGTTCGCAGAAATGTTTGGAGTCTCTGGGAAACTATGTGGAAAAGTGACGTTACATTGTATGGCGTCATAGGCGTGTTGCTGTTGTATAAGTGGTGTCATATATGGCCATAACGGAGAAGTGCAACTAATTGTTTGATCTGCCCTCGTAGCTAGACTGAAAGCCGACATACAAAAAGACGTACTACGCCCATATTTACTTGTACGAGTATATTCAGAAGCATCGAACCTGAGAACTCTTGGCTACGTGACAATTACGTTAAGAAATGTAGGGGTCTATAGGCAACATGAAACACACGTCGAGGAGAGCAACCCGCTTCGCATGATCGACGGAGAGGAAGACCGGCATATATTGGAAAGAAAACTAACTACGATTTTATTTAATACTGGAAAAAGGAGAGGGAACATGTATTTCTTTTCTAATATACATGCCGCCTCTAGCCATTGACAGAAATAAAATACAAAGAAGTTGTCACCGCGCTCTGCGAAGTCAAAGGGATTACCACTTATAAAAATCGACATGATCATGAGCGAAGCACACGACAGCGATAGATACACGTGTGGGAGGCGTGCCTTACTAGAGATCACATGACCAAGAGCCAATAGGAATATTAGGACTGGATAATTAGCGCCAATTGAGGGTAATTGAACCAGCAATTACTTCAGTAATTAGACTCCTTGAAGCGATACAGAATAAATATACGACTTCACAGTGGACTGGATATTACTGTATAATGCATATAGAAGAAGTACCAGCAACATTTGTTTTCTAATGTAACACGCGAGCAGAGTGGGAAATCAGAGAAAAACGCGCTAAAAAAGACTTTTGGAGGAGAGATAGCGTCTCTTAGACGAGGCTATACATTTTTGAACTCGTTGGTGTTCAGACGTACTAATTTGTGCTGAGGAGAGAGTGGATTTCGTGAAATTTTGACCGTGAAGGAAGCGGGGACCTCAGGGTCAAGGGAATTAACGAAGACGGTGAAATATTTGAGTGCCATCCGAACTTTGAACATAACGGCGATATTATAATTACGAGAGTAACTAAATTGTGAATTTCTAAAGAGATTGTATTGATGCGTTTGCCAGATTTTCAGAAATTCTGGCAAAATCATCTGCAAATCCTAGCAGTTTTTTCAATACCTCTGTTCTTTCTTCCCATTTTTATTGGTGATAACTTATGGTCTTCCAGTTTTTCATTCCAAATTCTTACTACTTTCTCCAGGGCGCAATTGAAGAGGAGTGGAGACAACCCATCACTTTGCCCTACACCTGTATTTATTTTAAATGGTTTGGATATTTCACCCTGAAATTTTATTTTTGATATAGTGCCTATGAGGGTGTCACGGATCAGGTTTGCCAATTTTGATTTAACTCCAAATTTTCGGATTACATTTGTTCAGACCACTGAACTAAAATTCACATTGGGCACAAAATGGCTTCCGTGGAGCCTGGGCTAGCTATTCTACGTTGCCCTAAGTTAAGTACTTCTATGGAGGTACACAACTTAGGGCACCACAGAATAGCTAGCCTAGGCTCCAAGGAAGCCATTTTGTGCCCAATGCGAATTCTAGTTCAGTGATTTGAACAACATTATCTAGAGTGTCCCTATCTACAGAATCAATAGCCTTTTTAAGATCTATAAATGTGACTGCTATGTCTTTAGAGTTCATTAGCCTGTGATGAATTATGGACTTCAGGTTGAATATACTGTATGTTCTGAACAAGATCTGCCCTTCCTAAATCCATTCTGATATTCACCCAAATGATTATTAAGAGTTGCTTCTATACTGTTTAGTAATATTGTTGAGAATTTGTTACAGGCCACTGGCAAAAGGGATATACCTCTATAGTTATTAACATATTGTTTGTTACCATTCTTGTGCAAAGGATGTATATAAGAGGCACTTTCCATTCTTCTGGGATCTTTTCTGTCTTCCAGATTTTTTCAAAGATGATTTGTAGGTCGTCTATGATTCTTGGTTGAGACCATTTTATAAGTTCAGCTGTAATGGAGTATTCTCCACTAGCTTTGTTGTCTTTTGGGGTATTAATTGCTTTTTCAAATTCTTCAACAGTAGGTGGTGGATCAACTTCCAAGTTCTCATGTATCCCTGCAAATTCTAATTTTTGGTCAGGTTCTTCGCAATTCACAAGTTGATCAAAGCACTTTGCTAGTATTTCACAATACTTGGCGTTGGTTAGATCCATTACTCCACTTTCATCTCTGAAGCAAATATTTTCAGCTTCAGATACTTTAGTAGGATATAAATGCCGATCCTGGGAGAGGGGCTAATGGAATAGATGGCCGCCGCGCGCAACTGCCTATGTTATTCATATGGAGGGGTCAGTCATAGCCGGGGCAGGGGCTAATGGGCAAGATGGCCGCCACGCGCAACTGCTTATGTTATTCATATGGAGGGGTCAGTCATAGCCGGGGCAGGGGCTAATGGGCAAGATGGCCGCCACGCGCAACTGCTTATGTTATTCATATGGAGGGGTCAGTCATAGCTGGGGCAGGGGCTAATGGACAAGATGGCTGCTGTGCACAACCACACCCTTTAATGGCGGGCATTTCAAATCATGCTTTACTTGTTATTAAATATACATTATTTATTATTTATTATTTATTTATTATTTATTTATTATTTATTTATTTATTATTTATTTATTATTTATTTATTTATTATTTATTTATTATTTATTTATTATTTATTTATTATTTATTTTATTAATTTATTATTTATTTATTATTATTTTTTAAATTTTATTATTTATTATTATATTTAAATTTTATTATTTATATAACTTTAAATTATTTTTTAATTTTAATATTTAATTTGTTTATTTTTATTGTGTTAAAGCACTAAACTGCAAGGTCATTAACCCAACAATTATCTAACCCACAGCAAAGTCATTTAACATTAAAATTATTGCATATAAGATTTTTTTTTTACATTTTAAATATTAGTTTTTTTAATTTTTAGATTTTTTATATTTTACATTTTATATTTTGTGAAAAAGACCAAACTACAAGATCACAGACCTAATATTTTTTATTTTTTAACTTTTTAATTTTTATTTATTTAATATTTTATTATTTTTATTTTTAGCACAGGGCTAATACATAAAATGGTTACTGCACACAACCACTTACACATATGGCATGCTAACCTAACCTAACCTAACCTTACCTAACCTAACCTAACCTAACCTAATCCCAACCTAACCTAACCTAACCTAGCCTAACCTAACCTAACCTAACCAAACCTAACCTAACCTAACCTAGCCAAACCTAACCTTACCTAACCTAACCTAGCCTAACCTAATCCCAACCTAACCTAACCTAACCTAGCCAAACCTAACCTTACCTAACCTAACCTAACCTAACCTAACCAAACCTAACCTAACCTAACCTAGCCTAACCTAACCTTACCTAACCTAACCTAGCCTAACCTAATCCCAACCTAACCTAACCTAACCTAGCCTAACCTAATCCCAACCTAACCTAACCTAACCTAACATAACCTAACCTAACCTAATCCCAACCTAACCTAACCTAACCTAGCCTAACCTAACCTAACCTAACTTGAAAGTGTGAGCAAATATGTGAGCAAAAAGTGGTAGAAAAAAGTGAGAGCAAAAATAAGTGAGAGTAAATGTGGAAAGCAAAAAGTGTAAAAAATGTGTGAGCAAAAAGTGAGAGGAAATGTGGAATGCAAAAGTGTGAGCAAATGTGTGAGCACAAATAGTAAACTTAGTTATAACCTAACCTAACCTAACCTAACCTAACTTTACCTAACCTAACCTAACTTATCCTACCTAACTTTACCTAACCTAACCTAACCTACAGAAACCTCGTTTAAAAATTTAAATTAAAGCATCTAAGATTTTTTATTTTTACATTTTACATTTTAGATTTCAAGATTTTACATTTTCTATTTTTTATTTTAGATTTTACATTTTAGATTTTCCAAAAAGAGTAAACTACAAGGTCACATACCTAACCTCACCTATCCTCACTTAACCTAACCTAACTTTACCAAACCTAACTTAGGCTAATCCAAAGGCTAATGCACATACACAAAGTATATAAGGGCACATGCAACTATCCTTATGCTAGCCTTATAGGCTACTGTACAACATGTTCACTACCCCAACCGGTTTTTTATTTCATTTTGTTGTTTACACATTTTCAATTTCCCAATTTCCCATTTACAGTTTTTAAAAATGTCAGTTTTATGTTTTCGAATTTCATGATATGGAAACATGGATTTACCATTTTTGCTGTCTACATATTTGTCAATTTACCAATTCCCCATTCCCTGTTTTTAAAATGACAGTTTTAAGTTTTTGAATTTTGGTGATATGGAAACATGGATTTTGCAATATTGTTGTTTACATGTTGTTTTTCATTTAGTCCATGTACAAAGATTATATTTGCCAGACACGATTTTTCATTACATATAACAAGGCTGTATACCTTATCCTAGAGCATATAGGTATACTTTTGACTACCTAGTTTTAGCTAACTAAAGCAATTTCTCAAAATTACTACAGGTTAACAGTTTGGATTAGGAGTGGGAGGTGGGTGGTGAATAAGAATGTCCAAGCAGTTTTCATACAATATTCTTTTATTCAGTTTAAATATATTTACCCTATTTACACATAATACACTTGTAATAATTACAGATTTTGTTTTTATGTATTTGCTATATACAGGTAGAGAATTTTAATATCTTTAAGCATGGTCAGTGATTGAGTAATGACCATAGGCATGTGTACTTATACCATCAGCATCAATTACCCTTTTATCATCACCAGGACACAAAGCAATTTTGTTTAGTCTTATAGATGACTAGCAGTAGTACCCGGCTTCGCCCGGTGGAATGATGATAATATTTCAGTCTCCTTAACACTCAGCTTCATAAATTATATTTATTTATGTATTCATTTCTTACAATATCAAACCCAGTGACAATGTGTATACTTAAGTCACTATGGGAAGGCTCTGTAAAATAATGATCATTCTCGTGATATTTGTCTTCAGTCCGAGTCGAGATATGTCGTTAGCGGTCCCAGAATTCGTGACATCTCAGTCGTAGAAGACTATATGTGGTGGTGATTAGAAATATAATGGACTTAAAATCTATGTCATTTGCCCCCAGTGACGTTGAGGGCGTAACATCTAGGTAATTTGCCCTACTGATCAGGATTATATTGAAAATTACTACATAACTGACATGAAACTTAGAAAATAATAGAAAAAGTTATTTTTAGGACTCACATTTCGGGAAAGACTTGATTATTTTTTGCCAAAGAGCTCCCACTTAGATCGCTATCTGGTTAAAAGTTTCGTCTTGTTAAGGTTTAAACTGTACGATAAATGTCTGAAGCAATTCCTCCAAGAGAAGCTTCCAGATTTCTCAGTCGATATATCGTTAACGTTCCTGAGCATCCAGTTGTCTTTTCTTTTGACGCAAAACATCTTCTACATAGTGATGATGAACATAGAAGCGACTACTGGCACATATAACTTATCAACGAATGGGAAAAATTGATACTTTAAAGGAATGAAAGGAATAAAATAGAAAAGAGATGTACGATATACCATAACACTCGCTGTGAATTTTCTACGTGACCGGCTTACATGTTTCGGTACAGGTTCTCAAGAAGAGGAACCAGATCATTGGCATGAATGAATGCAGTAACAGTAGATTAAATAGTATCCTAGACAGATGGCTCGCAAAGTAACACGGCCTAATATACGATGTAATGGTTGAACTTCAGAGAAATGTATCATCTCACTTCGCAGTTGTTATTTAATAAATACTAACATGTTGTAGCTAACATTGAAATTAATGGAGTGCGTTAGGATAAACGATATTCCTTGTTTTTCCCTCTGGTGTATAAATAAATAAATAAATGTTTAGGTGTGCCCACTCTTGAGCAAGCTACGTATAACTGATCATGAGAGGGGATCATGCAGGGAATTGCATTAGCTTGAAATCAAAAGGCATATCAGTAGGGATCAAAGGAATTCGGGGAATGAAGATATCTTCTCCTTTGGCATGGCCTGTCAATACGACTACTACTGAACGGGTATATCAAACTTACAAACTAATGGAAATACACATTTTAAAAATCGCAGGCGATGAAGACTGTGGTGTTACTTAGTAGTATAATGGACGTAACATCTAGGTCATTCGCCCTTTTGATGAGGATGGTAATGAAAACTACTGTTGAATTGACACGACAAACTTGCAAACTACCGTGGTAGAAAGAAATATTTCAAAATTCACAGGCGATGAAGAGTTATTGTGTGTGGTGATTAGTGGTATAATGGGCGTAACATCTAGGTCATTTGCCCTTATGATAATAATAAGGTAATGAAAAATGACTACTAAACGAACATGGTGCAATTTTAAATCTGATATAGGTAATTCAGATTTCTACCTTCGATGTCTTCCAATGTCTGAACGTTATTTTCTGGCTTAGGCCTATACTCGATGCGTGTAGAGAAAGAGCTTATCGAGTACTGCTCGGGTCCAAGCTGCACGAACTTGAGAATTTCGCAGATGACGACGATATATTATGATGACAGACGTTCGGGTGGGGGTTCCCGGTCCTATTCACATTGACCGGTGAATCACTCATTCTTTCGTAACACTACAGTGGTTTGAGCAAAGACGCAATATGAACATCAGCATAGTCAGCAATACCAGGTAACACGGCGGGGTCTGGACATTTCTCTCATGACACCTCGCGATGAATCAGCAAGCTATTCTCACACCTGCCCCCCCCCCCTCTCCCCCCTCCACCCACCAATGTCTCACAACTTGTGGGACGTGGGTTAACGACCACGGGACCCCAGCTGAGTACGGCATTGCTTCTACTTACTGGTGCCGGGCTCCTTTCAGTTCTCTTTCCTGTCAGCCTCCCTTGGTCAAACTCTTGTTCTCTTCCGACCCCGATGGTATCAGGGTATCCGAGGCCTAGCAACTCTTTCACTTTCCCGCCTTAATTAGCCCTTGTCTAATCATTCCTGATAGCCTCATTCTTCGAGGTGTCAGCCTTCTTTTTCTTTTCTTAATATCTCATGTCGTCTGTTCAAGACCCTCAAGGAGGCAGGGTGTGTGTAGCCCCAGCATTTCGGGTGCACCCTGGATAGTGCTACATCCTCAAAGGCTCATGGCTGGTGAGTTCGGGAGCTGGCAACCCTGAGGGTTTCCTGAGCGGGTCCGGTTTTACCCCTTTTTTCCATTGCCTTTGGGACGGACCCTGTCCTCTTTCCGGGAATGGAGTGGTCTGTCCGCAATTTCAAGCAGACAGTGTTACTCGCAGGGTACCAAAGGGTAAGTATACACATTTTGGTTCTGATCGGTGAAACGGTGTAGATTTGTGCCAAAGGGCCTAAATGCAGGGAAAGGGGTGATCTGTCCGCAATTTCAAGTGGACAGGGTTACCCGCAGGGTTCGAAAGGGTAAGTATAAATTTTTGTCCGGATCGGTGAAACGATATAGATTTTTGGCAAAGGGGCTAAATGCAGGAAATGGGGTGGTCTGTACGAAATTTTAGGTGGACAGTGTTATTCACAGGGTTACAAAGGGTAAGTATACACATTTTGGTTCAGATCGGTGAAACGGTGCAGATTTGAGCCAAGGGGCCTAAATGCAGGGAATGGAGTGGTCTGTCCGCAATTTCAAGCAAACAGTGTTACTCGCAGGGTACCAAAGGTTAAGTATACAGATTTTGGTTCTGATCGGTGAAACGGTGTAGATTTGTGCCAAAGGGCCTAAATGCAGGGAATGGAGTGGTCTGTTTGAAATTTCAAGCAGACAGTGTTACTCGCAGGGTTCCAGATGGTAAATAACAACTTTTGGTTGAGATCTGTGAAACGGTGTAGATTTGGGCCAAAGGGCCTAAATGCAGGGAATGGAGTGGTCTGTCCACAATTTCAAGCAGACAATGTTACTCTCAGGGTACCAAAGGGTAAGTATACAAATTTTGGTTCTGATCGGTGAAACGGTGTAGATTTGGGCCAAAGGGCCTAAATCCAGAGAATGGGGTGGTCTGTCCGAAATTTCAAGTGGACAGCGTTACCCGCAGGGTTGAAAAGGGTAGGTATACAAATTTTGGTTCGGATCGGTGAAACGGTGTAGAAGTTTGCCAAAGGGCCTAAATGCAGGAAATGGGGTGGTCTGTCCGAAATTTTATGTGGACTATGTTATTCACAGGGTTACATAGGGTATGTATACAAATTTTGGTTGAGATCGGTGAAACGGTGTAGATTTGAGACAAAGGGCTTAAATGCAGGGAATGGGGTGGTCTGTCGGAAATTTCAAGTGGACAGGGTTACCCGCAGGGTTCCGAAGGGTATGTATACAAATTTTGGTTCAGATCGGTGAAACGGTGTGGATTTGTATGCATAACAGACAGACAGACAAACATTGAGCTTTATATATATAGATATATCATTTGTTTAGAAGCGATAATGTTCATGGGTATTCTTTTTACATTGTTTTTCATGACACAATCCTTATAATCTTGAAAGCTTACACAATTTTTGACAACACCTCTGCTAATACCTTTAATCTTTTTGATTTATTTACCACTTATGTCTAAAGCGTACATTTTAGCTATAAGTCCAACAAATGCTTAGGTATAATTTCTCCACAAGCCTCGTCTTTAAATTTCCCCAACGTTTTCTTGTTTGATGTAGAGTAGCATGTGATTAGTAGGATAATCTGATGTGTCCATGTGTTCTAGGAAATCCAACTTGTCTTGATATACATCTTGGGTGTTAACCAAATAAATGAACGAGTCGGTATCCATATACATGAGTTTAAGATTGTCCATTCTATAATAGGGTAGCAGGACATCATAGTGGTGGGAATACATTAGAGGTTTGGAAATATCCAGTATACACATTCCAATATATATAGGCTTATTGAATACAATGTTACGTTTAGCCATGTGGAAAGCAGGTAGGTTAGGACCATAAATTGTTCTGTCGATAAATGTTGGTTTAGATATTAGCTTTTCTGCCTTTTTGCTGACAGTCACAAGACGTATGTCTATTCTTTTAAAATATTTCCCATTGTTTTTCCAAAAATGGCATTGTTAAATACAATTTGTACGGATTTTTCTCAAAATCATTTTGGCTTGTTTTCGAAGGTTGTTATTAAAATCAACGTATGACTTTAGCAAAGGTCTTTGTTTAAACTTTAACACACGATAAATTTTTATCAATTTTAGTCCATGATCTAAAGCCTGTTTAAGTGCCATGTAGTGAACAACGTACCGCCTTCGATTTCCAAGATGAGGGATTAGTTTTTTCAGAGATGAATCCTTAGGTTGTGTTCACTCTGGTAGGAATGGTAAATCGCTGTGTAGATCATGTAGATCAGATGGGTAATCAACCTCAACGTCTAGAATGTATCCCTAAGGATCGTCTTCCTTTATTTTTTCTAGATCAACAGTATCTGGAGAAACCCACTGAAATCCACCATAAGGAAGAGAGTGGCACATAGCCCACCCGTATTGGTTGTTGGCATCATCATAGGTAACAAACTGCGACGGTTTCTCAGAATCATAGGTTTCCATGTACTTATTGTTAACTTCAGCATGCCGATGAGACACCTGGCATATGCCTCCGCGTATTCCAGACTCGATTAGAAGAATCTGATCGCAATCCTGTAACAATTCCAGTTCAATTCCTGTGTAAAGGAGCATTGCCTCAAAATTTAAACCAGACGAAGTAAAAAAGTGTACAGCATCCACTCGGAGTGTTTCTAGTGTTTTGTTTCTAAACGTTTCAAAGCTGTCTGCAAGAAGGAGTACGTCTGAAGTTAGCAAGAGGTCAATATATTCCCCTAGAGTTTTAATGTTGAACTGATTCCACAAATTTTTGGCATGTTCATAGTCTTCTTGACTAACATCTTCTTGACTTAATTTGTTAAAGAATGCCTCTTTTGGAGGTAAACACATTTCACTTAACTTTTCCCATGAGTCAATGTAGTCATAACAAAATACCCCTTTACGAGTCATGAGTATTGCATTTTCTTTTCCAAAGTACTTGTCTGTTTCAGGGTATGATGTTAAGTTGGAAACTAAGTTTTCCTAACTACTCGGCATCAATCGAAACGTGTCCTCAAATCTAAGCTGAACATTTCCTACATATTTGGTAAAGGAGATGTACTTCTCTTTGGAGTTAGCGATAACATCCACTCTCTCAGTAGAACATCCCAATTGCTTTACAATGATATTTGCGTCGTAGCCACTCATATTATGTAGAAACACAGGAACGGGGTTACAGTGATTTACGCCTCAAATTACAGTTATTATGAGCACTTCCACGGTATTCCCCTGTAATATGGCAATGGTCTCGAACTTTCCAGTCCTCCTTGGTAAATGGTTTATGACACAAATAAGAGTTTTCTGCTTCTTGATCCTGCATTAAGGCCTTTGGAACATTAATTGTAAAGGCGATCAATTTCATTAGCTATTGAGATCAAAAAGTCCATAAACGTTTCTGCAGCTTCAGGACCAAGATAAATAACAGGTTGGCTTGGAAGGTTTGTCTTTATGTGTTCCACTGCAGGTGAGGGTTTAACATATATACCAAAGCTCATAGGAACATGACTCTGGTATGGAACCGTATAACTTCCTTCAGGATTGGGTAAACAAGTTTGATAGGGTAACAGTATACTTTCAAAATATGCATAGATAACGTAAGGTATTCTAAGCATTTTTTCCACATTTAAGAATTTAGCAATTGAGTTTTTAATAGGCATTTCAACCCTAGTAATGTTGTCCTGAACACACAAAGCTCCATGTTCTTTCAATTTTTCTATTCCTTGTTGCCCTCATCGATTATTGAAGTGAGTAAAACAACGTTTAAACGTATATATCTTATGTCCATGCCGGGTAATCTGATGTCCTACTAGTTTATCAAAATCTTTGATAAAGACGTAATGGCTCAGAACGGATGAAGAACTCAGCAGAAGAACGTCGGGATGGTCTTGTAGCTCTTGATCCACAACCTTTAGAGGGAACAGTTTGTTGTCTTTTTCAAGTCCAAATACATTTATGGTTATGTCGTTGGCTTTCTCACATTTGGGAATGTCAGCTAGTGATATAGGTAGCGATATTACTAGAAAATCATACTGTTTTTCCAGATCCTTGTATTTACTAATGAGATTAGCATCCGTTTTAACCAGTTTTGCTCAAATGGCATACATAAAACACTTCTGGTCCTTAAAGTTTTGACGATTAATGCAGGATTTTCTTGCTTGTTTAGCTGCTGGTAATGGAATATATGTGCTTCCACGCAAGGGATTATACTTATTTATTTTCAATCGCACTCCTTCCACTGCTAACAAAGCCCAATTACGGCCTTTTAGCCTAGATTCTTCCTTTTCTGTAGTTAACTTTGTAAATTGTATTTCCAAGAAACTACTTAAGTCTGTTTCCAAAAATGGGTCCTGATATCCTGTTTTAAAATCCCGATCTGTAATTTCGTTGGTGGACGTATAAATAAATCTACACTCAGCCACAAGATTAACTTTTAGCGACTTGTGTTTTGCTAGTTCTTTCTGCATAGCTTGTGTTATGTCCTGTTTGGACTCTTTAAGGTATGAATTTATATCCTTGCACGTATCACAACGTATGAAATAGGATTTAAGTCGACCTTCAAAAATGTCTGATATTCAAAAAGTCCATTTTTGTCTGGGACCATAGAGAGTAGTTAATGTTTTGTAGGCCCGCTTTTTCTCTTTTGGCTGCCGACACAACATTACAACATTCTTCATGCCGACGTCTGTTGTACACATTGTTGAAAGTACTACCACAGGTCTTGCACTCATGGAATTCACCACACGATACTTCATGTCGCTTCCTATGATAGTATCGAAGAAAAGGCTTTCCACACTCTTTACACATATAGCTAGGAATGGGTTCTTCCATCACGAATGTTGATTTCTGCAAACAGCTGCTTACTGCGTATCACAGGGCTAGATGTTGGTCGGTGAGACGGTCTTTAACGATGTGAACCCCGTGAGAGGTAATATTCATGCTAAGGGTCCTCTAATATACCCTAGTGTAGACCAACAGATCTTGACAGCGTTTGACAAGGCTGAAGACTGGACAGTGAGACGGTCTCTCACGATGTGAACACTGTAACAAGTAGTAGTAAACTGATTGTATTCTTGCTAAGGGTTCTCTAATATACCATATTCAAGACCAACAGCTACTTACTGTGTAGTACATGGTTGTTTTGACAGTCATTCACGATGTGAACACCGTAAGAGGTAATAGTCAACTGGTGATATTCTTGCTAAGGGTCCAGTAATATACCCCTAGTTAAGGGTAACAGCTGTTTACTGCTTATGACAAGGCTAAAGGCTGGTTGTTTCAACGGTCTATCACAATGTCAACACTGCGACAGGTATCAGTCAACTGAAAATTTTCTTATACCCAACTCAAGGTTATCAGGTACTTACTGCATATCAAATGGCTGTACACTCATGTGTTAGGCACTCTATCACGCTAAAGACCCCAATATTCCCTACACAAGGCTATACATGTTAGTTCTGAACACTTAGTAGTTAATTGTATATTCAATGTATATACAAAGCTTATACAAGCACGTTTTTCATGCGGTAAAACTTTCTTAAATAGCCACATGCGACACGCAAAGTATGTTCCCGCTATCTAGTGGTGACTATGAGAACTACTTGAACGACCAGCATTCAACCTAGCGCTCCATTTCAACACTCACTCACTGAACGACCAGCATGCTATCTAGCGGTCGATATCAATACTCACTCAACTACTAGGATGATACCTAGCAGTCAATATGACAACTCACTCAACTACCAGCATGATACATGTATTTTTATCGCTTTTTGTTGGCTTTTTTGTTGGCTTTTGTTGGCTTTTTGTTGGCTTTTTGTTGGCTTTTGTATTATCTCTCTCATATTTGCTCTTGCTTGTTGGCTTATTTGGTTTTGGAAAGTATGTCAGCCCTTTTTATGGCAGCATAATGCTTACAGCCATGTTTGTAAGCAACAACAACTACACAAAATTCAAAAAATCCAAAGTACACTAAGGTTTATCAATGACTCTCAAATCTTACACTTACCGCTATCCCATGCCTAGTCAAAAAATAGTGTATTTTTCATATTTTTCCAAAAAATATTTGGAAATATAACCCATTTTGGAAATATGTTTTGGAAAATTTGAAAAATACACTATATTTGGACTGAGATTGGTATAGAGGTAGGTGTTGGAGTTATCATATGTCTTTTTAGGATTTTTAGTTTAATGATATAGCCAACATTCCAAATATTTTTTGAAAAAAATTGAAAAATACACTATTTTTTGACTAGGCATTGGATAGAGGTAAGTGTAAGATTTGAGGGTCATTGATAATCCTTATAGCACTTTGGATTTTTAGGAATTTTGTGTGTTGTTGTTATTGTTGCTTGCAAACATGGCTGTAAGCATTATGCTGCCATAAAAAGGGTTGACATACTTTCCAAGACCTTATAAGCCAACAACCAAGAGCAAATGTGTTACAGCTAATACAAAAGCCAACAAAAAGCCAACAAAATCTAACAAAAAAGACCACAAAAAGCCGATAAAAAAGTCATCTTGAATGCTGGTAGTTGAGTGAGTTGTCATATTGACCGCTATATAGCATGCTGGTAGTTGAGAGAGTTTTGATATCGACCGCTAGATAGCATGCTGGTCGTTCAGTGAGTGAGTGTTGAAATGGATCGCTAGGTAGGATGCTGGTCGTTCAAGTAGTTCTAATAGTCACCGATAGATAGCGGAAACATACTTTGCGTGTCGCATGTGGCTATTTAAGAAAGTTTTACCGCATGAAAAACGTGCATGTATAAGCTTTGTATATAAATTGAATATACAATGAACTACTAAGTGTTCAGAACTAACATGTATAGCCATGTGTAGGGAATATTGGGGTCCTTAGCAAGAAAGAGTGCCTAACAAATGAGTGTACAGCCTTTTGATATGCAGTAAGTACCTGATAACCTTGAGTAGGGTATACGAATATTTTCAGATGACTACTACCTGTCGCAGTGTTTACATTGCGAAAGACCGTTGAAACAACCAGTCTTGAGCATTGTCATAAGCAGTAAGCAGCTGTTACCCTTAACTAGGGGTACATTAGTGGACCCTTAGCAAGAATATCACCAGTTGACTATTACCTCTCACGGTGTTCACATCGTGAAAGATTGTCAAAACAACCATTGCAAAGCCTTGTACTACACAGAAAGGAGCTGTTGGTCTCACTATGGTATATTAGAGAACCCTTAGCAAGAATACATTCAGTTTACTACTACTTGTTACGGTGTTAACATCGTGAAAGACCGCCTCACTGTCCAGTCTACAACCTTGTTATACGTTGTAAAGAGTTGTTGGTCTAGACTAGGGTATATTAGAGGACCCTTAGCAAGAATATTACCTCTCACGGTGTTCACATCGTAAAAGACCGTCTCACCGACCAACCTCTAGCCCTTTGATACGCAGTAAGCAGCTGTTTGCAGAAATCAACATTCATGATGGAGAACCCATTCCTAGCTATATGGGTAAAGGATATGGAAAGACTTTTCTTCGAGACTATCATAGGAAGGGACATGAAGTTTCGTGTGGTGAATTCCAAGAGTGCAAGACCTGAGGTAGTATATTCAACAATGTGTACAACGGACGTCGGCATGAAGAATGTTGTAATGTTGTGTCGGCGGCGAAAAGAGAAAAAGCGGAGCCTACAAAACATTACTTACATTCAATGGTCCAAGACAAAAATGGACTTATTGAATATGAGACATATTTTGAAGGTCGACTTAAATCCTATTTCATACGTTGTTAAACGTGCAAGGATATAAATTCATACCTTAAAGAGTCCAAACAGGACATAACACAAGCTATGCAGAAAGAACTAGCAAAACACAAGTCGCTAAAAGTTAATCTTGTGGCTGAGTGTAGATTTATTTATACGTCCACCAACGAAATTACAGATCGGGATTTTAAAACAGATTATCAGGACCCATTTTTGGAAACAGACTTAAGTAGTTTCTTGGAAATACAATTTACAAAGTTAACTACAGAAAAGGAAGAATCTAGGCTAAAAGGCCGTAATTGGGCTTTGTTAGCAGTGGAAGGAGTGCGATTGAAAATAAATAAGTATAATCCCTTGCGTGGAAGCACATATATTCCATTACCAGCAGCTAAACAAGCAAGAAAAGCCTGCATTAATCATCAAAACTTAAAGGACGAGAAGTGTTTTATGTATGCCATTTGAGCAAAACTGGTTAAAACGGATGCTAATCTCATTAGTAAATACAAGGATCTGGTAAACCAGTATGATTTTCTAGTAATATCGCTACCTATATCACTAGCTGACATTCCCAAATTTGAGAAAGCCAACGACATAACCATAAATGTATTTGGACTTGAAAAAGACAACAAACTGTTCCCTCTAAAGGTTGTGGATCAGGAACTACAAGACCATCCCGACGTTCTTCTGCTGAATTCTTCATCCGTTCTGAGCCATTACGTCTTTATCAAAGATTTTGATAAACTAGTAGGACATCAGATTACCCGGCATGGACATAAGATATATACGTGTAAACGTTGTTTTACTCAATTCAATAATCGATGAGGGCAACAAGGAATAGAAAAATTGAAAGAACATGGAGCTTTGTGTGTTCAGCATGACATTGCTAGGGTTTAAATGCCTATTAAAAACTCAATTGCTAAATTCTTAAATGTGGAAAAAATGCTCAGAATACCTTACGTTATCTATGCATATTTTGAAAGTATACTGTTACCCTATCAAACTTGTTTACCCAATCCTGAAGGAAGTTATACGGTTCCATACCAGAGTCATGTTCCTATGAGCTTTGGTATATATGTTAAACCCTCACCTGCTGTGGAACACATAAAGACAAACCTTCCAAGCCCACCTGTTATTTATTTTGGTCTTGACGCTGCAGAAAAGTTTATGGACTCTTTGATCTCAATAGCTAATGAAATTGATCGCTTTTACAGTTAATGTTCCAAAGGCCTTAATGCAGGATCAAGAAGCAGAAAACTCTTATTTGTGTCATAAACCATTTACCAAGGAGGACTGGAAAGTTCGAGACCATTGACATATTACAGGGGAATGCCGTGGAAGTGCTCATAATAACTGTAATTTGAGGTGTAAATCACTGTAACCCCGTTCCTGTGTTTCTACATAATATGAGTGGCTACGACGCAAATTTTATTGTAAAGCAATTGGGATGTACTACTTAGAGAGTGGATGTTATCGCTAACTCCAAAGAGAAGTACATTTCCTTTACCAAATATGTAGGAAATGTTCAGCTTAGATTTGTGGACACGTTTCGATTAATGCCGAGTAGTTTGGAAAACTTAGTTTCCAACTTAACATCATACCCTGAAACAGACAAGTACTTTGGAAAAGAAAATGCAATGCTCATTACTCGTAAAGGGGTATTTTGTTATGACTACATTGACTCATGGGAAAAGTTAAGTGAAACGTGTTTACCTCCAAAAGAGGCATTCTTTAACAAATTAAGTCAAGAAGATGTTAGTCAAGAAGACTATGAACATGCCAAAAATTTGTGGAATCAGTTCAACTTTAAAACTCTAGTGGAATATATTGACCTCTAGCTAACTTCAGATGTACTCCTTCTTGCAGACAGATTTGAAACGTTTAGAAACAAAACACTAGAAACATACCGAGTGGATGCTGCACACTTCTTTAGTTCGTCTGGTTTAAATTTTGAGGCAATGCTCCTTTACACAGGAATTGAACTGGAATTGTTACAGGATTGCGATCAGATTCTTCTAATCGAGTCTGGAATACGCGGAGGCATATGCCAGGTGTCTCACCGGTATGCTGAAGTTAACAATAAATACATGGAAACCTATGATTCTGAGAAACCGTCGCAGTTTGTTACCTATGATGATGCCAACAACCAATACGGGTGGGCTATGTGCCACTCTCTTCCTTATGGTGGATTTCAGTGGGTTTCTCCAGATACTGTTGATCTAGAAAAAATAAAGGAAGACGATCCTTAGGGATACATTCTAGACGTTGAGGTTGATTACCCATCTGATCTACATGATCTACACAGCGATTTACCATTCCTACCAGAGTGAACACAACCTCAGGATTCATCTCTGAAAAAACTAATCCCTCATCTTGGAAATCGAAGGCGGTACGTTGTTCACTACATGGCACTTAAACAGGCTTTAGATCATGGACTAAAATTGATAAAAATTTATCGTGTGTTAAAGTTTAAACAAAGACCTTTGCTAAAGTCATACGTTGATTTTAATAACAACCTTCGAAAACAAGCCAAAATGATTTTGAGAAAAATCCGTACAAATTGTATTTAAAAATGCCATTTTTGGAAAAACAATGGAAAATATTTGTAAAAGAATAGACATTCGTCTTGTGACAGACAGCAAAAAAGCAGAAAAGCTAATATCTAAACCAACATTTATCGACAGAACAATTTATGGTCCTAACCTACCTGCTTTCCACATGGCTAAACGTAACATTGTATTCAATAAGCCTATATATATTGGAATGTGTATACTGGATATTTCAAAACCTCTAATGTATTCCCACCACTATGATGTCCTGCTACCCTATTATAGAATGGACAATCTTAAACTCATGTATATGGATACCGACTCGTTCATTTATTTGGTTAACACCCAAGATGTATATCAAGACAAGTTGGATTTCCTAGAACACCTGGACACATCAGATTATCCTACTAATCACATATGTTACTCTACATCAAACAAGAAAACGTTGGGAAATTTAAAGACGAGGCTTGTGGAGAAATTATATAAGCATTTGTTGGACTTAGAGCTAAAATGTACGCTTTAGACATAAATGGCGAAGAAATCAAAAAGTATAAAGGTATTAGCAGAAGTGTTGTAAAAAATTGTATAAGCTTTCAAGATTATAAGGATTGTGTCATGAAAGACAATGTAAAAAGAATACCCATGAACATTATCGCTTCTAAACAAATGATATATCATCTATAAGACTAAACAAAATTGCTTTGTGTCCCGGTGATGATAAAAGGGTAATTGATGCTGATGGTATAAGTACACATGCCTATGGTCATTACTCAATCACTGACCATGCTTAAAGGTATTAAAATTCTCTACCTGTATATAGCAAATACATAAAAACAAAAACAATTTAGGGTATAAAACAATTACACTAAAAACTATAAAAAATACAAAAAGAAAAAAATGGTATTCATACTCAAAAATGAATAAAAATAGAAAACAAAATAAAAACAAAGTCTGTAATTATTACAAGTGTATTATGTGTAAATAGGGTAAATATATTTAAACTGAATAAAAGAATATTGTATGAAAACTGCTTGAACATTCTTATTCACCACCCACCCCCCACTCCTAATCCAAACTGTTAACCGGTATAAATTTTGAGAAATTGCTTTAGTTAGCTAAAGCTAGGTAGTCAAAAGTATACCTATATGCTCTGGGATAAGGTATACAGCCTTGTTATATGTAATGAAAAATCGTGTTTTGCAAATATGATCTTTGTACATGGACTAAATAAAAAAAACAACATGTAAACAACAAAATTGCAAAATCCATGTTTCACCAAAATTCAAAAACTTAAAACTGTCATTTTAAAAACAGGGAATGGGGAATTGGTAAATTGACAAATGTGTAAACAGCAAAAATGGAAAATCCATGTTTCCATATCATGAAATTCGAAAACATAAAACTGACATTTTTAAAAACTGTAAATGGGAAATTGGGAAATTGACAATTGTGTAAACAACAACATGAAAAAAAACCGGTTGGGGTAGTGAACATGTTGTACAGTAGCCTATAAGGCTAGCATAAGGTTAGTTGCATGTGCCCTTATATACTTTGTGTATGTGCATTAGCCTATGGTATAGCCTAAGTTAGGTTTGGTAAAGTTAGGTTAGGTTAAGTGAGGATAGGTGAGGTTAGGTATGTGACCTTGTAGTTTACTCTTTTCAGAAAATCTAAAATGTTAAATCTAAAATAAAAAATATAAAATGTAAAATCTAAAATGTAAAATCTTAAAATCTATAATCTAAAAAGAAAAAATCTAAAATGCAAAATGTAAAAATAAAAACCTTAGATGCATTAAATTAAATCTTTGAACGAGGTTTCTGTAGGTTAGGTTAGGTAAAGTTAGGTTAGGTTAAGTTAAGTTAGGTTAGGTTAGTTTAGGTAAGGTTAGGTTAAGTTAGGTGAAGTTAGGTTAGGTTAAGTTAGGTTAGGTAAAGTTAGGTTAGGTTAGGTAAATATAGGTTAGGTTAAGTTAGGTTAGGTTAGGTTAGGTTAGGTAAAGTTAGGTTAGGTTAGTTGAAGTTAGGTTATAACTAAGTGTACTATTTGTGCTCACATATTTGCTCACACTTTCAACCATTTTATGCATTAGCCCTGTGCTAAAAATAAAAAGTAAAATATTAAATAAATAAAAATGTAAAAGTTAAAAAATAAAAAAGTATTAGGTCTGTGATCTTGTAGTTTAGTCTTTTTCATAAAATATAAAATGTAAAATATAAAATATCTAAAAATTAAAAAACTAATATTTAAAATGTAAAATAAAAATATATTATGCAATAATTTTAATGTTAAATGTCTTTTCTGTGGGTTAGATAATTGTTGGGCTAATGACCTTGCAGTTTAGTGCTTTAACACAATAAAAATAAAAAATACAAATTAAATATTAAAATAAAAATATATTTAAATTTATATAAATAATAAATTAAAAAATAAAAATAAAGAAAGAAATAATAAATAAATAATTAATAATGTATATTGCGCGCGGTGGCCATCTTGCCCATTAGCCCCTGCCCCAGCTATGACTGACCCCTCCATATGAATAACATAGGCAGTTGCGCGCGGTGGCCATCATGCCCATTAGCCCCTGTCCCAGGATCGGCATTTATATCCTACTATCTTTTAAATGTCTGGTAGAAATTCCAGGAGTTGTGTTTTACAAAGTTACCTTGCATTGCAAGAAGTTGAGACTTTTCAAAAGACCGTTTAACACTCTTTATTTTTCTTTTCTTTGCTGCTTAAATTGATCAAAGTGTTCATTCATTCCAGAGCGCTTCCATATTTTCCATAGCATTGTCCTTTCCGCTGGTTCTTCTGCACAAGATTCATTCCAACCAACTTTCCTTTTCACTTTAGCTGGCCCGAATGCATTCTTCGCTGCACTGTTGATTCCTTTAGATAATTCTTGCCATTTACCAGGTTTAGTAATTTTAATTTCTTCCTAAATGTGATGTATTGTACCTTGTGTGATGTTGAGTCCGTCTATGTTAGTCTATATTTAACTAATTTGTGATGTCCCCTTTTTTGATAATTTCCTTAAAATTATTTTTAGAAATAACATTGGATTTGGAGATATCCATGTTTTAAATTTTCTGGGCAATGTCTTGAAGAAGGTGGACATTAATTTCAATATAAATGCTTTACAGAGATTAATTTAATTTCGTGCCATTTCTGTTTGATCTCCCATGTTATTAATTTTTTTAATTATTATTATTAATATTATTATTCATTTTATTATTATTCTTAGTTTTTATTATCATAATTATTGATTTTTATTAGTCATTTTTATTCAAAACGCGCCACGATTCAAATCTAGGGGAATCTAGGGAAATTTTGAGCCCAGTTAGGGATATTTCACCATCACAGTTTGCCTACCAAGGGAATCCCTGGGATCCGCAATTCTTAGAAACAAAGCCGATAATCCCAGAACGCGTATAAGAATACCCGAATTCCAGGCCAGAATCAGCTGGACGTGAGCGCCCTCCTATTGCCAAAACGAGTTGTCTTTATAGTCTGATGACCATGTGATGGCATTACCAACTTGCCTTGGAGGCACTACAGCTTAAAACAAGAACATCTTCGGTGAAACAATGGCACTAGGTAGATCTCGTCTATACGGTAAATGGAAAGGATTGTAACAACCAACTCTTTGTAAAACAATGGCACTAGTTAGATCTCGTCTATACGGTAAATGGAAAGGATTGTATCAACCAATCTATGTAAAGCAATGGCACTAGGTAGATCTCGTCTATACGGTAAATGGAAAGGATTGTGACAACCAACTCTTTGGTAAAACAATGGCATTAGGTAGATCTCGTCTATACGGTAAATGGAAAGGATTGTGACAACCAACTCTTTGTTAAGAATGCCTCATTATTTATTTAGCTGTTTGAATAAAAAATAATGTTATTATTTACATGGTTTGTGATTCTCTAATGAGTGTATATTTTTCCGTTCACATACACCAGCTTCCACACCCCTTCACATATTTCGTCTCGTCGATAGCGCCAATGCGTTACAGGTTTCATTATTTCAAACATGAGTTAATTAATGCAATTAGCGAGCTCAAAGTCAATCCATTCCAATGCAATTATATCATACTCATTGAGCTATTGATCAAGCTTTTTAAAAAATTAACTTATTCGTAATCCTTTTCAACCTATTTTCATTTATGAAAAAATAGGCTTATGAGATCACTTTTGCCCGTGTGTGTGTGTAAGTTTGTGTGCGTGTGTGTGTCCCCCTATTAATGTCTAAACGGCTGGAGCGATTTTAATGAAACTCGGTAACGTCGTAGTACTATTTTGTACGACCCCGACCGTGCTCTTCAAATTTTATTACGTCTCACTAATCCAACATGGCGTCTGTACGAAATATTTCACTGGGAGTCTAGATCTCCGAAACTAATACAGATATATCCCTGAATTTTTGTATGGTGATAAAGGGCACCACTAGAAGTTCATCCGTGTGACTTTCAGAAACCTGTTAATTACAAAACGAATATGGTCGCCAAGCGAAGTTGAAACACTAGACCTTTCTCGGGATTTAACCATCCGAGCGCAGTGAAACATGGCGCAACAAATCTGTATACGCATTGCAATCCACTGACATCTAATTTAGTTCAATTGTTATATAACCTCAAGATGGCGGCTGTGCGAAACTTTAAATTTAAATTTGTATTTCTTGTGTCCTAATCATGAGTCCGAAGTCACCAATTGAATAGACTAATAAACCTACGCAATAATCGTCATCTAATAGTACATAACTCTATGGCCTACATACATAAAACTCCAACATTGCGACCATCCGAAATATTTAGACGTTTCTCAAGATACACGAATCTATTACAGAAAACAAACTGAAATTTTGTATGTTGATGGAGGGAATGTTGATGGAACAGTTATATCGACTTACTGAGAGACTGTTTCAAAAGAACATCAGTAGAATGTGTTCCTTTTCAGAAGTGAATATAAGCATAATATATACAGTAGTTATCGATACCCACATTAGAAAGTTGGAGCTTATGAACTCGGTTTATTGCCCCTTATAAAAATTGCAACCACCACCACTACAATGAAATCATTACATGTTATAAAGAACGAATAACTTTCACTGTCGGTTAATTATGATTCCTTCCGTGAGATGGCAACTTTCATTAACGACACGCAGCTGTTAATTTAAGAAATGATAATAATATACGGCTTATGTAATTTAAGAATGACAAGTTACAAAATCCAATGACATTACATAATTACTTTTATTATTATTATTATTATTATTATTATTATTATTATTATTATTATTATTATTATTATTATTGTAATGGTTCATTATGTGAAGCTTCTCTGGGCAAAGAAGAAAAGTACGGCAGTTTTAAATATTTGAATATTGCATGGCCGTCATGTTGCGTTTGTGTTTATCAGGTTTCTGAAAATTACATATTTTTACTTAATTAATAGGCCTCTATCACCACGCAAAATTGCAGTTTGATTAAGGTAGTAGTTTTGGAGATTTTGAGAACTGGTGACATATTATGTTCCATTTTTATAGGCCTATGTAGGCCATAGAATTATATACCAGCAGATGAATATTATTATGTTAGTTCACTATACAAACGTCCAATATTATTCACTTTGATAGAAACAAGGAAATGAAAGTGTAATTGTAAATGTTGACTCAGCTCGCGGGTATTTTCAATTCCTCTTTGAACTTGAATTATATTATCCCCCTGTATATTCGGACTTGTAGAAAGATTGACCGAGCTAAGATTCATAGCGCTTGGATGATTACATCGCAAGAAAAACGCATGTAAATATTTAAAATTCGCTTGGCCGCCATGTTTATTTTGTATTCATCAAATTATCGAAAGTTGCAAATGCGATTTAATTTTAATAGCCTCTACTGCGATACAAAATTTCAGTTTGAATGCTGCAATAGATTCGCTGATAATGAGAACAGGTGAAATATTCCTCATGGCCGCCATGTTGAATAGTTTTTATATGTAGGCTATTGATTTATGTACCGGTATATGAATGTTATCAGGTTTGAAAAATATATGAACTTTCATTTTGATAGCTTATTATATGAGGGGTTTCAGCAAACTCCAGGTTGGCAAACCTTTACATTAACATGATCCCAATGTTCTATATTTCTACAGTATGAACGGTATGCGGTAAACAATATGGCTGCTGCGTCATAGAATCCGAGTGACAAAAATTATCTCTAATGGTACTAACGCCACATTTATATGATACTCTTATTTTCGTCTGAATTGTGCAATTACATCCCAAGTTGCTAATTTGTAGTCTATATATTGATTTTACGCCTAGCCGCCATTTTCTTTTGTGTTGGCCATACGAAGTGAAGTATCAGGTTCTAAATTATTACTCATTTTAGTTTTATAGATCTAAGATACTGAGAGTTCTGCTTAAGGAATAATTAAAACAAAAGTTTGCTTGCGGAGATGCACAGTTCCGTTGCATTGGTGCTTCGTCAAATGGGGTCATTTGTGTGGTTCAAGTTTTCCTGTTTAAGTCGTAATCGTTTTTGGACATTGTCCTTAGCTCAGCTCTGGTGACTCCCTTGCTCTGAAGGATGCTGGATATTGTTCAATTCTATTTGACATCCTGTATAAGCTACCCACTTATCTACATGAGGTTTAGAGTATTATTCTATTACGACTAGTTTTAAAGGACTTTTAGAAAACACCACACTCGTATTGTAACCGTGTGAAAGAGCGTCAGTTGCTGGTTATGGAGATGTTGTTTTTGTCGCGGCTGTATTTTGAATTTGAAGCGAGCGCCTGAGTTGAATTTCTCTGTCGTTAGTTGCAGGCTGGATGATATGCGCGGACGGCGATGCGCGTCAGTATGCTATCACCTGACAGTCTGTATGGTCTAGCAGGCAGCTGATCAAACTGTGACAGTCGTGTTTGTGCAGTTTATCCGTGCATAAGCGGGCGGCTTAATCAATCTCAAGTTACTAGTACCTGACCTGGAAGCCAAAATTAGCCTACAAACGAGGCATTGTTCAAATGTGCTCAGGATAGTTTTACTAGATGGGATTCGCTCTTGTAAATGCAAGGTTGTGTGGGGTATGGCCAGAGCTCACTGCATATTAAGGCACATGGGCTGAAAATAACTCCTTACTTGAGTTATGAGAATATAATACCTCATACCAGGGTAGATTTCTGGCTAGTAATTGACTTGGAATTAAGGCTAAACAGGTGTATGCGTACTGTGATAACTACAGAAGGATTACAATCAAGTAACCGGGAACATTACTGTGACTATTCGGAATAATTCGGGACGGTAAAACACACCGGGTGATTGTCGTGAAACCAGTGACAGTATTAGACACGTGCTTTTTCATAGCAGAAGCTATGGTGTTAAGACAATCCGATCAGGACGTCATGGTAGCAAGACGCCGGTATGAACTTTTGAAATCTACCATGAATCGAGCCCGTATTATGGTGCGTTAAATATGAACGGGGCGTACGATGGGAGCTGACGTTTGGATACTTGGGACTCGGACCCGTGGAGCCATGAAGTCTAGCCGTACACATTTCCGTGTGCGGAGGAATGCGTGGAATTTTATGCTCCGACTGAGGGCCTTCTGCAGGAACTTGGACCTTCTTCAAGAACATCTGAAATGGACGTGAGCCCCTTATTCTATTCTTAATATCTAGTACCAGTGAATATCAGACCTTAGACTATACCATTCAACCATGTAGGAATCGTTTTACACGCCATAGATCTTTATTTTCTGCATTATATTGGGACATAAGCCTGGATCTTTTTGATGTTGTCCACTCTTCGATTTTTTTTATATTATTCCTTTTGAGATAGCATATCCACGGTGGGCATATCGTAGTATGAGTATATTTTCGGAAGGCATCCGGCTGTTCTAATTAGACAGGAGTTTCATCCTGATTTTGTTGTACAGTTCCGTGCATATTTTTACGGCACATTGTTATTGTAGCGATCGTTCTGAGATAGTTTATTGGTAATTTGTTTATTTAAATGTAGTTCTTGATCATTTTGATGCAATTCGTCTTGAATGAGTTCTGATTGTCATTTATCGCAAAATGATTCGATTTTTCTGGTGGTTAAGGATTTTCTGTAAAATGATAATGCGGAATGATCATGTATGAGAATTTACATGGGGAATTAAGGAGGCAAATTCATAACAATTTAATGGATCTTATGAAAAATAGAACATGGTAATTATCCATGAGAATTTCATATTATTAATAATAATAATAAATGGATGAGTTTGGATTATTTAGGTGATGTTTCCTTAAAACAAATATGAGAAATTAACATGAATTAATGCACATTGGATTGATAAAGCAATCGTAACGTAGTTTTGTTATTAGAGCAAGGTGTATCAATTAGGAGGATTTTTGTTATGGTGACAAGCGGATAATTGAACAGGTTAATGAGAGATAATTACTTATAACATTCATATGATAGATCTGATGGGGTGATGAGTTGAATTGGGAATGCGCGTAGGCATTTGTCCCATTAATGATTATGATAATCCATTAAATACAGTAAATATGACTGGATGGAAATTAATATGTGAAAATAATATATAAAAGAATTATAGTTGTTGAATATAATGAAATGTTGACATTTGGAGGATGTTGCCTCATATTATTCAAAAGAAGGGCGGTACCGTTGGGGTAGCCCCACGCCGCTATCTAGATATTGTCACCAGTGGAATTCTAGATTCTACTTTAATTTGCTCTAACCATAATTACATATTTTCGGGTTGAATTATATAAACCTGCAGATAGATTAAAATGCCTAATAATTTTGCCATATTGTGATATCAAGGAATAAACTAAATTGATAAAGTGCATAAAGAAATGGGGCATTTAAATTGCGACCTCATGTTCCGATGAAAATCTTGAAATAGCTACGAATCATCCATAAGTGTTTGAAATTGGTTGGAATAATAAGGTTGAGTTGCAATTAACATCACTTAATAATTAATCCCATAATTTATTTTTTATCGAGGATAAATCATAGAGCCATAATTCATAATTTCTAATATGAATATTCCTTGTGTGGGAATAATGAAATGGTATTACGTTTCTAATGGGTCCATCTTTGTTCGACTTGGTCTGTCTTGCATCAAGTTGTATAATTAACAATTCTTGTATGTTTTGGAATTTCTTCTCGTTTCATGGAAGAGAATATCCCATAGGATTATCCATGATTTTGGAAATATGCAAATGTGTAGAACTTCAGAAATAAAATTTTATTCAAGTGTGATCAAGCCTCCGTGGCTTAGGCGGCAGCACGCCGGCCTCTCACCGCTGGGTCCGTGGTTCAAATCCCGGTCACTCCATGTGAGATCTGTGCTGGACAAAACGGAGGCAGACAGGTTTTTTTCCGGGTACTCCGGTTTTCCCTGTCAAAATTTAATTCCAGCAACACTCTCCACTGTCATTTCATTTCCTCTGTCATTCATTTAATCATTGCCCCAGAGGAGTGCGTCAGGCCTCGGCAGCCGGCACAGTTCATATCCTCGCCGCTAGATGGGGGCTTCATTCATTCCATTCCTGACCCAGTCGGAGACTGGAAGCAGGCTGTGGATTTTTTTCAAGTGTGATAGGACGATCAGTGATCTACACAACATGAATACTGTAAATATCGTTTATAATATAATAGAATACCATGATGGACTATTAATTTCATGGGTATTCTAACACAATGAAATGTTTAAAAGTTGACGTTTTCGTTGCATTTTTTTTGGAACGTTATTCTACACCTGCGATTAAATAGTATAGGATCCCAGGGGGAGCGCAGGATGTTATTTTTTCCAGGTGGTGTTTTAGTTTTCTCCCTGAGGATGCCCTTGTAAAGATTAGGATGGTTGAATGGATCAATTAAATTGATACAAATTTTTATCTTAACTGATACTGTGGTCATTCATGATTCTTGAAATATGCCTTCTATCCTTGCTGTAGTGTGCATCTGGGGAACAGCAGAGCTTTTCTTTTTCTTTATTCTACATCTTTGTAGAATGCTCACTATTAACCCCGAGATGTTTTTGAGTCTTTGTGCTCGACTGTTATTCGGATGTGCACTTGTGTGGTCGTAGGACGTTCGTCAAACGGTCACAGTATACCTGTTTGTGTTTGAGACTTCAGACTATTGATTGGTTTGATGCTGGTTTCCATACCTCCCTGTCCTGAGCTAATCGCGTCAAATCTACCAGAGCCGAGACAATCTAATTAACATATTCTAGCCTTGGTCTACCCCTACAGTTCTTGTCCTCGACCTTTCCTTCCATAACTAACTTTGCTATTCCTGGGTATCTTAGTATGTGTCCTACCAACCTATCTCTTCTCTTCATTAGAAGTCGCCAAAAAACATCTCTCCTCACCCATTCGTATTAATACATCTTTATTTGTTACTGTATCTACCCATCTGATCTTCATCATTCTCCTGTAACACCACATTTCAAATGGTTCTATTCTTCTCTTTTCTTCTGAACCAATAGTCCAAGTTTCACTTCCATAGAGCGCCACGCTCCAGACAAAGGTTTTCAAGAATGACTTCATAATGCCTAAGTCTATATTCGATGTCAACAGATTCATTTTCTGCAGAAATGGTTTCCTTGCCTGAACCAACCTACTTTTTATATCCTCTTTGCTTCGTCCATCACTGGTTATTTTGCTTAGTAAGTAACAGAAGTCTCCTACTTCCTTTAGCTTTTCACCTGCCAATTTGATGTCCATAGGGGTTTCTGATTTATTTTGGCTGCATTCCAATATTTTTGTTTTACATTTGTTTATTTTCATCACGAATTCCTTCCTCGTGACTTAAAACCGCAGTCAGATCCTCTTGGTGACAATGTAATCAGCAAATCTCAAGGTCGAAATTATTTCTCATTAAATCCTTACTCCTACTTTAAATTCTTCTCATGTACCTCTCTTCTACTTGTATGAGATCATTGCATGCAAAGAAGGAACAAACCTTAAAAAGATAGTACTTACAGTGCATGTTATACATTTTTCGCACACTGAACGGATAAGTTAACATTTCCTTGTGCATGACGCGTTTATAACGAACGGTACCTTATCGTGACCGGATGCCATCCCATATAAGCAATAGGGTGGGCAACTACCCGGGAACAGAAATTAAGCAATAACATCAAGGTTAGATTTCACCAATTGTAAAACCACTTCAATGGTACTATATTGAAATAAACCAAATATTAACCGTTGTTCAGGAGAGTAAGCAAGTGCAGAGCAGTATGAAACCATATGTTCTTCATTTCTACAACACTTTGTAAAATGATGTTTCCTCTAGGCAGTGTCGGTTATCGAGCTCATACCCTCAGGACAATATGAGACGTCTTTCTGTTGAAACACATGTGGGCATATTTCTGTCGTGAAACCCTGATTGTTTGTGCTGGGGAGGTAAATAACGAGATCACTGTGTGCACTGTTTGGTGACGGTATCCAGCACTTTCACACACGGATAAACCACTACATATGAACAGTGTAATACAAGTAAGAATTGAGGCTTTCACGGCCCGCGTTACAAAGTTCATCGATGTATTCTGGGCTTAAGGGCCGTGTTCCAGGGGCTTGTGACGGTCCCGACGTTTCGCCGAAAACTGCGTCCGGCATTTTCCAGGGTTCCTCTGACTTCGACAGCAGCGAAGCACTCAGTAGAATGGAGTGGCAGTTCGTTTCACCCCATTATATAGATGCATGCTGCGGAACGCTGCTCGCTATTGGTACGCCGTGGTGGGAGGGCAGTCGCTGATTGGCTGTTGACCGGCCAATGGTTGAAGCGTATTGGAGCCCGGCGTTAGCCGACCTGTCTTAGCGGAGACCGGCAACTGATCTCCCGTTGCATATACTGGTTCGTCGCGGCCACCGTGTCCTCTAGTTTTCAGTGTATTCAGCAGTGGAAACCAGGCTTTGTTGACCCGTTCAGATTCCTCCTTACGGTTGAAGCTGTTGGTATGCTTCAGGATTTCAATGGCTTCCCTTTGTAGCCGAGCGTGGTAGGACACTGTAGTGGACAGTACTTCGGTGTTGCTGTACTGTATATCGTGGCCTGCGTGCAGCGCGTGTTCGGCGACTGACGACTTTTCTGTTTGTCCCAGCCGGCAGTGTCGGTTATGCTCCTTCAATCGGGTGGCGATGCTGCGTTTCGTAGTTCCAATATATACTTGACCGCAGCTGCACGGGATCTTGTAGACACCAGCAGTGGAGAGAGGATGGCGCTTGTCTTTAGCCGATCTCAGCATTTCCTTGATCTTCTTCGTAGGCCTATATATGGTTTTGACTCCATGGGACTCCAGTAGCCTCCCTATTCTATCAGTTACTCTACTGATGTACGGCAGAAAGGCTTTAGCTGCCGGCCGCTCTTCATTTTCCCTGTTAGTTGGACGCCTGGGATGGAGTGCACGCTGTACGTCTTTGTGGCTGAACCCGTTGGCGCGCAGGGCCATGTCGAGGTGGTTGAGCTCTTCGTTCAAGTGCTGTGGTTCACATATTCTCCTCGCACGTTCAGCCAGCGTCTTTATGACTCCGTATTTTTGTCGCGGGTGGTGGTTGGACGACTTCTCTAGATATCGGTCTGTATGGGTCGGCTTGCGGTACACTGCGTGTCCCAACTTTAAGTCGGCTGTCTTCATAACCAGAACATCTAGGAAAGCGAGCTGTTGTTCACTTTCTACCTCCATAGTGAACTGAATATTCGGGCTGATGCTGTTGAGATGCTGTAGGAACGGCTGTAATTGTTCCTCTCCATGGCTCCAGATTACAAAAGTGTCATCCACGTAGCGAAGCCACACCTTAGGTTTAAGTGGTGCGGTCTCTAGTGCCATTATTTCGAACTTTTCCATGAAGAAGTTCGCGATCACCGGGCTCAGAGGACTGCCCATGGCGACACCGTCGATTTGTTCATAGTATATGTCATTCCACTGGAAATAACTTTTGGTGAGGCAATGGCTGAACAAGTTCTTGATGTCCTCGGGAAAAATCTGAGCGATGTGGTCCAGGGCCTCCTTTACTGGTACCTTAGTGAAGAGCGAGACCACGTCGAAGCTGACAAGCAGGTCTCCGGCTTCCAACTGGATGTTTTTCAGCTTTTCTACGAAGTGGCCCGAATCTCTGATGTACGACTCTGTGCCACCGATGTGAGGTTGTAGTAAGGTGGCCAGATATTTCGAGATGTTATATGTAGGTGATCCAATGGCGCTCACAATGGGTCGTAGAGGTACCGCAGACTACCGAGAGATCCTACCAACCGGATTCTTCGCAAGACCAACAGCCTTATTAAGGCCTCTTCATTAGCAGACAACGAGAAGAGAGAAATCTCCAGAAGTGAAGCTCTACCACCCAGGCTGTATGGCTTACCCAAGATACATAAGGAGGACGTACCTCTACGACCCATTGTTAGCGCCATTGGATCACCTACATATAACATCTCGAAATATCTGGCCACCTTACTACAACCTCACATCGGTGGCACAGAGTCGTACATCAGAGATTCGGGCCACTTCGTAGAAAAGCTGAAAAACATCCAGTTGGAAGCCGGAGACCTGCTTGTCAACTTCGACGTGGTCTCGCTCTTCACTAAGGTACCAGTAAAGGAGGCCCTGGACCACATCGCTCAGATTTTTCCCGAGGACATCAAGAACTTGTTCAGCCATTGCCTCACCACAAGTTATTTCCAGTGGAATGACATATACTATGAACAAATCGACGGTGTCGCCATGGGCAGTCCTCTGAGCCCGGTGATCGCGAACTTCTTCATGGAAAAGTTCGAAATAATGGCACTAGAGACCGCACCACTTAAACCTAAGGTGTGGCTTCGCTACGTGGATGACACTTTTGTAATCTGGAGCCATGGAGAGGAACAATTACAGCCGTTCCTACAGCATCTCAACAGCATCAGCCCGAATATTCAGTTCACTATGGAGGTAGAAAGTGAACAACAGCTCGCTTTCCTAGATGTTCTGGTTATGAAGACAGCCGACTTAAAGTTGGGACACACAGTGTACCGCAAGCCGACCCATACAGACCGCTATCTAGAGAAGTCGTCCAACCACCACCCGCGACAAAAATACGGAGTCATAAAGACGCTGGCTGAACGTGCGAGGAGAATATGTGAACCACAGCACTTGAACGAAGAGCTCAACCACCTCGACATGGCCCTGCGCGCCAACGGGTTCAGCCACAAAGACGTACAGCGTGCACTCCATCCCAGGCGTCCAACTAACAGGGAAAATGAAGAGCGGCCGGCAGCTAAAGCCTTTCTGCTGTACATCAGTAGAGTAACTGATAGAATAGGGAGGCTACTGGAGTCCCATGGAGTCAAAACCATATATAGGCCTACGAAGAAGATCAAGGAAATGCTGAGATCGGCTAAAGACAAGCGCCATCCTCTCTCCACTGCTGGTGTCTACAAGATCCCGTGCAGCTGCGGTCAAGTATATATTGGAACTACGAAACGCAGCATCGCCACCCGATTGAAGGAGCATAACCGACACTGCCGGCTGGGACAAACGGAAAAGTTGTCAGTCGCCGAACACGCGCTGCACGCAGGCCACGATATACAGTACAGCAACACCGAAGTACTGTCCACTACAGTGTCCTACCACGCCCGGCTACAAAGGGAAGCCATTGAAATCCTGATGCATACCAACAGCTTCAACCGTAAGGAGGAATCTGAACGGGTCAACAAAGCCTGGTTTCCACTGCTGAATACACTGAAAACTAGAGGACACGGTGGCCGTGACGAACCAGTATATGCAACGGGAGATCAGTTGCCGGTCTCCGCTAAGACAGGTCGGCTAACGCCGGGCTCCAATACGCTTCAACCATTGGCCGGTCAACAGCCAATCAGCGACTGCCCTCCCACCACGGCGTACCAATAGCGAGCAGCGTTCCGCAGCATGCATCTATATAATGGGGTGAAACGAACTGCCACTCCATTCCACTGAGTGCTTCGCTGCTGTCGAAGTCAGAGGAACCCTGGAAAATGCCGGACGCAGTTTTCGGCGAAACGTCGGGACCGTCACAAGCCCCTGGAACACGGCCCTTAAGCCCGGAATACATCGATGAACTGTGTAATACAAGTTTCAGGCAGAGGTAACAAGCAAACAAACAGTTCCGATACGTATTAAAGAGTCTAGTTTTCTCAAGATTTGATATTCAATCCGTATTTCCCTAATTATACCTATTTAGAATATTAACCTTTCATTACGAAATCATGCTGGTAGCTCGGCCAGAGTAAAATTTGCTCAAAATATTACTGATATCTTTTGGCCCAATCGAGCAGCATATGAAAATGAAAATCCACAGCCTACCTCCAGTCAACCGACCGGGTCAGGGAATGGAATGAATTAAGCCCCCATCTAGCGGCGAGGATATGAACTGTCCCGGCTGCCGAAGCCTGTCGCACTCCCCTGGGGCAATGATTAAATGAATGGCAGATGAAATGAAATTATAGTGGAGAGTGTCGCTGGAATGAAATTGTTG
This sequence comes from Meconema thalassinum, assembly GCA_946902985.2. Lineage (NCBI taxonomy): Eukaryota > Metazoa > Arthropoda > Insecta > Orthoptera > Tettigoniidae > Meconema > Meconema thalassinum. The sequence goes on along the minus strand of OX336389.2, from coordinate 17,457,949 downwards.
ACAGGGAAAACCGAAGTACCCGGAGAAAAACCTGTCTGCCTCCATTTTTTTTTCAGCACAAATCTCACATGGAGTGACCGGGATTTGAACCACGGACCCAGCGGAGAGAGGCCGGCGTGCTGCCGCCTAAGCCACGGAGGCAAGATTGACGCTAGCGTTGCACTTGGCCTCTAAATTAATTTACGTTTCAGCGCAACAAATAGGGCGAGTAACCTAAAGTGTCTTTCCAAATTAATGATAAACCTTTAAAGATACTAATAAATCTGCAATCTTATAAGTGATGATAAGGTGTCCTTAAAATAACTGGCACTGCTTTACCTTGCTTCGTCAATCGCTACGAATTTTACCGTTATAAATAACACTGTTCCGATTACTGCCACCCTTATAATATTTATCAGTTGGTCTAATTCATCGGTGTGATTATTTACTAATGTCAGTTAGAACGTTTTGAGGAATTATGGCTTGGCCTTCTTTTGCTGACTCCCTGACCGTGGGACGACCAGGTATGCGTCATGGCTTAGTCGAATCACATTTATAGCCGGTTTCAGATGAATATGTTCTTCCATAAATCAGAATCATGGACGTCACTCTATAATATGACTCCTTGGAAAAAAATTATTGTGATCAAAAGAGTAGAGCATTAAGTTTCATCTGTTGTCCAGTCATGAGGTTCGTACCGATATCTCAGTGATGAACAAATCAATCAGAAAGAAGAGCAAGTTATTTTATGAACCCTCTATTACCGTCCATAAAGTGAAAATATAATATTGATCTGTATTTAAGGTTTAAAGTTTTAGAGGATATTGTTAATTTTAATGTTAATTTGTGGAAAATTAAATAGAAACCATTTTTGATGCAAAATGCGTGGATACGCTGTTAGTGTAGTTGACATTTATTGGTTTGTGAAGTAATTGTTAGCTTTAAGCTTTTTATTGAGAAAATTCCATTCTTCGAAAAGGGGATATATCAGTGACTAAACCCGTTTAAAATCAAGTGTTTTTGTTTTCATGTTACTAACCAACTAAAAGTGTTGAATGCAATCTATGCAATCTATAAACCGAAAGAAATGTGAAAATGGCTGAAATGGCGACTTACGTCCCTTTAGAAAAGACCATTTCAATTGCACTGTTGGCGTACGCTAGAGAGTTTTGACTTTTGTTTTCTCTTTTCCCATGCTTCATGATCAAGGCTCAATTGGACTTTGATATATCCCTTTCAGTGAGTGAATCTTCACTTTATGTAGCTGATGATGTTAAACGGAGACTGTGAAATCATTTAATAGAATGTACTTATTCTATGTCCCATCACAAACCATACTGTAAATTAAAGCCTGAATTACAGATATCGTAAAATGGAGACTATTTATTGTACTTGTCTATGTAATGTTGTCATATTCTTCTTCTTCTTCGCGAATGTGTCACTTAGGACCACGCGGAATCAACATTTTCTGAGCTTTCCTCCTTGCCCAATAGTTCTTCATTTTCACTGATTGCTGTAATTTCTGTTCCTCCGACCAGGTACGTCGCTGTGGTTTCTTCTCATCTTCCTCAAATCCCCTTGTGTGAACAATTTTCCGGATCATATTTCTACCTTGCAAATTTGGTGAACCCAATTCATTAAGGTATTTCTCTACTTGTTTATACCATTTTGGTCTTGTGCGTTTGATTTGCAGAAATTTGTGGATTCGATATGTGAGTCTGGTAGGATTCATTCTTTCCAAATGGCTTAGAAACTGAATTCGTCGCAATCTCATTGTATCAGTTAATTTAGAAACTCTTTTATAAATTTCAGAGTTGGGTTTGGGGTAGTGTATGCCATTTACAATTCTGGGCCCTAAGATTTTCCTCATGATTTTCCTTTCTTTAATCTCTAATTTTTCCTTTAAGATCTTACGATGTAAACTGAGCATATAGAGCTTCAGGTTTAATCACTGTACAGTAATGACGAATTTTGTTGTTCCAGGACAAGCTTTTTTTGTTATAAACATTCTTTGTGTGTTGAAAAGCAATTTCCATTTTCTGAATTCGTGATGCTACAGATTTATTTTCATTGCCATTTTCAGTGATCCATTCACCTAAGTATTTAAATTCTTTCACTCTTGCAATCTTATTGATACCAATGACAATTTCAGGTGGACCATTCTTAATATTTGTCATAAATTTAGTTTTTTCATAGGAGATTTTTAGTCCTATTTTGGCTGCTTGCTCCTCCAGTATAACAAGCTATTTCTGTGCATCAGCGACGTTTTTGGCAATTAGTGCTAAATCATCAGCAAACGCTAGACTATCTAAGTCAATACCCTTAATCTTTGGGCCCAGGCGGTGAGATGGTGCACCTGCTTTCCTCCATTCTCTGACAACTTTCTCAAGAGCACAATTGAAAAGTAAAGGGGAGAGCCCATCCCCTTGAAGGACACCTGTGTTTATTTCAAACTCGTCACTACAACCTCCCATAAATTTAACGTTAGCCTTCGTTTCAGTTAGTGTATCTTTAATAATATTTCTTGTTTTGTTATCAAGTCCAAATTCTGTTAAAACATTATTAAGTGACATGCGATCTATACTATCATAGGCCTTTTTGAAATCGACAAATGAGATGACATAATGTTGTCATATTATATTTCGAACTCGTTAATTTAAATTGGTTGATCATTTTGTACTGTTCTTGTCTTCTTTCTAGTGGTCAAACAACACTATGATGTCCAAGTTCGTGATGCCTACGTCCTGAATGGAAACACAGCAGTGCTCAAGTGTGAAATTCCACCTTTCGTCAAGGACCACATAGCGATTACATCGTGGGTGCAAGATTCTTCATTCAACATCTACCCTTCGCCGGATAGTGGTGAGTACTGTTCCATTGTACTTTATAATCAGTCTCATTCTCGGTAAGTGCATCCAAAACAATGTCAGTCGAAACAAAACTAGTACGATACCTTGTAAATTACGGTAACTAGTTAGCACTAAAGTGAAATTTGTGTATGGTACCGCTAATTCCTTTCTCAAATTAGGCTAAACGCTGAAATGGACAGTTATTCATATCTACTCTATGTCCTGCTATTAAGGCAGAATAGTTCCCATTTCACTGGAGGGCTGCTAAGCGTGATGGTGCGGTCAAGTTGCTTGTGTCTTGCCAAGGTGGACCTGAAATGCCACGTTCATGATGTTCCCTTAGCATATTTTCACGTAAAACGATATGCTTCCTCCAGTTTCAACGTTACAGCCAAAATTTCTAAAATTGTGTATTTTTGACGTTCATGAACATTCTTAAATTTGCCATGTAATTCACCAAAGAAGGCTGTTAACATCCGGAAACAATTGACAAATTAATTTTCATCATTCTACAGATCATCAAACAACGTCTAAAATAACCCCAATTTTTGTTGTTCATTTAACTGCTTCGAAATCGTGGCAAACTTCCCCGTGTACTTGGGTGTTCGTAGAACTTGTTAGATTAGCTGTGTTATTGTGGTGTCTGTATCATTATGTGTATTTGCAATTGAGGCAGATTTGGGAAGATCGCGAACCTAGTACTAAGTTAAGAACCATCGCTGCATTTTCTTACAGTGGAAGTAGTAAAGCAAGGCACCTCACGAGTCTTGAACCCTCAGACCTTTGTGGAAACAGCCTAGGATATCAACCTTTACACCATGAGGTGGGTATAACTTCTCTTCTGCTATTCCCTGATGGATGGTATTCGCCTAAAGAAGGTGGGGACTTTGAAATGTCCATAACGCAATAATTTCTTAAGATGACTGACTAAAAGGTAATTGCTGAGCATACAACTAAAAAGGACTAAATACTGTTGTTTGTGAAATGAATAATGCCACAGGAAGGAGCTGTTTCAGGAGCGTCAGACTCTACGTTGTGTCCCTGGACTGATGTTCAATGTACGGACAGTTTGAAGCTTTATAATGAATTAGCTATCCCTGAAGAAAGCTTAAAGCGTAGGTTTAATTTACATAATTGACTCAAGTTTGCTTACTGATTGGTTTAAAATTATATTTTCCAAGTAGTTACAGATTTTAACAGTTTCTTTTAATGTCGTATGAACCAGGGGTAACTGAAATTGGATATTTGAAGTTCCTCTTCGTCGAAAAATAACATTTTTTACAGTAACTTTCCAAAACGTACCATCAACAAGTTTCAACTCTTGGAAACCTTTGAGTTTCACATTTGAAAAGGAAAAGAATGATTTTTAATGACTCATTTACAACTTAAATGTCAACGTTTATTGTGTAATCATAAATTAAGTGCCGTATTTAAAATATATTGAAATGTCTTTCCACATCATGTTGATAATTAGCACGTACGATTCTGAATATACTTGGAGAGTTAAGTATCGTTAAATAGCAACAATGCCAGACCCGACTGGTATACGGACGTTTCCCTTCGAACGTTCACCTCAGTAATGAGTACGGAGTACAAGGACAACACAAACACAAACAAGATGATCCGTTGAGAACGAATCACCTACTATTCGTTTGAAATTCAATGTCCTCTAACTATTTATTGCAGTGAAAATCAGTAGGATTTGTGTAGTGATATCTTTAACCTACTTTCGATTTCTTGAAAAAATAAAAGTAGACTTATGAGATCTACAGTGTGTATGTGTGTCTATACCCCTATCCTATCAATTTAAACATGACGAGACGGAAATCAACCATATTTGGTACAGACACCCCAGTGTCATGTTTTATATAGCCGCCATCTTAACCAAAACAAAATGGTGGCCAACCAAATGTTCAAAGCTTATCAAATTACGACTCAAATAGCCACCCGATCTCTACCAAATTTTAGAAAAATATAACTTTATGTGAAGAGCAGCTGTCACCCAAACGACAAGGTCATCAACGAAATAATTTAAAGACGGTGGCTGTGTATGGGTATATGTCGACCCCCCCCCCCTATCAATTCAATCACGAGGAAACCGAATTATACCACATTTGGTACAGTGGTAGCACTAGCAAATGGACACGTCAGTATCATGTTTTACATTGCCGCCATCTTAACGAAAACGTAAAGGCGACCACTTGAATGTTCAAAGCTTAAATCAAATTACCACTAATCATACAATCTCTGCCGAATTGTGGTGAAATATACATTAATGCAGGAAGCGTCCGTTGCCCAATCTATAAGGTCATCAGCCTAATAGTTTCAAGATGGCGGACACGTGAAATACGCAAGCATTATTGGCTAATCCGTAATTTACTATCCAACAAGGTCCGGTTTCACAAGTTCCGCTTATCGTACAGAGGGTGGTTTGAACTCTCCTCAAGGAGATAACCCGTAGGATATTGAGATATTATATTAGAATGTTATACTGTAGAAGTGCTCAGGCCAAGTGGCCGTGCCGTGCCGTGCCGTGCTCCGGTCACTCAAAGCTCACTCGTCGAAATGGCGGCTATTATTTGCTACCAGGTCCATATTTCAGTAACATGAAATTCCTTTATGGAATGTTCTGAACGAAATAAAATAAAATTAGTATGAAATGGTTTTAAATAAAGGCTTAATAAGATGAGGGAAACATTTATTCTTAGACATTATAATGCTAGGCAGTTATGCTAAGGCTATTGATAATATTCTTATATCAACGGTTCGATTAAGACAAGGGGTTATCGTGCCAGAGTCTCACCCATAGGACTGGAGTTCAAAGAGTAGTGGAGTAGTGGGTGTTCTAACGCACAAGGTGCTCAAAAAGTTAGTACACACTTTTTGCTTATTCATATCTCGCAAACCCATGGTCCGATTTTGACAAATGAGGTGTCGTTGGACTCGGGCTGACGCCCTCTTTCCAATGGACTACTCATTTCAACCCCTAAATAAAACCTACCCCTACTAGGGGGTGAAATTGTATTTTTTTAGTGAAAGTCTCTTTTCAAATACGACATGTATAAGGTGCGCTGCTAAAATGAACTTAAACGTTGTTGCTCATATGGCGCATGCGTTTTACGAGATGCCGCTATGGATGAACATTTTTGTTTTTTGTTTTTTACGCATGCGCACTGGGGATTTTTGTAAGAGGGCGATCTCTTTGAAAAAAATGATTGATAAGAAGAGGTTTTGGTGGTGAGGAGAGAGCCAGATAGTCGCCTACTTTCCTACGAAGTTTGCCGATATGTCTCAAACGCAAGGTCGGATTTGGACGTGTGACGTGTCAAATCGCTTGTCTCGAAGCCCTATACATGTTATTAATAGGTTAGAGTTTTGAGAATGAGGGAAACAGGCTTTTTTGGGGTAAAACCATGATTTTAGACTTTTTCCGATATTTCACGAATGCATGGTCGGATTTAGTCCTATGACATGCCAAATGACTTGTCTCGAAACCCTCTTTATTTTGGTAAAAGGTTAAAGTTTCTGAAAATGAGGGAAACAGAATTTTTTGGTGTAAAACTGTGATTTTAGTCTTTCTGATATATCTCACAAACCAATAACGCCAGAGACGTATACGAGGGGTCGTAGGACTCGGGGTGAGGCCCTCTCATTCCCCCCCCCCCCCTCTTTCAAATATAGTATTTATATTTTTTAAAAATGCGAAAGGGTCTAACGACACTTTTGTTGAAAACATTTTAGTTTTTAAAACTTTTTCTTTTAATTTGTCTAAAATGTTCATGAAGAGTGGTTGCAGATAGAGACGATACCACTGGACACGTGTTTCAACGAAGCTATTACTGGCCACGGTGGTGATATACCAATACAGTATTCGCTATTTCGATGAGACGGCGGGTTGAGGGTTCGTTTTCCGATTTTTCCTATGATGGAATACCTAATACCTAAACCCCCTGAAGGGGGTCTTTAACATGTAAACGATTATGAGTGACATGACAAATGATAATTCCTTGATCAGATGAAGTTAGCTTTAGATAGAACAAACAGAACTTGGTTCTATGTTGCTTGAAGTGAGTATAGAAAACAAACTTGCTGGGGCAGACTGACAGGATGTGGATGTTATTTGAGCTTATTGGAATGCATTGACTTGACTTGACAACAGGGCAATGAAAAAAGCACAGAGATGCTGAGGACACTTGAAGGTCAAACGATATGGCAACTATGGTGGGAGGGGGAAGCGAGGATGATGTCGCCGATCATGTTCAATGTTCAATGGATGAATTTAAATTTTGCGAAGCATTGTTCGGAGAGGGTCATGTGACGACTTGTTTTAAGGATATTTATTTTTCCGATCTTTCTTATGGTGGTCTCATTGATTGAAATCATCCAAAACTGCTAGGGCATGGCCTTGAGATTTTATAAACTGATAATGGGATTTTGACATACAAGGTCCACTCAGAACTTGACATGATGTCATTCTTTTTATGGCTTATGAATTTCCCCAAAAAAGACCCAAAACAACAAGATCATAGACTTTTGCTTTTCTTAATATATTGCAAACCCATAATGTTAGATGTTTACTGTGAGTGACGAAACCTAGCTAGGTAAAGAAAGAATTATTGTGGGCTACATGTATGGTGACTGACACGTCTTTGAACATTGGAACTTGTTTTCAGATCTGAGTGTAGTACATAGGGAGTATAGGTTGTAGGCATGGCTTGACAAACGGTGTACACAAAATTCAATTTATCGATTCAAGAATTATGAGTAGACTATCATTAATTAATTGGTTAAAGAGTGTAGCTAAAAATAAAAAAAAGTGACTACATTAAACTAAACTGAACCAAGTCGAATCAAACCAAACTGAACCAAACCAAGCCTAAAGCAAACCAAACCTAATCAAGAACAAGCCAAGGGCTTAAGTGTAAAACTTGTGGGGGAATGCAGTCATTGGCAATGTCCAAAGAAAGGGATAACGCTCTACCATTAGAGGGTGAGGTAAAGCTAGCGCATGGTGCTAATGCATATTCCCAAGTACATGAACCACACACACACACAACTATCCTATGCTGTTTTTATGAGTTGACTGTTAAAACTTACTCAGTGGTTACTGAGCAAGATGGTCGCTACACACAACAAGCTTTAAATACTTGAGGCTAATAATCTATACACACACACGCACTCGCTTGTTCTAAACTAAACTGTCTCGCTGGCAGTGCTCACACAGTAGGCAAATGACAGAAATGCTTGGCTAACCGAAATACAATCATTTTCGGTTGTCTAATGATACCAGCTAGCCATTACATGCTATAGTGGTGAGCACATGTGCCTCTTGCACTGGAGATCGTAACTCGATTTCTAGCTCTAAGGCCTAGAACGAATCAAACTAAGAAAGAATGGTATGGTGACGCAGTAGTTAAACTGTTAGCCTTTCAATAAGGTAGACTAGGGTTTGATTTTGGGTTAATATACATGTCATAAACAAACAAACAAAAAAGCGGAGATAATGTTTAAAACTGATTACACTTGTCTCTTTTCAAATTATTACTTAGATTACAAATACAAAGGTGGACTGGGTTTGATATACAGTTAATGCTGCCTATCGCATACTAGCCTGTAAGAAAGCCAAACAAGCAATAGGCGTAGGTAGAGCAGTGGTAAAATCACTATGTGTAGAGAACTACCTAACGGTTTTATGAACTGGCAATGCTATGTCGCATAAACAGTGCAGGATACAATCCGGCAACCATAATTTTTATCTTGTGGAACAGAGAAAATGCAATTTTACCTTGATGGATAGCAAATGAGTGCAGATGAATGACCTATGCATTAGCCTACCATAGGGTTATAACCACGAGGTGGAGGTGTGACTTTTATATTTTATTGTTTAGAGACATGGCTTTTTTGTAACCAGTAGATTTAGTATTTTGTAAATATTCATTTTTGTAATTGTAAATAGTGGAAACATTTTTTTTGTAATAGTAAATGTTAAATGTATAACTAAAAGTTATTTGGGATAAGTGTGCATGTCAAGGATAAATAGCGTGGTTGTATTTGTTTTCAAAGACAGGTATGGTTGTGTGAATGTATGGCTATAGATAGAATGATAGAGAGAGAGAGAGAAAGCTTGTGTGTGTGTGTGTGTGTGTGTGTGGGTAGCATTGATTTTTCAACCAAAGCAAACACGGCAAGGTAGGATGGTGGGGTAATTAATGTATATAGCAAATGGTAAATAGTATACTATATTTTTTTAACACTTGTGTTTTTTTAATGCAGCAGTAGATAGGTGTTATTTTGTAAAACAGTCTTACCTACAGTAGTAGTAGTAGTAGTAGTAGGCCTATATGTTTTTGGAAACAAACAGAAAGAGAATGCACTATTGCCATGGCCAAGCACTTCCATTAAAGTGATTTCAAGAAAATTTAAATCAGCAAATGTGTGTTTTACAAAACTAAACATTCAGCATGGACTAAATCATAAACGTGTCTTCTGTGATATGGAAAAAATAGGAAATCCATGTTTCCATATCAACACAATTTAAAAACTTAAAACTGACATTTAAAAAATGTAAATGGGAAATTGGCAAATGTGTAAACAACAAAATGGAAAATTCTTGTTTCCATATCATGAAATCCAAAAACTTTAAACTGACATTTTCAAATCGTGTACATGGAAAATTGACAAATGGCAATGTGTGAAATGTGAAAATGAAAAAATATGAACAAATGGCTATCATTATTTAAAAAAAATAAAAAACCGTCGTGTTCTATCGTTAAAGTGTGAATCAAACCACATCTACTTATTTGGATCACCCGAGACTGAGTAGACCTGTTTTAGTCCTAATATACTTTTAAAATTTTATGTTAAAGCTCAATTTGAACTCAAGAGCTTTAGAGTGCCAGCTAACTATTATAACCGTTACGTCACAAAGACAACTTTACACTACTCTTAATAAACAATAATAAGAAAAAGAATAATAAATGTTGAATTTTTTTTTTAAGGATGAACATGGTGACACTGTTTCTGTTGCACAGTCTGCTAGCTACTAGCCAGCAGCTGGGGTCTTAGAAAACGATACAGTTGACATTTTGTAATGAGATGTGACATGTTTCAAAGTACAGTATTATGGGTTGCTGTTGAGTAAAAACTAATCCTGTACAAGGAAGCAAGGGTTCGAACCCCTTACCTAACATTACTATTGCCTGAACATGGCTTGACGACACTGTATTATTATGATACTCGGTACACAAACCATAGATAGAGTGTATTGTTTAAGATCACTTTCTTTCTGAACATAGGTGGAGACTGTTGATGGTTAACAATGGCATTAATATAGTAGGACGTGGGTATAGCAATTAAGAAAAAACAGACAATACCCATACAATATTTTTATTTATTTAATATAAGTACTTGTACAATAGTTACATTCAAAATACATTTCTTTTTTCTCTATTACTATTTAGTCCTTTTTGATTCTCTTGCATATGAAGGGTAGATAACCTTGTAGTTCAGCCCCTTAAAACAACAACAACACAACCTTTTGCATAGTCTGTGATGTTGACGACTCTTGAGATGTGGAAGATGGATTAAACATAACTTTTACAGCAGGGGTTAAATGTTGCTCAATAAACACTGCACTATTTTGAGTAGCAACATTTTTTTCTTGTACTAGCTTTTTAGCATTGTCATGATTATTTGTTGACACCAACAGTGTTTCATCTGGTACACCACATTGATGATCACTCACACTTAAAACCTTACCATTTCTACTTTTTAGATTGCCTCGACATCTTTTTGACCTCTCTTTTGAGCATTGCCAAAATATTATTCCTTTTACATTTTGACGATTATAGTTATAAGAGTAGCCTTTATAGAGTACACGTTGTTTACCTTTGTTAGTTGTAGTAAGTTCCATAGTAGCAACTAACCTGTTAGTATGATTTGCTCACTACAAAGGTTATAACTGTTCTGATAATAAAATCATTTAGCGTTGGCTTTTATATTTAATATGTACAGTTTGAAGTGATAGCAAAAGTGAGAGCGAAATGGTAGCAGAGTGGTAGAAAATATAACATGTATTGTTAAGAAATAGTTTAAGCTGTTATGTGGATCCATTACATAATAATTTTAGCACGACGAAGCTCATTTTCTATATCCAATAGTTCTTCCTCATATTCAGTATAACCAGCCTGTTTATAGACATGCAGTTGCTGAAGCCGCCGGATTAGCTTACTTGGATTGTTCCAGTAGACAAATTTAACAAATGATTTTTTAGTTGTAAACAAAGCATTACCATTATCATTATTATCTTCATCATCAACATCATCATCATCATAACCATTATCATTATCATCATCATCATTATCATCATCATCATGATCATTATAATCCTCATCACGATTACTATATAGTCCTTTTTGATCCTTTTGCAATACCACATTTTGCACAGTCTGTGTTGCCCTTGATAATGTTGGGAGTTTTTCAGACATTGACAACTGTCCTAACACGACTTTCTGAGGAGATGATACATGCTTCTTAACAAACAATGCACTATCTTGAGCTGCAATATCTTTTTCTGGGACAAGTGTTTTAGCATTTTGAAGAGTTTTTTTAAACAGCAACGATGTTTTATCTGGTACACTACATTGATGATCACTCATACTTAAGACATCACTATTTTTACTTTTCAGCTCACCTCGACACTGTTTTGAACGATGTTTTGAACAACGCCAAATAACAGTTCCATTTTTATTGGTTCGTTTTACAATATATTTATATCCTTTATAGAATGCGTATGGCATTCCATTGCTATTTGTTGATACTTCCATGTCAATTGTCAAGCATGAACTAATCTCTAGCAAAGTTCACTCGATAATATAAATAATTTCTAAACCCCAGTAGTGAATAGTCAGTTGTTTTTGATCTATGCAAGCGTAAACATGTCACATACACTGGTGATGGATACTCAAGGCTTTAAGGTCAATGAAAACAAGTACAGTATATATTTAAATAGGTGGCTATCATTGATTGCACAACACGCGGGTCACCATATCTTTTTTTCTTTCGGACTAGTGTTTTAACATTTGAAGAGTGTTTTAAACAGCAACGATGTCTTATCAGTCACACTACATTGATGATCACTCACACTTAAGACCTCGCTATTTTTACTTTTTAACTCACTTTGACACTGTTTTGAACGATGTTTTGAACAACGCCAAATAACAGTTCCATTTTTATTGGTTCGTTTTACAATATACGTATAACCTTTATAGTATGCATATGGCTTACCATAACTATTCGTTGATACTTTCATATCAATTTTCAAGCATGAAATAATCTCCAATAAATTTCGCTCGATAATAGAAATAATAGTTTAAAGTGGGTGCGAAGGTGGGTGCAAAAGTGGGTGCAAAAGTGAGTGTAAAAGTGGGTGTAAAAGTGGGTGCAAAAGTGGGTGCAAAAGTGAGTGCAAAAGTGGGTGCGAAAGAGGGTGCGAAAGTGGGTGCGAAAGTGGGTGCAGTTTATAGTAGGCACCAGTTTTACTAGAATGTGATTTGAGTAAATGTAATTTCTAAACCCAAGTAGTGAATAGTCAGTTGGTTTTGATTTATGCAAGCGTAAACATGTCTCATACACTGATGATGGATACTCAAGGCTTCTTGGTCAACAAAAACAAGTATATAGTTAAAGAGGTAGCTATTATTGATTGCACAACACTGAATCTATTTTTGAAATTTTGACAAAGGGTCTAAGTGCACTTTTGTTAATATCTCGCGAACCAATAAGACTACGGCATTGTATGAGGTATTGTTGGACTTTTTGCCGAAGACTGCTGGTAAACACTTATGTTCCCACGACCTTTTTAAAGATGGCGGCTGACCCACGAGGGGTGATTAAAACGTATTCCAAGCGACGCTTGTCGATAAGCAAACCAATAATCAAAGGGGGGTGTGACAGAGCTTGAGGCGATAACCCCTTTTGATTGATCCCTGTTGATTTGCCCCTTTGGACTGGTCCCCGTTGACAAGTCCCTCTGAACGGGTCCTTTTTGAAGGGAGTCATTTATGACGGGCCCCTGCTGACGGGTCACTGTGGACGGATCCCTGTGGACAGGTCCCTGTTGACAGGTCCAAAGGGATTAGTCAAAAGGACCTGTCAACAGGGACCTGTCCACAGGGATCCGTCCACAGTGACCCGTCAGCAGGGGCCCGTCATAAATGACTCCCTTCAAAAAGGACCCGTTCAGAGGGACTTGTCAACGGGGACCAGTCCAAAGGGGCAAATCAACAGGGATCAATCAAAAGGGGTTATCGCCTCAAGCTCTGTCACACCCCCCTTTGATTATTGGTTTGCTTATCGACAAGCGTCGCTTGGAATACGTTTTAATCACCCCTCGTGGGTCAGCCGCCATCTTTAAAAAGGTCGTGGGAACATAAGTGTTTACCAGCAGTCTTCGGCAAAAAGTCCAACAATACCTCATACAATGCCGTAGTCTTATTGGTTCGCGAGATATTAACAAAAGTGCACTTAGACCCTTTGTCAAAATTTCAAAAATAGATTCAGTGTTGTGCAATCAATAATAGCTACCTCTTTAACTATATACTTGTTTTTGTTGACCAAAAAGCCTTGAGTATCCATCATCAGTGCATGAGACATGTTTACGCTTGCATAAATCAAAACCAACTGACTATTCACTACTTGGGTTTAGAAATTACATTTACTCAAATCACATTCTAGTAAAACTGGTGCCTACTATAAACTGCACCCACTTTCGCACCCACTTTCGCACCCACTTTTGCACTCACTTTTGCACCCACTTTTGCACCCACTTTTACACCCACTTTTACACTCACTTTTGCACCCACTTTTGCACCCACCTTCGCACCCACTTTAAACTATTATTTCTATTATCGAGCGAAATTTATTGGAGATTATTTCATGCTTGAAAATTGATATGAAAGTATCAACGAATAGTTATGGTAAGCCATATGCATACTATAAAGGTTATACGTATATTGTAAAACGAACCAATAAAAATGGAACTGTTATTTGGCGTTGTTCAAAACATCGTTCAAAACAGTGTCAAAGTGAGTTAAAAAGTAAAAATAGCGAGGTCTTAAGTGTGAGTGATCATCAATGTAGTGTGACTGATAAGACATCGTTGCTGTTTAAAACACTCTTCAAATGTTAAAACACTAGTCCGAAAGAAAAAAAGATATGGTGACCCGCGTGTTGTGCAATCAATGATAGCCACCTATTTAAATATATACTGTACTTGTTTTCATTGACCTTAAAGCCTTGAGTATCCATCACCAGTGTATGTGACATGTTTACGCTTGCATAGATCAAAAACAACTGACTATTCACTACTGGGGTTTAGAAATTATTTATATTATCGAGTGAACTTTGCTAGAGATTAGTTCATGCTTGACAATTGACATGGAAGTATCAACAAATAGCAATGGAATGCCATACGCATTCTATAAAGGATATAAATATATTGTAAAACGAACCAATAAAAATGGAACTGTTATTTGGCGTTGTTCAAAACATCGTTCAAAACAGTGTCGAGGTGAGCTGAAAAGTAAAAATAGTGATGTCTTAAGTATGAGTGATCATCAATGTAGTGTACCAGATAAAACATCGTTGCTGTTTAAAAAAACTCTTCAAAATGCTAAAACACTTGTCCCAGAAAAAGATATTGCAGCTCAAGATAGTGCATTGTTTGTTAAGAAGCATGTATCATCTCCTCAGAAAGTCGTGTTAGGACAGTTGTCAATGTCTGAAAAACTCCCAACATTATCAAGGGCAACACAGACTGTGCAAAATGTGGTATTGCAAAAGGATCAAAAAGGACTATATAGTAATCGTGATGAGGATTATAATGATCATGATGATGATGATAATGATGATGATGATAATGATAATGGTTATGATGATGATGATGTTGATGATGAAGATAATAATGATAATGGTAATGCTTTGTTTACAACTAAAAAATCATTTGTTAAATTTGTCTACTGGAACAATCCAAGTAAGCTAATCCGGCGGCTTCAGCAACTGCATGTCTATAAACAGGCTGGTTATACTGAATATGAGGAAGAACTATTGGATATAGAAAATGAGCTTCGTCGTGCTAAAATTATTATGTAATGGATCCACATAACAGCTTAAACTATTTCTTAACAATACATGTTATATTTTCTACCACTCTGCTACCATTTCGCTCTCACTTTTGCTATCACTTCAAACTGTACATATTAAATATAAAAGCCAACGCTAAATGATTTTATTATCAGAACAGTTATAACCTTTGTAGTGAGCAAATCATACTAACAGGTTAGTTGCTACTATGGAACTTACTACAACTAACAAAGGTAAACAACGTGTACTCTATAAAGGCTACTCTTATAACTATAATCGTCAAAATGTAAAAGGAATAATATTTTGGCAATGCTCAAAAGAGAGGTCAAAAAGATGTCGAGGCAATCTAAAAAGTAGAAATGGTAAGGTTTTAAGTGTGAGTGATCATCAATGTGGTGTACCAGATGAAACACTGTTGGTGTCAACAAATAATCATGACAATGCTAAAAAGCTAGTACAAGAAAAAAATGTTGCTACTCAAAATAGTGCAGTGTTTATTGAGCAACATTTAACCCCTGCTGTAAAAGTTATGTTTAATCCATCTTCCACATCTCAAGAGTCGTCAACATCACAGACTATGCAAAAGGTTGTGTTGTTGTTGTTTTAAGGGGCTGAACTACAAGGTTATCTACCCTTCATATGCAAGAGAATCAAAAAGGACTAAATAGTAATAGAGAAAAAAGAAATGTATTTTGAATGTAACTATTGTACAAGTACTTATATTAAATAAATAAAAATATTGTATGGGTATTGTCTGTTTTTTCTTAATTGCTATACCCACGTCCTACTATATTAATGCCATTGTTAACCATCAACAGTCTCCACCTATGTTCAGAAAGAAAGTGATCTTAAACAATACACTCTATCTATGGTTTGTGTACCGAGTATCATAATAATACAGTGTCGTCAAGCCATGTTCAGGCAATAGTAATGTTAGGTAAGGGGTTCGAACCCTTGCTTCCTTGTACAGGATTAGTTTTTACTCAACAGCAACCCATAATACTGTACTTTGAAACATGTCACATCTCATTACAAAATGTCAACTGTATCGTTTTCTAAGACCCCAGCTGCTGGCTAGTAGCTAGCAGACTGTGCAACAGAAACAGTGTCACCATGTTCATCCTTAAAAAAAAAATTCAACATTTATTATTCTTTTTCTTATTATTGTTTATTAAGAGTAGTGTAAAGTTGTCTTTGTGACGTAACGGTTATAATAGTTAGCTGGCACTCTAAAGCTCTTGAGTTCAAATTGAGCTTTAACATAAAATTTTAAAAGTATATTAGGACTAAAACAGGTCTACTCAGTCTCGGGTGATCCAAATAAGTAGATGTGGTTTGATTCACACTTTAACGATAGAACACGACGGTTTTTTATTTTTTTTAAATAATGATAGCCATTTGTTCATATTTTTTCATTTTCACATTTCACACATTGCCATTTGTCAATTTTCCATGTACACGATTTGAAAATGTCAGTTTAAAGTTTTTGGATTTCATGATATGGAAACAAGAATTTTCCATTTTGTTGTTTACACATTTGCCAATTTCCCATTTACATTTTTTAAATGTCAGTTTTAAGTTTTTAAATTGTGTTGATATGGAAACATGGATTTCCTATTTTTTCCATATCACAGAAGACACGTTTATGATTTAGTCCATGCTGAATGTTTAGTTTTGTAAAACACACATTTGCTGATTTAAATTTTCTTGAAATCACTTTAATGGAAGTGCTTGGCCATGGCAATAGTGCATTCTCTTTCTGTTTGTTTCCAAAAACATATAGGCCTACTACTACTACTACTACTACTGTAGGTAAGACTGTTTTACAAAATAACACCTATCTACTGCTGCATTAAAAAAACACAAGTGTTAAAAAAATATAGTATACTATTTACCATTTGCTATATACATTAATTACCCCACCATCCTACCTTGCCGTGTTTGCTTTGGTTGAAAAATCAATGCTACCCACACACACACACACACACACACACAAGCTTTCTCTCTCTCTCTCTATCATTCTATCTATAGCCATACATTCACACAACCATACCTGTCTTTGAAAACAAATACAACCACGCTATTTATCCTTGACATGCACACTTATCCCAAATAACTTTTAGTTATACATTTAACATTTACTATTACAAAAAAAATGTTTCCACTATTTACAATTACAAAAATGAATATTTACAAAATACTAAATCTACTGGTTACAAAAAAGCCATGTCTCTAAACAATAAAATATAAAAGTCACACCTCCACCTCGTGGTTATAACCCTATGGTAGGCTAATGCATAGGTCATTCATCTGCACTCATTTGCTATCCATCAAGGTAAAATTGCATTTTCTCTGTTCCACAAGATAAAAATTATGGTTGCCGGATTGTATCCTGCACTGTTTATGCGACATAGCATTGCCAGTTCATAAAACCGTTAGGTAGTTCTCTACACATAGTGATTTTACCACTGCTCTACCTACGCCTATTGCTTGTTTGGCTTTCTTACAGGCTAGTATGCGATAGGCAGCATTAACTGTATATCAAACCCAGTCCACCTTTGTATTTGTAATCTAAGTAATAATTTGAAAAGAGACAAGTGTAATCAGTTTTAAACATTATCTCCGCTTTTTTGTTTGTTTGTTTATGACATGTATATTAACCCAAAATCAAACCCTAGTCTACCTTATTGAAAGGCTAACAGTTTAACTACTGCGTCACCATACCATTCTTTCTTAGTTTGATTCGTTCTAGGCCTTAGAGCTAGAAATCGAGTTACGATCTCCAGTGCAAGAGGCACATGTGCTCACCACTATAGCATGTAATGGCTAGCTGGTATCATTAGACAACCGAAAATGATTGTATTTCGGTTAGCCAAGCATTTCTGTCATTTGCCTACTGTGTGAGCACTGCCAGCGAGACAGTTTAGTTTAGAACAAGCGAGTGCGTGTGTGTGTATAGATTATTAGCCTCAAGTATTTAAAGCTTGTTGTGTGTAGCGACCATCTTGCTCAGTAACCACTGAGTAAGTTTTAACAGTCAACTCATAAAAACAGCATAGGATAGTTGTGTGTGTGTGTGGTTCATGTACTTGGGAATATGCATTAGCACCATGCGCTAGCTTTACCTCACCCTCTAATGGTAGAGCGTTATCCCTTTCTTTGGACATTGCCAATGACTGCATTCCCCCACAAGTTTTACACTTAAGCCCTTGGCTTGTTCTTGATTAGGTTTGGTTTGCTTTAGGCTTGGTTTGGTTCAGTTGGGTTTGATTCGACTTGGTTCAGTTTAGTTTAATGTAGTCACTTTTTTTATTTTTAGCTACACTCTTTAACCAATTAATTAATGATAGTCTACTCATAATTCTTGAATCGATAAATTGAATTTTGTGTACACCGTTTGTCAAGCCATGCCTACAACCTATACTCCCTATGTACTACACTCAGATCTGAAAACAAGTTCCAATGTTCAAAGACGTGTCAGTCACCATACATGTAGCCCACAATAATTCTTTCTTTACCTAGCTAGGTTTCGTCACTCACAGTAAACATCTAACATTATGGGTTTGCAATATATTAAGAAAAGCAAAAGTCTATGATCTTGTTGTTTTGGGTCTTTTTTGGGGAAATTCATAAGCCATAAAAAGAATGACATCATGTCAAGTTCTGAGTGGACCTTGTATGTCAAAATCCCATTATCAGTTTATAAAATCTCAAGGCCATGCCCTAGCAGTTTTGGATGATTTCAATCAATGAGACCACCATAAGAAAGATCGGAAAAATAAATATCCTTAAAACAAGTCGTCACATGACCCTCTCCGAACAATGCTTCGCAAAATTTAAATTCATCCATTGAACATTGAACATGATCGGCGACATCATCCTCGCTTCCCCCTCCCACCATAGTTGCCATATCGTTTGACCTTCAAGTGTCCTCAGCATCTCTGTGCTTTTTTCATTGCCCTGTTGTCAAGTCAAGTCAATGCATTCCAATAAGCTCAAATAACATCCACATCCTGTCAGTCTGCCCCAGCAAGTTTGTTTTCTATACTCACTTCAAGCAACATAGAACCAAGTTCTGTTTGTTCTATCTAAAGCTAACTTCATCTGATCAAGGAATTATCATTTGTCATGTCACTCATAATCGTTTACATGTTAAAGACCCCCTTCAGGGGGTTTAGGTATTAGGTATTCCATCATAGGAAAAATCGGAAAACGAACCCTCAACCCGCCGTCTCATCGAAATAGCGAATACTGTATTGGTATATCACCACCGTGGCCAGTAATAGCTTCGTTGAAACACGTGTCCAGTGGTATCGTCTCTATCTGCAACCACTCTTCATGAACATTTTAGACAGATTAAAAGAAAAAGTTTTAAAAACTAAAATGTTTTCAACAAAAGTGTCGTTAGACCCTTTCGCATTTTTTAAAATATAAATACTATATTTGAAAGAGGGGGGGGGGGAATGAGAGGGCCTCACCCCGAGTCCTACGACCCCTCGTATACGTCTCTGGCGTTATTGGTTTGTGAGCTATATCAGAAAGACTAAAATCACAGTTTTACACCAAAAAATTCTGTTTCCCTCATTTTCAGAAACTTTAACCTTTTACCAAAATAAAGAGGGTTTCGAGACAAGTCATTTGGCATGTCATAGGACTAAATCCGACCATGCATTCGTGAAATATCGGAAAAAGTCTAAAATCATGGTTTTACTCCAAAAAAGCCTGTTTCCCTCATTCTCAAAACTCTAACCTATTAATAACATGTATAGGGCTTCGAGACAAGCGATTTGACACGTCACACGTCCAAATCCGACCTTGCGTTTGAGACATATCGGCAAACTTCGTAGGAAAGTAGGCGACTAATTGGCTCTCTCCTCACCACCAAAACCTCTTCTTATCAATCATTTTTTTCAAAGAGCTCGCCCTCTTACAAAAATCCCCAGTGCGCATGCGTAAAAAACAAAAAACAAAAATGTTCATCCATAGCGGCATCTCGTAAAACGCATGCGCCATATGAGCAACAACGTTTAAGTTCATTTTAGCAGCGCACCTTATACATGTCGTATTTGAAAAGAGACTTTCACTAAAAAATTACAATTTCACCCCCTAGTAGGGGTAGGTTTTATTTAGGGGTTGAAATGAGTAGTCCATTGGAAAGAGGGCGTCAGCCCGAGTCCAACGACACCTCATTTGTCAAAATCGGACCATGGGTTTGCGAGATATGAATAAGCAAAAAGTGTGTACTAACTTTTTGAGCACCTTGTGCGTTAGAACACCCACTACTCCACTACTTCAAAGCCAAGTAGGGTTGATTTTTCTATTTTTTTATTTTTTTATAATTACTCAGACGTTATAATATGAAACATACATATAAAAATCCACAGCCTGCTTCCAGTCGACCGAACAGGTCAGGGATGGAATGAATGAAGCCCCCATCTAGCGGCGAGGATATAAACTGTGCCGGCTGCCGAATCCTGTCGCACTCCTCAGAGGCAATGATTAAATGAATGACAGATGAAATGAAATGATATTGGAGAGTATTGCTGGAATAAAATGTTGATATGGAAAACCGGAGTACCCGGAGAAAAACCTGACTGCCTCCGTTTTGTCCAGCACAGATCTCACATGGAGTGACCGGGATTTGAACCACGGACCCAGCGGTGAGAGGTCTGCGTGCTGCCGCCTAAGCCACGGAGGCTATTAAGCTTACATATATAGTGTGTATTTTGCAATGGAAAATATTTTACCATATGCTTATTGCACCACACGACACAATTTATTGACCTTGGTCTGCAGTTGAGTCTACTACAGCCTACGTAAACCAAATAGCATTCTTTATAATACTAGTAGGTCATACAGTTTTTGGCCATGGGACAGGTGTAGGAATACATAGCCAATGAGCCAGCCTCATTGTTGAGGAAGCTTGCAATAAATCGTGGTGTGCAATTCATATTTATTTCCCATTAGAAAATACGCACTACTGTATATGTAATTAATTATACGGGTAATTATATAACAACAAATAAAATAAAATAAAACACAAATAAAACAAGAAGTTCCGTGAAGAACTATACAGCCTACTTTTCATGCCAATGATTATTCTACAGTATATGAACCTATCTAGAATAATGACGAAATTAAGTTGGTAATATCGAAATATCTAATTAGTTCAAAATATACCTGGCATAATGTAGCCCAATAGAGCACTACAGTTGGCAGCCCTGGTGACTGAATATATTCTTAGTTCCATCTCTTAAGGTACAGAATACAAAATTTGGTTGAAGTCCAATGGACGTTACATGCAGTTAGACACTGGATCTATCAGCACGCGTAAAAGCATGTTGCCATCAATACCATGCGTGTGCTGGTCAGAAATAATCTGAAATATTATGATATCTTGTTGTGCCAATTTTGGATTAAATCCATTTGTTAGTATAGAAGTTACATGTATTTTAAAATTGGACATATCAGCAGGCATAGAATCATGTTGGCAGCACTGCCTTGTATTAATTACTCCAAATTAATCTAGAATGTCAGGTGCTATACGTGTGCAAAGTATAGAGCTGTTGGTTGCATACTTTCTGATATATTGATATTAGGGTAAAAAAATATAGACAGCATTTATTAACAGTTGGCAGTCCTGATTGCTCTTAACAATACTAATAGTCATATCTGTTATGGTACACATAGCACATACGAAATTTGGTTGAAATCCAACTGATAGTATAGAAGTTACATGTATTTAAAAATTGGTACTATCAGCAGGCTTATAATCATGTTGGCAGCACTGCTTTGTATTAATTACTCCAAATTAATCTAGAATGTCAGGTGCTATACGTGTGCAAAGTATAGAGCTGATGGCTTGCATACTTTCTGATATATTGATATTAGGGTAAAAAAATATAGACAGCATTTATTAACAGTTGGCAGCCCTGATTGCTCTTAACAATACTTAGAGTCATATCTGTTATGGTACACATAGCACATACGAAATTTGGTTGAAATCCAACTGACAGTATAGAAGTTACATGTATTTAAAAATTGGTACTATCAGCAGGCTTATAATCATGTTGGTAGAACTGACGTATATACGTTACTCCAAATTAATCTAAAATGTCAGAATATACGTGTGCATAGTTTAAAGCTGTTGGCTTGCATACTTTCTGATATATTGATATTTTGATTTTTTTAAATTGAGAGAGCAATTATTAACAGTTGGCAGCCCTGGTGGCTCTTAAGAATACGCTCAGTCATATCTGTTTATGTACAGATGTTACATACAAAATTTGGTTGAAATCCAATTGATAGTGTAGAAGTTATATGCATTTAAACATTGGACATATCAGAAGGCTTAAAATTATTTTGGCAACACTGTCATGATTGGCCTCCTGGAAATTAAACTGAAATAGTATTATCTACATGTGTGCCAATTTTTGAATAGCTCCCATGCATACCTTGCAAGATATCCAACATGGAGCTCAAATTTCTAGTGCGTTTTTCAGCAGTTGGTAGCACTGACATCATTTTCAAATATGGACGTGAGATATTCCGGTGCACATCTTTACTCATACTAAATTTGGTTTTGATTGCTGCAGCCGTTTAGGAGTTCATAGGGGGGGACACACACACAGCCAGACAGACAGACAGAAGGACAGACAGACAGACAGACACACATTTTCCCGGATCGATCTCATAAGTCTACTTTTTCCTCATTTTTGCAAAATGTGAAAAGTAGGCTAATAAAAAATAGCTTTACATAAATGTACCCCGGCTACACAAGCACTCGGACAGTGAGTCGATAAGAGGTTCAAAAAGTACCGTAATGATTGGGAATCAGGAAAATATGTAACTTAGTATGATATATAGACCTTACACAGTTCCAACCCTTAGAACACCAATCAATACACCACGTTGTATACTAACAAGCTACCACAACCAACATCAAACAATACTCGGAGGGAAGGGAGCGTTTAGTTTTATGAGACCGTTAATCGTGCGATCATGAGCCACGGGACCTCCTTTTTTACGTGGAATCCGAACCACAGGACATGGCATTTCACTTCGAAAATCTCACATGTATTGACTGGGAATCGAACCTGGTCTACCTTGGTCAGAGGCCAACATCTTGACCGCTGCGCCACCACGTCTCCCAAAAAATACTCCTTGATAAGGACAATGATTTACAACTATACCCATATATATTTAGGAGAAAGTAGGCTATATGTTCTTTACTGAACATCTTGTTTTATATTCTGGCAACACACTGAGAAACCGAGGGTTCACAATAATCTACCCCTTAAAAATACCCGTGGCACCACAGCACATGGAGAACCCTGGATTTCCAAGCGACCGCTGCCCAGCAATTCGGCCTACATGTTATGGAGTGGGGCGTGGTCAGCGCGTCGGCTCCCCACGACCTTCATCTTGGTTTCAGTGACAGAGGCGCCCCCTTACTATCAGACAGCTACTCAATTGTCCTCACGAGGCTGAGTGCACCCATTTCCAGCTCTCACGACAGTTTCTAAAATCCCAGTCGGAGCCGGGAATTCACCCGCGGCTGACCTCTGGTGTGAGACTGGTCCACTACACCAACACCACGGGGCAAAACATTGTCTACACCTATAAGATGCGGTGCCTTATACTTAATGTTTACAGTAAAAATTATGTCCGAAATTTTAGCTGGGTGTTATGGTACTTTGACAGCTGAAGTCTTGTGCACTAACCTCAATCAGAATGTTGAAACATCATAATTCGCTTGGCTATTTACAATTGATATCCAAGTAAAATAATAGGGATAGAATGAATGTTGGACATTACCTGAGCAGTAGGCCCCTTAGTTTCTTTTAGTTTCTTCTTCTAATTGCGTCATGTTTCGTGCCAAGTTTATCAAATGGCAACTAATACATTACAATTGTTATATGGTGTGAAACTCTTCCACGATACTACTCTCTTTCCAAGTCTCAAAAATGTAATATCCATTGATGAATTATCGATTTTTATATTTTATTTGTATTCAAGATTGCAGTTGTGCGTACTATTTCTGACTAGTGCAAATAAAATGTTTCATATAAGACTTTCTTTCACTACATTTTGTGTCCCTTTTTCATTCTACCTAGGCATATTTATTTTTTATTTTTTAAAACTATAGGCATGGTCACCATTTTGGATATGTCAAGCCAAGACACTTGTGCCTTTAGATGCCCTGGAACTCCACTACCATATTGCAAATTTCCCAGTAACAAAATTATTACATGGTGAAATATTGAGATGAATATCTCATGTATTCAAAGTGCTGGATGCGCGTAATACTCGAAATGGTGGATCTGCAATTGTGTACAACTACTTTTCTAAGCGTACTGCTTCATAGTATTAAATATGAAAGTATCAGATATTGAAGTTCTAAGATTCCGTACGTGAAACGAAAGGAATGATTATTTTATACTTTACGAAATGTAAGCGAAGGAATTCTGTTCCATTAGATAGTAATTATCATAATAGTTGATTATACGCAAACTACCCTCTCATCGATTTGCATACGGGAAATAAGTAGAAATATGTTTTTAAAATTTCGAACTGACTCCATCCAAAATTTTTCAAAGTGATTGAAGAACATTTAATATTAATTTGCTAAGCTCTCAATGAAGATTCGCTGTCCCAAGTTTCACTGCTCTCGGAGGATTAGATCGCCTGAAAAGTCATTTTAAATATTTGAACATTGCGTGGCTGCCATTTTGCTTTTGTGTTAAACAGGTTATTTTGAAAGTCGCTCATATGTTCTTACTAAATAGTTCTGCGTCATCATACGAAATTTCACTTCGATTGCAATAGGTTCATAGATATTGAATTCTAGTAAAGTGCTTCACATGAACGCATTTTTTGATTGAATTGTATGTAGAGCTTACAAATATATCAGAAGATGAAGATTATAATGGTGATTCATTACACAAACATTCATTTCGATCGCTTGATTAGGACACTTGAAATAAAAACTCGATTTAAAATTTCACACAGCTGCCATTGTAAATTTCTCACAAGAATTGAATTAACATAGACAGCAGTATTCTAAGCCTTTTATAAGGATTTACTGAGTGAACTTTCACTACGCTCGAAAGATCACGCCACGAGAAAAGAAAATTTGCTTCGTGCTTATCAGATTTTTGAAAGTAACGTAGGTAAATTTATCTTAGTATTATCTATCACCACACAATACTTCAGGTTCAAAGCAATAACAGTTTCAGGGGTATTCAATAGCGGTGAAATACATCGAGTAGGGGGGCAGTGGGGGTTCTAACTCAGTAACTTTTTTTGAACTCCCCTGTACATTCACAGACACTTTTTTTGAACGCAACTGTACATTCACAGCCAAGTAAGATTTTATATATTTCCCAAACCCATCGTCGGATTTTAACAAATGATGTGTCATTGAAAATGAGCTGACGGGGGCTTTGCTATGGACCACTCATTTCAACCCTAAAATAAAACCTACCCCTAGTAGGGGGTACGAGGCACGTCCAGAAAGTAAGCTCCGTTTGGTAATTAAATTAAATTGTGTACAGATACAGAAAAAATATTTATTGCACAACATTCTACACCTCTTAAACTACCTTTTCACATAACTGCCGAACTTTTTCAGGCATTTGTCATAGCGTGGCACAAGTTTTTGGATACCTCTTCATAGAAGTTTGCCGCCGACCCGTAAACGAGAGTGAAGACTCCCCTTAAGATATCCTACTGTTTGGCCATCACTGTTAGGCAAATTGCGTATGTGGTCAGGAGAACTCCTAAACATACGCAGTTCTCCTGGTAAGCACGCAATTTGCCTAACAGTAGTGACCAAACAGTAGGATATCTTAAGGGGAGTCTTCACTCTCGTTTACGGGTCGGCGGCAAACTTCTATGAAGAGGTATCCAAAAACTTGTGCCACGCTATGACAAATGCCTGCAAAAGTTCGGCAGTTATGTGAAAAGGTAGTTTAAGAGGTGTAGAATGTTGTGCAATAAATATTTTTTCTGTATCTGTACACAATTTAATTTAATTACCAAACGGAGCTTACTTTCTGGACGTGCCTCGTATTTTCTTAGTAAAAGTCGCATTCCATGTGCTACATATACACAGTTCAATGCTAATAGGAAATTAAACGTTGTTACACACAGGAGGCATGTGAACGATAA
Source organism: Meconema thalassinum (assembly GCA_946902985.2). Taxonomy (NCBI): domain Eukaryota; kingdom Metazoa; phylum Arthropoda; class Insecta; order Orthoptera; family Tettigoniidae; genus Meconema; species Meconema thalassinum. The sequence goes on along the minus strand of OX336389.2, from coordinate 17,431,808 downwards.
ATAGCCATTATGAATTAACATTTTTCTTTTTTCTATTACGCATACGCACTTGGGGTTTTTGTAAGAGGGCGGGATTTTTGAATAATGATTTATAGATAAGGATTGATTGGAGTCCTAAGACACTTGGCGTGGCTGTACCCAAATAAAAACATGGCGGCCAAGCGAATTCTAAATAATTAATAGCTCGCGAACTCAAGGTCGGATTTTGATAAATGAGGTGTCGTAGGACTCGGGCTGACGCCCTCTTTCCGCTTGACAACTTATTTCAACCCTAAAATAAAACCTACCCCTACTAGGGGGGGGGGAGGAGGTGAAATACTATTTTCTTAGTAAATGTGCCTTTCCTTTATGCAACATGCAAGCTGTATAACGCTAATTTTAATCGACTGGAATCTAATTCATTTAAATTATTTTCATATCCACAAGATGGTGGTTGTTTTTACACATGCGCACTTGCGAATTGTGTAAGAGGGCGGACTTTTTGAATAATGATTTATAGATGAGTTATTTTTTTTTAAATAACCAAATGATCCAAAACTAATAGGCTTTGTAATACCTCATGAACTAATAAGGCTAGAGACTAGTATGAGGGGTCGTTGGACTTGGAGTGGCGCTCTGATTTTTGAATTGATTTATGATTTTTGTTAAAAGAGCCTAAGTACACATTTTTTAATATCTCGCGAGTCAATAAGGCTAGGGACTTGTATGAGGGGTCGTAGCACGTGAGATGAAATATCCTTTTTGAATATATTTTTTGAAATTTTGACAAAGGGCTTAACTATACTTTTGTTGATATTTCCTGAACCCATGATGGGATTTTGACCTGTGAGGTATTGTTGGACTTGGGCAGACACTCTCTTTTTGAATGTATTTTTGAAATTTTGACAAAGGGCCTTACTATACATTTAGCCATACATTCAGGGGCAAAGCTGATATCACCCGAAACCATGATCGGATTTTGACGTGTGAGGTGTCGTTGAACTCGGGCTTACAGCCCCCCTTTCCAATGGACAACCTATTTCCACCCCAAAATAAACCCTACCCCTACTAGGGGTGAAATTGTATTTATTTATTTTTTGTAAATGTTGCTTTCCATGTGCAACATGTGGGAGTTTGAATGCTAATAGGAAATCAAACGTTGTTTCACATAAACGATATGCCAACGAGTCAACGCCATAATGAATTAGCATTTTTGTTTTTGTTTTGTTTTAACGCATGCACACTTGGTGATTTTGTAAGAGGGCGGGATTTTTGAAAAATGATTTATAAGAAGGGGTTTTAGTGGTGAGGAGAGCGCTAGATAGTTGCCTACTTTCCTATGAAGTTTGCCGATATCTCACGAACGCATGGTTAGATTTGGACATGTAACGTGTCAAATCGCTTGTCATGAAGCCCTTTTGATGTTGTTAATAGGTTTAAGTTTTAGGAATGAAGGAAATAAACTTTAAATGTTCATGATGAGTGGTTGTAGATAGAGGGAGAGAGAGAGAGAGGATACAGCTGGGCGTGTATTTTTAACAAGGCTATTACTGGTTATAATGACTGTGCTTAATAGAAAAATCGATATTTTCGACGGCTTGGTTTAGGGCAGGTCGAGGGTTCGTTTTCTGATATTTCGACAGGTCGGTTTATGACAGAGCGTGGGTTCGTTTTTCCGATATTTTACTCTCGAAGGGGATCCTACGATGATGGGTTACATGACAAATGATAATTCTATGATCAGATGATATTTAGATGTATCGGTTTAGAACAGGCTGAGGATTCGTTTTCCAATAATTTGACAGGTCAGTTTATGACACAGTGAGGGTTCGTTTTTCCGATATTTTACTCTCGAAGGGGATCCTACGATGATGGGTTACATGACAAATGATAATTCTATGATCAGATGACATTTAGATGTATCGGTTTAGGACAGGCCGAGGATTCGTTTTCCAATATTTTGACAGGTCAGTTTATGACAGAGCGAGGGTTCGTTTTTCAGATATTTTACTTTCGAAGGGGATCCTACAATGATGGGTTACATGAAAAATGATAATTCTATGATCAGATGATATTTTGATGGGTCGGTTTAGGACAGGCCGAGGATTTGTTTTCCAATATTTTGACGGGTCGGTTTATGACAGAGCGAGGGTTCGCTTTTCAGATATTTTTCTCTCGAAGAGAATCTTTAACGTGTAAACGATGATGGGTTACGTGACAAATGATTATTCTATGATCAGATGAGGAGCACACCGAACTTGAATCGTATAGAGAATACAAACTTGCTGTAGAACAGACTGACATAATGTGGATATTATTTGAGCTTATTGGAATGTGCTGACCTGACTTGACTTGACTTGACAACAGGTGCAATGGAAAAGTATCAGAATGCTGAAGATACTTGAAGATCAAACGATTTGTTAACCATGGTGAGAAGGGAGAGCGAAATGTATGTGTACACGTGTGAGATGACATGTAAACCCACATGTAAGCTAAAAAAGTTACATCCTGTTTCGATTCATACGTGACAAAATGCAAGTTCATGTGTAATATGATCTGACATGCAGGTATTCACTTTGGACGTTAGCTGTAAATGGTCATAAGATGTTGATCCATAACCATTAAACGGTAAATGTAGGTAATAAATTATCCTTTCATCTCATGCTCACATGGGATGAATAGCAAGCAGGAAAAAGCATAAACGATTTCCCACTTTATGTGGAACTTGAATATACAGCCATGAAATAATGCTAACACGTTAGTTGTGACTTAAACTTTCCTGTAAAAGGTTGTTGATCATCATTATTATGGTTAAACAAAGATATGTGGTGAAAAAGATTAAAAACAAGACATTTGTTTCAATTGAGTGAAAGAACTTATGGTTTGAGACTTGTTTCTCTTGAAATATACAATAAAATATACAACATACTACAAACTATCATTTTTATTATCAAGTTAAATTTACTAGAGAATAGTTTATGCTTAACAGTTCACATGGGAGTATCAACGACTTGCTATGGCAAGCCATGTGCTTACTATAAACGATATACATATATTGTAAAAAGAACTAATGCAAATGGAACTATTATTTGGTGCCGTTCGAAACAACGATCTAAAAAGTGTCGAGGAATGATTAAAACAAAAGACTCCAACATACTTATTTCAATTGATCATCATTGTAAATCTCAAAATAATACTCATTTAAATGGACAAAATACTCTAACCAAGGTAAAAATCAAGTTCAAGAGAAAAATACTGTGACTCAAGATAGCACATTGTTTGTTAAAGAGCATTTATTATCTCCTGTAAAAGACATGTTAGGACAGTCGTTAACGTCTAAGAAACCCCTAACACTATCAATGACATCACAAACTATGCCAAAGGTTGTTGCATTGCACGATGAACAAAAATGATTAGATAGTAATAGTGATGATGATTATATTGATGATGATAATCATGATGGTGTTAATGATGATGATGATGATAATGGTAATGCTCTGTTTACACCCAAAAAATCGTTTGTTAAATTTGTTTACTGGAACAATCCCAGTAAGCTAATCCAGTGGCTTCAGTACATGCATGCCTGTAGAAAGGCTGGTCATACTGAATATGAGGAAGAACTATTGGATATAGAGAATGAGCTTCGTCGTGTCAAAATTATTCTGTAATGAATCCACGTAACCGCTTAAATTATTTCTTAACAATACATGTAAAAATTTCTACCACTTTGCACCCACTTTGTACTGACTTTGCACTCACTTTGCACTCACTTTGCACCCACTTTACACCCACTTTGCACCCACTTTTCTACCACTTTTCTACTTTGCTATTACTTTTCTACCACTTTTCTATCACTTTGCTACCACTTTGCTACCACTTTTCTACCACTTTGCTACCACATTTCTACCACTTTTCTACCACTTTCATACCACTTTTTACCACTTTTCTACCACTTTTCTATCACTTTAAGCTATACATATTAACTATAAAATCCAACGCTAAATCATTATATTATCAGAACAGTTATAACCTCTGTAGTGAGCAAATCATACTGACAGGTCAGTTATTATTATTATGGAACTTACTACAACCAACAAAGGTAGGCAACGTGCACTCTATCAAGGCTATTCTTATAACTATAAACGACAAAATGTAAAAGGAATAATATTCTGGCGATGCTCAAAACAGAGGTAAACAAGATGTCGAGGCGATATGAAAAGTAAAAATGGTGAGGTTTTATGTGTGCGTGATCATCAATGTAGTGCTTCAATTGAAACACTGATAGTGTTGGCAAAAAATCATCAGAATGCTAAAAAGCTAGTACCAGAAAAACATGTTGCTACTCAAAATAGTTCATTGTTTATTGAACAACGATTAACCCCTGTTGTAAAAGTAATGTTTAATCCGTCTTCCCTGTCTCAAGAGCCATCAACATCACGGACTATGCAAGAGGTAGTGTTGTTGTTTTAAGGGGCTGAACTACAAGATCATTTGCCCTTGATATGCAGATAGTTTTATCAAAGAAGAATTATTGGTGCTCTCCAAGTCGTTCATTTATTATGTGCCAGCGAGTGCAGTGAAGGAAATCAGGCAACATGTATCAAAATCATGAACATAGAACCCTGTTTTAAGTGAATTGCAACCATGTACGAATTACAATCACCATAAGCAAGTGGCCATAGCAAAAATACTCTCTATGCAACAGTGCGCTACTTTTCAGCTAGTCAAACTCTATCACGGTCATAAAAGTCCGTGTAAAGACTTTGAGTCATCATTCCACTGGTGTAATGGCGATAAATAGCAACAACAACAACAACAATCATCGTCTACACAAGAGGAGGAAGATCAAGCCTTTTCACCAACAATGGAAAAGAATATGCCAGACCTGTATTGGCAATGATATCATTGACAAAGTCATTCAATACTTACCTTTCGAAATCCATCTTCCTGGTTATCGGTTTTGTGGACCTGTAACTCGCCTTGAAGAACGTTTTCAGCGTGGTGATGTTCCTATTAATCATTCGGATTAAGCATGTAAAGAACATGACCTTTCTTATCGTCATAGTCATCCTGCTTTAAGACGTGTGGCGGATAATGTGTTGTTGAAAAAAGCTAAACAACGTTTTATATCCTATGATGCCTCAGTGGGAGAGAGGTTGGCATCCCTAATTGTCATGAGTGCTATGAAAGTAAAGTTAATAATGCATGGACATGAACATTGAGGAATTGAGGATTGAGGAATTGGTATATCTTTGTAAATCCCATATGGATATGAAATAAAAACGCAGTTTACCAAAGCGTGAGGTTTTTTAATTTTTAAAAATGATGATTGCCATTTGTAGATTTTTTCATTTTCATGTTTCACACATTGCCATTTGTCAATTTTCCATTTCCACTTTTTGCAAATGTTGGTTTAAAGTTTTTGTATTTTATTGATATGGAAATATGGATTTCCTATTATTGCATATCACTGTTAACTCGTTTATGATTTAGTCCATGTTGAAAGATTAGTTTTGTAAAACACGCATTTGCTAATTTCAAGTTTTTTTTTAAATCGTCTTGATGGAAGTGCTTGGCCATGGTGATAGTGTAATCTCTTTTTCTATTGGTTTCCAAAAACATAGAAGCCTACTGCTACTGCGGGTAAGACTGTTTTACAAAATAATGTCCATCGACCACTGAATTTTAAAAACAAACTATAGTATACTATTTACCATTAGCTATATACGTTAATTTTCCTCCACTATACCTTGCCGTGTTTGCTCTAGTCAAACAATCAATGCTACCTACACATGAGCTTTCTCTCTCTCTTTCTTTCTCTAGTCATACATTCACACAACCATATCCTTTTCCATTGATGGTGAAAAGGTTTGATCTTCCTCATGTTGTGTAGACGATGATTGTTGTTGTAGTTGTTGTTGCTTTTTATCGCCATTACACCCCTGGAATGATGACACAAAATCTTTACACGGACTTTTATGACCGTGATAGAGTTTGACTAGCTGACAAGTAGCGCACTGTTGCATAGAGGGTATTTTTGCTATGGCCACTTGCTTATGGTGATCGTAATTCGTACATGGTTGCAAATCACTTAACACAGGGTTCTAAGTTCATGATTTTTATACATGTTGCCTGATTTCTTTCACTGCACTCGCTGGCACATAATAAATGAACGACTTGGAGAGCACCAATAATTCTTTTTTATAAAACTATCTGCATATCAAGGGCAGATGATCTTGTAGTTCAGCCCCTTAAAACAGCAACACTACCTCTTGCATAGTCTGTGATGTTGATGGCTCTTGCGACTGGGAAGATGGATTAAACATAACTTTTACAACAGGGGTTAAACGTTGTTCAATAAACAATGAACTATTTTGAGTAGCAACATGTTTTTCTGGTACTAGCTTTTTAGCATTCTGATGATTTTTGTCAACACCATCAGTGTTTCAATTGAAGCACTACATTGATGATCACTCACACATAAAACCTCACCAGTTTTACTTTTCATATCGCCTCGACATCTTGTCGTTTATAGTTATAAGAGTAGCCTTGATAGAGTGCACGTTGCCTACCTTTGTTGGTTGTAGTAAGTTCCATAGTCGTAGTAACTGACCTGTCAGTATGATTTGCTCACTACAGAGGTTATAACAGTTCTGGTAATATAACGATTTAGCGTTGGCTTTTATATTTAATATGTATAGTTTAAAGTGATAGAAAAGTGGTAGAAAAGTGGTAAAAAAAAGTGGTATGAAAGTGGTAGAAAAGTGGTAGAAAAGTGGTAGCAAAGTGGTAGAAAAGTGGTAGAAAAGTGGTAGAAAAGTAATAGCAAATTAGAAAAGTGGTAGAAAATTGGGTGCAAAGTGGGTGCAAAGTGAGTGCAAAGTGAGTGCAAAGTGAGTACAAAGTGGGTGCAAAGTGGTAGAAATTTTTACATGTAATGTTAAGAAATAATTTAAGCGGTTACGTGGATTCATTACAGAATAATTTTGACACGACGAAGCTCATTCTCTATATCCAATAGTTCTTCCTCATATTCAGTATGACCAGCCTTTCTACAGGCATGCATGTACTGAAGCCACTGGATTAGCTTACTGGGATTGTTCCAGTAAACAAATTTAACAAACGATTTTTTGGGTGTAAACAGAGCATTACCATTATCATCATCATCATCATTAACATCATCATGATTATCATCATCAATATAATCATCATCACTATTACTGTCTAATCATTTTTGTTCATCGTGCAATGCAACAACCTTTGGCATAGTTTGTGATGTCATTGATAGTGTTAGGGGTTTTTTAGACGTTAACGACTGTCCTAACATGTCTTTTTCAGGAGATAATAAATGCTCTTTAACAAACAATGTGCTATCTTGAGTCACAGTATTTTTCTCTTGAACTTGCTTTTTTACCTTGGTTAGAGTATTTTGTCCATTTAAATGAGTATTACTTTGAGATTTACAATGATGATCAATTGAAATAAGTATGTTGGAGTCTTTTGTTTTAATCATTCCTCGACACTTTTTAGACCGTTGTTTCGAACAGCACCAAATAACAGTTCCATTTTTATTAGTTCTTTTTACAATATATGTATATCCTTTATAGTAAGCACATGGCTTACCATAGCAAGTCATTGATACTTCCATGTGAACTATTAAGCATAAACTATTCTCTAGTAAAGTTAACTTGATAATAAAAATGATAGTTTGTAGTATGTTGTATATTATATTGTATATTTCAAGAGAAACAAGTCTCAAACCATAAGTTCTTTCACTCAATTGAAACAAATGTCTTGCTTTTAATCTTTTTCACCACATATCTTTGTTTCACCATAATAATGATGATCAACAACATTTTACAAGAAAGTTTAAGTCACAACTAACGTGTTATCATTATTTCATGGCTGTATATTCAAGTTCCACATAAAGTGAGAAATCGTTTATGCATTTTCCTGCTTGCTTTTCATCCCATGTGAGCATGAGATGAAAGGATAATTTATTACCTACATTTACCGTTTAATGGTTATGGACCAACATCCTATGACCATTTACAGCTAACGTCCAAAGTGAATACCTGCATGTCAGATCATATTACTCATGAAATTGCATTTTGTCACGTATGAATCGAAACAGGATGTAATTTGTTTAGCTTACATGTGGGTTTACATGTCATCTCACACGTGTAAACATACATTTCGCTCTCCCCTCTCACCATGGTTGAAAAATCGTTTGATCTTCAAGTATCTTCAGGATTCTGATACTTTTCCATTGCACCTGTTGTCAAGTCAAGTCAAGTCAGGTCAGCACATTCCAATAAGCTCAAATAATATCCACATTCTGTCAGTCTGCTCTACAGCAAGTTCGTTTTCTCTACTCGATTCAATCAACATAGAACCAAGTTCTGTTTGCTCCACATCTGATCATAGAATTATCATTTGTCACGTAACCCATCATCGTTTACAAGTTAAAGATCCCCTTCGAGAGAAAAATATCTGAAAAGCGAACCCTCGCTCTGTCATAAACCGACCCGTCAAAATATTGGAAAACAAATCCTCGGCCTGTCCTAAACCGATACATCTAAATATCATCTGATCATAGAATTATCATTTGTCATGTAACCCATCATCGTAGGATCCCCTTCGAGAGTAAAATATCGGAAAAACGAACCCTCGCTCTGTCATAAACTGACCTGTCAAAATATCAGAAAACGAACCCTCGACCTGTCCTAAACCGAGCCGTCGAAAATATCGATTTTTCTATTAAGCACAGTCATTATAACCAGTAATAGCCTTTTAAAAATACACGCCCAGCTGTATCCTCTCTCTCTCTCTCCCTCTATCTACAACCACTCATCATGAACATTTAAAGTTTATTTCCTTCATTCCTAAAACTTAAACCTATTAACAACATCAAAAGGGCTTCATGACAAGCGATTTGACACGTTACATGTCCAAATCCAACCATGCGTTCGTGAGATATCGGCAAACTTCATAGGAAAGTAGGCAACTATCTAGCGCTCTCCTCACCACTAAAACCCCTTCTTATAAATCATTTTTCAAAAATCCCGCCCTCTTACAAAATCACCAAGTGTGCATGCGTTAAAACAAAACAAAAACAAAAATGCTAATTCATTATGGCGTTGACTCGTTGGCATATCGTTTATGTGAAACAACGTTTGATTTCCTATTAGCATTCAAACTCCCACATGTTGCACATGGAAAGCAACATTTACAAAAAATAAATAAATACAATTTCACCCCTAGTAGGGGTAGGGTTTATTTTGGGGTGGAAATAGGTTGTCCATTGGAAAGGGGGGCTGTAAGCCCGAGTTCAACGACACCTCATGATGTGCCCAACTCTAGGAATGGGTATTCCAAGATTCAGACACCTAGATATCAAGGGAAAGGCTACAGCCGCTTTTGAAAGTTGAGATATTTGAATATCGCGCTCCATTACTTCTAGAATGGAATGGAAACTTTGTGCAGCCAAGAGCATGTCAAGTGACGTAGCGAGTAGTAGCAGAGTTCGAGACTATTTGTTGATTAAATAGTTAGCCATGGAGTAGAGACTTGAGACTTGGATCAGATTACTGGCACGGCCAAATGAAAGAAAATGCACTTAGTCTCAAGTGAATCGAACCAGAGACACCGGAGATATGAGGATTTCCAAATTTCAGCGTGATCCAGCGTGGACCCGACCGTTTTGAATAAAAGCCGACCGGCCCAAGCATCATCAGCTCACTTCGAACCAAGCTCTTGCATGACAAGGTGCTGCTGCTACGTTGAGCCAAGGCACATGGTTGCCGGATCTACGCAGAAGATATCTTTAAATTGTGATAGTCACAAAAGTGCTGCGATACGTGTGGAACATAGTAAGTTTCCGGCAGAGGGAATCACTAAGGTGATTGTTATTTTCTACGGACACTGGTGAAATACTTTATTTCTATATGGACACATGCTAGACTTTGTCTAGAAAGTACTTTGTCACAGTCCAGTAATAATAATTCAATACTTGGATATTTTAATCCAATTAGTCAGTTTCATAAATTGTAACTTGATAACCACTCCGATCTTTCAGTATATTGAAGGCCAGTCTATCACGGTGTTGTTCATTAGCCGACAAAGGGAAACTATAAGTGGCTTCGCGCATGATAGATGGTGATAAACCATGCCCAGGGAACGATCTTCAGAACAGCTGTTGATTGATTTAGACTGTCAGTGTTTTCTTGTACTGAAAAGATTACCGTGAGTTATGTTACAACTGACGTATTTCAGAATAGATCATTTGGATCTGACCCCATTTAAGCGAACTGCTATGGATTTAATTGAAGCCAATATTAAAATGGATCAGCAGTTACTTTAAACTTCAAGAAATATTTCCACTATGTCGTGTTAGACAGATTGTGGGTATATAATGGCGGCCGATACAAGGATTAGACGTGCGTGTCCAATAGGGCATGTATCTGGATAAATCTGGTACAGACCAGGTTCACTACGCTTCAAGACCAACGAGAAATGTAAGCCACATTTGACTTTTATATTATGCCTAGCTAATTGGAACAAACTCATTTTCTGCAGATGACCAACACATTTGTTTTTCTTCGTATTTAAATCTTGCAATGATTTACGCAAGACATATTTGAGTTATTCTGAGTATTTTCAGCACTCAGAACAGTTTAGGATCGATGACCGAGCATAACGAGCATTTTTTTGAATGTTTCATATTTTTTTGATAATCACGGTAATCAGCCGAGGTAACTGTAAAAGTTAATAATTATTTTTGTTGAGAAATGGATATTCGAAGAATCGAACATGTGGATTCTCACATAATGAAATAATAATTAAACACATTTACAATAATATAACTAATAATAATAATAATAATCCACTAATAATAATAATGATTTTCATAACTTTTCAAAATAATTCTTGGATCTTATATTTTCTAATAATCACATTCATTGAGAGAGAGCTTATGAAGTAGTTTAATCATTTCTAGTTTGGAACAGGTGATTTTCCGAAGGATAGTGGTTAGCGCAAGCCCGCATTCAACCAACATTACAGTTCTGGTTGAACAGTTAATATTTGCAATAAGCAAAGTATATTTTTCAGATAACACGGAGAGGCATGAAACGGGAAGCAAATAATATTTGTATCAATTAGGATATTTTTGTATTTATATAAAATCATGGCGTAGATACACATTCGAAAGTGAAATAGAGAGTATCATAAGTGTGGTAACTTCACGATTTGAACTGAATGGTAAAATAAAATAAACTTGTAAGTTTATAAATCTTCCCGTGTTGATAATAAGCAGAGGCTTGATTTATTGTATAAATTTTGGGAAGAAAATTTATGTGTGTGGAGTAGTTGAAATGCCATTCCCAGGTGCGCATGTTTAAGTCGCAGGAATGAGGAGGTTTTTATTTGAGCATCAATCAAATAGCAGGTTCGATGACTCAGTGTTAAAGAAGGAGTATTGGAACTACACATTGCGTCGTATGAATGACCCAAAGGTTATTTCTTAAAAAACATCAGTTCTTATTTCAACCTTGTTTACGGATTCCATTAAGACTTTGATTTTGCTAGAACCCGGATTTGTCATGAAAGTATTTTATTCTTCTTCAGAGGAAGACCTTTGCCGTTGTTGTTGGAATATTGTGTTCATATAAAAATAATAGAATGGGCCACTGCCAATTAAAAATAATTCTATAACCACGAATAATTTGAAGGATGTTTTCAATCCTAGTGTCTTGAACTAAATGAATTTATTATGAAGCTACAATTCTTATTTCCGCATTCTGTACAAGAATTGCAAGTTGTGAAAGTTACTAAAATGGCCACAAATATAAATATTTTTCTTAATAATGATTCCAAGTGGAAAATCGAATAGTTGAATGGTCCAACAATTTATTGATCAAGTTGATGATTCAGAAATCATATATTTTGTTAGGAACTTGAAGTTCATAATCGAGTCACATCTCGAAACGTTTAATGTCAGAAGAACAATTAATTTTGTTGTGCTTCGCACAGTTCTTCGATGCTATGCTCAAGGGTCAGATACTTTTCAGAGGTTGTTATTAATATGTGTTCATAATTTGTGTTGATTCAGAGATAATAATATTTTTTGACAATATTTTTTGAAACTGGAAAAATAAGTGAAAGTTAAAAATTCTATGAACAATTATTCTACGAGTGTTAATATTATGTAAAAATTCAACCAGTGAACTACAGTATTTCCAGTAAAGACAATTAAATTTGAACTGGATTTAATCATAAATAATGGATATAATTTTGGAACACAGTCTACAGGACTAATAATCAGACTTGTGTCTCCAAAGATAATTGTCCAATGTGTTGGAAAATTTCTGTATATTGTGTAAATAGTAATGTGGGTCGCCACACATGAATGATGCTGCTTTGAGCATTTTATTTTGCAGTCAATTTTAAATTCAGAATAAAATGAGATAATTTTACATGATGTGTTATGCCCAGTTGAATCTCCTTCTATCCTTATTGTTGCATTGAGCCAAAAATCAATAAAGCATTTTTTTCATTTGATGTCGTTTTTGCGATTAGCTTTAACCCATCTGGCGCCCCGGGATATTTTGACTCTCGTGCTGACTGATTCTTGGTAAAATGCATATGTGGTCGTGCGGACTCCGGTCTAAACGGGCACAATGCGTCAAAATCCGATCATGGGTTCGGGTGATATCAGCTTTGCCCCTGAATGTATGGCTAAATGTATAGTTAGGCCCTTTGTCAAAATTTCAAAAATACATTCAAAAATAGAGTGTCTGCCCATGTCCAACAATACCTCACAGGTCAAAATCCCATCATGGGTTCAGGAAATATCAACAAAAGTATAGTTAAGCCCTTTGTCAAAATTTCAAAAAATATATTCAAAAAGGATATGTCATCTCAAGTGCTACGACCCCTCATACAAGTCCCTAGCCTTATTGACTCGCGAGATATTAAAAAATGTGTACTTAGGCTCTTTTAACAAAAATCATAAATCAATTCAAAAATCAGAGCGCCACTCCAAGTCCAACGACCCCTCATACAAGTCCCTAGTCTTATTAGTTCATGAGATATTACAAAGCCTATTAGTTTTGGGTCTTTTGGTTAATTTAAAAAAAATAACTCATCTATAAATCATTATTCAAAAAGCCCGCCCTCTTACACAATTCGCAAGTGCGCATGTGTAAAAACAAAAATGTTAAATCATAGGGGCATCCAGTACAATGCATGATTTTCATGTGAAGCAACGTTTAATTTCATATTAGCGTTATACAGCTTGCATGTTGCATAAAGGAAAGGCACATTTACTAAGAAAATAGTATTTCACCCCCCTCCCCCCCCCCCTAGTAGGGGTAGGTTTTATTTTAGGGTTGAAATTAGTTGTCAAGCGGAAAGAGGGCGTTAGCCCGAGTCCTACGACACCTCATTCATCAAAATCCGACCTTGAGTTCGCGAGCTATTAATTATTTAGCATTCGCTTGGCCGCCATGTTTTTATTTGGGTACAGCCACGCCAAGTGTCTTAGGACTCCCATCAATCCTTATCTATAAATCATTATTCAAAAATCCCGCCCTCTTACAAAAACCCCAAGTGCGTATGCGTAATAGAAAAAAGAAAAATGTTAATTCATAATGGCTATTTATCGTTCACATGCCTCCTGTGTGTAACAACGTTTAATTTCCTATTAGCATTGAACTGTATATATGTAGCACATGGAATGCGACTTTTACTAAGAAAATACCCCCTACTAGGGGTAGGTTTTATTTTAGGGTTGAAATGAGTGGTCCATAGCAAAGCCCCTGTCAGCTCGAGTTCAGCGACACCTCATTTGTTAAAATCTGACCATGGGTTCGGGAAATATATAAAATCTTACTTGGCTGTGAATGTACAGTTGCGTTCAAAAAAGTGTCTGTGAATGTACAGAAGAGTTCAAAAAAAGTTACTGTGTTAGAACCCCCACTGCCCCCCTAGTACATCGCGTGGCTGCCATGTTGGATATAAAGTGATCTCGTAAGACCATGTTTGGTATGATGGAAATTAGCTAAAGCAGACAGCCATTGGAATTTGATGTAACTAGCTCCATCATTTCCCCGCTTATATTTGACACTGGAATATTTAGATACCCTACGGAGAGTAATTGAGCTGATAACGTTTGAGTTATCCTCGTAAGGAGATTATTCTCCTAATTACCCTGGAGGATGAAATGTTAATTACAGTTACAAGAGGGGGGGTTTTCCCTACCAAGAACATGTATCCTATTGTCTGTCATCCATTGATGCTGAATACTCCATCAACAAATAAATGGCTAATTAACTCCAACGAGTACAATAATACAATACACATTATGGGAAAATGGTAACTGGATCGAGCGACTTCCATGAAACTTGGTGAGGACTTACATGATCACGTGCCGAGTGCGACCGTGCCAGATGCGACCCTGCTAGTAGCTTACAGTGCCCCATGCGACCCATTGTTCGAGACGAGAATTGAGGATCTTATTTTCAAAGTGACGTAAATCCATGAAATGCAAAACTTCAGAAATCGCGTTTTTGTTTCTTCGTATAATTAAATTCAGATATGATTATGAATATAATGTTATTTCATTCATTACTTTTAAAAATCTCCCATCATTGGAAATTGTGGTAATCGTCTCTTGTAAGTTGGAGTTAGGACGTTTTGGAAATAAATCATATATTGAAATAGGCTTTGAGTGGCATTTATGAACATTTAAACACAACAAACACAAACTGATGCTCTACGTTAGCCATGGCCTTGAGTAATCACGCGGTATCACGTGAGGTCCAGAGAGCCATTGGATTGGTCAAAATGGATATAAGACGCATTGGAAATAAATACCCTTTGGGGCTACATCACTTTGCAAATAAATTTAGTCTTTAGAGCTCTGTTAATATGGGATATACGACGTATTGAGACTTAAAACCTTAGCTATACGTCGAGAGAACCTACAAACTTGCTTATGAAAGAAAAAACGGAAAAACCGTCAATTTTGGATTTAGGTCACTTAGGAAATAAGCTCTTCAATTGTTACGGCACCAAACCTAACCTAACCTAACCTAACCTAAGCGGAATTTTAGCCGAGACAGGTGTGTTAGAAATTCCCAGATTCCACCTATAAATCAGTGCTTGGGTCGCTAGTGGTACGATGGCAAATTGGTGGGTCACTTGCGGCACGGGTCGCATCTGACACGACACCACTTACTTCAACCTTGTCTGACCTCGACCATGCCTTTTAAATTTTAATAGGTGTCTCAAATCCAACACGGCGGTCGTTTGAAATATTTCACCATTGTACAATATCTCCAAGACTATTGCTTCAATCAACCTGAAATTTTCCCAGGTGAATCCCTTGTCCAAATCGGGGGATTGAAATGAAAATCTATATAATGAACCACCATGAATATGTGCACTACTGGCCTACAGTTTAAATAATCCTACATGTCACCCATAAGAAATAATTACAGCAATCAAACTGATATCTTGTTTCCTGAAAGAGGGCTGTTAAATAAATCCACATATGTGCTTTGAAAAATCTGACATACTGAGAAATCATGCTGACCCCACATGTTTAAAAAATGTATTTTAAATAACTTCGCTGATCATATAAACATGCGAGCGCAGTTAAACTCGACACAGCGAATCCTTTTCACTAATATTGTTCAATTCTTTTCAAAAATTCAACATGGCGTCAGTTAGAAATTTTGAAAACATATTTATATTTCTCGCATCTTATTTAAGCGATCCAACAGAAGCTTCGTACAATTAACCCCCATAGTAATCACTATCTACTCGCACTGAATTATATAGCTTACTTTTCGTAAATTATAGAAGTCATGCATATGACTTTCCTTGAATGATGCCATCTGTACGGGAGGAAAGATAAACATTATTATTATTGTAGTTATTATTTTTATTATTATTTTACTAATATTATGACATATACCGTAGGTGATTCTAGCACGTAATTTTTCTATCTAGGGGTGTTGGTGGCAATTGTTTCAAGGGGTTGAACACTGACGCGATCTTTCCCGATTTCCTAGTGTAGATACTATAAATTATAGATTATACGCAGGCAGTGCTAGTTTCCTAAATAGGGCCTTCGCTACTGAACCAGTCTTTCCGAAAGTTGATAAACAAGTACCACAGGCTAAATATTCTGGTACACAATTCATTACTGTTGTACTCATCGTGTGACATATTTGCCACTATGACCACTACCCTCAGGGTTTGGGGTTCGAAGTGTATTCTCTGTACGTCCCTAGCCCCAAGGTGCCTGTGTTTCAACGTAACGCTCCTGGTAGTTAATGACACTGTTGGGGAGTATATCTCTACCTACAATGCAGGTATGGCACCTGCTTCCAATTGTGAAGTACTCTGCCTAGGGTAATTGTCCGACCTAATTAATTCTGTGGAGCTCTTGCGTGTGATCGTGCATTCAGGTGGTACTGACCATTCACTTACCAGACCTGGCCAAACCTGCAACTAAATATGGCAACATCGCACAAGCAAAGCAGTTCAACTTCTTAGGTGAAATTATCGGGAACAATGGCAGTGAAAACACATGATTACCACTTTCCACTTATGCCAAACGTCATCATTACAACTAAGTAATGTTATTCTCTCAGAGGCACTCTGAGTGATTGAAACGTCATCGTTAACCATCAACATCAAAGACTGGCTGAAAGATTCACCTCGTTTGCACGGAAGAGACGCATGAAATTCTGCGGACTATAGCGCGATTGGACATCTCTCGATTGACGAAGAAAATATTCCCCATAATCAACGGAACTTGACAAACTAAAGTACGCTGGCGAGCAGACCACTATAAGGAAGACAGACACATTGCGAAATGCCTACGCACCTACCACCTACCACATACTGTTCCCTTCCAGGAAAGCTCTTTAGAACAGTGACACTGCGGTCTGTTGGGGCAGCAGCTCATAATCCTGTGGTGGTCAGCCAGAAAGAACCTGACATGTTGTAATAGTCTATTTGGAGATAAATATTAAGCTTGGTCGTCAACCTTGAGTTGTGGGTTCGATTCACTCATTTGCAGTCCTGGAAGCGGTTTTCGTTGGTTTCCCACTTTTTAAGCAGAAACACTTCTGGGTGTTTCTTAATTTAAAGCCACGGCCGGTTCCTCTCCCACCCTAGCGTCAGTTACAATTGTACACATTAACACAATACCACACGTTATCAGTCAAATAGATACCCTCACAAGTATACGAGGCTGGTGACCACGATATCAAAGTACATAAATGGAACAACCACAACAACACAGGTTGTTGGTTATTAGTTCATAGTGATTACGCTGACGTCACTCTTTCTATTTGGACCAATAACGTGTAAGAATTTGCTTATAATCAACCAATTACAGTCACCACGCACCATGCCTTATCACACCTTACATTTTCAATGATATTAGCGTTTCACAAGTAGGCTACAGTAGGCTATACCCTCAAAGTATTAGTTGATATATGCTCTATTTTCTTTATAGCTTAGGTTGGCAGCCCATTCTGTCGTTCTTTTGTTGACTATACAGGTAAGGTGCTCATAATCAAACTACAGTATACGAGAGCGGACTTTCTTTTCAACCTACAATGATCCATAGAATAAAACAAATTTAAATAGCAAAAGGAATTTATTACTAAAAGATATCTAGAAACGTGGTTGCTTTGCGGCATTATCTCCGTCAACATTGTGGCATTTGTCCCAGTGGTGCATGAGCTGTCCTGTGAGTCGAACATCTGCCCTCCTGGCCCCTTCTTTCAGTTCAAGAAAAAGATGCAACTCGCTCGGCTCTCGAAGTCGTGTTATACGCCGCAACATTTCTGAAGAAGCTGTTGTGTCACACCAGCACGGTGAAGGCGGGCATTTTCATAAACTAGAGGAACTCATTCTTCGATAATTGGGATTACAGTATTTCCTTCTGCTAGAAGAAATCGAATTACACAATGCAAGTCGCACTTCCCGAAATAACACAACCGGACATTTTTTCTCCTCCGGTAAAAGGTGATCTTACCTAAGGTGTTCTGAGTTCAAGTCTGCTTTCCGATTTCTCCTATAAGGTAAGGATTGTTCAATAGCCTTAAGGGTATGAAAAAAGTGATTTGACTTGCCACTAAAATAAACTGAGATATTATATGTGATTCCAGCACACTGAAGTCAGTGTCGGAGTCCAGTTTTCCTACAGTATACATAACCAATGTCATAAACGTTAATTTCCACCTAGTAAAGTGCAGTGCAAAATAGAAGAAAAACCTTATACAACATAAAACAGACCACCTATATTACTCTACAAAGCAACACTGTAGGAAAAAGTCTTTACTAATTCCAACATTTGGAATTTGGTCAGAATTGCTACTCTCGCCCTCTGTGTTTTGTTGTTAAAAGTGCTGGGATTGTGTCATGTCCGGGCGGTGATGGTGGCATTCTACACTAACCACGAGCTTGGACACTCCTCTTCTGGGTCCGGCCACTACTCCGTTTCGTGGAGATGTCCGGCGAGCCCTCTCCTCGTCTATTTCCCCTCTTTATGCTGTTGATGGTAATTGTTAAGTTGAGCTGTGGAGTCAGCAATCTCCTCATTTCTTACTGTTGAGTTTATTTGTCTGATTGCGTGCTAGATCATGAGTGTATGAATAGCTCTCTTCCTACATTTCATGTCGTTACGCAAATTGATGTAGACTTCCTGGTGCGTCTTGTTGTTAAATTCAATTTGCATGGGAGCTGATTCTCACGAAGGTCCTCAGGAATAGATGCTAATATATCTGGATGATTGGCACGCCACTTGCGAATGGGAAATCCTCCACTTTTCAGTAGGGTCGTTAGTTCTCTGTGCAGTTTAATAGCATCTTGGATGCTCTCCGTTCCGGTAAGCAGATCGTCTACGTAGAAATCATTTCTGAGTATCTCCGAAGCCACCGGATATGTCCGCTGTCCTTCTCTTGCCAACTCTGTTAGGCATCTTGTGGCCTGAATGGGGCTGCTGCTGTACCATATGTGACAGTGGTAAGCCGATATGCTTGCAAATGCTGGTCAGGTGAGCCTCGCCACAGAATCCTCTGCAAATCTCTGTCTTCAGGATGTACAAGAACCTGGCGGTACATTTTCTCAATATCCGCGGTGAAGACATACTTGTGTTTGCGAAAACGTAAGACAATTGAAAATAAATC
Source organism: Meconema thalassinum (assembly GCA_946902985.2). Taxonomy (NCBI): domain Eukaryota; kingdom Metazoa; phylum Arthropoda; class Insecta; order Orthoptera; family Tettigoniidae; genus Meconema; species Meconema thalassinum. Next base: position 17,412,615 of record OX336389.2, on the reverse strand, counting down.
TTGCTACACTGTAGGTCCAATCATCATCATATCATTGAGAGACAATGACGATGTGGTTTTAGCAGATGCATCGAAGCCGACTCTCAGCTTGGTGGTTGTGATGTCTTCCTTCACGACTGCATGATGGGGCAGGTAATATGAATAATGATTCTGATCGGATGGCTCAAAGATGTCCATATGACCTAATTGAAGATAATCGTCCATAAAATTGACGTAGTCTTTATTTAGCGAAGGCTGTCTTTGAAGCTTCCTCTCCATGTAGCCGAAACGCATCCTGGCATTATGCAGCGAATCTCCTAGTTCCATTTGTGGTGAACGAAGGGGCAATCTTACGACGAAGCGTCCTGTTTCGTCTCTGGTGGTGAATCTTGCAAAATGATCTTCAAACAGTTTCTCTTCCTTTGACTGGGGTTGTGTTCTTATCTCTTCCTGTTCCCAGAACCGCTCCACCTGAGAGTTTAATGGGTCAGTTCTGACAAACAACGTATTGTTCCTACTACTTCGCTGTTCCACTGAGTGGGTAGGGATGCAGCCCGCTAGAACCCATCCGAGCGCTGAGTTCTGAAGGATGGGATGACCTTCCTGCGTTTGCTGACCGGGCCGTAAGATGTCGAAGAAGACAGCTGCTCCTAGAAGAATATCAACCTGACGAGGCTGGTTGAACTGGGGAGCGGCCAAGGTGATGTCCTTAGGTAACTGCCAATCATCACAGTTGATACGTGAGGTAGGAAGCTGACCTGTGATCTGAGGCAGCACGGAGCACATAATAGGCCTTCTGTAATCACTCATCCTGGAAGATATGTTTAATTGGCAGATGTGTGAGGACTCAACTGCCTTGGTGTTACTAATACCACTGATGGGCATGGCATAGCGACTCAATTTCAGACCCAAACGATCAGCAAGTTCCCTAGACATGAAATTCAGCTGAGAACCACTGTCCAATAGCGCTCTTCAATCGTGAATTCGACCTGAATTATCCTTGATGTGAACTATTGCGGTTGAGAGAAGAACTTCGTGCTGTAGATAAGACCCTTTTAATGAGCAGTATGACTGTTGTGAGGAATAGCCTAATGTGTTACTGTCCTGATGGTTATGCAGTAATGTGTGGTGTTTCTTGTTGCAAGTTCTACAGTAACCAGCATTACAATTTGATACCATGTGATCACGCCGCAAGCAATTTTACACAGTTTGTGATCTTCAATTACCTTGATGCGATCATTCACTGCCATTTCCTTGAATTTTTGAAACCTTGACAAAGTGTGTTGTTCATTACACGATTCACATCCGGGAGAAGTTGACATGTATGAGCGACGTGGACTCTTTGAGGCTGGGCTGACTTTATTCGCATCATGTTTATCTGCTGGTGGCTTGTGTGAGGCAACAATCTCTAATGTTTGACAATTGCTCTCCAAGAATGAAACAAGATCCTTCAAGCTGGGATATGTATCGCCTGACGTCTTGTTCTCCCATTGCTTCCGCAAGCCTAGACTGATGCGTTCCAGAACCAAGTGTGATAGGAGGACATCATGCAATGGGGTCTCAATTTGCAGGGCTTCAATGGCATTCAGGTTGCTGCTCAACGAATTGATGAGTTGTCGCAAGTCTCTGGGTGATTCCGATTTTACGGTAGGTAGCGACAGCAATTCTTTGACATGAAGATCTAAAATGAGCCTAGGGTTGTGGTATCGGTTGCAAATTAAATTCCATGCCACCTTGAAATTGTCCTGAGTAACTGTAAGGTTTTCAATGAATTTGTGTGGCTCGTCTGATACACACGATAATAAATAATAATAGCGTTGAATGTCGGTCAGAGACTCATTGTGGATAATTAAGGATTGAAATGTTTCATGAAAATGCATAAAGTCAATAAGAGAGCCTGTAAATTTGGGTAGTACGATTGTAGGCAACTTAAGATTATGGCTGATGGTAGAACATGAACTGTTGATAGGGGTTGATGACTGAGCTGCATCATCTGCCAATAGAGTTTCAATTTTGGATTGAATTTCCAAACACAGTTCCTCGAATGTTTCCCTGTCTACGTCGTGTGCAACATCCTCATCATTAACTTCCAACTGATCTTGTACGCCGTTGTATTCCCCTATGCTAGTTTCAAGAAGCCTTTGTCTTACCCTAATGTCATTAAGATTTCCTCTGTTATGGAAATCCGTGATAAAATTGCCTACTCGAGTCACACGAGATTTGATGACGGCCCTTTTCTTAACTAATGCACGCTTTAGACTTTCCTCCATGGTGACATAGACAGGAGAGTAATAATAAAGTGAACCAGACTGTACTTACTACTCACGTGAATACGCCGGCACTGCACTCTGGTGGCCAGGTCCTGAGTTGAGGTTATTCTCTTCCGTGATGTCTGAAGTTGGCTGCACTGTCACAGTTCCGTTGCGGCTGAACACTGATACCCAGAAACACCGCAAGCAACATGGCGATTCGCGCCAATCTCATGTACAAATGCCTGGACTACAAGGCATGAAATGTAAATTAATATAATCGCGATCTTGTTTGTCGTTGCAAATTATATCAATTAACGTGGCCATTTACAACTGTACGAGGAAATCACTTGAATATAATGTGGAAGTAGACTGTTCACAAGTTCACACGCGTCACGTTGGTTTAGAAATCCGGCCCGGAGGACCAAAAATGTTGTTGCTGGCATCACAGCACCTCTCTGGTAGCTCAAATATTAAAATCACACTAAAATAACAACACTGACTTTACTAAACACTAATTTATTAACCTAAATAACACACAGATTATAAAATACACTACATTACTACACCTAATTAGAACAATGCGACCGTGCGCAGCGGCTCACATGACAACAGTTCCAGGCAACCGTTATTCCTCGCCCGGTAATGCCACCCTTGGCCGCCAGGACGAACACTCTTCACCTGAAGGACCTGACAAGTGCTGCCCCAGTGTCATAAGGAAGAACGTCCAGTACTGAGATGGCACTCAACAATGGGTATGGCTTGCACTGAAAACTTCAGCTCTAGGTATTGCATTATTATGAAGATGAAACTTCAAATTAAGTTTCCCGTAAATGACATTTTTTCACTTATAAGGTGCATTTTCTCAGACACTACTGCATATAAAGCAACGAAACTTGGTAGTCTCCTTCTAAATAGGACTTTGAACAATCCTGTGCACCAGAATTTTAATTTTTTGCCTATTATAGAAGTTATGATATGAATAAGAACATTTTTATGCAGATTTTTGTAATAATATTTTTTATTATTTTATTTCAGTAATTTAAAATGTATCAACATTCTCGTTGCACAGAATTCTAAGTTGAGTCTTTTTAAGTCTGTAATAAAAATATCAGAAAAAAAACATTAGTTCTGCAGAAAATGCACCTTAAATAATTCAGGAAGAGTAAAATACTTTTTTTGTGTGTATTAAGATTCTATGATCATATTGAGTTGCAAATGCAATGCAATATCAAGCAGCATGTTGGCAATAACCATACAAAATATGAACTAAATATCTCTAAAAACGTAGAAGTTATGGACATTTATCGATGGCCTTGTTTTTTACCTACATCCTCCCTTAATACACTCCTTTAAGGCATATGTTGGGGTAATGTAGTACAGTTCTTCAAGTCCCAGGGCACCTATTCCATTACCGACACTTAGACATACCTTTAAGGCAAATGCTGGGATAATGTATTACTCAAGTCCTTGGGCACCTATCTCATACCTGACCCTCATAGTTAGAGTTAATCCACATTAAAACAGCCACAACAGAAGCACAGTTTATCAGACAATTTGAGGAAGTAAATGGGTCTGATGTTCCAAGCCCGTATCCTGTGAGGTATGCAGGACACATGGTAAAACATGGCTCCCAAGATACAACACATTTATGACGATAGGTCTACAGTGACTATAGACAGAATTGCGACCAACGTGGAATTCACAACCGAACAGTTGTTTCATAGCCTCAGTGAGACATTCAGCAGAGGAGGACGCGGTGTCTCAGGACAATATCTGTTTGGAACGAGGGGTTTGTTAACAATGCCGCCATCATTCTTTCATCTGCACGGCGAGCTCATGGAACACGGAGCATAAACATTTTATTCCCGTGCATCTTGCACTGACAAAGGTGCTGCATGACTCTTTAATGATATGCGAATGGTAGAACAAGGACAGCCATCCATGTAAAACGCTCAGAACACAGCGTGGTGTGGCACCATGCATGTAAATAGGAGCTGCAATGATGTATCGACAACTTCTCTGCTTTTTTGTAGACTAGAGGACCCGTGCGAGAAATTTCGCATGTTCATAAACCAAACTTTCCCCAATAGGTTTATAATGAGAGACTTAAGGAGAAAGGTTTTATGTTTTTAATTCAACCAAATTATTATAGAACACTATTTACATTTCAGTTAGAAATCCAAGTTCTACGTTCCCTAACTTATGAAGGCGATCACTGAAAACTGGATCATCATAACACTCACCGGTTACTCGATATTTATGTAATAATACGATTTGAGTACTCATTCCTTTGATTTACTGTTTCTGAAATCCATGCAAAGTGATGTTAAAATGACATGAAACAGGGGTCACAGCGACCAAAATGTGAAGAGGACAGTAATAATTATGGAGCGTATTTTCCTACAGGAACAGGATCAGCAAATCGCACACTTCGTACATTTTAAAGTCATTTATTTAAGAAATTATAGATATTTATGAAATTAGAGTGCAATTCGTCACTGCTAATGTCTATTCTCTTTCATTTGAATGCTCATTTGTCACGATCTGTCGCTAGTGAGCGCCGCAGGAGGGATCTATACTACTGAAATAATATATTTGATGATGATGATGATGAGCAGAGGGTGGTGTATACTGTCCCACTACACACCGGAGCTAATGGGCTGTTGCATCCAACTAGAGCTGCTACTAATCGATGTTTGGTCAATCGATTAATAAAATGGTTCATAATTTGATTAATAATCTTTTAATCGAAATCAGTAATCGAAAGCGATCAATCGAATATTCGCCTGACCATGGAATCGATTATCAGCTAACTGTGTAATCTATTGTTCGGCTAACCGAAGGAACGATGAATTGATTATTAGATTATTTGATGAGATTAGGAAAGCAGTTTGGAGAATGGTTTAAATGCTTAAGTTGGGTCACGGCTATTTTCGGAGTAATGTTTTTATTATTATTATTATTATTATTATTATTATTGTTGTTGTTGTTATCAATTAAATCATTACAAATATACTCAGTTTACAAAATTCAGTAAGACTGTAGACATATGATAAAGACAGGTCGAAATAGGATATCAAATTCATGCAGAGCAGGAAGAGCAATCACATGTGTGTGACCTTGTGTGTGCCATGCATATCATTGATTACTCTTTCTTAATGGCTTAGTCGAATAACACGTTCTATGTACTAAAAATAATGAAAAAGAAGGAAAATTGAATTCGCGTTTGTATAAACATGTAGGCTCAACTAATTATATTTTCAGTTATAATTTTGTTTTCCCTGAGAAAAAGTTTCATATGCATCTTCAGGTTTGCATGATTTCCTTTAATTTCTTCTAATTTAATTGGGAGAATGTTATATAATTTTGGTGAGAAATACAGAAAGTTACGTTTAGCTATACTTAACTTAGTTTGATGTAAAATAGAGGGATTCTCTGTAATACTTTTGGTTTCATACCCGTGACTTACCACTTAAATTCTATTTCTATCTTTGAAAATGTATTTATGTATTTCAAAAGCATACAATTGTTTAATGTTCAAGACCCTTGTCTCGGCATACAGTCTCATAGTCGCATATAATCTATCTTTCTTCAACATTATTCGCAGTATGAGATTCTGCACTGTCTGAACACTGTTTAGTACGTTAGGCAAGAATACCATATGGAAGAACTGACTGATCTAGGCCATGGTAGATGTCTCTTATTAATTTATAATGGACAATATGTTTCAGGTTGTGAAATATATAGATTGTTCTTCTTATTTTACTTGGCTCTTCCATTTCATGTAACTATCTATAAATAGTCCCAGATATTTAACTGCATCCACTTTAGCTATTTTAGGACAGTCACAGTTCTGATTACAGTTCAAAGTATGTATTTTCAGTTCATTAAATCATCTTCAACTGCTTTTAAACTGAATCTTACGAACGTTGATTAATTTATATTTAAAAAAAGTTCGTTACCATCTAGCCATATCTTTAATATTTTCAATGCAGCAGTTGCAACTAGTTGTACATGTCCCCACGTTCTACCTTCAACACTAACGACCGTAATATTAACATTTTCCATTCCATGTATAGATGATTCGATATCGTTGATCAAAATCAAAAATAATAATGGACCCAGTACAGTGCCTTGTGGTATTCCGCTTTTCTACTCTAAAGGTAGACTTATTGTTCCATTTATTCTAATGTATTGAATCCTTTCAGTCAAATTGCTTTCCTTCAATCTCAGTGCTATGCCTCTGATGCCATATCTCTCCATCTTCTGAAGGAGAATAAGGTGAGATATGGTGTGAAAAGCCTTCTCCCAATCGACAAATATGCCCAAGGTTAGTTTCATACTGTTAATATTTTCATAAATTTGCATAGTTAATTCCCCAATAGCATCAGATGTGCTGACATTTTTATAAAGCCAAATTGCCTAGTTGATAGTAAATTGTGTTTCTTCAAAAACTGTTAAATATGATTTTTATACAATTTTCGAATAATTTTGATATGATTGTCGTTAACGATATAGGTCGATAGTTCTTTAGTTCTGAAGGACTGCCTGTTTTATGTAGAAGTTTTACAATTGTAATTTTGAATTGCTTTGGGAAGTATTCAAGTGAAAGCGACTCGTTTATTATTGCTAGCAAAGGACTATTTAATGAATTAAAACTCTGCTTAATAATTTGAGCTGAGATGTTATCTAATCCCATTGCTTTAGTGTCGCTTATTTCGTGTAGGTGCTTACGTAAATCCGCTGCGGTAATCGGAACAAAAACTGGAATATGTGTTTCTGTTGATTTTCAAGGGTTGTTCTTAATCGTTTTAGGCATGTCTGTAGTTTTGTTAATAAAATAACCGTTGAATGTATTAGCTATAGTGAATTCGTCATCGTAAACATGATTTTGTGATCTTATGTTTGTTATTTTTTCTTCGTGATTATATATTAATGTGTAGAAATCTATAAAGAAAATGACTTTTTATGTAAATATACAAGTGTCCTTCCTTGTTTATGTAAACAATAAGCAAATATGAGTCAGTGACAGTCGAAGGAAAAACAACAATCTAACCGGGAAGGGTTTTGTAAACGAAAATGAAGGGTTTTCACCAAAGATTTTGAATATTTGTTTAATATTTGTCGGAAAGAATGTTTGCAATACAGGCCAGGGACATTTTTGTTTTACTCAGTTTGAGTTCACAAGGAAAGTGAAATATTTAATATATCTTACAATATAATTTAGATAACTGTCTGTTTTGGTGCACAAATACCAGCAAGTGAACATTCTCAGGGGTGGAGCAGCTCCGCTTTGCAGTTACAAAGTTATCTGCACTTGAAAACACCCTTTTAGTTCCACAGATGGTCGCAGGGATGATCAAGTAGTACATCATTAGTTTAGTGAGCCTTCGAACTTTTGATTAATTTTCCACTGGTGGAAAGGATAAGTGTGCAAGCCAGCCGGTGAATTCCAAGAGGTGTCCACCTCGTCTTTTTCAATGTTCTGTTGGCTGGAACAAGATGGTGATGGGACCACACATCTCACCTCTGCCCTCAAGTATTCTTGAATATGAATTTTGACTTCTTTTGGGCTTTCAAAATTTTGAATGATGTGCCAAGGATCATGCGGACTGACAAATTGGGATGGTGTTACAGGATCCGTCATGTCTCTTTCGAGTTCGAATCCTTTGACGATGTTGAGACGATTTATTTGAAATGTTTGAGCATTTCGTCATTACTTGTGCTTGTAGGAGCGGCTGGTGGCGTAAGATGATTTCTTGTCAGACTCTCCATTGGTGGGCGCACTTTGGACAGAGTTGCTTCCATTTCTGACCACAACATACTCCTTTAACCATTTCCAACGGCTTTTAGCACTGTACAAACTATTCGATCGCGCACCATTCTTCCTCATTCATTTCCAGCCGTAACTGGTCCTTATGGTGAGTTAAAGTTTGATCAGAAATAACGGCTACAATCGCCGCCCGTTGATCTTTTAGCCGAAATAGCATAAAGTAAGTCTAGTTCCATCGTGTAGGACAACTCTCAATGCGTCGCTCCTCAGGAATAATGTTTATACTGTAACGCTTTGCTGCCCTTCGATGTGTGTTTGAAAAAGCTCACCGCCATTAGGTAAGTGTTATGGAACGTTTTAACCATACAGTGAAGACACACATGTGGCGAGAATTTACAGCAAGAGGAGCCTATCGCTGGTTTGAACTCGTGAACAGTCTAGTGACAAGGTACGACACCACACATAGAACCATCGGAATAAAACCACGTATTGTAACCAAGAACCATAAACGGTTGGATCGCATTCATCAAGGTATCAAAACGGCAGATCCAAGGCGTCATTGACGTTGTGTCGGTGATTATGTACGCATCAGTAATCATAAGTCTACCTATGCTAAAGGATACACTCCAAACTAATGCAAGGAGATTTTTGCATGCGCCAAGTGAAACTCCACGATCCTGCCATCTATTTACTCTTCCAAGACGACACAGGACAGCCCATAGAAGGAGGATTCTACTCTGAAGAACTTCAAAAGACGTAGTTTCCCAAACACTACTTCGTGCATAAGGTGCTTCATTCACTTGGACCGAAACTCGTTGTAAATGGATAGGTGTTCATTCTATCTTTAATATTCTTGATTTAATAAATCTGATATTGTCTAAGCCTTGTCCTCGTCATTTCTCACCTTCTCGTTCCCCCGAGGGAAGGTCCAAGCGTGATGACACTATTTCAAAACAAGTACCCTCTTGTTTATACCGTCACGTGTTCTCGTTATCACCTCAATATCTACATGGCTGCATTTCTCTGTCATCAAATGACGTCATAACGCAGTCTCGGGACAAGGGGGGCATTTAGGGCTACTTAACACTTCAACATGACCCTGACGCCAGCATATCTCCAAATGCCTTCGAAGAACCCCCTTCTCACGTCACCCCACCGCTGATCCCAATGTGCGCAATTTTTTTTCTTGGGGGGGGGGGGGGAGAATTTATCAGTCCCCATTTGGCGCTCCTGACGAGACATCTCCCACAACGTCCCATGACCACATGAGGAATCCAAGCATGCCTCCCATGACCTGTGGGAAGCCTCGCCACCATCTTGATGACGTCATCATGTGCCATCAGAATCCTATTTTCATCTGACAGGGTTAGGTTTGGTTTAAGGGTTGCAATGACCTGTCCTGCTGAAAGGCAGTATGACCACCTAGAGCTATCACCCCAGTTTTTACGACTCAGGGTTTCGGAGATATCCACCAAGTGTCCTCTGAGTTGGCTACCCTACTACTTATGTACTGAGAAAGAGTTCTATCCCCACGGGTGGCCCCGTACATGAACTAAATGACGTAAATAAGTAATCTTCCATACACCACATACCAGTATCCTGAGGTTACCTACATCTGCACATCACGAAGCTTGACAATCAACGCTGCTCTTGTCCTTGCAATGGGTCATCTCCGTACACAAAACAATGGAACGTTTTGACTGTGCGTTAACTATGGCGTAGTCAAGACGTGACCAACCCAATAAAAAAAAGAATAAAGCAATATTGTTCAGCACTTTCAATTATAAATCTCAAATAAATGAATATTCAAGAAAAATAGCAATACTCTCATATTATTAAATCGTTCCACAGAAGTAAATAAAGCAGCAATTCCTCCGTGCTGCCACTTGGTTTATTTTAATTACAGAGGAAATAAAATCACTTATTTATGACAGCACCTTGAAAAGCATTACCGTAACTCAAAAACAATTAGTATTGTTGGTGCGATCAGAGGAGAGAAGCATTAAGTCAACGACTTGCTGCCTTTCAGTGCCGTATTCCGTGCTTAATGTTGGCCGCACTGCAAGATTCCCGCGTGTTACAGTGGTATTCCGTGCTTACTGTTGGCCGCACTGCAAGATTCCCGCGTGTTACAGTGGTATTCCGTGCTTAATGTTGGCCGCACTGCAAGATTCCCGCGTGTTACAGTGGTATTCCGTGCTTAATGTTGGCCGCACTGCAAGATTCCCGCGTGTTACATTTGTACAGGGTATAGGTGGTTTTTATGTTACAAATCCATTTTAAAATAAAATAACATGTGAAATATTCATTGTGGTTGGCTTTATGCCGCACTAAACTGACCACGGAGCTGAAAGGCACGTTTGCAAAATTGATTGGAAAGATATGTTTATTAAATTAAATTTGATATTCCACTAACACAAATTTAACCTGAATAGTTGCTTCACATAGATGACTAATATAGTGTGATTGTTAAGTTCTATTCTGTCAATGACGTATAATCTGGGTCCTGAAAAGTAATGAAAAGTTACTTAATGCTTTTCTGCTCCGACTGATTCAATGATACTATGACCTAGTCTCCAATATCAGTTTACACACACGAAACGATAGCAGCAAAATTACACACAAATTTAAACGACACTAAGTCAGTTTCAGGGGTTGTTATATATTAATTGAATTTTCCGTGCCTACCTCTGTAACCAACAATAATACGCTAACAGATTCAAACGATTCTTGATCCTTACCTGGACGTTATCTCTATCTGTTGTGTATTAGGATTTCGCTATTTTAAACCAGCCATTCCACAGAGTAAAGTTCTAGAGACCTATTTCTTAATTCCGACAATTATTTAGAATATAAACCACATCCTGTTCATAAAGTATTGCAAATAAAAACCAGATGAACGATTCTGGTTGTTAGATGACGAGCCTCGTCCGACGAGGATGAATTCTCGTCATGTGCAAAGTACGAAAAATGATTAAAGAAAAGAAATCTCACCGTTTCTTAACCAGCTTCTTTATTATTGCCAGTTTATTGAAAAAAAATACAAACAGTGAAAAAGAAGTAGACACGTCATTTATGTCCACACTGTACTTAATGTTGGCTCTCCGTTTCATAAAAATAAAGTAATGAATTTAGGAGTGTAATGCTGGCAAAAGTTACAGATTCAAAAGGATAACATATCGCTGTCCTTGTGATTTGGTTTTCACTCCTTTCGATAAAAGAGAAGTCAGGGGTTTGCAAGCCTGGAGCTGATTAAAACCTATATTTTTGAAGAGTTACCGTTTTAGTAGCACCTCTACTCTTTAGTCACCTTGTTCATAATGTTCTTTTTTCACTCTGTTGAGAAATAGTCAGGGATTTAGAGGTGAGATGCTAGAGAAAACCTTTGTTTCAATGTTGGCAACGTTTGTTGGGCACCTTTGCTTTGGCTCTGAGTGATGATGGAATTGTGAGAATCTCTGGACAATGTAATTGAACAACACAAGATAGGCCTACTTTCGGTATCGCTTCAAAACAAGAGAGCCTCGTCAACGCAATACGATTCTGATATCTGAACACAGGTAATACGGGGAGATATAAAACAATTAATATTTGTTTTCTTATGAACTTGTAAAATTAATTTTCGACTTGGGACAAGGAGCAAATCGCGATAATTTGGGCAACATAACACTGTAATGATATCTCTGTAAGGAGAAAAGTTGCTACAGGAAAATGCCTGAAACGTGCATATTTCAACACAAAACCAAATATCTGACATTACGATACGATTGCGATATCTGAACAGCGTCTAAACATCCCTTTTTTTGTAGTCGACTAACGTAAAGTACATTAGAACTATATTGTTTTCTCACGGACTTGTATTTAAGGTCGCCGTTGCAAGGACTTCAAATAACTAGCTTTTGCACGGGTTAGACGAACCCTGTTCGAATCTGCATAACTTACATAGGCACATAAAAACAATTTTTTTTCATGGACTTTTCCAGCAAAAGACAAGTGGAAACGCGACTGGTCTTTCAAATGCAGTGTCCGGCAAAAGCCACTAATATCTGATTTTCTGAGACCGTAATGTTAACTGAGCATGGCGCCAGCAAACATCACTTAGCGCTTAGAAACTGAATTCTGATGTGAAATCAGTTCAATATTACCATATTTGAGCGAAATTGATTGGAACCCAATGCTAGTGAGGACCTTTAAAAGTAAACATTACTCAACGCTTTAGAATCTGGATTTCGATATGAAATCAGTTCACGATTACTTGTTTTCTTTTTCGAAATTGACTGGTCTCGACTAGTGTTATTAGCGAACCTCCTAAAGGGTTGAACGAAATTGACTGGTCTCGACTAGTGTTATTAGCGAACCTCCTAAAGGGTTGAACGAAATTGACTGGTGACATAGTGTTAGTAGTAACACTTTCCAAATGCCGGGGTTCTCTACTAAACTGGCCCCAGATTACTAGTTTTGATGGCAATTGGGGAAATAGCAGTGTTGTTGGTAGAAGGGAATATTAAAATAACATAATACTAACAGGTTATATTCGCGCGGTGAGCGACTGCGCACACGCTGCTGTGTTGGACCATCTGGTGGCCACTGAGATAGGTTCGTTCACGGCACCGCAGATATACTGTAAGGTGAGCAATGTGGTTCCTACTCAAAAGTTCCCTGAAGGCTGTGTAGCTTGGTGGCCGGGCTCGTTAAATGGCGCTGCGAGGCCGACGATCACGAAGTCAGTAATTCGAATCCCACTGGGGGTAGACATTTTCGTCATGGTTATTGTTATTGGATTCATGATTCAAGGTTCAACATTGGTATTGATAGCGCCGAAAGAAGTTAGCAGCTCTAGATAAAAATTCGGCTGCGGCCAAAAACAAAATAAAATAATAGCGACGGGCAGCAGAGGTGGAACGCACAAACCCAGTGTCGAGCAATTGAGGCGGAGGTGGGCAGCAGAGGTGGGACGCGCAAACCCAGTGTCGAGCAATTGAGGCGGAGGTGGGCAGCAGAGGTGGGACGTGCAAACCCAGTGTCGAGCAATTGAGGCGGAGGTGGGCAACAGAGGTGGGACGCGCAAACCCAGTGTCGAGCAATTGAGGCGGAGGTGGGCAGCAGAGGTGGGACGCGCAAACCCAGTGTCGGGCAATTGAGGCGGAGGTGGGCAACAGAGGTGGGACGCACAAACCCAGTGTCGAGCAATTGAGGCGGAGGGGGGCAGCAGAGGTGGGACGCGCAAACCCAGTGTCGGGCAATTGGGGTGGAGGGGGGCAGCAGAGGTGGGAGGCACAAACCCAGTGTCGGGCAATTGAGGCGGAGGTGGGCAGCAGAGGTGGGACGCGCAAACCCAGTGTCGAGCAATTGAGGCGGAGGGGGGCAACAGAGGTGGGACGCGCAAACCCAGTGTCGGGCAATTGAGGCGGAGGGGGGCAACAGAGGTGGGACGCACAAACCCAGTGTCGGGCAATTGAGGCGGAGGTGGGCAACAGAGGTGGGACGCGCAAACCCAGTGTCGGGCAATTGAGGCGGAGGGGGGCAGCAGAGGTGGGACCCACAAACCCAGTGTCGGGCAATTGAGGTGGAGGTGGGCAGCAGAGGTGGGACGCGCAAACCCAGTGTCGAGCAATTGAGGTGGAGGGGGGCAACAGAGGTGGGACGCACAAACCCAGTGTCGGGCAATTGACGTCGAGGGGGACAGCAGAGGTGGAACGCGCAAACCCAGTGTCGAGCAATTGAGGTGGAGGAGGGCAGCAGAGGTGGGACGCACAAACCCAGTGTCGAGCAATTGAGGTGGAGGGGGGCAACAGAGGTGGGACGCGCAAACACAGTGTCGAGCAATTGAGGTGGAGGGGGACAGCAGAGGTGGGACGCACAAACCCAGTGTCGAGCAATTGTGGTGGAGGGGGGCAACAGAGGTGGGACGCACAAACCCAGTGTCGAGCAATTGAGGTGGAGGGAGGCAACAGAGGTGGGACGCACAAACCCAGTGTCGGGCAATTGAGGCGGAGGGGGGCAGCAGAGGTGGAACGCACAAACCCAGTGTCGGGCAATTGAGGTGGAGGGGGGCAACAGAGGTGGGACGCCCAAACCCAGTGTCGGGCAATTGAGGCGGAGGGGGGCAACAGAGGTGGGACGCACAAACTCAGTGTCGAGCAATTGAGGCGGAGGGGGGCAACAGAGGTGGGACGCACAAACCCAGTGTCGGGCAATTGAGGCGGAGGGGGGCAACAGAAGTGGAACGCGCAAACCCAGTGTCGGGCAATTGAGGCGGAGGGGGGCAGCAGAGGTGGGACGCGCAAACCCAGTGTCGGGCAATTGAGGCGGAGGGGGGCAGCAGAGGTGGAACGCACAAACCCAGTGTCGGGCAATTGAGTTGGAGGGGGGCAACAGAGGTGGGACGTGCAAACCCAGTGTCGGGCAATTGAGGCGGAGGGGGGCAACAGAGGTGGGACGCACAAACCCAGTGTCGAGCAATTGAGGCGGAGGGGGGCAACAGAGGTGGGACGCACAAACCCAGTGTCGAGCAATTGAGGCGGAGGGGGGCAGCAGAGGTGGGACGCGCAAACCCATTGTCGGGCAATTGAGGCGGAGGGGGGCAGCAGAGGTGGAACGCACAAACCCAGTGTCGGGCAATTGAGGTGGAGGGGGGCAACAGAGGTGGGACGCGCAAACCCAGTGTCGGGCAATTGAGGCGGAGGGGGGAAACAGAGGTGGGACGCACAAACCCAGTGTCGAGCAATTGAGGCGGAGGGGGGCAGCAGAGTTGGGACGCGCAAACCCAGTGTCGAGCAATTGAGGTGGAGGGGGGCAGCAGAGGTGGTACGCACAAACCCAGTGTCGAGCAATTGATGTGGAGGTGGGCAGCAGAGGTGGGATGCGCAAACCCAGTGTCGAGCAATTGAGGCGGAGGGGTGCAGCAGAGGTGGGACGCGCAAACCCAGTGTCGAGCAATTGAGGTGGAGGGGGGCATCAGAGGTGGGACGCACAAACGCAGTGTCGAGCAATTGAGGTGGAGGTGGGCAGCAGAGGTGGGACGCACAAACCCAGTGTCGAGCAATTGAGGCGGAGGTGGGCAACAGAGGTGGGACGCACAAACCCAGTGTCGAGCAATTGAGGCGGAGGGGGGCAGCAGAGGTGGGACGCGCAAACCCAGTGTCGGGCAATTGGGGTGGAGGGGGGCAGCAGAGGTGGGACGCACAAAACCCAGTGTCGGGCAATTGAGGCGGAGGTGGGAAGCAGAGGTGGGACGCGCAAACCCAGTGTCGAGCAATTGAGGCGGAGGGGGGCAACAGAGGTGGGACGCGCAAACCCAGTGTCGGGCAATTGAGGCGGAGGGGTGCAACAGAGTTGGGACGCACAAACCCAGTGTCGGGCAATTGAGGCGGAGGTGGGCAACAGAGGTGGGACGCGCAAACCCAGTGTCGGGCAATTGAGGCGGAGGGGGGCAGCAGAGGTGGGACGCACAAACCCAGTGTCGGGCAATTGAGGTGGAGGTGGGCAGCAGAGGTGGGACGCGCAAACCCAGTGTTGAGCAATTGAGGTGGAGGGGGACAGCAGAGGTGGGACGCGCAAACCCAGTGTCGAGCAATTGAGGCGGAGGTGGGCAACAGAGGTGGGACGCGCAAACCCAGTGTCGAGCAATTGAGGTGGAGGGGGACAGCCAAGGTGGGACGCACAAACCCAGTGTCGGGCAATTGAGGCGGAGGGGGGCAGCAGAGGTGGGACGCACAAACCCAGTGTCGGGCAATTGAGGTGGAGGTGGGCAGCAGAGGTGGAACGCAAAAACCCAGTGTCGGGCAATTGAGGTGGAGGGGGGCAACAGAGGTGGGACCCGCAAACCCTGTGTCGGGCAATTGAGGTGGAGGGGGGCAACAGAGGTGGGACGCGAAAACCCAGTGTCGGGCAATTGAGGCGGAGGGGGGCAACAGAGGTGGGACGCACAAACCCAGTGTCGAGCAATTGAGGCGGAGGGGGGCAACAGAGGTGGGACGCACAAACCCAGTGTCGGGCAATTGAGGCGGAGGGGGGCAACAGAAGTGGAACGCGCAAACCCAGTGTCGGGCAATTGAGGCGGAGGGGGGCAGCAGTGGTGGGACGCGCAAACCCAGTGTCGGGCAATTGAGGCGGAGGGGGGCTGCAGAGGTGGAATGCACAAACCCAGTGTCTGGCAATTGAGGTGGAGGGGGGCAACAGAGGTGGGACGTGCAAACCCAGTGTCGGGCAATTGAGGCGGAGGGGGGCAACAGAGGTGGGACGCACAAACCCAGTGTCGAGCAATTGAGGCGGAGTGGGGCAACAGAGGTGGGACGCGCAAACCCAGTGTCGAGCAATTGAGGCGGAGGGGGGCAGCAGAGGTGGGACGCGCAAACCCAGTGTCGAGCAATTGAGGTGGAGGGGGGCATCAGAGGTGGGACGCACAAACGCAGTGTCGAGCAATTGAGGTGGAGGTGGGCAGCAGAGGTGGGACGCACAAACCCAGTGTCGAGCAATTAAGGCGGAGGGGGGCAGCAGAGGTGGGACGCAAAAACGCAGTGTCGAGCAATTGAGGCGGAGGGGGGCAGCAGAGGTGGGACGCGCAAACCCAGTGTCGGGCAATTGAGGTGGAGGGAGGCAACAGAGGTGGGACGCACAAACCCAGTGTCGGGCAATTGAGGCGGAGGGGGGCAGCAGAGGTGGAACGCACAAACCCAGTGTCGGGCAATTGAGGTGGAGGGGGGCAACAGAGGTGGGACGCCCAAACCCAGTGTCGGGCAATTGAGGCGGAGGGGGGCAACAGAGGTGGGACGCACAAACTCAGTGTCGAGCAATTGAGGCGGAGGGGGCAACAGAGGTGGGACGCACAAACCCAGTGTCGGGCAATTGAGGCGGAGGGGGGCAACAGAAGTGGAACGCGCAAACCCAGTGTCGGGCAATTGAGGCGGAGGGGGGCAGCAGAGGTGGGACGCGCAAACCCAGTGTCGGGCAATTGAGGCGGAGGGGGGCAGCAGAGGTGGAACGCACAAACCCAGTGTCGGGCAATTGAGGTGGAGGGGGGCAACAGAGGTGGGACGTGCAAACCCAGTGTCGGGCAATTGAGGCGGAGGGGGGCAACAGAGGTGGGACGCACAAACCCAGTGTCGAGCAATTGAGGCGGAGGGGGGCAACAGAGGTGGGACGCACAAACCCAGTGTCGAGCAATTGAGGCGGAGGGGGGCAGCAGAGGTGGGACGCGCAAACCCATTGTCGGGCAATTGAGGCGGAGGGGGGCAGCAGAGGTGGAACGCACAAACCCAGTGTCGGGCAATTGAGGTGGAGGGGGGCAACAGAGGTGGGACGCGCAAACCCAGTGTCGGGCAATTGAGGCGGAGGGGGGAAACAGAGGTGGGACGCACAAACCCAGTGTCGAGCAATTGAGGCGGAGGGGGGCAGCAGAGTTGGGACGCGCAAACCCAGTGTCGAGCAATTGAGGTGGAGGGGGGCAGCAGAGGTGGTACGCACAAACCCAGTGTCGAGCAATTGATGTGGAGGTGGGCAGCAGAGGTGGGATGCGCAAACCCAGTGTCGAGCAATTGAGGCGGAGGGGTGCAGCAGAGGTGGGACGCGCAAACCCAGTGTCGAGCAATTGAGGTGGAGGGGGGCATCAGAGGTGGGACGCACAAACGCAGTGTCGAGCAATTGAGGTGGAGGTGGGCAGCAGAGGTGGGACGCACAAACCCAGTGTCGAGCAATTGAGGCGGAGGTGGGCAACAGAGGTGGGACGCACAAACCCAGTGTCGAGCAATTGAGGCGGAGGGGGGCAGCAGAGGTGGGACGCGCAAACCCAGTGTCGGGCAATTGGGGTGGAGGGGGGCAGCAGAGGTGGGACGCACAAAACCCAGTGTCGGGCAATTGAGGCGGAGGTGGGAAGCAGAGGTGGGACGCGCAAACCCAGTGTCGAGCAATTGAGGCGGAGGGGGGCAACAGAGGTGGGACGCGCAAACCCAGTGTCGGGCAATTGAGGCGGAGGGGTGCAACAGAGTTGGGACGCACAAACCCAGTGTCGGGCAATTGAGGCGGAGGTGGGCAACAGAGGTGGGACGCGCAAACCCAGTGTCGGGCAATTGAGGCGGAGGGGGGCAGCAGAGGTGGGACGCACAAACACAGTGTCGGGCAATTGAGGTGGAGGTGGGCAGCAGAGGTGGGACGCGCAAACCCAGTGTTGAGCAATTGAGGTGGAGGGGGACAGCAGAGGTGGGACGCGCAAACCCAGTGTCGAGCAATTGAGGCGGAGGTGGGCAACAGAGGTGGGACGCGCAAACCCAGTGTCGAGCAATTGAGGTGGAGGGGGACAGCCAAGGTGGGACGCACAAACCCAGTGTCGGGCAATTGAGGCGGAGGGGGGCAGCAGAGATGGGACGCACAAACCCAGTGTCGGGCAATTGAGGTGGAGGTGGGCAGCAGAGGTGGAACGCAAAAACCCAGTGTCGGGCAATTGAGGTGGAGGGGGGCAACAGAGGTGGGACCCGCAAACCCTGTGTCGGGCAATTGAGGTGGAGGGGGGCAACAGAGGTGGGACGCGAAAACCCAGTGTCGGGCAATTGAGGCGGAGGGGGGCAACAGAGGTGGGACGCACAAACCCAGTGTCGAGCAATTGAGGCGGAGGGGGGCAACAGAGGTGGGACGCACAAACCCAGTGTCGGGCAATTGAGGCGGAGGGGGGCAACAGAAGTGGAACGCGCAAACCCAGTGTCGGGCAATTGAGGCGGAGGGGGGCAGCAGTGGTGGGACGCGCAAACCCAGTGTCGGGCAATTGAGGCGGAGGGGGGCTGCAGAGGTGGAATGCACAAACCCAGTGTCTGGCAATTGAGGTGGAGGGGGGCAACAGAGGTGGGACGTGCAAACCCAGTGTCGGGCAATTGAGGCGGAGGGGGGCAACAGAGGTGGGACGCACAAACCCAGTGTCGAGCAATTGAGGCGGAGTGGGGCAACAGAGGTGGGACGCGCAAACCCAGTGTCGAGCAATTGAGGCGGAGGGGGGCAGCAGAGGTGGGACGCGCAAACCCAGTGTCGAGCAATTGAGGTGGAGGGGGGCATCAGAGGTGGGACGCACAAACGCAGTGTCGAGCAATTGAGGTGGAGGTGGGCAGCAGAGGTGGGACGCACAAACCCAGTGTCGAGCAATTAAGGCGGAGGGGGGCAGCAGAGGTGGGACGCAAAAACGCAGTGTCGAGCAATTGAGGCGGAGGGGGGCAGCAGAGGTGGGACGCGCAAACCCAGTGTCGGGCAATTGAGGCGGAGGGGGGCAGCAGAGGTGCGACGCGCAAACCCAGTGTCGAGCAATTGAGGCAGATGGGGGCAGCAGAGGTGGGACGCACAAACCCAGTGTCGAGCAATTGTGGCGGAGGGGGGCAGCAGAGGTGGGACGCGCAAACCCAGTGTCGAGCAATTGAGGCGGAGGGGGGCAGCAGAGGTGGGACGCACAAACCCAGTGTCGGGCAATTGAGGCGGAGGGGGGCAACAGAGGTGGGACGCGCAAACCCAGTGTCGGGCAATTGAGGCGGAGGGGGGCAACAGAGGTGGGACGCACAAACCCAGTGTCGAGCAATTGAGGCGGAGGGGGGCAACAGAGGTGGGACGTGCAAACCCAGTGTCGGGCAATTGAGGTGGAGGTGGGCAGCAGAGGTGGGACGCGCAAACCCAGTGTCGGGCAATTGAGGTGGAGGGGGGCAGCAGAGGTGGGACGCACAAACCCAGTGTCGGGCAATTGAGGCGGAGGGGGGCAACAGAGGTGGGACGCGCAAACCCAGTGTCGGGCAATTGAGGTGGAGGTGGGCAGCAGAGGTGGGACGCGCAAACCCAGTGTCGGGCAATTGAGGCGGAGGGGGGCAACAGAGGTGGGACGTGCAAACCCAGTGTCGGGCAATTGAGGTGGAGGTGGGCAGCAGAGGTGGGACGCACAAACCCAGTGTCGGGCAATTGAGGTGGAGGGGGGCAGCAGAGGTGGGACGCGCAAACCCAGTGTCGGGCAATTGAGGTGGAGGGGGGCAGCAGAGGTGGGACGCACAAACCCAGTGTCGAGCAATTGAGGCGGAGGGGGGCAACAGAGTTGGGACGTGCAAACCCAGTGTCGGGCAATTGAGGTGGAGGTGGGCAGCAGAGGTGGGACGCGCAAACCCAGTGTCGGGCAATTGAGGTGGAGGGGGGCAGCAGAGGTGGGACGCACAAACCCAGTGTCGAGCAATTGAGGTGGAGGTGGGCAGCAGAGGTGGGACGCGCAAACCCAGTGTCGGGCAATTGAGGTGGAGGTGGGCAGCAGAGGTGGGACGTGCACACCCAGTGTCGGGCAATTGAGGCGGAGGGGGACAGCAGAGTTGGGACGCACATACCCAGTGTCGGGCAATTGAGGTGGTTGGGGGCAGCAGAGGCGGGACGCACAAACCCAGTGTCGAGCAATTGAGGCGGAGGGGGGCAGCAGAGGTGAGACCCGCAAACCCAGTGTCGGGCAATTGAGGCGGAGGGGGGCAACAGAGGTGGGACGCACAAACCCAGTGTCGAGCAATTGAGGCGGAGGGGGGCAGCAGGGGTGGGACGCACAAACCCAGTGTCGGGCAATTGAGGCGGAGGGGGGCAACAGAGGTGGGACGCGCAAACCCAGTGTCGGGCAATTGAGGTGGAGGTGGGCAGCTGAGGTGGGACGCGCAAACCCAGTGTCGGGCAATTGAGGCGGAGGGGGGCAACAGAGGTGGGACGTGCAAACCCAGTGTCGGGCAATTGAGGTGGAGGTGGGCAGCAGAGGTGGGACGCACAAACCCAGTGTCGGGCAATTGAGGTGGAGGGGGGCAGCAGAGGTGGGACGCGCAAACCCAGTGTCGGGCAATTGAGGTGGAGGGGGGCAGCAGAGGTGGGACGCGCAAACCCAGTGTCGAGCAATTGAGGTGGAGGTGGGCAGCAGAGGTGGGACGCGCAAACCCAGTGTCGGGCAATTGAGGTGGAGGGGGGCAGCAGAGGTGGGACGCGCAAACCCAGTGTCGGGCAATTGAGGTGGAGGGGGGCAGCAGAGGTGGGACGCACAAACCCAGTGTCGAGCAATTGAGGCGGAGGGGGGCAACAGAGGTGGGACGTGCAAACCCAGTGTCGGGCAATTGAGGTGGAGGAGGGCAGCAGAGGTGGGACGCGCAAACCCAGTGTCGGGCAATTGAGGTGGAGGGGGGCAGCAGAGGTGGGACGCACAAACCCAGTGTCGAGCAATTGAGGTGGAGGTGGGCAGCAGAGGTGGGACGCGCAAACCCAGTGTCGGGCAATTGAGGTGGAGGTGGGCAGCAGAGGTGGGACGTGCACACCCAGTGTCGGGCAATTGAGGCGGAGGGGGGCAGCAGAGTTGGGACGCACATACCCAGTGTCGGGCAATTGAGGTGGTTGGGGGCAGCAGAGGTGGGACGCACAAACCCAGTGTCGAGCAATTGAGGCGGAGGGGGGCAGCAGAGGTGGGACCCGCAAACCCAGTGTCGGGCAATTGAGGCGGAGGGGGGCAACAGAGGTGGGACGCACAAACCCAGTGTCGAGCAATTGAGGCGGAGGGGGGCAGCAGGGGTGGGACGCACAAACCCAGTGTCGGGCAATTGAGGCGGAGGGGGGCAACAGAGGTGGGACGCGCAAACCCAGTGTCGGGCAATTGAGGTGGAGGTGGGCAGCTGAGGTGGGACGCGCAAACCCAGTGTCGGGCAATTGAGGCGGAGGGGGGCAACAGAGGTGGGACGTGCAAACCCAGTGTCGGGCAATTGAGGTGGAGGTGGGCAGCAGAGGTGGGACGCACAAACCCAGTGTCGGGCAATTGAGGTGGAGGGGGGCAGCAGAGGTGGGACGCGCAAACCCAGTGTCGGGCAATTGAGGTGGAGGGGGGCAGCAGAGGTGGGACGCGCAAACCCAGTGTCGAGCAATTGAGGTGGAGGTGGGCAGCAGAGGTGGGACGCGCAAACCCAGTGTCGAGCAATTGAGGTGGAGGGGGGTATCAGAGGTGGGACGTGCAAACCCAGTGTCGAGCAATTGAGGTGGAGGTAGGCAGCAGAGGTGGGACGCACAAACCCAGTGTCGAGCAATTGATGTGGAGGTGGGCAGCAGAGGTGGGACGTGCAAACCCAGTGTCGGGCAATTGAGGCGGAGGGGGGCAGCAGAGGTGGGACGCGCAAACCCAGTGTCGGGCAATTGAAGCGGAGGGGGGCAGCAGAGGTGGAACGCACAAACCCAGTGTCGGGCAATTGAGGTGGAGGGGGGCAACAGAGGTGGGACGTGCAAACCCAGTGTCGGGCAATTGAGGCGGAGGGGGGCAACAGAGGTGGGACGCACAAACCCAGTGTCGAGCAATTGAGGCGGAGGGGGGCAACAGAGGTGGGACGCACAAACCCAGTGTCGAGCAATTGAGGCGGAGGGGGGCAGCAGAGGTGGGACGCGCAAACCCAGTGTCGGGCAATTGAGGCGGAGGGGGGCAGCAGAGGTGGAACGCACAAACCCAGTGTCGGGCAATTGAGGTGGAGGGGGGCAACAGAGGTGGGACGCGCAAACCCAGTGTCGGGCAATTGAGGCGGAGGGGGGAAACAGAGGTGGGACGCACAAACCCAGTGTCGAGCAATTGAGGCGGAGGGGGGCAGCAGAGTTGGGACGCGCAAACCCAGTGTCGAGCAATTGAGGTGGTGGGGGGCAGCAGAGGTGGTACGCACAAACCCAGTGTCGAGCAATTGAGGTGGAGGTGGGCAGCAGAGGTGGGATGCGCAAACCCAGTGTCGAGCAATTGAGGCGGAGGGGTGCAGCAGAGGTGGGACGCGCAAACCCAGTGTCGAGCAATTGAGGTGGAGGGGGGCATCAGAGGTGGGACGCACAAACGCAGTGTCGAGCAATTGAGGTGGAGGTGGGCAGCAGAGGTGGGACGCACAAACCCAGTGTCGAGCAATTGAGGCGGAGGTGGGCAACAGAGGTGGGACGCACAAACCCAGTGTCGAGCAATTGAGGCGGAGGGGGGCAGCAGAGGTGGGACGCGCAAACCCAGTGTCGGGCAATTGGGGTGGAGGGGGGCAGCAGAGGTGGGACGCACAAAACCCAGTGTCGGGCAATTGAGGCGGAGGTGGGCAGCAGAGGTGGGACGTGCAAACCCAGTGTCGAGCAATTGAGGCGGAGGGGGGCAACAGAGGTGGGACGCGCAAACCCAGTGTCGGGCAATTGAGGCGGAGGGGTGCAACAGAGTTGGGACGCACAAACCCAGTGTCGGGCAATTGAGGCGGAGGTGGGCAACAGAGGTGGGACGCGCAAACCCAGTGTCGGGCAATTGAGGCGGAGGGGGGCAGCAGAGGTGGGACGCACAAACCCAGTGTCGGGCAATTGAGGTGGAGGTGGGCAGCAGAGGTGGGACGCGCAAACCCAGTGTTGAGCAATTGAGGTGGAGGTGGACAGCAGAGGTGGGACGCGCAAACCCAGTGTCGAGCAATTGAGGCGGAGGTGGGCAACAGAGGTGGGACGCGCAAACCCAGTGTCGAGCAATTGAGGTGGAGGGGGACAGCCAAGGTGGGACGCACAAACCCAGTGTCGGGCAATTGAGACGGAGGGGGGCAGCAGAGGTGGGACGCACAAACCCAGTGTCGGGCAATTGAGGTGGAGGTGGGCAGCTGAGGTGGAACGCAAAAACCCAGTGTCGGGCAATTGAGGTGGAGGGGGGCAACAGAGGTGGGACCCGCAAACCCTGTGTCGGGCAATTGAGGTGGAGGGGGGCAACAGAGGTGGGACGCGCAAACCCAGTGTCGGGCAATTGAGGCGGAGGGGGGCAACAGAGGTGGGACGCACAAACCCAGTGTCGAGCAATTGAGGCGGAGGGGGGCAACAGAGGTGGGACGCACAAACCCAGTGTCGGGCAATTGAGGCGGAGGGGGGCAACAGAAGTGGAACGCGCAAACCCAGTGTCGGGCAATTGAGGCGGAGGGGGGCACCAGTGGTGGGACGCGCAAACCCAGTGTCGGGCAATTGAGGCGGAGGGGGGCAGCAGAGGTGGAATGCACAAACCCAGTGTCTGGCAATTGAGGTGGAGGGGGGCAACAGAGGTGGGACGTGCAAACCCAGTGTCGGGCAATTGAGGGGGAGGGGGGCAACAGAGGTGGGACGCACAACCCAGTGTCGAGCAATTGAGGCGGAGGGGGGCAACAGAGGTGGGACGCACAAACCCAGTGTCGAGCAATTGAGGCGGAGGGGGGCATCAGAGGTGGGACGCGCAAACACAGTGTCGGGCAATTGAGGCGGAGGGGGGCAGCAGAGGTGGAACGCACAAACCCAGTGTCGGGCAATTGAGGTGGAGGGGGGCAACAGAGGTGGGACGCGCAAACCCAGTGTCGGGCAATTGAGGCGGAGGGGGGAAACAGAGGTGGGACGCACAAACCCAGTGTCGAGCAATTGAGGCGCAGGGGGGCAGCAGAGGTGGGACGCGCAAACCCAGTGTCGAGCAATTGAGGTGGAGGGGGGCAGCAGAGGTGGTACGCACAAACCCAGTGTCGAGCAATTGAGGTGGAGGTGGGCAGCAGAGGTGGGACGCGCAAACCCAGTGTCGAGCAATTGAGGCGGAGGGGGGCAGCAGAGGTGGGACGCGGAAACCCAGTGTCGAGCAATTGAGGTGGAGGGGGGCATCAGAGGTGGGACGCACAAACGCAGTGTCGAGCAATTGAGGTGGAGGTGGGCAGCAGAGGTGGGACGCACAAACCCAGTGTCGAGCAATTAAGGCGGAGGGGGGCAGCAGAGGTGGGACGCAAAAACGCAGTGTCGAGCAATTGAGGCGGAGGGGGGCAGCAGAGGTGGGACGCGCAAACCCAGTGTCGGGCAATTGAGGCGGAGGGGGGCAGCAGAGGTGGGACGCGCAAACCCAGTATCGAGCAATTGAGCCAGAGGGGGGCAGCAGAGGTGGGACGCACAAACCCAGTGTCGAGCAATTGTGGCGGAGGGGGGCAGCAGAGGTGGGACGCGCAAACCCAGTGTCGAGCAATTGAGGTGGAGGGGGGCAGCAGAGGTGGGATGCACAAACCCAGTGTCGAGCAATTGAGGCGGAGGGGGGCAACAGAGGTGGGACGTGCAAACCCAGTGTCGGGCAATTGAGGTGGAGGTGGGCAGCAGAGGTGGGACGCGCAAACCCAGTGTCGGGCAATTGAGGTGGAGGGGGGCAGCAGAGGTGGGACGCACAAACCCAGTGTCGAGCAATTGAGGTGGAGGTGGGCAGCAGAGGTGGGACGCGCAAACCCAGTGTCGGGCAATTGAGGTGGAGGTGGGCAGCAGAGGTGGGACGTGCACACCCAGTGTCGGGCAATTGAGGCGGAGGGGGGCAGCAGATTTGGGACGAACATACCCAGTGTCGGGCAATTGAGGTGGTGGGGGGCAGCAGAGGTGGGACGCACAAACCCAGTGTCGAGCAATTGAGGCGGAGGGGGGCAGCAGAGGTGGGACGCGCAAACCCAGTGTCGGGCAATTGAGGCGGAGGGGGGCAACAGAGGTGGGACGCACAAACCCAGTGTCGAGCAATTGAGGCGGAGGGGGGCAGCAGAGGTGGGACGCACAAACCCAGTGTCGGGCAATTGAGGCGGAGGGGGGCAACAGAGGTGGGACGCGCAAACCCAGTGTCGGGCAATTGAGGTGGAGGTGGGCAGCAGAGGTGGGACGCGCAAACCCAGTGTCGGGCAATTGAGGCGGAGGGGGGCAACAGAGGTGGGACGTGCAAACCCAGTGTCGGGCAATTGAGGTGGAGGTGGGCAGCAGAGGTGGGACGCACAAACCCAGTGTCGGGCAATTGAGGTGGAGGGGGGCAGCAGAGGTGGGACGCGCAAACCCAGTGTCGGGCAATTGAGGTGGAGGGGGGCAGCAGAGGTGGGACGCGCAAACCCAGTGTCGAGCAATTGAGGTGGAGGTGGCAGCAGAGGTGGGACCCGCAAACCCAGTGTCGAGCAATTGAGGTGGAGGGGGGCAGAAGAGGTGGGACGTGCAAACCCAGTGTCGAGCAATTGAGGTGGAGGTAGGCAGCAGAGGTGGGACGCACAAACCCAGTGTCGAGCAATTGATGTGGAGGTGGGCAGCAGAGGTGGGACGTGCAAACCCAGTGTCGGGCAATTGAGGTGGAGGTGGGCAGCAGAGGTGGGACGCACAAACCCCGTGTCGGGCAATTGAGGTGGAGGTGGGCAGCAGAGGTGGGACGCACAAACCCAGTGTCGAGCAATTGAGGTGGAGGTGGGCAACAGAGGTGGGACGCGCCAACCCAGTGTCGGGCAATTGAGGTGGAGGGGGACAGCAGAGGTGGGACGCACAAACCCAGTGTCGAGCAGTTGAGGCGGAGGTGGGCAACAGAGGTGGGACGCACAAACCCAGTGTCGAGCAATTGAGGCGGAGGTGGGCAACAGAGGTGGGACGCACAAACCCAGTGTCGAGCAATTGAGGTGGAGGTGGGCAACAGAGGTGGGACGCACAAACCCAGTGTCGAGCAATTGAGGTGGAGGTGGGCAGCAGAGGTGGGACGCACAAACCCAGTGTCGAGCAATTGAGGTGGAGGTGGGCAGCAGAGGTGGGACGCACAAACCCAGTGTCGGGCAATTGAGGCGGAGGTGGGCAGCAGAGGTGGGACGCACAAACCCAGTGTCGAGCAATTGAGGCGGAGGGGGGCAACAGAGGTGGGACGCACAAACCCAGTGTCGGGCAATTGAGGCGGAGGGGGGCAGCAGAGGAGGGACGTGCAAACCCAGTGTCGGGCAATTGAGGCGGAGGGGGCAGCAGAGGTGGGACGTGCAAACCCAGTGTCGAGCAATTGAGGCGGAGGGGGGCAACAGAGGTGGGACGCACAAACCCAGTGTCGAGCAATTGAGGCGGAGGGGGGCAACAGAGGTGGGACGCACAAACCCAGTGTCGGGCAATTGAGGCGGAGGGGGGCTACAGAAGTGGAACGCGCAAACCCAGTGTCGGGCAATTGAGGCGGAGGGGGGCAGCAGTGGTGGGACGCGCAAACCCAGTGTCGGGCAATTGAGGCGGAGGGGGGCAGCAGAGGTGGAATGCACAAACCCATTGTCTGGCAATTGAGGTGGAGGGGGGCAACAGAGGTGGGACGTGCAAAACCAGTGTCGGGCAATTGAGGCGGAGGGGGGCAACAGAGGTGGGACGCACAAACCCAGTGTCGAGCAATTGAGGCGGAGGGGGGCAACAGAGGTGGGACGCACAAACCCAGTGTCGAGCAATTGAGGCGGAGGGGGGCAGCAGAGGTGGGACGCGCAAACACAGTGTCGGGCAATTGAGGCGGAGGGGGGCAGCAGAGGTGGAACGCACAAACCCAGTGTCGGGCAATTGAGGTGGAGGGGGGCAACAGAGGTGGGACGCGCAAACCCAGTGTCGGGCAATTCAGGCGGAGGTGGGAAACAGAGGTGGGACGCACAAACCCAGTGTCGAGCAATTGAGGCGCAGGGGGGCAGCAGAGGTGGGACGCGCAAACCCAGTGTCGAGCAATTGAGGTGGAGGGGGGCAGCAGAGGTGGTACGCACAAACCCAGTGTCGAGCAATTGAGGTGGAGGTGGGCAGCAGAGGTGGGACGCGCAAACCCAGTGTCGAGCAATTGAGGCGGAGGGGGGCAGCAGAGGTGGGACGCGCAAACCCAGTGTCGAGCAATTGAGGTGGAGGGGGGCATCAGAGGTGGGACGCACAAACGCAGTGTCGAGCAATTGAGGTGGAGGTGGGCAGCAGAGGTGGGACGCACAAACCCAGTGTCGAGCAATTAAGGCGGAGGGGGGCAGCAGAGGTGGGACGCAAAAACGCAGTGTCGAGAAATTGAGGCGGAGGGGGGCAGCAGAGGTGGGACGCGCAAACCCAGTGTCGGGCAATTGAGGCGGAGGGGGGCAGCAGAGGTGGGACGCGCAAACCCAGTATCGAGCAATTGAGGAAGAGGGGGGCAGCAGAGGTGGGACGCACAAACCTAGTGTCGAGCAATTGTGGCGGAGGGGGGCAGCAGAGGTGGGACGCGCAAACCCAGTGTCGAGCAATTGAGGTGGAGGGGGGCAGCAGAGGTGGGACGCACAAACCCAGTGTCGAGCAATTGAGGCGGAGGGGGGCAACAGAGGTGGGACGTGCAAACCCAGTGTCGGGCAATTGAGGTGGAGGTGGGCAGCAGAGGTGGGACGCGCAAACCCAGTGTCGGGCAATTGTGGTAGAGGGGGGCAGCAGAGGTGGGACGCACAAACCCAGTGTCGAGCAATTGAGGTGGAGGTGGGCAGCAGAGGTGGGACGCGCAAACCCAGTGTCGGGCAATTGAGGTGGAGGTGGGCAGCAGAGTTTGGACGTGCACACCCAGTGTCGGGCAATTGAGGCGGAGGGGGGCAGCAGAGTTGGGACGCACATACCCAGTGTCGGGCAATTGAGGTGGTGGGGGGCAGCAGAGGTGGGACGCACAAACCCAGTGTCGAGCAATTGAGGCGGAGGGGGGCAGCAGATGTGGGACGCGCAAACCCAGTGTCGGGCAATTGAGGCGGAGGGGGGCAACAGAGGTGGGACGCACAAACCCAGTGTCGAGCAATTGAGGCGGAGGGGGGCAGCAGAGGTGGGACGCACAAACCCAGTGTCGGGCAATTGAGGCGGAGGGGGGCAACAGAGGTGGGACGCGCAAACCCAGTGTCGGGCAATTGAGGTGGAGGTGGGCAGCAGAGGTGGGACGCGCAAACCCAGTGTCGGGCAATTGAGGCGGAGGGGGGCAACAGAGGTGGGACGTGCAAACCCAGTGTCGGGCAATTGAGGTGGAGGTGGGCAGCAGAGGTGGGACGCACAAACCCAGTGTCGGGCAATTGAGGTGGAGGGGGGCAGCAGAGGTGGGACGCGCAAACCCAGTGTCGGGCAATTGAGGTGGAGGGGGGCAGCAGAGGTGGGACGCGCAAACCCAGTGTCGAGCAATTGAGGTGGAGGTGGGCAGCAGAGGTGGGACCCGCAAACCCAGTGTCGAGCAATTGAGGTGGAGGGGGGCAGAAGAGGTGGGACGTGCAAACCCAGTGTCGAGCAATTGAGGTGGAGGTAGGCAGCAGAGGTGGGACGCACAAACCCAGTGTCGAGCAATTGATGTGGAGGTGGGCAGCAGAGGTGGGACGTGCAAACCCAGTGTCGGGCAATTGAGGTGGAGGTGGGCAGCAGAGGTGGGACGCACAAACCCCGTGTCGGGCAATTGAGGTGGAGGTGGGCAGCAGAGGTGGGACGCACAAACCCAGTGTCGAGCAATTGAGGTGGAGGTGGGCAACAGAGGTGGGACGCGCCAACCCAGTGTCGGGCAATTGAGGTGGAGGGGGACAGCAGAGGTGGGACGCACAAACCCAGTGTCGAGCAGTTGAGGCGGAGGTGGGCAACAGAGGTGGGATGCACAAACCCAGTGTCGAGCAATTGTGGCGGAGGTGGGCAACAGAGGTGGGACGCACAAACCCAGTGTCGAGCAATTGAGGCGGAGGTGGGCAACAGAGGTGGGACGCACAAACCCAGTGTCGAGCAATTGAGGTGGAGGTGGGCAGCAGAGGTGGGACGCACAAACCCAGTGTCGAGCAATTGAGGTGGAGGTGGGCAGCAGAGGTGGGACGCACAAACCCAGTGTCGGGCAATTGAGGCGGAGGTGGGCAGCAGAGTTGGGACGCACAAACCCAGTGTCGAGCAATTGAGGCGGAGGGGGGCAACAGAGGTGGGACGCACAAACCCAGTGTCGGGCAATTGAGGCGGAGGGGGGCAGCAGCGGAGGGACGTGCAAACCCAGTGTCGGGCAATTGAGGCGGAGGGGGCAGCAGAGGTGGGACGTGCAAACCCAGTGTCGAGCAATTGAGGCGGAGGGGGGCAACAGAGGTGGGACGCACAAACGCAGTGTTGAGCAATTGAGGCGAGAGGGGCAGCAGAGGTGGGACGCACAAACCCAGTGTCGGGCAATTGAGGCGGAGGGGGGCAACAGAGGTGGGACGCACAAACCCAGTGTCGGGCAATTGAGGCGGAGGGGGGCAGCAGAGGTGGGACGCACAAACCCAGTGTCGAGCAATTGAGGCGGAGGGGGGCAGCAGAGGTGGGACGCGCAAACCCAGTGTCGGGCAATTGAGGCGGAGGGGGGCAGCAGAGGTGGGACGCACAAACGCAGTGTTGAGCAATTGAGGTGGAGGTGGGCAGCAGAGGTGGGACGCACAAACCCAGTGTCGGGCAATTGAGGTGGAGGGGGGCAGCAGAGGTGGGACGCGCAAACCCAGTGTCGGGCAATTGAGGTGGAGGGGGGCAGCAGAGGTGGGACGCGCAAACCCAGTGTCGAGCAATTGAGGTGGAGGTGGGCAGCAGAGGTGGGACGCGCAAACCCAGTGTCGAGCAATTGAGGTGGAGGGGGGCAGCAGAGGTGGGACGTGCAAACCCAGTGTCGAGCAGTTGAGGTGGAGGTGGGCAGCAGATGTGGGACGCACAAACCCAGTGTCGAGCAATTGAGGTGGAGGTGGGCAGCAGAGCTGAGACGTGCAAACCCAGTGTCGGGCAATTGAGGTGGAGGTGGGCAGCAGAGGTGGGACGCACAATTCCCGTGTCGGGCAATTGAGGTGGAGGGGGGCAGCAGAGGTGGGACGCACAAACCCAGTGTCGAGCAATTGAGGTGGAGGTGGGCAACAGAGGTGGGACGCGCAAACCCAGTGTCGGGCAATTGAGGTGGAGGGGGACAGCAGAGGTGGGACGCACAAACCCAGTGTCGAGCAGTGTAGGCGGAGGTGGGCAACAGAGTTGGGACGCACAAACCCAGTGTCGAGCAATTGAGGCGGAGGTGGGCAACAGAGGTGGGACGCACAAACCCAGTGTCGAGCAATTGAGGCGGAGGTGGGCAACAGAGGTGGGACGCACAAACCCAGTGTCGAGCAATTGAGGTGGAGGTGGGCAGCAGAGGTGGGACGCACAAACCCAGTGTCGAGCAATTGAGGTGGAGGTGGGCAGCAGAGGTGGGACGCACAAACCCAGTGTCGGGCAATTGAGGCGGAGGTGGGCAGCAGAGGTGGGACGCACAAACCCAGTGTCGAGCAATTGAGGCGGAGGGGGGCAACAGAGGTGGGACGCACAAACCCAGTGTCGGGCAATTGAGGCGGAGGGGGGCAGCAGAGGTGGGACGTGCAAACCCAGTGTCGGGCAATTGAGGCGGAGGGGGCAGCAGAGGTGGGACGTGCAAACCCAGTGTCGAGCAATTGAGGCGGAGGGGGGCAACAGAGGTGGGACGCACAAACCCAGTGTTGAGCAATTGAGGCGAGGGGGGCAGCAGAGGCTGGACGCACAAACCCAGTGTCGGGCAATTGGGGCGGAGGGGGGCAACAGAGGTGGGACGCACAAACCCAGTGTCGGGCAATTGAGGCGGAGGGCGGCAGCAGAGGTGGGACGCACAAACCCAGTGTCGAGCAATTGAGGCGGAGGGGGGCAGCAGAGGTGGGACTTGCAAACCCAGTGTCGGGCAATTGAGGCGGAGGGGGGCAGCAGAGGTGGGACGCACAAACGCAGTGTCGAGCAATTGAGGTGGAGGTGGGCAGCAGAGTTGGGCCGCGCAAACCAGGGATTAATAGTTTTCCAAAGTTCCTTTTAGACCTTTCATGGCTTAATGCATTAAAATATGTTTCAAAGCCGTTGAATCTTATTATATAATACGCTAAGGCTAAGGTGTACGTTTCACAAAACTCAAGCTCCTAAACCAGAGTGAGTTAGAAGGTGTGGTTTGTACCAACATCTTCCAAATCGTCTCAATAGCACAGGAAATTCTTGCATTTCTTGAAAAGTCAACGGAAATATATTTATTTGTTTATAAAGTGCTTTTAAACAAATAAACAAGACGATAGCCTCTGTGAGAATGTGGCGCGTCCAGCCCGCATAGCACTAGTGCCGCGCGGGTAGTCTGTACACATGGAGCGCACACGACCCATTATGCGAGAGTTGTTGCTCGAGTCCGCTAGTTTACTCTAAATGTTTAACCAAGAGTACTAATTATATTTTCTTTTAAGAAACTCAAAGTAAAATGATATTTTAGAATTTCTACAAACAGAGGAGCGTTGCTACTGCGTTTTGTTCTGATTACTTCGCTCTACTTTTCGTGTGAATTTAGAGCAGATGATCCGTTCTTGAACTATTCAAAGACTCGTGAACTATGGATTGAAATCACCAGACTTAGTAGATTGCCACGGTGGCTGAGTGGATATCGTGTCAGTCTACTAACCCCAACATTGCAGGTTCGCTCCTGGCCGTGGTAAGTGTTTTTTTTTTTTTTTTGAAAGGTGGCAAAAATACGATACGGATGTCATACGATGTTGGCATGTCAAAGAACCCATTTAAATTCGGTAGGCCGAGTTCATAAGGGCAAAATTAATCTCGGGAGTTTCCTCCAACACAAAGTTCCTCATTTCTCTACTAGAAAGCGCTGTAGTGTTCAAGGAGCTTAGATATCTAACATCTAACCTCCTTGACTTTCATAGTCAAGGAACAACGAAATTCGACATGCTATCTACCCTCTGGGTGTCAATAACAAAGCTTGCACCCGGCACCGAGGCCATACGATACTATTATTACCAGACTTAGAGGGTATTTTCCAAAGTCAATAAAAAATACAAAACGGACCCAGTTCAGGTATCCCTCGGAGTCCCCTATTCTAAAACGTTTCGGACGCAATTTCTTATGGGAAAAGTAGTAATTCTTCGGGGGTGAGAACAATACTACGTAGGGTTACAATATATGCCAACAGTTGGGCAGTGAAATGATTTTAAATAAAAGATTGAGACTGGTTTAAATTCTTTATCTGATTCGAATAGTTTGCACTCCTCTTTACCCAGAAGTGTCTCCATCTCCTCTGTGTATCCTATCCTATCCTATCCTACAGCTTCACATTGCTATTCACACATAAACTCCTGAACCCACACACAAGCGAGAAAGAAGGCACAAGGCACATATACATCGTGGAATAGTGACTAAAATTCTTGGATTCCCAGCTCTGCCATCAGTTAGTTTTCTTAACTTCTACTATAGGTAAAGGTCTTGTTTAATCTACATTAAGGTCATGACCGCTTGTTATCCTGAACTAACAGTATACACAATGACACAGGTTATCAGACAGATTCCTCACATGATCTCTACAATCCCTAAATGAATCAACTTTTAAAATATACTACAAATGCTCTACAATAAGTCTACCAATGGAGGAAGTGTGTAAGGATCTCTCTCCTCTACAAATACCAAGGAATATTCTATAATATCTGATATCTAGAGCTATATGCACACCCACAGTGAACTAAAGCTGAGTGTCTGGTATCAATAACTAACCGCCTCGTAGACATTGATCGCACCTTTTTCCTGACTGGTATAATAGCGCGCTCACATCCATTCTGCAGAGCTCACACCACATCTAACGGGATATTTGCCCCCCACCATGGGATTGATGCGACCGCAGATTGCCTATCAAGTCTCCGCCATTTATTTATGAATAAAAGAGTGTCAATCTGTATTCGCGCATTAATGACCAGCTTAACGGTTGTGCACACATTGCCACCTTTGATCCCAGTGGAACAGTTGGAATATCAAATCCATGAGGTAACTCTCATTTACTATTTCATCACTGAATTAACGTACATTTGAAGAGGGTAATATCCCTGAACAGAGATGCTCATTTCGTTGCAGCCAGTATGTTTTTTAAATCATTCTGAGAGGCTCTATAGCAGTTTACTGCGTTCCGGAGGAAGAAGAACATACGATAAGAGAGACCTTCAGATTTCCTGCCGCATCCGTGTTGATATTGGTATTGTGAGAGCTTCATCTGTGCGATACAGCTCTCATGCTTCTATACCAGAATCCCTTCAGATCCTTTTCAACCATTTGACTGAAGTGAGAAAGTATGTCTTCTCATCACACAAGGTAATGGAGGTCAGTGACCATGTGGATACTGAGTTAGGTGCAACCGCACTACCCAAATATCCAGGGTCGAAAGGTTGAACTCCTTGCCATTCACCAAGGTGATCTGTGTTTGTTTCCTGGTCAATACGACAGCAGATCGGAATGTAATGCACAATCATTTGTTCTCCCCTGGTATTGCAGCTGGAATGTTGACATTTCACCACGGTATAGTTTGAACTTTGCTCTATCGTTTGTGAAATTCCAAGGGACATGCGTGGCGTGTATGGGGACTACTACGGTTTGTTTTTATATGCAGCACTAGCGATAGAAGCCATAACTACGAAACAACATGGCGCGCATGTGACTATCGTCATCTTGTGAAGAGCAGCGAAGTGTAGTTCAATATTTGTGGGCCGAGTGAAATTCACTACTGCTTGGACCGTAGCAATGTCTCCAGGAATCGTCACAGGCTATGAGTCGTGGGCGTACCACAACACGTCCGACACCAAGCAGGCCTCTATGGAGAGGAAACATGCTGGTTCCCCAGTACGAAACAGAATCAAAGTTACTCAATCCGCTAGGAAAGTGCTTGTCACAGTGTTCTGGGATATGTATGATGTGTTATGGTGAACTTTGTTGAACACGGGACCACTGTGAATACTGCAGCCTACATTAAAACTTTGGTTCAGTTGCGTCGTGTCCTTCGTGACAAACGCCACAACATTAACGCTGACGGTGTCAAACTTCTTCGTGACAATGCCCGCCCCCATGTTGCTGTTCCTGTTCGTGAGAAAATCGCCCAATATGGGTGGGAGGTGCTCCAGCATCCACCGGACCTGGCACCGTCGGACATTCATCTATTTGGTCCCATGAAGTAATTCGTGACCGGCCAACACTTTGGAAGGGATTTCATTTATGATTTGTTTGGTTTTGTTACCTATTAAACGTCTTGGGGAAGAAATGATTGTGCTCTACTATCCGATCTGCCCACGTACATGTCCTGTGGTTTGGATTCCATGTAAAAGGAGGGAGATGAATGGGTACATGTAACTATAAGCTTCCTTGGGTTTTGCCAACCACCCAGCTAGGCTGGCAGTTCATCCAAAGCGGGGTGGTGTCCAGGATGTTCTCAGTTCTCAGTTCATTATGTGATATTTCAGGTTGAACGCTGCACTTGTTACTGAGAATGCATGGGCATCATGTTGGATCGTTGGCAAGTTTTATAGAAATCATGATAGCCAATCAGAATGTATTAGGGGGCACCCTCGTGAACCTGCATTTCATACGATGATGAAAATAGGCTAAAATATGAGCTTATGTAGTAATGACCTTGTGTCATGACCAGTAGTGACATACACAAAACGAACATGGTAACCAAACAGAACTCAAATATTTAAATGGATTATTCTATGGGCTTAATAATTCAAACGCAGTGCAACTTGGCACACTATACATATATTGTGATCAAGGTGACTGAAATGTTTGGAAAAGGTTAACATGGCACCCGTGTGCATTTTGAAGAACATGTTTGAATTTCTTGAATTCTAATCAAGCGATCAAAATGAAACTTCGCATAATGAATCACAACTGTAATATTAATGTACTTGTACATTACTCTATGGCCTACATTTAAGGCAGCCACGTGAAATATTTCACCAGCTGTTCATAGCTCTGAAACTATCACAAGAATCGGACTAAAATTGTGTATGGTGATTGAGTACTAACGAGTACATATAGGCCTATGTGACTTTCAAAAACCCGATAAACACAAAACTAGCAATTCGGACACGCGGTTTTCAAGTACATAATTATTTATCTGGTGATATAATCATCCGAGCATAGTGAAACCTAACACAGATAATCTTTACTTAACTCTCTATATAACAACTTCGAATGATCCTCATTTGCTCAGTGCGAAGATTGCTCAGTGCGCAATTTTAGATACACATTTCTTATTTCCCGTGTTCTATTCAAGCGATTGAATATAATGTTTTGCATAATGAAACACCACAATAATATATATCTGCTAGGATGTAAGTCTATAGTTTAAATTAAATCGATTCAAAAAAGGCGACCACGCGAATTATTTCAAAAGTATTCGATATTTCCGAGACTATTACAGAAAACTGAAATTTAGTACGTACCAACAAATGAGGATTCGAAAACCCCGATAAGCACAAAGACAGCATTGCACAGTTATAGCTTAATATATTAGCATCTGCTGTTCAATTGCTTTCTTAATTCAATTTGGCACCAGTACCAAACTTTAAAATCATGTTTATTTCTTGGATCATATTCAAGCAATACAAGGGAAGCTTATCTACTGGCACCGAGCTACCTAGCTCACTTTTTATAAATTATAAGCGACGTGCCGATGGCTTTTCTTAAAATGAGCTCCTGTGGTTCGTTACAGAAAAATGCCGTCCCTAATCGAAAAGTTATAATTAACCGATTTTGAAAGTTATGTGTTGCAGTACGTATTATTTTATTGTAGTGATTGTGGTGAATGCATATTCCAGTGTAGGTCGTCATCATCTTCCTTGTTGGTGCAGGGTCCACTGTTCGGCTTGGTTCTATCGAGTGCATTAATTGGAACAAGATGAGAATGGTGCAAGTCTTCTTGCACAGATAATGCCAGTGAGTCTCTGTCCGACCACGTAGGGGAATTCAAGGCACTGTCTTTACAACTGACGTATTACGAAACCACACCACTGAAGTCAGGTCTCGTGCATTTTGCCTGTGATCGTGATGAGGGTTACTCCCATGGTCTTTTGAATCCTTATGGTCAGCCGGGTCCAGCATACGCATCTCCATGGCATGGTGTGGTTGCTGGTCAGCATTCAGAGCCATACAGAGTGACTGGACGAACAACAGTCTTCTGGCTGGTTGGTATCCGATGGTCGCAGAGAACTCCAGCAGTTTGCCGCCAATTCATCCGGCCAAATTTACTCCTGCATGGGCGTCTGGGAGTATGACAATCTCGGCGATAACCAACGAACCAAAGTACTTAAATTGTGCAATGCTTCAGCGCTATGGGCCATCTTTCTGAATGGATCCATCCGTTTGCGGCCACCCCCCATGTACTCCGATTTCTTAGCTTTCAGTCAATGTGGGTGCTATTTAGCCAACCGTCAGCATACTGGAGTACTGTCTCCATAAATAAAATATTTGAAACTGAATTTCGAACTGATTATCATATTAACGTGAATTGAGATTCTATAATTAAACTTGGAATCTGGATGACTGACTGTCGGAGGCGCCTGTGCCCATACACAACACGATATGGCCGATCCTTTGTGCATGACAACATCAACATCAGAAGAGGTGATATGAGGGACAGGATCTGAGGTTATTGGTGTACTATGTAACCGTAAGGATGTGGGAAACACACATTAGGCCTACATAGGCTGTCTTCGTGATGTGCCAACTCAAAAGTACCATGATTGTAAATTAGAGATCAAACGCATATTAACTTCTGAAGAGGAAAATCTTTCACTGATGTTCTGTTGAATTGTTGTTGTTATTGATTACACTAGCCGACAAATACAACTTTTTATTTGCTTCTTTTACAAAAATATTAGTTTTTTACTGAATTTGTGTCAGGAAAACCGAATATGACCTTAGAATTTGTATATTAGCTCTAGTTTTTTAATACACTACTTGTGACACATGGACTTCTGTAGTAAAAACCAATATTACATTAATATGATTCCTGTACACAACAGAAACAACAATTGTTTTAGTCCACTCTATGTCAGGTATATTTCCCCAGGGCACAAAGTTTCCCTAGAAAGCCAGACCTTTCTGTTGTAATGTGCTGTCCCTTAAGAAGAAGAAGAAGAAGAAGAAGAAGAAGAAGACAAAAGGTTATTCACAAACAATAAACAACATATGGCTGACCATGACTCAGGATACCTGTACTAAGGATTGCCAACCTACAATTTATTTAAGTAAAGACATCCCTAGTATTTTTCGAAAGTCCCTGAAATTCTCTAGCATTTAATGAAATATTGTCATATCCCAGAACATAGAGCTAACACAGCATTTCAAATGCCATGTTCGTATTTCCCATGCTCTAATAAACTAGAAATGACTGTTTTTGTTTCAGAAGCATTTTCACTCTTGGTTAGTGTTATTAGAGGCTTGGAACATCTTGTGTAGTTGGGTGTGTGTTTTGCAATGGTCTGATAACCAATATTTAAGTGATGGCTGTAGGAGTGTGCGACAGGGATGGGGTAGGTG
This sequence comes from Meconema thalassinum, assembly GCA_946902985.2. Lineage (NCBI taxonomy): Eukaryota > Metazoa > Arthropoda > Insecta > Orthoptera > Tettigoniidae > Meconema > Meconema thalassinum. Next base: position 17,374,539 of record OX336389.2, on the reverse strand, counting down.
CCCCGGGACGTGAAATGAGGTACTATTCCGGGCAAAAGCACACTCAGGTTTGCCACTGTCAGCGCCAAGATTCAAACCATCGACCTTCAGACTTGCTGCACCTGCCCGCGCGGCCTTGGTTTACGATTTACCGACCACGGGGTCCTAGAGAAAGTTGATAAATGAGTTCTTTGAACTAAATATTCCTGTAGACAATACATTCCTAGGTGTTTTATTTTAGTTAGTGCTCCATCATGCGGGAGGTGTGTTGATGGGAGTTATCTTGAGGAGCGATCAACAAATTGGGAAGGTTTGTGTACACCCAGAATTTTCTTTTTTAAAATTGCAGTTTCCAATTTGGAAATTAGGTTACCGAAATGAGCAAGAAAAAGTAGAAAGATCATTAAGTATAATGTGCGTTCAAAAAGTAACGAGCCGGAGGCATAATTACAGGAACCAGTACCTGTATGTTAGAAGTATTGGCCCTGGCTGTTGAGGCACTTGTCCAACTGTGACACGAGGCGGTGAATGGCTGTCTCATAAAATTCCCTGGGCTGCGATGTGAACCAGTTCCGCACCTACAGCTGGACGTCGGCGTCGAAGGTGAATCGTTGGCCCCGCAGAGCCCTTTTCAGGGGACCAAACATGGCGTAATCACAGGGAGAGAGGTCTGGACTGTATGGAGGGTGGCCGAGAACCCCCCAATTGAATTTCTGCAGGAGTGCCGCGACTGTTTTTTGTCCGTATGAGGTCGTGCATTGTCGTGGAGCGACCACGGCGGCTATGGCTTTCACTGTCACTCGGCGGTCTTGGGTAATGAGTGCATCAACCAGCTGGACATTGTCATCGGTAATGCAGGGGCGTGCCCCAGACCGGGCATCATCGGCTAACGACACCCGTCCTTCCCTGAAGCGCTTGTGCCACGCCTTGACCCTTGCAAGGGACATGCAGTGTTCGCCGTACACTTGTGACATTCGGCGATGAATGTCCGTTCCCCCTACTCCTTCCGCTGCCAGAAACCGAACAACACTTCTTTGCTCTTCGCTTGACGCCTCCATGTCACTGTTTGCAATGTGACTGGCAGCGTTGGACGATTGATGCATGCTGCTGCTCGCTTTGTATCGTCACGTGACGGGCACGCATGCCCTCTAGCGACGGGCTGTGACCTTCCACGCTCTGGTCGGAACCACACATCGTTGCACACGCCACGATTAGCCGATGTCGTCACCGGTTTGCGCATTCCAGCCTCCGGCTCGTTACTTTTTGAACGCACCTTATATATAAACTAAAAATATTGCATTATTTGTTAATAACAACTTATTTTGTTTAACAACGTATCATATTGCTTTAAACATCATAGCTCCCAAACTAATTGGCATTCCTCAAATCTGTTGTTTTTGTTTTTGTTTTTGCATTTGCATCACAACACTTTTAGACAGACCATAAACCTAAACTACTTGAGCCTAGAATGAAAATGTGCCTGTTGGTGTCCTATTACTTTAGTGGATACAAATGTTTTGGTGAGTGTTTATTAACAAATCACATAATCAATTGTATTTTACAATAGCCTATTTGTTACATATCTGGGATTAGTGCCCCGCAGTAGGCATTTGCCTTTCATTTAAAAGAATATTCAGTGAAATAGGATAATTAGGTCTAATGTTATGATCTTTTTAAATACTGAGACTGTTAAAAATTATTTTCCAGAGAAATTCATCTCAAAGTTTTAAACAGTTTCAGAAACCTCCTGCGTCATATGATATCCCTTCTATTGCAGTATTCTGGTCTTCCTTCTTCAGGTACCTCTTCCTGGATTTCTGCTCAGGGGAGTTTTGTTAGCGATACTTTTTCTGTTTTAGAGTTTCAGCCACCTCCATACCGGCTCGAGTATGTTTACCAATAGTAACACCCACCCGCTTTAGAATATCCAATTCTACATCTGGGTTACAATTATAATGGCAAATAGCATACATAACAAAAAAAACACACTCAATGTGTTTAGTCTTACATATACATCTTTTGGGCATCTTCTTCATATCATGCCATTAAAACATTCAGTTTGATTTTGCGTTTTGCCACGGACACAACGCCTTAGCGTGGCAGGATCTGTCAACCTGGAGTAGGTCTACACTACCTTCACAGTTTCAAGTACATTTTCAGGTAGTCCATTTTTAGGCTTGTATTTATTCAGTCTGCCAGTTGCCGCTGCTTTTTGGAAGGAACACCAACTGCCTTCACCTTTAGGGAAATTGCATTGTCCTGATCTAACCTATCAACTCACTTCATGCAAACTGGTTTTCATGGACCTTAGGCCTCCTTTTAGATGATCTGTTACCCATGGTTATAACAACAATGTGCAACAATATTAAAAATAAACAAATTAATTCCTGGAAAACTTTCTTAAAAAGTACGGTATCTATTATACCAAGTATAAAACGAAGTGTTTTGACTGGCTCACTGACTCATCATTGCCCAGCCAAAGCTATTAAAGATATAAACAGGACATTTTGGGGATATGATCGCTGTAAGTCGAAAACGCACACTAAGGAAGGATTTTCAGATATTCGGGTTGTAAAGGGGTGTTGAGGGTTAAACCTGCATTTTATTGAATAACATTATCTCACGAGTCGTTTCATTTGGGGATGCAATACTCAGCATATAAACTAATCATTAAAAATAAGCAGACACGTGTGTAAGGGTTTTTCGATGTGGTGTATATATTGAGCTGAAAGGGCTGAAAAGTGGGGGTTGAAGGATTCTGAACTGAGCGTGTACCTCTTAAACGACATTGGCGAGAAGTTTGAATGTCAGCGGGAAAAAAAATCAGCTTAAAAATAAGTTAATAGTTGCTCGACCGTTATTTTTTTTTCATAAATTCAATTTAAGGAACCCCTGGGGAGGGGTGAAATTCTGGAGAAAAAAAGGAAAGAAAGTGTCCTAACTGACTGACTGACTCACTCACTCATCAAACTCAGGAAAAAAACAGCTTAAAAATAAGTAAATAGGTGTTTGGCTGTTCTTTCATAAATCCAATGTAAGGGGCACATGGGGCGGGATGAAATTCTGAAAAAGAAATGAAAGAAACTGTCCTGACTCACTCACTTATCATCTCCCAGCCAAAACTATTGAAGTTAGAAACATGACATTTTGGGGATATGTTCGTTGTATGTCGAAAACGTCCACTACGGAAGGTTTTTTGGATATTCAGGTTCTAAAGGGGTGTTAAGGAGGTTAAACCTGCATTTGATTGAAAAACAATATCTCACGAGTGGTTTCATTTGGGGATGTAATGCTCGGAATATAAACTAATCATTAAAAGTAAACAGACACATGTGTAAGGGTTTATCGATGTGGTGTATATTATGAGGTGAAAGGGGTGAAAAGTGGGGATTGAAGGATTCTTAACTGAGCGTGTATTTCTTAAACGACATAGGCGAGAAGTTTGAAAGTAAGCGGAAAAAAATCTGCTTAAAATAAGTGAATATGTGTTCGACCGTTTCTTCATAAATTCAATTTAAGGGGCCCATGGTGAGGGGTGAAATTCTGGGGTGGGGGGGAAGAAGGAAAGTGTCCTAACTGACTGGCTGATTCACTCATCAAACTCAGGGGAAAAAACAGCTTAAAAATAAGTAAAATATAGGTGTTCGGCCGTTCTTTCATAAATCCAATTTAAGGGGCCCATGGGGAGGGGTGAAATTCTGGAAAGGAAAATGAAAGAAAATGTCCTGACTCACTCACTCATCATCGCCCAGCCAAAACTATTGAAGTTAGAAACATGAAAGTTAGGTGATATGTTCGTTGTATGTCGAAAACGTCCACCGAGGAACGATTTTTGGATATTCAGGTTCTAAAGGGTTGTTAACGGGGTTAAACCTGCATTTCATTGAATAACAATATCTCACGAGTGGTTTCATTTGGAGATGTGATACTCGGCATATTAAATATTGATTTAAAAAAATAGTAGACACGTGTCTAAGGGTTTTTCGATGTGGTGTATATTATGAGGTGAAGGGGGAAAATGTTGGCATAGAGGTTTTTTACTTGTGTAATTTTATGATGTGTACTTCTTTCTATAGGAATTAAGGTAAATGGATTTTGTGTTTAGTCAGTGTGTTTAATATACTGTATCTCACTTATTTCCTATTTACGTTTGTGGTCGGAAACCGTGTTGTGATTTTGAGCCGAATTTTATACATGCGATGCGACGTGTCGTTGGGGAGATTTTGATATTGATGTGCCATTGTTATGCTATATTGTCTTTATTGTCTGATTGTTTACGGTCTTTGCCAAATTCTTATCATTATTATTCAAAATTAAACAATAAATCAAACATAGCATTCATGATTGAGACGTTGCTAAGTGTACTCTTTACAACTACAATTTTCGCGGGCGAAGCCGCGACAGGTAATGCTAGTAACAATATAAAAGGTAGGCCTACAAAATGCAACGGTGCTCAAAACATTCACAGCTGTTGATTCAAATAATTGTCCAGTAAAGGGAGCGAGGCCCAAAAGTAGTGAAGGTAGTGTTATGCAATTTACACCAAATTAAAGCTAATAAAATAACAAATCTAGGTAATGTAAAGTTCAAAATTGAAGAAAAAAAACGAATTTTTGACAATTTCTGAGGAGCAGATTACAGGGTGTCACAAAAATGTGCGGCACAGATTGCAGGACACATTCCTCACACTTAGACGAAGAAATTATGTTATATGAACATGGGTCTGGAAACGCTTTGTTTCCATGTTATACTCCATTGTCCCGAACTCATTAATCATGGGAAACACACAAGAACAGAACGTTCGAATCATGGGGAACATACACTGTTGGTTACGTCTGGTTTCTTTTTCATAATCGAAGGTGCACCGCCAGTGTTTTGTTATACATGGCTCTGTTGCCATGTGACTTACGGCATTGCTTGATTACAGCTGTGCGACAAAACATGTACAATGGAGCACCTCCTCATTTTAGTGTTAATGTCCGTCGGCTTCTAAATAACAGATTCGGTGACAGATGGATAGGTAGCGGTGGACCATTTGCCTGGCGTCCACGCTCTCCGGACCTTAACCCACAAGACTTTTATCTGTTTGGTCATTTGAAAGCTCAGAGTCTCCATGCCTGTATTATGGAAGGCTGAGAAACCATACGCAATACTCCGTGGATACATCAGCGCTACGACGGCGGGTTGATGCACGGAGGGCATATTGAACATCTCCTGTGAGGAAGATTTGCATGTGGTATGTTGGTACGTTATGTTCTTGTGTGTTTCCCTTAATTAATGAGTTGGTGACAATGAGCTGTAACATGGAAACAAAGCGTTTCCGGACCCATATTCATATAATATAATTTCTTCGTCTACGTGTGAGGAATGTGTCCTGCAATTTGTGCCGTACTGTTTTGTGACCCCCTGTATATTGAAATACTGTAGGTATTATTAATCCTTCACGGAACTACAGTACATGCTCTTCATAAAAGAATGTTTAACTTCAGCCAACACTTGAGTGTTTCTCCCAATATTACTATACATTGATGCATGGCCCTTGTTAAGTCAATTCCCTCTATCTTCAGATGGAAAATACCACATGCTGCCGACCGGAGAGCTGTTAATATATTCCGTGAGCCCCAGTGACACCCAGGCCACCTATCGCTGTCGCACAGTGCATCACGTGACTGGAACAACTGTGGAGAGTCTCAACACAGGCCGGGTGGTCGTCACAGGTGAGTACACCTAACATTGATCATCATGCTAAAGGGAATACGTATTACTGAGATTCTGTGTACATTTCACTTGGGAGGGAACTCGGCTGAGATGATGTGCATTACTGAACTGAAAACCACATCAGCCAACAATCATTTCAAGGCCGTTTCACAGCAGAGAATGAAGTATGTGTCAGTGAACAATTACCAGCCTTGCCTATCGTAGGCATGCTCTGTCCCTTGAAAGCTGCACGCGATAGTCCGAAGCATTAAACAAACTACGGTGCCACAAATGTTGCTGTGGTCAATTTTGGGTCTTGGACGTCGTCCTGTTACGTTTGCCTGATAACCTGTGTTATTGTGATACATGTGGAACTGTGTGTATTTGTTGTTGCTTTTTGCTTATTTTAGGGGCTGCGAAATCGCGGTTATACAGCCCCCTGCATTTTAGGTGTGTGTGGAAATTGTATGATAAAAATCCACAGCCTGCTTCCAGTCGACCGACCGGGTCAGGGAATGGAATGAATGAAGCCCCCATCTAGCGGCGAGGATATGAACTGTACTGGCTGCCGAAGCCTGTCGCACTTCCCTGGGCCAATGATTAAATGAATGACAGATGAAATGAAATTATAGTGAAGAGTGTTGCTGGAATGACATTGTGACAAGGAGTGACCGGGATTTGAACCACGGACCCAGCGGTGCTGCCGCCTAAGCTACAGAAGCTTACAATTTGTGTGATAAACTGTGTTATTGTGATGGCTGTACTAGTGTAAAGGTGAAGATTGGAAAGGAGGCGGCCGTGGCCTTAAGTTAGGAAGCATCCCAGCATTAGCCTGGAAAACCATTTCCAGGATGGCTGTGGTGGGAATAGAACCCTCCTATACTCAGTTTACCTCATGAGGCTGATTGTACCCCGTTCCAGCCCTCACACCAGAATTGAAATTCCTTGGCAGAGCCAGGAATCGAACCAGACACTCCAGGGTGACAGCCAAGAACGTTAGTCTCGCGCTACAACCATGCCTATTGCTGATTGGCTGTTTCAAGGGTAATTTGTTGATCAGAGGAGACAGTGAGACAATGTTATGCCACTGTATGTTTGTTACAAGTGATTTAGGCAACAGTGAAATATAAGAATGTTTAGTGGGAGTGAAGCACCGGAGGTGGATTGTAGGTGCTGTGCCCGTTTTGGACCGAGATCCAACGACCACATTTTGTAAAATACCGACATCAGGTTAGCACGAGAAAATATATCTCAAGGTCTATCTAGGTGAATACTTGGGTCTAATCTGGCATCCCTGATCTCGGTAATTCACAAGTAAGGTAAGGTGAGAAATTATTTTGAATTAGCACATTCCTTTAAAATCTCAATTTATTTATAGATAAAAATATGATTTGAGTGGCAAAAACCTCAATAAAGATAAAACAAATCAAACTTTAGAAATCAACAGTCCCTAAAATATTACTAGAATGTCGCAGATGTGATAATCAGAAAATTAATTAGTCCATTCTGATATCCAAAAAAAAAAAAAAAATGTACACTGGCAATCACTGATCAATAAAGAGTTCTGAGTGATCCCTAATATTTACATGTTCGTAGTTCACTTTTCGAAAGATTGCATTTGATTTTTCAAATATTCGTAGCAAAACATTTCCCCCCCCCCCCAAAAAAAAAAATAGTCACTTGATTCATTCGGTGTTTTTCCAAAATTAGACTTATTTGGAAAAATTATCATATAACTGATTCGTTGTTTCATAATAATATCAATACTCGACTGACATAAAGTCGAATGTTAATAATTGTTCACAAAGATTTTCAATTTCCAAAAAAAAAAAAAAAAATTGTTCAAAAACTTTTCATAATATTTTGAAAATTTAACTTTCTTCTTTCCTCACTTTCATTGGTTAAAAGTAAAAAAAAAAAAAATTATTTTCATATGTTATTAACATTACACAAAAATTGCTATAAACAATATAAATTATTGCTATCCACCATCAGCGGATTAAATGATTTAACTCTTCACCAAAATTTTATGTTATCAAAAATTCTCTATCACCAAATATTTCATATAATCTCACAAAAAAAATTATCAAAAAAATTATTATTATTATTAATTAATTATTTTCAAAATTTCCCTTCACTTTATTTATTCTCAACCTCTCACATGATGAATGTTTTATTTGCTCATTTCCACTGTTATTATTATTATTCCAAAATAAAAATTCATTAATTATTTATTTTAATTCATATGCACTTTTCATCTTATTATTTTTTTCTCGGGCTGGTTCAACAAATCTAAATTCATGTTCTTCAATTATTTATTTAGGCATACCATCGGAACTTCGAGTTGATCAAGAAAAAATTATATTTAATATTTGGATTAACAGAATAGTGAAATCTGACAAGAATATGGGGCGGTCCACATTGCCTAACCCTTCTTTTACAAATTTAGCCCACAGGCTCTTTCAAACATACGCACATCCTTATGTGCCCACAACTACGGGAACAAACCCCACTTGGATGACCCCCAAGGTCTCCACAACTTTAAGTGTCACCAAACGCAAACTAAAATCATCACCAAAATATTCTGCACACAACATCATATTTTTATTTTTTTTAATATATTTTTTCTTTTCTTGTAATATTCTGTCAATTTCTAGACTGTGTTCTTCAGTGTCATTTTACCAATTAAATAAATTCTGGTCAATATCTCTCCTTGCCTCCCATTTACATAAATTCTCCCTAACTTGATACATTAAATACCTGCCGTTCCTTTCTTTTCATCTGAATATATATTTTTTAAGTGCTTTTGGAAAAATCATCCTGAGCTCAAATATCTTACTACTTCATTCTCTTCATCCATAAACTTATTTAAATTTATTTAAACTTCCAAACTTTTATTCAAAAATAAACAAAGTTATTTAATTTAAGTCCTTCCAACTAATTAAATTCATCCACAAATTATTATTATTATTATTGCAAAAAAATTAGGCATTATCAATGTCATAAATTATTATTATCGCCCTATTCCTTAAATAAATAAATATTTAAATCTCATCTGTGAATGATTATTATTAACAACTCCTATTATTTTTATTTAATGCATTAATTTTTAATCACAATAAACAATTAACAATTAATTTAATTTAGTTCCTAATGTTCGGAATTATCACTCCCTAATTATTTATAACTTTAAATAGCATCGTTATCATTTTAATATTATTAACTTATTCACTTCACACTTGATTATTATTATTATTATTATTATTATTATTATTATTATTATTATTATTATTATTATTATTATTATTATTATGTAAATCAAATTATTTAAATAATCCAAGCCTCAATTACTTCTGCTCTCATAATAAGAATTAAAGAAAAATACTTCTATCCCATGGAATAATCGAAATATTTCATGTCGGAACATGAATTAATGCCTGTCCTGACAAAAATCGTAGATCAAAAAATAAATTGTCAGACAGCAGTCCCATTTGTCATCCAGACAAATACAATCGAAAATCTAGCTACGGTGAAAAATGTGTGTTGATTTCTGATCGTGACTGTTCAAAAATATGGAATTCTCTAATAATACAGGTTAGTGGATAGTACATGAATAGTTGTCTTACTTCATTCTTGATGTAGAGGAAGGGCGCGTCCTGCGGTGGACACTATTCCAACAGTGTCTTCCCATGGCCATCTGCCGTATCCATATACCTCGTTCGTCTCCATGTCCTACCAATCCTACGAGTAGTTTTAGCGGCGCATGTTGATATTCGCAGTCACTCGTTCGAAATAACTCCCGCTATCACCAGTACCGTGTAACATGACGAAAAGTTGCTCAGTCATAGACTGGTACATTACTCCTGCAGATTTGAGAATAAATCTCATATTCAAATAATGCGGTTCCGTTTGCACGCTAAGATAGGAACACCTATTAGCTGCATAAACGAACTGACGAAATAAAACTTCTCCTGATGAAATTCGAAGTGCCTGATGTATAGTCACCAAAAGAAATACATCGTTCTGTAGGCTAACTTCTGTGAATGGTTTCGACACTACCATCACCTGACTGTAGAATATGTGACCTGAAAGTCAGTGAATATTCTAAGTCCATTCGCTGCCAAAAGTTAAGTTTGTTCACTCGAACAAAAACTAAGTCGTGCTGACCACTGGTACGGCGACTAAGTCCTCCGACCGTCAGAATCTCGGCGTGTATACTGTCACTTCACGTTACATAGTTCCGCACATGAGCAAATGCTCCGTTGTAATGATGTGACTATGTTAAGAATCGTGGCCTTTATGTAGTCCAGCGAGAAATTGTTCCAGATCTTTACATCTCGTATCTCGGCTTCTACTGGACCGATTTTAACGCTTGATATCTCAAATTCCTTCTCTTGTAATTGCCAGTAAAGTGTGCTAATTTCCTAGCGTCCATCTCTTCTCCTAAAGGTAATTCCAGAAAAATATTTCTCGTGACGTATGTGGGCTCTACGTCATAATCACACGTCATTCGCCCCTGCGATGCATGCTTCCCTCAGAACTCTTGAGTCTCCTCCGCGCGTTATTCAAACCATCCATTCCCTCAATCTCTTCAACTAATAACTCTTCTTTCCAAAATAATAATGTCAACATTGTCACGGACGTGTGAACGATCCGGGTATAGTGCGTCATTGAGGACGTGCTAAAAAAAGGGATTTCATTCAATTGGACTCCCTCAGAAAGTGAAAATTAAGGAGAAAGGAAGGCCGTCACAAGAACTTCCGAATTTAGTTTCAACTTGTGAAGACCGTAAGCTAGAGTATACTCGAAATTTTTGTTCCTCATACTATTCACGCCATCAGTGGTTAACTGGCTGCAGAAAACTTAACAGTATATTCGGATCTCCGACTCTCGTGAAGGAACGGCTTGGTCAAAAGATGGATTTGGCAACATTGCTGCTCTTACTAGTAGCATAAAGAAACATGAAAAAGCGAGGATTCATATCGCTTGTGCTCGTGCATTCTGTAAATTCGGTACTTCGCGAATAGATGTTCAGTTGAATGCTGAGAAAGCAATGGAGGTTTCAAAGAACAATGAAATGGTCAAAAAGAATAGGCATTCTTTATCTAGGCTAATAGATGTCGTTTGTCATTTATTCAAGCAATAACAGGCGTTACGAGGACATGACGAGTCAGATCAGTCACTGGACAGAGGAAACTACGGTACATAGAAACCTTGGATTTGCTGAGCATGTATCACCATTTGCTACATGACCATTTACGTCATTCTACTATATTTCGAGGAATGCCATCTACCATTCGGAACGATTTAACAGAAGCCATTAGTGCTGTAATGGTAGATGCTATTGCGAAGGAACTTGTAGCACTCCTTGTCGATGAATGTTCTGATGTGAATAATAAATCACAGCTATCCACAATTTTGCGCTATGTGGACGCTGCTGGAGAAGTTCACAAACGATGCATTGGCTTCACGGACGTTAGTGCTAACAGGTCGGCTGAGGCTCTGCACGCCTATGTTTTGTCAGTATTAAAATAATTCGGATTAGGTAACAAGCTTATAGCACAGACGTACGACGGTGCGAGTGCCATGGCTGGTCATTTAGGAGGATTGCAGGTTAAAATAAAACAAACACTTCCACGAGCTCTGTTCGTTCATTGCTAGTGTCATGTGTTGAACTTAGTGTTATTATTGCACCAGGCAGGTAGGGGAATAACAAAATTCCGAGTATTTTTCTGATCTCTTTCTGGAATGTCTAATTTATTTTCTCATTCTTCCAAGAGAACTGAAATTGTAGAAAAACAATTACCGTTAACAGCACCAACTCACTGGAACTTTAACTCGAGACTTGTTAACACAGTTCAATAGCAGAAAGGTAACCTACTCATGTTCTTTGAAAGTTTAACGTAGTGGAAACTGGGAAAACGATGCTATAGTACAGGCTCAGGGATTTGTGCATTTTTTGAAAAAAATAAATAAACAAGTTTCGTTTTTAATGTGTACTCATTCATGTTTGGCCACACCGATGATCTCTTTAACATTCTGCAAAACAAAGATAATAGAGACCAGAGATAGATTAAAGAATTTCAGAAGGGAAGCCTTCTGAAATGTCTGGGAAATAACATGTTCTAGCGCAGCCGATGTACCAGCACAGAAGAGAATTAAAGGCAAGGATCACCCAAAGAGAATTTTAGGAGACAATTCTGTGAAATTCTGGATAATGTCATTTGCCAGATAAATGACAGATTCTGTAATATGGAGCGTTTTAACTTCTATTTCCTCTTGGATGCAGAAAAATTTAGAGAATTTAGCATTTCGTTCCCAAACTTATTGTTTTTAAATCTCATAGAAATCTACGGGTCAAGTTTCGATCAAGTATGTATGAAAAACGAACTGACAGTGCTCTAATCTGCTATTGATCAAGAATTTCACAAGAAATCAGTGGCCGAAATCGTAAGAATTATGAACCGAAGGCAATTAGTTAATGCTATGCCTGAACTGTACAATTTAGCATGTTTAATACTTAAGGTGCCATCTACTACAGCCTCTGTTGAACGTACCTTCTCAACACCCAATCGAGTGAAGTCACTCTGCAGGTCCACCATGTCAATGATGACAGCTGCTTTGTTCACGCACGAAGCACGCAAACGGTAATTTTACGGATGTTGCCACGGAAGTGTACCTGAAGAAACCCTGACGAATGGAACTTACTTTCAAATAAATTATTCCTGGTTTTGGCAGAAGACGGTTGGAGGTAAGTTATCACTCGAATTATTCAGTTTTGAATTCTTAATCATTTATCTACTGTCGCGTACCTAATCTGTGGTATAAAATTCATTTCAGTCACATGTATGGTGTATGGTGCTGGAATATTCACAAACGTTGGTGTACTTTCCTTCTGTAATTGTTTCAGATGAGTATAACCCTTTGTCTTGCTATACCACCTGACTTCAGACATGCAATTACATACATCGTTTTGTAATCGATGAGCACGTACATGAGTGTTGTACATCCCTGTTGTTAAGTTGTTTCGTGTGTGAGATTAGTTTTTTCAGACCTCACCTTAGTTGCATTGAACCTTTATTGCTTTGACACCGAAATCGAAACATGCTAACACTTCCGCAAAGATAAAACTGTAATGCGACGTTGTTATTATTGTTATTATTAGTTGTTTCTAGGACCCCACTCACATCTCTCTCTCTCTCTCTCTCTCTCTCTCGTTCCCTCTCCACACAACGAGGAGTCTATTTGTTATTTTATGTAATGGCTTGTGAAAATCTGTCTACCAATCTGTAATACTGAAAATATTTCGTGTGTGTACATGTAATTACTACTGTGTACCAACCAAGCACTCACCTGCAGTGTATTTATTTATTTATCTGCAATATATCATACAAGAAGTATTGGAAGGCCTAGTGAGAAATGGCAGGCAACATATACATAATTTATACTTCACTGGCACAACTTGCATGCACATTTCATTTTCACAGTATTTACTGTTTCACAAAGATATGTAACAGTATTTACATATTTAGAATATTTATAACGAGATAAATTACATACTAAACATTATCCTGCTCACTCTCGCACCTTGGCCACATCATTCATTCATTCAAGACTATCAATCATTCATATGAAAGTTTATTTAAAAATATGATTTGAATATGACTTGAATCTCTGAAGAGGCACGTTCTTCGCAGAGTGATCCATAACCACGCAGAGCTGTCGTAGGCAGCCATTGCTACACCTCGTCCTCTTCAATCTGAGCGATATGCCAGTAACTGTCGGCAAAAGGAGTCAATAGAAACGAACCCCGTGTGTGTGTGTGTGTGTGTTTTTTAGGAAAATCAAATCTGTTTGTTTGGCTGTTGCCTCTAGACGGAAGTTTTGACGAAGAGGACGGAGAACGACGCGAACGATTATCCTCTTGGCACGGCGCTGTACACACTCCAACTTATTCGATTTTCCCGCTGTAGTGGAATGCCAAGCAGTTAAGCCGTAAGTTCATATCGAACGGACCATGCATAAGTAGACCATTCTTAGAGCTTTGGGTTTACAACCTCTCATGTTACTGTGCAACTTTGGAGGCATTACATCGTGCCTCTTCACTTTTCAGGTTCCAATTTGGTGTGTCTGAGATACTTATCCTCAATAACTTTAAGCATTTTCACTGAGGGATAACACTGCTCACTATTTTGAATTCGTTCTGAATGGGGTTTTTAGACCTATTTATTCTCATGTACACTGAAGAAAATGGAAATTGCAACACCCAGAAGGAGTGGTGCTACATTAATGCAGTTGAACCTGCAGGACGAGTGTTCGGTTGTGATTCGATGATTACACTTTCAGGTCCCTCTGACCGCAAGATTGGACAACAATCAATACAGGATGTGCCCACCACGAGCTGCAATACATTGATGAATTCGGCGAGGCATGGAGTCAATAAGGCCCTGGATCGCTTCCTGAGGAATTGTGGCCCCTGCTTGCTGCACTGCACGGGTCAGTTGTTCCAGAGTTGTGGGTGGCTGAGGACGGTTGGCCAGTTGTCGACCCATCATGTCACACACAGGCTCAATAGGACTGAGGTCCGGGGATCTGGCGGGCCATTCTAAGGTTGTGATGTCGTGGAGAGCTTCTCTGGAGATGCGTGCAGTGTGAACCCGGGCATTGTCCTGCTGAAACATCCCATTAGCAATGTTCGCCATCATAGGGACCACCACTGGATTGAGTACACTATCAACGTACTGTCGAGCAGTCATAGTGACCTCAACAAGCACTAATTGTGATTTCACATTGAAGCCAATAGCTCCCCAGACCATAATGCTTGGTGTTGGCCCTGTGTGCCTCTCGACAATAAGGTCTGTGCGGCCCCTCTCCCAGGTACGTCGGCACACACGATTCCGGCGATCACTGCGGGCAAGACAGAAGCGAGATTCATCACTAAAGATGACCCTATGCCATTCGTCGACCCACGTCGATCGGTATCGACACCAGGCCAGCCCAACACGTCGCTGTTGTGGGGTCATCGGAACACATTCTGCAGGGACACGGGATCGTAAGCCAGCTGCACGTAGGCGATTACCAACTGTTTGTTGTGTAACGTGGGGTGCCACAGCTGCTCGAATTTGCGCTGCTGTTGCATGGGGTTCCATCCGGGCCATCCGAATGATGCGGCGATCCTCTCTCACAGTTGTCTTTCGCACTGGGCCTGTGCCAGGTTTTCGAATGTGGGTACCTTCATTTGACCACTGCTGCCATACACGTTGTACCGTAGATGCCTGTCGGCCAACACGTGCAGCGACAGTCCTTAGCGATAATCCAGTCTCACACAGCCCAATTATCCGAGCCCTCTCAAACGGCGACAGTTGTTGATAGCGTGCTCTTCTCTGTCGTCGAGGCATGTTTGACGGGGAATACTTCACTGCACAGACTGCAAGTCAACTACGCTACATCAGAGTCCGTATACTGGAGTTGATTCCTCCACGACCAATCACGTGGGGAGACCTGTAGAAACAATGCAATGGGTCTGAAACGTTGATCGTTTACATACCCACACGGCATCGTTCCTTATCTTGAAAATCAACACAAACGACCAATGCCTTCATGGTGTTGCAATTTCCATATTCTTCAGTGTATTTACACTTTCATACATTTATATACGAACTATTTACAGAAGACCGCAGCGAAAAATTATACAGATCTGATTTCATAGAGAGAGTTTTCTTTACTTTTTTGCTCCTGTGCAGCACGGTGTCATGTGCATATAGTAGCATTGATGAGGTGACAGCTAGGAAGATCAAGCACCTATATAGTGTGCCCATCTGAACAATAAATATATGATCATAGTCAGCTAGCTCACTGGGTTTCTCGAGGCATTGTGCGTCCTCCCACTCTATGATTCACAGACCTTGGATCAAGGCATCAGGATTACACTCGAATGAATATCAAATTCAAAATATAAAACTTATTTAATGAATATAAAACATTAGGCGCTACAACAATTAAATTTATAATACAATGTTCACACTTACCTTAAACTAGACAAGGAATCAATAAACAAAACCACGAAAATCAATAATGAAAGTTCCAAACGAACCTGACAAAAATCAACAAAAAATATTCACTTCCATAAAACAAATTCCCTAAATTGCAAATATGAGCATCTCATGGATCTAAGAGTATGTTTGCACAATTATTCATCTAAAATAAAGCACTCTTAACTCCCATTTGGAGTTTTTACTTTGAGTTGTGCTGATTTATCTAAAACAATTTCATTTCTTAAGGTTACACTTGAATTTCAAAATCATCATCCCTCCAAACAATTCTACAACTTGGTGTTGTTGGGGAAAAAATTCGTGCATTCCTTTGAGTATAGGAAAAATACTGAATAATTCAAATTAAGAAAGCCTCCCCAGACAATCTTAAAATTTCCATTGTTTCTCTGGAACAACATTTATATTGTTATTAATAATACGGGATTTTACAATAGTCCATGACTATATATTTAAGCTAATATGGTTTCTGAATGACTCTTGGCAAGAAATAATAACATTTAGATCACGGTACTGATGACTGGCTGATCTCAAAACATTTAACTTCACAACCGCGCAAGAGCGAGCTGTCCCCAGACCTACCACAAGGCAATTTACTGGTCTCCTTTCATGCTTGTCAAAAGTGCTTCACGCTAATTTACGAGAAGGGATCAGGCGTGCTACCCAAGCTTCAGGCAGACGAGCTGTCCTTCCTTCTAGCCAACAGGCTACTACAAATATCATTTCTTAAACTCCAAGAAACACATACACAAGATCCATTCATCATTAACATTACGCGGCCATAATCATTCGCTTGTATTGGCACAGGTGAACTTATTGATTGCGAGATATTATCATTGGTGGGTCTAACATTCATATATCAATAATGACGGGGCTTTCGACGTGGATGAACCTTGGTTCATAAAAATATGAGTCTGCCCCCTAGGTAATATTCCATTTTGGGAGGTCTTACTGACATGACACAGGAGTTGGACTATTATACACCAAACCTCCTTAAATTAGCGACTTTTGAGCGACTATACAGCAACGTCCTCTGCGCTTATACAAATATATAACACCCGTATTCAAATTTGCTTCACTGAAAACATATATATTTCCATAGAACCGCGCCCAACCACACCTGGCGATCAACTAAGAACCTGGCACGAAATCCCAGCAATATTTAGCGTGAAAATTCAAGTAAGCTATCCTAGCTTTAGTTACAATTATATTTTTGTGATATTTCGAGTAAGACATTTACTGCTTCTACTTCAATTGAGCTCCGTCTCATTATATTATTAGCACTTTGAAAATTTGCCTGGCATAAATATTAATTCATCTTTTGACATTACATTCATTAGAACCTTATTGTTCAACAATTAATTATCATTATCATTATTTCATAGAACCTCAACGGCTTCCAACATTACAACATTTTTGGTTATATTTCAACAATTACCTTTAGATTTTATTTCTTGCTTTTAAAACGTATGTTACTTTTACGTTAAATCACCATATGACGTGATTTCAAAAGAGTACAACTCCACTGAGTATTTATATTGAACACTATTTGCTTGCCACGGTGGGTGAGTGGTTATAGTGTCGGACTACCAACCCCAAGATTGCAGGTTCACCCCTGACCGTGGTAAGTGATTTTTGAAAGGCGACAAAAATCACGACACTCATGTCATACGTTGTTGGCATGTTAAAGAACCCATTTGAATTCAGTAGGCCGTGTTCAATGGCAAAATTAATCTCGGGATTTTCCGCCAACACAAAGTTCCTCCATTCTCTACTTGACAGCGCTGTAGTGTCAAGGAGTTTAGATATCTAACCTCCTTGACTTTCATAGCGTTCAAAGGAACGACGAAATTCGACATGCAAGCTACCCTCTGGGTGTCAATTAACAAAGCTTGCACCAGGCACCCGAGGCCATACGATATTATTATTACTATTTAATTAGTTAATATATGATTTATTTATCGTTCAGAAAACCCGTACACTTCATTCTATACACTTTATATTCCTTATCCCTGTTCGTATGAGAATACCTTCCCACGTATTAGTTTGCACGAATCCTTTGCCTTCAAAACAACACATAATCGAATTGTTCTACTTACTTGATTATTCCTTGAGCGGCTGGCTCCAGGTTCCCAATAAATTAGCCTCATAGCCTACATCTTTGGGTTTTAAGCCCCCATAATACACTTCAAAAAACTCGCGACATACACTAATTCCTTCCTAACATTTAACATTTTTTAACACTAATATCCTCGACTTGAGGTGTAAAAATCATATTTCTTTTAACACTTTATAACACTAAAATAATACACTGAAAAATTATATTTAACACTTGAAAAGATATTATCTACAAAATACACTTTATAACACTGTGGTTACACTTATTTCTTCACACGTTTCTGACACTTTCTCCCTACTCCAAAAAGGTTCAGATACCAGCTGTTTTCCCTAGTTCTGGCTCAGAACTGGGACGATTGGAAGTCTCTTTCTCTGCATTCGCTTGACTGGTATGGATACTCCTATCCTACACCGGTTTTCCTATAGTAATCGGCACTTGGTCAGTTTATAGCACGATACT
Organism: Meconema thalassinum; assembly: GCA_946902985.2. Taxonomy (NCBI): domain Eukaryota; kingdom Metazoa; phylum Arthropoda; class Insecta; order Orthoptera; family Tettigoniidae; genus Meconema; species Meconema thalassinum. Next base: position 17,356,236 of record OX336389.2, on the reverse strand, counting down.
ACACTCGTTCAGATTGCAAGTTGAGATCTTGCATAAAGTCTTTACTTGGTACGGTCCTAGAGTCGCTATTTCTATAATTACAATGCGCTCTAACAATATTTCTCTTTCGTCCACGTTTGGACCTTATTTTATGAATACTACCGTATTCTGTTCTTGGCGCGATTTGTGAAGTTTTTCACACCTTGTCCTATGCAGTTAATGTCCTGCTTTTTATGTCTTTAACCTGACGTCACTTAAGCGCTAATCCCCTAAGCACAGGAAGATTTAGGCTATTATCCTACGTTAGACCCTAATGTGGTACTTTAACGCACTGGATAAAGTTAGAGATCACTACTCTTTAAAAGTACTCGTTCACTGTCGAGATAATTCGGTGTTTCTTCGATAACTGATACTGAACTTGAGGCTTTACACGCCTCCGTCGGCTGAAGATATTTTCTTGGCCTATAATACTGTACTTTGCCAATGTTCAATTCTGATTCTGACTATTCGCAGCACGACAATGGTTTCTTTTGACAAAATTACGAAGATTTACTGTACGATGATACTGTATGACCACTCTTGTTGGTCCAGCGTAGACTACATGATCACGACTTGGTGGAGCAACGCTTCCCGCTGAATGACAATTGACGCAGCACCTCCTCTAAAGGAGTACTCGTAGACGGCATGAAGTTTGAAACAGCGTCACGTCCCTTAGGACTCTGAAGACTGAATGTTTTCCTTTGCGCTCAATGGGTTTATATTTGATTCGGCTAAAAATAAATTAGATTCGCTCCCTCTAAAATTATTTTCCAAAGTAAGCGTCGCACGTTCTTAAAAAAATATCTCCTTGGAGCTCATGACCTGAATGTCTCAACGATACTAAAAATTTCGTAAATCGATCGTGAAAAGTTCGATTAAAAAGTAAAATATCTCCTGAATTAGGTGGGCGTACAATTTCTTTTTCCCCTTCTCTAGGCTACCGGTTAGGTGAACCCCCAATGACGTCGTGATGACCTTGCATTTTTAAAATGTTCAATAATTATAAGCTTTTATAACTCTACAATTCCTAATTTCCAGGATAACTAACATTGCCGGTGAAATCCTTCAAGATTATTGCATATTTCTTGCTAATTTCAATTATTTGCTATTGCTTCTGGTCCTGCCTACCAAACACTGTTGTCATTTTCTCGCTGAGTAAGGACTTCCCAGTAGATTTTCCCTCTCACTCATCTCAATGGAAAATTTTCTCAGTGATTGAATCCTTCGATGCAAGCACTTTTCGAGCTAGCGGGCTGATGATCTCATATGCAGCTGTGTGCCTTGACTCAACTCTTACGCCATGGTCCATGCGTCACACAGAGGTGATCTCACGCATCCCTCTTGCTAAGTTAAAACTGTACTGAAGTCTTCTGAAGTTTACTTTCTTCCCAAACTACAAGATCATGAATTCGAATCTTGTGCACCCCACTAGGGCACAATAGTGAAGAACCCTAAATTACTCAGGAAGTAACTTGAATCGCCTGTGATCGAGCTCCTTGAACACCACACACTGTGTTCGACCCTCTGGGAATGACCTCACCCATGCCAATAAGCTACCCCGGCTGTTAAGCTTTTGTAGCTATATCAAAAGTCTTTCATGAGACAATAATTGATCAAAGGACTTAGCCCAATCTTGTGCGATACAAGCTACTGTACTTGTCTGGCTGATTCAAGTAGAACTGAAACACATCAATGACTTTTGTCAATAGTGTAGTACAAGAACGACGCGGAAGAAAACCGTGCTGATTTGGGTCGAGCAGATTGTTCTCCGGCAGGACTTCTAGTGCACTGTTTGCTACTAGCCGCTCCATACTGTATTTAAACATTATAGATGTACATAGGTTTGTAATGTGCAATATTTGCTCTGTCGCCTTGGTTATAGACTGGCACCACATTCGCACATTTCTACTCATACGGCACAGAATCCTGGTTACTGGAGGGGTCAAATTACGCACACAACAAGAGCTTCCATCCCGGAACATCATCTGGCCCGGTCATAGCATATGGTCGAATCTTCCGTAAGCTGTCAATCACCTCGGGTGTTGTGAAGTACAGATTGGAGAGAGGGAGAGTGGAGGGGGTCATAACTTGCAGATTGTCACGTCATATGCCTGTCTCAGATCAACAATCAATTTCTTGCAAATTCACGTAGCCTTCCAGGGTCAGTGCTCTCTCTGTCACGTGATACGGCTTATCACCTATCATGACGTGTTACGACGTCTCAGAGCAAGAATCCATTTCTTGCTTAAGTCAGGTGGCCTGTGATGAATAGACTCGTCATCAGACCAAGTGTTTAGTCACCACATGCGGTAAGTGCTGTGCAATATGAAAACTAACAGGTTAGTGTCCCCCGCTCGGTCTTCATAGTGTGTATACCTTGGAACATTTGCCTCTAAATTCAATGCATAATGATTTTAGAAAATATCTCTGGATTGCACATTGAATGCTACATTATACAGCAAACTGGCGAATACGAGTACAAATCGTCTAGTTTGTACTGTAACTGTCCAGTGGGATTGGTTGGATCCGGACTGTTCAGCTACGGATTAGATGTATACATCAAGAATCAATGCTCTATTCTCAGCTTGGACACGGAACACTAACAAGTTATAAGATGCCTTCAAATTATTTCATTAAGTAACGATTTCACCCAAAGGAACAAACTAGCCTCAGTTGACCTCAAATGACCAGTTCATTTCTAAATTAGCCTTTGTGTCTATTGCACCACTGTGAGGTGGCAATGACTTCTTTTCAGGATTGTCACCGCAGATGAGCCACTTTAGCCCACCTTAGTGAAATGAAAACATCTTAGCTCAACCGTGAAGAACTTCCTGAAAGAGCTGGGCAACGAAATTTAACAGGAGATAGATTTTACGGTACAACAAATGTTTCAAGGTCGATAGTGACTTGGTGGTGAAATGTTTGACTCTTCATATGGCAGTCGCAAGACAGATTCTCTGTGAAATGGATCTTGTCTGCCGATCGCCCCATGCATAACGACTGGTACCTAACTAATTAACAATGCTATTGGTTTTACGCCCATTTTAAATACTAAAGCTTTTAGAAACGCCGGAGTACCGGAATTTTGTCCCATAGGTGATATTGCGCATCCTCAAATGCAAACTGACTGTGCCATGATTCAATCCTGCAACCTTGGGACAGCAGATGAGAAGGTTACCGCTACGCCATGCAGGCAGTCATTGGCTGACATGCTCCGTATAAGACTATGGAGGTGGGCCAGTGTGGCACAGTGGCTTCACCCGTTCATTGCCCAATTTGCTAATAATAATAATAATAATAATAATAATGGTGTTTGAAGACATTCTTCAGTGTTGCCTTAGTAAAAAAAAAAGTCTGCTACTGTTCAGTCGGTCAACACGATTGTTCCCTAATCCTGAAAAGATTACATCAAACATTTGTTTTTGAATATTAATAATAATAATAATGTTGTATGGCCTGCATTGAGGTATCCATGCCCACAGTAAAAATGCCTACTGTCGACCAAAATATTATGTGCACTCGAGTTTGAAAGTTGTTTCTGAAGTAACCAATACACCTAAATAAAATCCAATAATATCATCTTTTTCGTCATTCAATTTTACGTTAGTTCATGTAGGTTTGGAATTTTTAATTTATATTTTATTATTTTTTATCGCAGTTGAAACACAAAAAGTGCCCGTTTTTAAGCGTGTTTCAACCATGGGTCACATTTAAGAATTATTATCTCACAAACCCGTCATCAGATCGAATCCAAATTTTAACACAATATACATGGGAATGTTATATAACTGGTTTATTAATTTCAAAATTTTATGTGTTCAAGAATGAAAGTTCTTATCATTTTTGTAAGGTAACCTTTTCTCGGCTCGGGGTCGTTGGAAACTGTAGTTCTTGGTTGCATTGAAATCCTTATACATCAAAAAGTTATGCTGCATGACTGTGAAATACGTAAATTAATTCACTTATTTTATACAGCTTGCACCGGAGCGGCTAACTAGTGAACCATGTCTTAATTCCCCGTATAAACCGATATAAAATAAGTGAATTAATTTACGTATTTCACAATCATACAGCATACCTTTTTGATGTATAAGGATTACAACGCGACCAAGAACTACATTTTCAAACCACCCCGAGCCGAGAAGAAGTTACCTTACAAAAATGATAACAACTTTGTTTCTTGGGCACACAAAATTTTAAAATTAATAAACCACTTATACAACATTCCAATGAATATTGTGTTAAAATTTGGATTCGATCTGATGACGGATTTGTGAGATAATAATTCTTAAATGTGACGCATGGTTCAAACACGCTTAAAAACGGGCACTTTTTGTGTTCCAACTGCGATAAAAATATTAAAATATAAATTTAAAATTTCCAACCTACATGAACTAACGTAAAATAGAACGACGAAAATGATGATGTTATTGGATTTTATGTAGGTCTATTGGTTACTTCACAAACAACCTTCAAACTCGAGTACACATAATATTTTGGTGGACATTAATACTTCTTATGTAACAGGACGACCACGTTGGGTAGCTACGACAATAATTCCGGAGACTGGAGCTTCAAAAATGGGTGTTGACAGTGATTAACTTTAGTGTTTTTCCACAATCCCTCCAGGCAAATGCCGGGATATTACCTCATTTGTCAAGATCCTGGCCTAGTTGCAAACTCTACTACAGTCAACACAGAAACACAGATTATCAGACAAATTGAGTACGCATCCAAGTACACGGGGATGATGCCCAAGATGTCCTAAGCCCCTAAAACGAATTGACAGCAACAACAACAACATTGACTTCAATCTGATTACGTGCTAAATACCATTCGATTATCTTCCACATTTACATACAATTGACTGGATTGCACCTCAACCATCCCAGGCAAGAAATTGGGTAAAGGTGACCGTGGCCTATTAGAAAGTATCTTCCCGTCATTTGCCAGGAGATGACGCAGGTAAACCATTGAATTCCGTTTCAACAAAAGCCGATTTGTGTGGTTCAAACTCAATCGCCTGGCCCTATGGCCTTACAGCTCCTGGTATCAGACAGCATTCTCATACAACCAAGTTCGCGTCACTCCTAAGCCCCTAACTGAGATGTTGTTAGTAATAAAAACACGGTGGTTCAAGTTAATTCAACACCGTTCTCGTTTTCTGCGTAGGGCAGTGTTGTCTGGGCTAATTTATTCACAGGCTGAGGGTGCCTTGCTAATCTGGCCATTACTCTTGCTTTGCGGCACCAAGAGCCAGCCAGCCAGGCCCTGGTCACCAGATTACTTTCCTAACCTTATCTCATCACACGACACCTGTACAACTTTCTAGATACCAGTGTGGATTATCTGCCTGCATAAAAATATATGTCGAGATTAATGTATTTGTTTGTATGACGTCAGAATTGATTTTCTGTCCTGATGAGCAAAACTCGCTACAGTTGTACTTGGATAATTCTAACGTCAAAGGACCAGTAAAAAAAATTCCATAATGATTCACGTTAAACAGACAACGGTACTGTATAATAACTGTCAAAGTCAAAGTTTTGTATGGAACCCGGGCTTTGATGACGACATCTTTGCTCTGTACACACACTTAAAAACACAGGCAAAACCGAACTTCTTAACAAGCACAACTCTAATCAAACCACACAGCACGCACTACCAGACAGGTAGTTACAGTATCAGACACTGTTATGAGTTATGAGATGTGGAGCGTTGCAAAACAAAGGGAAGGGGGGAGGTAGGGGTTGGGCATTGACCTCGGAAGGAGCGTCGCAGGCGTGTTGTTAGTCAAGTAGACAAAAAAATCGAGTAGTGTCGCATGCCAATAATACAACGTCGCTTTTCGGGAATTCCAGACCCAACTGTTTGGCTTCCGATTGGCTTTTTACACGTTAAAACTTAGAATTATCCAAAATATTATTTTAATTAACCATGATTTTTTAGCATTGTTTGCATATAAAATGTTAGGGACCAAGAGAAAAATTCGAATTAAGGAAGATTCCGAATTATAGAAGTTCGAATTAGCCACGTTCCACTGTGTTTCCAAGCAAACGCTAGTGAATAGGCGTGATCTGTAAACAAATGGTGTTTAACAGGTAGTTCCGTGACGAAGTTAGGGGCCTACTTTTCTTACAGTTAAGATTCAAATGAAATTCCATTAGTTTCTGACATGATGCAAACAAGGCTAATGTTCCCCTGGATAGACTTATTTAGGATATTTCCTTTCTACAAAATCATGCTGATAGCACAGGCATTATAATGTTTGCTTAAAAGTAGAATTAAAATAGTATGGCCTAATAAAGCCGTATAGTATGTTGGAAATGGTTTCCTTGCATGGATTCTGAGATATTGAGAATTCATAGATCAAACGCGCAGGGGGAGTTATTAAGTAGTTGGAAGAAACGTGAACGTGCGCAAATATCTCATAATGCACAGGGTGTACAGTAGGTATATACAAAATTTGGTAGAAATCACTAAATGCAAGTTGCATGCAGTTCAACACACAATTTATAAACGTACATACAGTTAGGTCGCCTCCGTAGCGTAGCGGTCAGCATGGTACGCTGCCGCCCCGGAAGTCCTGGGTTCGATTCCCGGCTCTGCCATGAAATTATGGGATTAAGGCTTCCATCTCACTCCACCGCCACAATGTTCCTTATGGGATTAAGGCTTCCATCTCACTCCACCACCACAATGTTCCTTATGGGATTAAGGCTTCCATCTCACTCCACCACCACAATGTTCCTTATGGCATTAAGGCTTCCATCTCACACCACCACAATGCTCCTTATGGGATTAAGGCTTCCATCTCACACCGCCACAATGCTCCTTATGGGATTAAGGCTTCCATCTCCCTCCACCACAATGTTCCTTATGGGATTAAGGCTTCCATCTCACTCCACCACAATGCTCCTTATGGGATTAAGGCTTCCATCTCACTCCACCACCACAATATTCCTTATGGGATTAAAGCTTCCATCTCACTCCACCACCAGAGTGTTCCTTATGGGATTAAGGCTTCCATCGCACTCCACCACCACAATCTTCCTTATGGGATTAAGGCTTCCATCTCACTCCACCACCACAATGTTCCTTATGGGATTAAGGCTCCATCTCACTCCACCACCACAATGTTCCTTATGGGATTAAGGTTTCCATCTCACACCGCCACAATGCTCCTTATGGGATTAAGGCTTCCATCTCACTCCACCACAATGTTCCTTATGGGATTAAGGCTTCCATCTCACTCCACAACAATGTTCCATATGGGATTAAGGCTTCCATCTCACACCGCCACAATGTTCCTTATGGGATTAAGGCTTCCATCTCACTCCACCACATTGTTCCTTATGGGATTATGGCTTCCATCTTACACCACCACCACAATATTCCTTGTGGGATTAAGGCTTCCATCTCACTCCACCACTAGAGTGTTCCTTACGGGATTAAGGCTTCCATCTCACTCCACCACCACTGTGTTCCTTATGGGATTAAGGCTTCCACCGCACTCCACCACCACAATATTCGTTATGGGATTAAGGCTTCCATCTCACTCCACCACAACAGTGTTCCTTATGGGATTAAGGCTTCCATCGCCCTCCACCACCACAATATTCCTTATGGGATTAAGGCTTCCATTTCACTCCAATGCCACAATGCTCCTTATGGGATTAAGGCTTCCATCTCACTCCACCACAATGCTCCTTATGGGATTGAGGCTTCCATCTCACTCCACCACCACAATATTCCTTATGGGATTAAGACTTCCATCTCACTCCACCACAATGCTCCTTATGGCATTAAGGCTTCCATCGCACTCCACCACCACAATGTTCCTTATGGGATTAAGGCTTCCATTTCACTCCACTGCCACAATGCTCCTTATGGGATTAAGGCTTCCATCTCACTCCACCACAGTGTTCCTTATGGGATTAAGGCTTCCATCGCACTCCACCACCACAATATTCCTTATGGGATTAAGGCTTCCAACTCACTCCACCACCAGAGTGTTCCTTATGGGATTAAGGCCTCCATCTCACTCCACCACCACAGTGTTCCTTATGGCATTAAGGCTTCCATCTCACTCCACCACCACAGTGTTCCTTATGGGATTAAGGCTTCCATCTCACTCCACTGCCACAATGCTCCTTATGGGATTAAGGCTTCCATCTCACACCGCCACAATGTTCCTTATGGGATTAAGGCTTCCATCTCACACCACCACAATGTTCCTTATGGGATTAAGGCTTCCTTCTCACACCGCCACAATGTTCCTTATGGGATTAAGGCTTCCCTCTAACACCACCACAATGCTCCTTATGGGAATAAGGCTTCCATCTCACTCCACCACCACAATGCTCCATATGGGATTAAGGCTTCCATCTCACTCCACCACCACAATGTTCCTTATGGGATTAAGGCTTCCATCTCACTCCACCACCACAATGTTCCTTATGGGATTAAGACTTCCATCTCACTCCACCACCACAATGTTCCTTATGGGATTAAGGCTTCCATCTCACTCCACCACCACAATGTTCCTTATGGGATTAAGGCTTCCATCTCACTCCACCATCAGAGTGTTCCTTATGGGATTAAGGCTTCCATCTCACTCCACCACCACAGTGTTCCTTATGGGATTAAGGCTTCCATCGCACTCCACCACCACAATATTCCTTATGGGATTAAGGCTTCCATCTCACTCCACCACCAGAGTGTTCCTTATGGGATTAAGGCTTCCATCTCACACCACCACAATGCTCCTTATGGGATTAAGGTTTCCATCTCACACTGCCACAATGCTCCTTATGGGATTAAGGCTTCCATCTCCCTCCACCACAATGTTCCTTATGGGATTAAGGCTTCCATCTCACTCCACCACAATGTTCCTTATGGGATTAAGGCTTTCATCTCACTCCACCACCACAATATTCCTTATGGGATTAAGGCTTCCATCTCACTCCACCACCAGAGTGTTCCTTATAGGATTAAGGCTGCCATCGCACTCCACCACCACAATGTTCCTTATGGGATTAAGGCTTCCATCTCACTCCACCACCACAATGTTCCTTATGGGATTAAGGCTTCCATCTCAATCCACCACCACAATGTTCCTTATGGGATTAAGGCTTCCATCTCACTCCACCACCACAATGTTCCTTATGGGATTAAGGTTTCCATCTCACACCGCCACAATGCTCCTTATGGGATTAAGGCTTCCATCTCACTCCACCACAATGTTCCTTATGGGATTAAGGCTTCCACCTCACTCCACCACAATGTTCCATAAGGGATTAAGGCTTCCATCTCACACCGCCACAATGTTCCTTATGGGATTAAGGCTTCCATCTCACTCCACCACAATGTTCCTTATGGGATTAAGGCTTCCATCTTACTCCACCACCACAATATTCCTTATGGGATTAAGGCTTCCATCTCACTCCACCACTAGAGTGTTCCTTATGGGATTAAGGCTTCCATCTCACTCCACCACCACAGTGTTCCTTATGGGATTAAGGCTTCCATCGCACTCCACGACCACAATATTCCTTATGGGATTAAGGCTTCCATCTCACTCCACCACCACAGTGTTCCTTATGGGATTAAGGCTTCCATCGCACTCCACCACCACAATATTCCTTATGGGATTAAGGCTTCCATCTCACTCCACCACCAGAGTGTTCCTTATGGGATTAAGGCTTCCATCTCACTCCACCACCAGAGTGTTCCTTATGGGATTAAGGCTTCCATCTCACTCCACCACCACAGTGTTCCTTATGGACTTAAGGCTTCCATCGCACTCCACCACCACAATATTCCTTATGGGATTAAGGCTTCCATCTCACTCCACCACCAGAGTGTTCCTTATGGGATTAAGGCTTCCATCTCACTCCACCACCACAGTGTTCCTTATGGGATTAAGGCTTCCATCTCACTCTACCACCACAGTGTTCCTTATGGGATTAAGGCTTCCATCCCACTCCACTGCCACAATGCTCCTTATGGGATTAAGGCTTCCATCTCACACCGCCACAATGTTCCTTATGGGATTAAGGCTTCCATCTCACACCACCACAATGCCCCTTATGGGATTAAGGCTTCCATCTCACACCGCCACAATGTTCCTTATGGGATTAAGGCTTCCATCTCACACCACCACAATGCTCCTTATGGGAATAAGGCTTCCATCTCACTCCACCACCACAATGCTCCTTATGGGATTAAGGCTTCCATCTCACTCCACCACCACAATGTTCCTTATGGGATTAAGGCTTCCATCTCACTCCACCACCACAATGTTCCTTATGGGATTAAGGCTTCCATCTCACTGCACCACCACAATGTTCCTTATGGGATTAAGGCTTCCATCTCACTCCACCACCAATATGTTCCTTATGGGATTAAGGCTTCCATTTCACTCCACTGCAACAATGCTCCTTATGGGATTAAGGCTTCCATCTCACTCCACCACAATGCTCCTTATGGGATTGAGGCTTCCATCTCACTCCACCACCACAATATTCATTATGGGATTAAGACTTCCATCTCACTCCACCACAATGTTCCTTATGCCATTAAGGCTTCCATCGCACTCCACCACCACAATGTTCCTCATGGGATTAAGGCTTCCATCTCACTCCACCACCACAATGCTCCATATGGGATTAAGGCTTCCATCTCACTCCACCACCACAATGTTCCTTATGGGATTAAGGCTTCCATCTCACTCCACCACCACAATGTTCCTTATGGGATTAAGACTTCCATCTCACTCCACCACCACAATGTTCCTTATGGGATTAAGGCTTCCATCTCACTCCACCACCACAATGTTCCTTATGGGATTAAGGCTTCCATCTCACTCCACCACCAGAGTGTTCCTTATGGGATTAAGGCTTCCATCTCACTCCAACACTATGCTTCTTATGGGATTAAGGCTTCCATTTCACTCCACCACCACAATGCTCCTTATGGGATTAAGGCTTCCATCTCACACCACCACAATGCTCCTTATGGGATTGAGGTTTCCATCTCACTCCACCACCACAATGCTCCTTATGGGATTAAGACTTCCATCTGACACCACCACAATGCTCCTTATGGGATTAAGGCTTCCATCTCACTCCACCACCACAATGTTCCTCATGGGATTAAGGCTTCCATCTCACTCCACCACAATGCTCCTTATGGGATTAAGGCTTCCATCTCACACCACCACAATGCTCCTTATGGGATTAAGGCTTCCATCTCACTCCACCACCACAATGTTCCTTATGGGATTCAGGCTTCCATCTCACTCCACCACAATGCTCCTTATGGGATTAAGGCTTCCATCTCACTCCACCACAATGCTCCTTATGGAATTGAGGCTTCCATCTCACTCCACCACCACAATGCTCCTTATGGGATTAAGGCTTCCATCTCACTCCACCGCCACAATGCTCCTTATGGGATTCAGGCTTCCATCTCACTCCACCACAATGCTCCTTATGGGATTCAGGCTTCCATATCACACCACCACAATGCTCCTTATGGGATTAAGGCTTCCATCTCACTCCACCACAATGCTCCTTATGGGATTAAGGCTTCCATCTCACTCCACCGCCACAATGCTCCTTATGGGATTCAGGCTTCCATCTCACTCCACCACAATGCTCCTTATGGGATTCAGGCTTCCATCTCACTCCACCACAATGCTCCTTATGGGATTTACAGCTTCTGGTGAACGCCATTGCTAACTCCCACAATTTCTTTGCACTCTGACAACTTTCATTTGGGGTGCCATAGCGTTATCATCTTTATTGTTTGGGCACAGGCACAACACTGGTTACTTTTTTCGAGCGCAGCTAACTTATTGCGGTTGCTGCCAATAACAATCTTGAACCCGGGATCTTGGAAGCAACAACATCAACCTTAGCAAAAATGTCTGGCATTTGTGTAATTCCAACTGCCATTCTAGAGGTCAACCAGCCGTGGTGGCCGAGAGCACTAACGCACTGGCATCGGGTGAGCCTGGGCTGAAATGCCACCTCTGCCGTCCTGGTAATGGTTTTCATGGTTGTCGATTGTCACCACCAGGCAAATGCCGGGATGGTTCCTTTCAATAGGTCCAAAGCCAATTTCCATCCAAAATTCCTTTGCTTGCCCATCCTAAATTAATTAATGAAATTAATTCTAGTGGTCAGCAGCTGCCCGCAGCGAACACTGCCACCTCCATAACTGGGTCAATTACGAGGCACGTCCAGAAAGTAAGATCCGTTTGGTAATAAAATTGAATTGTGTACAGACACAGAAAAATTATTTATTGCACAACATTCTACACCTCTTAAACTACTTTTCCACATAACTGTGGAACTTTTGCAGGCATTTGTCATAGCGTGGCACAAGGTTTTGGATACCTTCTTCAATGAAGTTTGCCGCCGACCGTAAACGAGAGTGAAGACTCCCCTGTAATATACCCTACCGTTTGGCCACCACTGTTAGGCAAATTGCGTGCTTACCAGGAGAACTGCGTATGTTTAGGAGTTCTCCTGACCACATACGCAATTTGCCTAACAGTGGCTTTTATATCGACACCCTGGCCTAGTGGAGTGGGAAGAGGTAAAGTGTTGAACAGGAGACCATGAGCATTGACCACGCCCTACCATCCCTCCTCCACAAGAACCACAAGTCCTCACCCTGACAATTTATCAATCTTATTTAAATAATGTCGCATGGTAATTCAATCAATATGCTGTGGATTATTTCGGATTCACTGGCTCAGAATATTGGAATTGCTTTCCTTCCACTTCACGAACGTATCTGATTTGTTCCGAGCGGATGGAGCAGGTCTGGAGCGAGCAGCCTGCTCTCACCACCATCTCATTGAGAGGACGCCAAACTACGGGAACTAATTCTTCATCGTTACCTCAGTCGGTCAACACTTAATGGAAACCCAATTTACGTGAATGAAAACAAATATGAAATTAATGTATAGAATTTTTATACTATGTGATTACATCATAACGACGTACGTAATACGGTGTAGGACAACATTCAGCCACCATAACTATGGTTACTCAGCGGGGAATTGATTCCAGGTAGTTGTGGAAGTTGTCCGGTGGTATCTGACAAAACAGACGCATCAGGAGTTTCTCGTGATGGTCGGCCTATACATGGCGGGGCAGTGGCAATGGAACACAACCTGTTTCTCATAGTTAAACAAATTGTTAAATGGATTCATATGCAAGCAGTTCGACATCGTGGCTAAATGGTTAGCGTGCTAGGCTTTGGCCGAAAGTACCCCGAGTTCTATTCCCGGCTGGGCCATCAGGGAGTTTAAGCCCCTGGGGTTAATTTCCGTGACTCGGGGACTGGGTGTATGTGACGTCTTAATCATCACTTCATCCTCATTACGACGCGACGCGCAGTTCGCCCACGGGCGTCGACTAGAAAGACCTGCACTCGGCCTCTCCGGAGGCTACACGATCATCATATCCGAGACATTGAGTGTAGGGGGAAAAGCATGGCCAAACGGCAAATTCAAACAGATTGATTGAAGCTATTGATGTTAACCGATTTCTTTATGTACATTAATTATTGTGTTGGCAACTTGTCCAATTGCATGAATCCATTTGTAGTAGCAGCTGTGTCACTATTTTATACAATTATACGTATTATCATCAATAAAAAAGTAATGAATAAATACTTTAATTCAGGGTAATTTACAGTTTTGTTTGACGATACCATCCTGATGCGTGGTTTGATTATACGTTTTATAGTGCATTTTGTATTCAATGTGTACAGTACCGTATATACAGTCATTCAAATGTGAAGGATATTAAATCTGGCAGGCTATAACTTGTGTTTGGTGAATTGAGGGCTAGAGTTATCCCATAACTCACCCGGGCAGCCCCATGACTCACCGTAACTACAACATGGCAGCGTTGATGTCACGTTCATGTATCAGCCAGGGCAATTACTGTATACTTCGGTGATTGAATTTAAGAATGTAACATATTGTGTAATTGGAGAAGAGCGGAGTGTGTCGTACACCGAAATGACATGTGACAGCGCTGCATGGTCATGTAAGACAGGGATGACGTTCTGCTCTGTGAGCTTGCGGGGTGAGGGGAAGGTGCAAGGAAAGGCCAGGGTCTGTCAACAGCCCGCCGTGATATCTGGTATTCCTTTCAATTTCAATAATGCTAACATAGGGCCGTTGCTCAAACCACTGTGGTGTTGCGAATGAGTGAGTGAGTCATCGACCAATGTATTTGGTTCTGTTACTATACATGGACTGGGAAACCTCATCTCTCGTCACCATCACTTCTCATAGTCCGCGATCCACATTCCTCTCAGGTTCACGCAGCTTGGACTCGAGCAGTATCCTGGTTTGTGAGTCGTATACATGAATAGACTACAGAACCATGTATTTACATTTCTGATCATTTTAAAAAGCTGGACTGATCATGAAAATTATGAATGATTTATTTATAAGAGAATTATGACTTAACTTCACGTGGTATTTATACCATGAAGGTACTCGACAACTTGAAGAAGCAATAATAGTTCAGGAGGTATATGAGAACTATAGATGGCACTGGTGACGCATAAGAAGTCAAGGAGGCTAGGTCATTCTGATGAGGACCTCACTCATGGTACAAACGGCATGCGGTGAACAACTCACGCTGCGAGCAAGTCATTCATTGTATGAACGGCGCGGCGCGGCGCGGTCCACAATTCACTATATGAAGGTCACGCGGAGAATAGTTCTTTCTTCGAACGACACGGGATCGAGATACATCATAGTGTGGTCTACAATAGTTAAATTTCTCTCGCAACGTGAAAGACGCGTAGTGGAAATCTTACGCCGTATTATCAGACGATATGAACATTTCTTTTACTGGTACTTATATACACAGAATACCACTTTATAATAGTTCGGACAACACAGCGTATTTCAATGCAAAATATAAGACTGAAAATGCAGCGAAGTGGTCAACTCAATTTAACGTTGGAACATGAGTGCATATGAATTGTGAGACATTAAGAAACCTCTTCGGTGTGCGTGTTACTGACAGATAGAAAACGAGCAGGCATTTGTCAAGCAGACGAACAATTGAGTGGAGCAAGTTCACTGAGTGAACCAACTCGAGACAAGATAAGGTCAGGACACCACCTGTACGCCCCATACATGGTGAGGATTTCTACACACGCCACGCGTAATGTAAGAAATATATCACGTTAACAGTTACTCGAAGGCTCAGTATCACAGTATTCTAACCTGTGCTATTAGTGAATATTATTACGGAAACAAATAGTGAAAAACAGGTCATAAGTACGGACACGTTGGAGTTTTATAAAATGGTTTCAATTAGAGATTTGATGTCCGTTTAAACGGTGAGATGGGGAGTTAATATGTATCGTGATTGGAACGTTGGACGAAGGTGAATCACGCTACACATCATAAAACACCATGAGGATCAGAGATGGATCGACGCTGGTCGTGAATGGGACGAATGGATCCTTGGAACCATTGTCGAAAGGGGAAACGTCTTCAGAGGTACAACCACTTCTACGGAAACGCGAAATACAACTTGAGTATGTTAAGTAGAACTTAGAATGTAACGAGTGGAATTAACTATTATGGAAATTTGGCAGTTGGAAATTCGTTCACACTTTATTGTGGGGAACTGAATTGAATTTTATTTAAGTTATGGATGTTCGAAAATTATAAGGAATTTATATGGACGACAGATAAAAGTTGAATCATAATTTGCGTGAATTGGGAAATTGTGAATATTTTCTACGACGATGAGATTAGAGGGGACGAATTTAACTATACTAGTAGGCTGATACAACATTTATGGACACTCACGAACTTTAGTAATGTTAATACTGTAGTTAACACTGACGCAGAGATTTTGAGTTAAGAGATGACAGAAAAAGCACTGCAAATGTAACTAGATGTGGATTATGGTAGTAAGTCGTGATCGTAAGACAGTATTATATGAAAGTTGTACCGGTATTAAATCAATTATAAATTATAGAAAAATGAAGTAATAATGTTCTACATACAGTATGCTGTAGTTCAAGGGATAGAGAATATTGAAAAAGCTACGTTCTTGTTGACATTGTGAATGAGAAATGGATATAGTAACTTATTGTGTAGATACCAAGTGCGAATTAATGTATTCACTAGGATGATTGTACGAAATATTTTGTATTACAGTTATTGATTAAAATCAATTGTCTTTAATTGAGAGTCAAATTGACAAGGAAAAATATTTGTGGAGTAGAATTAAATACAGTCAAATGGTTGATTGAAGGTGGTACTACATTATCCAATTGAGAGTACGAGTGCCTAACACTTAGCTGTCCAGCCAAAGTGTATAATTATATTAAAGAGTTGTCTTGATTTTTGGCCTATTAAGAGGTTATTCTATTTCGAAGAATCACAGTAATCCATAATAATAATGGATCAAAACTCCACAGCACACATGGTAGACATGGAATCGCTTTACGATGGTGTGAACTTGGGTGAAATTTAACTATGGAAATTAATTGTTAATAATTCTATCTAATGAAGCCTTTAGCATTAAACTGAAGTGAGATCATGAATAAGAGTATTGCCCTAGTAAATGTTAATGATGACTATAATTTCATCTAACGAGAATTGAGGTACTATTGAAGTAGGAATTGAACAGAAAATCGATTGGAATCGAAACATACAAGGAAATACTATAAAAATGAAGGATATAAGCATTCATGTCAATAAGAAATTGTAAAAAGGTGTATATAATTGAGTGTTTAGCTATGGACATCCATAATATGAATATATGCAATTAGTTAGAAGGAGATCGAGAAAAATAATTTTTGGTTTATATTTTTACTAACGAGCACTTTCTCAGCTGGACTAAAACGAGGAGAGATGAATTCGTGAAACTAGGAAATATCGTGAATCCATTTCTCCGTTTGAGCCCCACCTTCGGCCGTCCTTGAAATGGTTTTCCATGGTTTCTTATTTTCAACATACCGGTAGTCTGCATAGTGGCGAAGCATTCTTACCTGGAATTGAGTGCACTCATTGTCAGACTTCGTGAGGCAAAACTGAGACGGAGCAGAGCTTTCTGTCCAGACACGAGTGTAGTGAAGATGGCAACACGTCGTGAGTTAACCGACTTTGAACGTGGGATGATATTCGGCGCATGGCGCATGGGTCATATCATTTCGGAGATTACTCGCGAATTCGTGTTTCCGAGGTCAACAGAGTCGAGGGTGGATCTTCAATGTCGCAGAGATACTGTTACTATCCATGAAAACCACCGCAAGGGACGACCACGGGTGTTTAAGGAACGGACATGACGTCGCCTCAGGAGAAGGGCTACTGTGAGTCAGATCACCGCCCAGTTGAATGTTGGGAGTCAGGAACCCAATTCTTGTCGAGTCGATGCCTCGCCGTATTGAGGGCAACTCGTCATTAACATCCTATTCCGTGCCTTCTCATGACTTTTGGCGACTAGGTGTATGGCGCTAAACAAGAAGTTGGAGAGAATAGTTTTCTCAAAGTGGTAGGAGGTAGGATCGGTAAGCACGTATCGAGGATGACCAACGAGCCAGACTACAAGAAGGCAGAGCTGTTGACCATAGCCAGGGAAAGATATTCCTACGCACGTCTTCAAGGACTTCATTTTTTTTTCGTGTAGCCTCCTCGGAGGCCGAGTGCAGGTCTTTCTAATCGACGACCGTAGGCGACCTGCGCGTCGGGATGAGAGATGGAATGATGAAGATGAATGAAACGGGACAAGGATGTGGAAGGAAGCGGCCGTTGCCTATCAGAAGGTACCGTCCCAGCATTTGCCTGGTGTTGAAAATGGGAAACCACGGAAAACCATTTCAAGAACGGCCGACGGTGGGGCTCTAACCCACATGTCTACCGCGTCAGCAGAGAGCTTGGCCCCATGACCTACTGCTGCGCTTTAGCCAGCGTAGCCACTGCTGTCGGTAAGGACTTCAATGAGGCACTGTGAAAATCTTCGAAACACACAAGAAGCACATTCACACTCAGCTTGCTAATTATTATTATCGTTCTCGTCATGTGCATGATTCATTTATACTAATGAGATGGTGTGTTACTCAATCACGCGAGAACCACTGGTCCTATTTACATGAAAGTTTACATGGATGTAGCTGATTTACCCGATTAACATATAGGCTACTCTTGATTTCAATACTTTGCACTATTTAAAGATGGCGATCATTTTAGTGACGTCACTACACCTTTTTGTTTCAAAATTTCATATTTTCATTTCAAATAAAAAGAGATCGCTAAGAAATAGCAAACTTTTGATGGCATATTAGAGGTTTCAAATTTAATTTTCTATCCAAAAGGTCCTTATCACGTTTCGTGAATCTCCAACGGTTAGCGAGTAAAACCTAAATTTGTGCTATGAGACACGGTCAACGCCGAGCGGTGTAGTAGGCCCTAAAGCTCAATGTTTATCTGATTGTCTGATAGCCTATGTATACAAATCTACACCGTTTCACCGATCTGAACCAAAATTTGTATACTTACCCTTTAGAACCCGACGAGTAACACTGACTACATGAAATTTCGGACAGACCACTCTATTCCCTACATTTAGGCCCTTTGGCACAAATCTACATCGTTTCACAGATATGAACCAAACTTTATATACTTACCCTATTGAACACAGTGATCATCACGAAAATATTATGCCTCTGTAAAAGTGCGATGGTGTTGGTGCAGTACATTGAGGTTATCAAGCTGCAATAAGCGTTGGTGCTGTCAAATTACTTTCATTTATTCAGATCCTTATCCTTGAGCGCTATGTGGCGAAAAATGGCACTATTGCTAACTCAGGAGCACGGGACAGCCGAAGATATCCAAAGTGCTATGATTAATTTCCTACGTCGCTATGCGACAAAAGACGACACAATTGGTCTCTACTTTTCTAACAGCCAATGAGATATAGGCCCTAGGCAGGATCTTTTATTTCACTTAGTCCTCTTTCTATTCATATTTTTCATTTTTTTTGTAAATTACATGTGGCAGTACTGTAGTTAGTAAATAGCCGTCTCCCAATTCATTATTATCAATACCATTACGGGAAAATAACGTGGATGTTACGTCAATTATACTGTACTACTTATTACCCCCACTACCACCACCACCCACCTCAACAACAATTTATATTTTTAATTCTTGTTTCTGTTAGTTTAAATATTATTTGCCAGTCCTGTAGTACTATTCATTATCATCCATAAAACAAATAAATCCACCGGGCGAAGCCGGGCACTACTGCTAGTAACTTAATATAGTAGACTATACCTATGTTTGAGCATTCCTCATATCGGCTTATCAATAGTGTTAGTGTGTGGGCAAGGCACAAGGTCAGGCAAGCCTCATTGCCTCAGTGCCCAGGTATCATATCAAAATTAAATTATTTAATGCATTGCAATTTAATCAAACTCAATTTAAATTCGAATCTTTAAAATCATTGAATGTGAGCTTAACAGTGGGGCTCTTTTAAGACACATGTACAGTATGCAGGCCCGTCGAGAGGGGGGGGGGGAGGGCAAACGGGGCTGTAGCCCTGGGGCCCGGTCTTGCTGAGTAGAAAATCTTTGAGTACACAAATATACCCAATTTTACGTATTTGCCAACAAATTTGATATTTTATGATATTCAATGTACAGTAGGTTATCTGACCCTAGTGGATATGCTACACAACACTACAGGCTATTTCACTCAAAGTGGGGCCGGCCTAACGCTCCAGGTAGAACGTGCAGCTATAAAGGTCAGACGAGCATATCGTAGCGCGCTGCTGTGAGCCCGTGACAGCATATAGTATAATTAAGATAAGGAAAGAAGTGCTGTTGGATTGATGAAATTAATGCTTTGGAGCAGCGCGGGATTTCGCGGTGCTGGAATAGTTACAACGCAGTGTTTACCGAGTAAAGTTGACTTTGTTATTTCGTTTATAGCCGATTTAAAGTTACAAGTGTTATAGGTTTATAACGTGTGTACGTGTTAGTGGTTATTGTTTAATTGTCATTATGCTCCAAAATTTTATAACGTGTTATTGTTAAGTGTTAAAGCCTATTGGTTCATTAATGCCCCAACCTGCGTACACATTATAACTAAAGATTTTCATGTACGACACTTATGTATTGACGAATTCCTGTAGAGAAGTTAGAAGGCGGTATATAGGAAAATTTCCAGGTGCGACTATTCCAGGTAGAGAAACTGGAAGAAGGCTTGTGAACAAATTTAGAAGTACAGGTTTGATTCTGGTTGGAAAACGAAGAGTAAAAAAGCGTGTGCTTACTGATGAGAAATTAGGCGAGGTAGGGGAAAAATTACAACGTACTCCTACAAAATCGCTCAAAATACTTTCACAGCAAACACAAATTTCGATTACCTCCGCGTGGCGAGCTACAAAAATGTTAAAATTGAAACCATACAGGTTTACTGTTGTTCAAGAGTTGCTTCCACGTGTTATTGAGAGCAGGGTAAATTTTTGTAACTGGGTTTTAAGGGGTGTTGATGATGGGGTACTTGATCCGAAATTAATAATATTCTCTGATGGAGCATGGTTCCATTTAAGTGGACATGTTTCAAGTCAGAATAACAGGTACTGGTCTTCAGAAAAACCTGTTAATTTCATACATCAAACACCCCTACATGATGTGAAAATGGGAGTGTGGGCGGCAGTAACTGCTGACAGGATAATAGGGCCTATATTTTTTGAAACCACAATCACTGGCCAGAGATATAGGGATGACATTCTCGTGCCATTTTTTGAACAATTGACGGACACTGAATGCCAAACTGGATATTTCCAGCAGGACTCTGCAACTGCGCATACGGCTAACGAGTCATTAGATTTAATTGAGGAAATTTTCGACAACAGGGTAATTAGTAAACCATTGTGGCCAGCAAGATCCCCAAATCTTACGGTTTGCGATTTTTATTCATGGGGAAAACTGAAAAATAAGGTTTATGCAACAAACCCTCATACTCTAGATGAACTCAAACGGAATATAACCAAAGAAATTGAGGTTATCTCGGTAGATGAACTGAAGCGTGTAAATGAAAATTTCCTTAGACGATGCCAGAATTGTGTAGATGCAGGTGGAGGACATTTTCTACATCTTCTGTGACTAGCTGAGTAATTATTTTACTTTGATTATGTGTTATTTTGTGTACTCGCTATTAACATGCGATTCGTACGGGTGCTCTCTTGACCACAAGCTCAGCGAGTTACCGTGTGCTCGTCCGACCCTCCGCGTCGCGCGGCCAGCCCCTCTTTGAGTGGAACACCCGGTATAAAGAGAACATGTAAATACTGTAACTGTTATCTTCATATCTTCTAGGGGCAGATGACCTCGTAGTTCCGCCCCTTAAAACTACAATAACTAACTAAATTCATATCTTCGCGGCCAGAGAAATAGTAGTTTCCACTGTTTATAGCGAGGAACGTTTCTAAACATTTCAACTGGATCTATTAGCCCCTAAGCTACATAAAGGAGTGAAAGGCGTTGACATGTTTTGTGATGAGAGAGAGAGAAATTTTCAGTCAGATACAACTGAAACGACATTGCAAATTTACAAAGAAGAAAATTAGTACGGTACGTTCCAAAAATGTTAATTTAAAAAAGAATGCGAAACGTGTTTAGGGGGCTTTAAAAATAAGCTAATTTGATATTTCCACGATGTGGCGGATGGTTCTTACGGCCGGAGGGGCTCTTTAAAGACACACAATGGTTGTAAATATAAATCTTGGTGAATATTTGACGAGTATCGAATCAAGTAGTGCTTTATCCTTCCATGAATAAAGGCATTTCGATAGAGCTCATTTGGAATCAGGAACTGAGTCAGTGCTTCAAAATACAGGAAATCCATAGTTCCTATGGTTTGCTATTTTAATATCCTATATCTTAGGCGTATGAGAATAGTGGGAAAGATGCCAGCAAACCCCGTCCATTTTGATGAGGGGGCGAGTTCGTTTTCGGTGCTGTTGGACAGCAAATTGAATCAGACAAAGTTGCGCGTTCAATTCCGGATTGTTAATGGAGCTGGCTGCAGCTGTGACCTCCCCTCTTCCCCCTCCTTCCTACCACTAAGGAGACAATCATTGTCATTAGCAGCGTGAGAGAGGAATGTGTGGTGTAGATGAGCTCCACTTCCTACTCGCCTGCCTGCCTGAAATTGCATTTGCTTTTCAATGCAGAAACTGTATTGCCTGTCTATTAAATTACCCTGCTCGCCCCCATTTCCACACGTGGCACACACAGTGATGGCCTGAGTTAATGCAGAGATTGTGTAGGCTAGTTCACAGTCACAGCAGGTGAGTCAAAGTGACAGGGACACGGCTTTAGCAATGTAACTGCTCGAATAATTCAATATACACAATCAGTCTTTTAAGGGCATATTTATGTGCACAATCAGGTAAGGTTTTGTAGGTACAGTCTCACTAAAGTAATAACAAGGTGGTGTCTTCTGACCCGCATGTTCATAAGTCATACTTTCCCCAATATATTTATAATGACTGACTTAAGGAGAAAGGTAGTTTTGTTTTTATTTCAACCAAATGGTTATAGAACACTATTTACATTTCAGTTAGAATTCCAAGCTCTACGTTCTCTAACTTCAGAAAACAATCACTGAAAATTGGATCATCATAACACTCACCAGTTATTCGATATTTATGAAAGCATCTTGGTCAAGATTTCCTGCTTTATTTTGTTGGCTGAGGATCCTCTTTGTCCCTTGTCAAGACAGCCCTCGTTGGAAAACTTCTTCACGCCCCGTTTGCAGTGAGGCTCCCTTGTTCCTAAGTGCAACGATCAGTGTTAAACTCTTTCATACACTGCCTGCAGGGCAGCTTTCCTGTTCCTGTGTGAGGCACTCAGCGCTAAACTCCTTTGCACGTTACCTACAGGGGTGCTTTCGCTTTCTTGAGTGGATCGTCAGCATGAGGGCGTGCTGTGGCTGGTTTCATTCTGTGAGCATTGTATACTGCTTCTATGATCTGATTTTCCATGTTTTCCTGAAGTCGGCTTTTGATATATTGTGTTAGGTCCTCGACCTTTTCGGCAAGGGTGGCTGTTACCACCCCACAGGATTAATTCATGTCCAGTGCCTCAGGTTTACACATTTCACACAGCCATATCAGTCTCCTGTTCTTTCAAGGTCATTGACTTCCTGACCAATTAGGCCACTACAGTTCTCGTGGGTCTTTTCTCTGCACCTATCGCATTCGATTGCGCTGTCCTCATTAGTGCATTGCCTCTGACATATCGGGAAGAATTCCTTTTTGTTGCTTCTCGGTGCACTCCGGGCAGAAAGCATCTTGGTCCAGATTTCCTGCTTTATCTTGTTGGCTGAGGAGCCTTTTTCTCCCTTATCAGGACCCAGCCCTCGTTGTAAAACTTCTTCACGCTCCGCTTACAGTGAGGCTTCCTTGTTCCTAAGTCCAACGATCAGCGTGACTGGTTTCTTTCGTTGATATTTATGAAATTAGAATGCAATTTGTCACTGTTAATGCCATTTGTGTGCTGAGTCCATTGATTGACAGTTTAGCCGTAACACTCTCCGGTTATTCGATATATTAACTTTCAGTCAAAATTCCAAGTTGAACGTTCCCTAACTTAAGAAGGCAATCACTGAAAATTGGATCATTATAACACCAGTTATTCGATATTTATGGAATTATACGATTTGAGTACCCAATCCATTGATATACTAATTCTGAAAACCATGGGAAATGATAGAAGATAGAAGAAAGACCTGTAAAAGAATTAATGCTTAATAGTTCTTAAGTTTTAGACGCCGGTTTTATGATTTAGAGTAGGCCTACTCAATCCACTGATTTACTCTTTCTGAAATCCATGCGAAAAGATCGATATTTATGAAATTAGAATTCAGAAGAAAAACCTGTAAAATAATTAACGTTTAATAGTTTAAGGATTTAGACGACAACTCATAATTGCAGCATGTTAGAGCATCAGTATTTGCAAATCGCACACTTCTAAAAAAGTTATATTTATGAAATTAGAATGCAATTCGTCACTGCTAATTTATGAAAATATACGATTTGAGTATTCATTCCTTTGATTTACTGTTCCTGAAATCCATGCAAAATGATAAAGGAAAGATCTCAGAATGTTTAAATGACATGAAACAGGCGTCACAACGGCCAAAATGTAAAGTGGACACCAATTATTGAGCGTATCTTCCTGCAGCAACAGTAACTGCAAATCGCCCACTTCGTACAGCTACTTAAAAGTCTTTTTTTTAAGAAAGTATAGATATTTATGAAATTAGAGTGCAATGCGTCACTGGTAATGTATATTCTCTTTCATTTGAATGCTCATTTTTCACGATCGATCGCTTGTGAGCGCCACAGGAGGGGTCTATACTATTGAAATAATATACGAGTATATATATATATATACATATATATATATATATATATATGTGATGATGAAGATATGCTAAGGCGTATGTTTCACAAAACTCAAGCTCCTAAACCAGAGGGAGTTAGAAGGTGTGGTTTGTACCAAAATGTTCCTAATCATCTCAATAGTACAGGAAAAAATTGCATTTCTTGAAAAGTCAATGGAAACATATTTATTTGTTTATAAATTGCTTTTAAACAAATAAACAAGACGATAGACCCTGGCATAACTGTGTCACGTACAGCCGTATAGCACTAGGGCCGGGCGGGTAGTCTGTAAACATGGGGCGCACACAACCCATTGTGCAACCAGCAGCAGTGATGGGGCGGGTAGTCTGTACACTTGGAGCGCACACAACAGCAGTGATGGGGCGGGTAGTCTGTATACATGGAGCGCACACAGCAGCAGTGATGGGGCGGGTAGTCTGTACACATGGGGCACACACAACCAGCAGCAGTGATGGGGCGAGTAGTCTGTACACATGGGGCACACACAACCAGCAGCAGTGATGGGGCGGGTAGTCTGTACACAAGGGGCGCACACAGCAGCAGTGATGGGGCGGGTAGTCTGTACACATGGGGCGCACACACAGCAGCAGTGATGGGGCGGGTAGTCTGTACACATGGGGCGCACACAGCAGCAGTGATGGGGCGGGTAGTCTGTACACATGGGGCACACACACAGCAGCAGTGATGGGGCGGGTAGTCTGTACACATGGGGCACACACAACCAGCAGTGATGGGGCGGGTAGTCTCTACACATGGGGCGCACACAGCAGCAGTGATGGGGCGGGTAGTCTGTACACATGGGGCACACACATCAGCAGTGATGGGGCGGGTAGTCTGTACATATGGGGCGCACACAGCACAGTGATGGGGCGGGTAGTCTGTACACATGGGGCGCACACAGCAGCAGTGATGGGGCGGGTAGTCTATACACATGGGGCGCACACAGCAACAGTGATGGGGCGGGTAGTCTGTACAAAAGGGGCGCACACAACCGGCAGCAGTGATGGGGCGGGTAGACTGTACACATAGGGCACACACAGCAGCCGTGATGGGGCGGGTAGTCTCTACACAAGGGGCGCACACAGCAGCAGTGATGGGGCGGGTAGTCTGTACACATGGGGCACACACAACCAGCAGCAGTGATAGGGCGGGTAGTCTGTACACATGGAGCGCACACAACCAGCAGCAGTGATGGGGCGGGTAGTCTGTACACATGGGGCGCACACAGCAGCAGTGATGGGGCGAGTAGTCTGTACACATGGCGCACACAGCAGCAGTGATGGGGCGTGTATTCTGTACACAAGGGGCGCACACAACCAGCAGCAGTGATGGGGCGGGTAGTCTGTACCCATTGGGCGCACACAGCAGCAGTGATGGGGCGGGTAGTCTGTACACAAGGGGCGCACACAAGCAGCAGCAGTGATGGGGCGGGTAGTCTGTTCACATGGGGCACACACAACCAGCAGCAGCGATGGGGCGGGTAGTCTCTACACATGGGGCGCACACAGCCAGCAGTGATGGGGCGGGTAGTCTGTACACATGGGGCACACACAACCAGCAGCAGTGATGGGGCGGGTAGTCTGTACACATGGAGCGCACACAACCAGCAGTGATGGGGCGGGTAGTCTGTACACATGGGGCGCACACAGCCAGCAGTGATGGGGTGGGTAGTCTGTACACATGGGGCACACACAACCAGCAGTGATGGGGCGGGTAGTCTGTACACATGGGGCGCACACAGCCAGCAGTGATGGGGTGGGTAGTCTGTACACATGGGGCACACACAACCAGCAGCAATGATGGGGCGGGTAGTCTGTACACATGGGGTGGACACAGCCAGCAGTGATGGGGCGGGTAGTCTGTACACATGGGGCGCACACAGCCAGCAGTGATGGGGCGGGTAGTCTGTACACATGGGGCGCACACAGCCAGCAGTGATGGTGCGGGTAGTCTGTACACATGGGGGGCACACAGCCAGCAGTGATGGGGCGGGTAGTCTGTACACATGGGGCACACACAACCAGCAGCAGTGATGGGGCTGGTAGTCTGTACACATGGGGCACACACAACCAGCAGCAGTGATGGTGCGGGTAGTCTCTACACATGGGGCGCTCACAACCAGCAGTGATGGGGCGGGTAGTCTGTACACATGGGGCGCACACAACCAGCAGCAGTGATGGGGCGGGTAGTCTGTACACATGGGGCGCACACAGCAGCAGTGATGGGGCGGGTAGTCTCTACACATGGGGCGCTCACAACCAGCAGTGATGGGGCGGGTAGTCTCTACACATGGGGCGCACACAACCAGCAGCAGTGATGAATTGCTCTCTGACTTCATAAATTTCGACAATTTTTTTTAAAAGTGCGTTTAAACAAATAAATATATTTATAGAAGCCCTCATAACTGAGTAGCCAGGCGGGTGGTTTATACACAAAGCCCGCATAACAGTAAAGCCAGGTGTGTGGTATATACACATGCGAGAGTCGCACGGGTCCGCTACTCTTACTGTATATACTCTACAAGCACAGCCCACTTTACGATACGATGGAAAATATATTACGTACTAATAATGTTATTGGTTTTACGTCCCTTCAACTACTGCGGCTTTGACAGACGCCGGTGTGCGGGAATTTTGCCCCTTAGGGGATCTTCAACGTGCCATTAAATCTATTGACACGGCTCCCTTGCAATTACACACCCTCAAATGCAATGACTGCAACCTTGGGAACAGCAAGTGATAACGTTACCGCTTAGCCACGCACCATGATGAGTAGTCTACTCGCTCTCGATATAGAACACAGTGTTGTTCCACCCGTAAGCGAACGCAGAGTATTTCTAAAAGGCCCGCACAGTTAGCCTGTGTGTTTATATATTTCCAAAGGCCCGCACAGTTAGCCTGTGTGTTTATATATTTCTAAAAGGCCCGCACAGTTAGCCTGTGTGTTTATTTATTTCCAAAGGCCCGCACAGTTAGCCTGTGTGTTTATATGTTTCTAAAAGGCCCGCACAGTTAGTCTGTGTGTTTATATATTTCTAAAAGGCCTACACAGTTAGCCTGTGTGATATTATATATTTTTAAAAGGCCTGCACAGTTACCCCGTGTGTTTATATATTTCTAAAAGGCCTGCACAGTTAGCCTGTGTTTATATATTTCTAGAAGACCTGCACAGTTAGCCTGTGTGTTTATATATTTCTAGAAGACCTGCACAGTTAGCCTGTGTGTTTATATATTTCTAAAAGGCCTGCACAGTTAGCCTGTGTGTTTATATATTTATAAAAGGCCTGCACAGTTAGCCTGTGTGTTTATATATTTCTAAAAGGCCCGCACAGTTAGCCTGTGTGTTTATATATTTCTAAAAGGCCTGCACACTTAGCCTGTGTGTTTATAAATTTCTAAAAGGCCTGCACAGTTAGCCTGTGTTTATATATTGTTAAAAGGCCTGCACAGTTAGTCTGTGTGTTTATATATTTTAAAAGGCCTGCACAGTTAGCCTACGTGTTTATATATTTCTAAAAGGCCTGCACAACTAGCTTGTGTGTTTATATATTTCTAAAAGGCCTGCACAGTTAGCCTGTGTTTATATATTTCTAAAAGGCCTGCAGAGTTAGCCTGTGTGTTATATATTTCTAAAAGGCCTGCACAGTTAGCCTGCGTTTATATATTTCTAAAAGGCCTGCACAGTTAGCCTGTGTGTTAATATATTTCTAAAAGGCCTGCACAGTTAGCCTGTGAGTTTATAAATTTCTAAAAGGCCCGCACAGTTAGCCTGCGTGTTTATATATTTCTAAAAGGCCCGCACAGTTACCCTGTGTGTTTATATATTTCTAAAAGGCCCGCACAATTAGCCTGTGTGTTTATATATTTGTTATTTAACAAAATATTTTCTATTTATTTACATATTTTCCCGTTTTTATAAATAAATACATATTCTGGCGTATTTATACATAAGCACATATTTCCTATTGTTACGTGTCACCCCCCTAGTGGCACTTTTGTTAACTGGATTACGGTGGGTAGGAAGCACAACACCAATTACTGCTTAAAGAAGTAATTAACTTTATTGCGGCCAGAAAATTACACTACTCATCAGCAATTACAGACAATAGGAACCTTACTCCAGTTTCCTCAAGTCTCTTGCTTGTGGAGAGCTCTTGCCCTTTCACTTGTCAACAAACCACAGAAGTAACACCTGCCGCTAATGAGCCTAGTGGCCTTGACAGAACTACATGCAACTTCTTCCTAATGTGCGCCTACTACAGTACTTACGAGCACTTGCTGCGCTGTTCACAAGCGGGGAGAAACAATGTCACTGGATTTCGACACCACAATATCTCAGACACTCAGTGAAAGCACCTCACTCAGAACACGGCAGTCCCCTGTATGTTTCTCACTTCGCCGCTACACTAGGGGTTTCGCAAGTCACCACACTTCTGTCGCTCAGAATAAACGCTCACACTAGCTCGTAAAACACAACAACAACCCGTGCTTGACAGGTCGCACTTATATAGCAGGCCGGTGACTCAATAAACGCTTCTAGATCCATCCAGGGTTCACGGCTTCTCGAGGTTTCCATCGCTGGTCCAGTCACGAATGTTCTGGACTATCCCTTTGTCTGTAGTAGCCCTGTTTCATAAGGCGCGCGCAAAACAGGAGGCAGGCCACAGCCCAGCCTGGGCCAGTTGTGACTCATGCGGCGAGTGATGACACAAACTCAAAGCCGTAACACCACCCCCTTCCTAAAAAGGCTGATCGTCCCGATCAATCATTGGTCCGTCTGTGTCCCTCCGTAGGCTACCAGGCGATCTCGATGCACGATCTTCATCTTCGCCCTCGGGCTCCGCTGGATCCAGTAGACGACATCGTTGATCAGTTTCACGACTCGGTACGGGCCCTCCCAGGACTTCTGAAGTTTTGGTGACAGGCCTTTCTTCCGTAATGGGTTGAAGAGCCAGACCAGGTCGTCCTCGTGGAATCCGCCGGCATCCGTCTGCTGGTCGTATCGGGTCTTCATTCGGTCGGTCTCGATCCGCAGTTTCCTCCTCGCGAACGTGTGCACGTCCTCCAGTTGGTCGACCAGTTCTTGACATTACTGGCTTACCGGGATCGGATCATTCCCAGGTCGGCCGAAGGCAAGATCGACAGGTAGACGGAGCTCCCTCCCAAACATGGTCCGGGCTGGTGTGCACCCGGTGGCTTCATGCACGGCGGCGCGGTAGGCCAGGAGAAATAGTGGAAGATGTTTGTCCCAATCCCTCTGGTGCTCGCTGACGACTATTCGGAGATGGTTCTCGATGGTGCGATTGAATCGCTCCACAATCCCGTCGGACTGAGGGTGTAGTGGCGTCGTCCTTGTCTTCCGGATTCCCAGCAGCTGGCATAGGTTCTGGAACACCTGCGACTCGAAGTTCCTCCCTTGGTCGGAGTGCAGCTCCAGGGGTACTCCGTACCGGCTGACGAATTCTTTCACCAGGGTCTCTGCAATCGTCGCGGCTTCTTGGTTAGGGAGCGCATACGCCTCCGGCCATTTGGTAAAGTAGTCGCTGACGACTAATATGTAGCGGTTCCCTGCCTCGCTTAACGGGAATGGCCCAGCAACATCGATGGCCACTCTCTCCATGGGGCCGCCCACGTTGTAGGTCTTCAGTGGACCCCGTCGTCTTCGTCCTGGGCCCTTGCTGGCTGCGCAATCGTGGCACCTCGCGCAGTGATTCTCCACGTCTGTTCGGCATCCGATCCAGTAGAACCGCTCTCTCAGCTTCTCCAGGGTCTTCTTTATCCCTAGGTGTCCACCAGATGATCCTCCATGAACTTCCTTCAGGACTTCCTCCGTCATAGCCTTTGGAACGACGACTTGTTCCCGAGATGTCTTCCCGTCGGTGCTCTCCCAGGTACGGCAGATGAGGCCATCCCTTACAATCAGCGAGTCCCACTGCACCCAGTAGGACTTAAACTTTGGACTGCAGTCACTCACAATGTTCCACCCGGGTCTGGGGACACAGGCCCTCTTCCATTCGGCTATCAGTCCCAGGTCATCATCTTCTGCTTGCGCCCGCGTGAAAGATTCGCCGCTCCAGCTCCCTTGAAGTTCCACGGTAGTCCTTCGGCACTGTATCCCGGTGTTCTCCTCCCTCCTAGTACAGAAGGTGCAGTCTTCGGGGCACGGTCTTCGTGACAGGGCGTCGGCGTTAGAATGCAGTTGGCCTTTCCTGTGCTGAATCTCAAAGTTGTACTGTTGAAGCCTCTCTAACCACCGAGCGAGTTGACCCTCGGGCTGCTTGAAGTTCAGGAGCCACCGCAGGGACGCATGGTCGGTCCTGATGAGAAATTCTTGCCCGTACAGGTACCTGTGGAAGTGTTCAATGGTCTTCACGATGGCGAGCAGCTCCTTCCTGGTGACGCAGTAGTTCCTTTCTGGCTTTGACAAGGCCTTGCTGAAGTAGGCCACTACACTTTCCTCGCCGTCCACTACTTGCGACTGGATCCCCCCTATGCCAAAGTCGCTGGCATCGGTATCGACGATGAACCTTGTTCCAGGTCTGGGGTAGGCCAGAATAGGCGCGGTGCACAGAGCCTGCTTGAGTCGTTCGAAGGCACTGTGGCATTCTGCTGTCCACGTGAAGAGTTGGTCCTTCTCAGTCAGTCGATGTAAAGGTTTGGCGATGTCGGCGAATCCTCTCACGAAGCGACGGTAATAAGTGCAGAGTCCCAGGAAGCTTCGTAGTTGGGACTTGTCCTTCGGAACTGGCCACTCCCTCACAGCTGCGGTCTTCTCTGGGTCGGTGCGCACCCCTTCCTCGGAGACGATATGCCCAAGGTACTGGACCCGCTTCTGGAAGAGTTGACACTTCTTGGGGCTCAACTTCAGCTGGGCAGCCCGTAGCTTCAACAAAATCTCCTTCAGGTTGCTGTAGTGCTCCTCGAAGCTTCTCCCCAGAACGATGACGTCGTCTAGGTAGACCAGGCAGGTCTTCCAGTGTAGTCCCCTCAGAATGGACTCCATTAGCCTTTCGAAGGTCGCAGGGGCGTTGCACAGACCGAATGGCATGACGGTGAACTGCCAGAGCCCGCTGCCCACAGAGAACGCCGTTTTCTCGCGGTCCTTAGGGTGGACCTCCACCTGCCAGTAGCCACTCTTCAAATCCAAGGTGGAGAACCACCTTGACCCTGATATGGTATCCAGCGTGTCGTCGATCCGGGGTAGAGGGTAGCTGTCCTTCTTCGTGACGTCGTTCACCCGCCTGTAGTCCACGCAGAACCTGGTGGAACCGTCCTTCTTCTTCACAAGCACGACCGGAGGACTCCAAGGACTATGTGATGGCTCGATCACCCCTTGCTCCTTCATCTCTTCTACCATCCGGTCGACTTCGGCTTGCTTGGCGAGCGGGACACGTCGGAATGGGGCCCGATTCTGTGCTGGACCAAGCTTGTCCTGCCGAAGTCTTTGCTCCCCACGGAGAAGACATCCTGGAATTCGTGTAGCAGGTCCTGAAGTTGGCGTGATTGTTCCTCGTCTAAATGGTCCTGGGATCCTTGGTACAGCTTATGTAGTTCTTCTGTCAGTGTGCATCTTCTTCGGTTGTCCGTCTGCAGGTGTCCGTCTGTCGTATCTGTGATGCGGGCAATCCAGGTAACGGGCTCGCAGACTCCTAGGTTGGTGTCCCGGTGAACCGTAATGTCGTAGTCGTTCAGGTTGGACAGGCGGACGTACGGCCGAGTCGTTGTGTTGATGAGAGTCTTGGCAACTAGCAATCCTTTTTTCAGGATGTCCTCATATTTTGGCTCGATGACAGCCGCCACTCCCTCGGCAGTTCCGTCGACAATTACGGCAGCGCTGACCTCCGTCCTGGCGGGAACGATGACGTCTTCTCTCAGCCTTACTCGTCGTGCGGTGATGGACTCGTGCGCAGGTTGCAAAGCAAGCTCCTCACCTCCGAAGTGCAGAGTGTTGGTACTCAGATCCAAGATGATGTTCTGGTCCAGGAAGTCCAGTCCGATGATCACTTCATTTGATACGTCAGCCACAAGCACTGGATGCTTTATCGCCCGTCGACCAATGACGAACTCCAGTGATGCTTCGCCATGTCCCGGTGCGGTCTCTCCGGTCGCGGTTATTAGCTGGAGGTTCCTTTGTGTGGGTTGAACTCTCCACTTCGGGATCACGGTGGGACTGACGATGGTCCTCGATGCTCCCGTGTCGATTAGCATGGGCCAGCACTCTCCGTTGACAACTCCGTCGACCATCAGGCTGCTATTATCCCTCCGTAAATGCGTCACACGAACTTGGACTGCCGGGACTTGACGACCGTCACAAGCCAAACTCTGCCCCCCTAGGCTGGCTGATACTTGCTTTCCTGGGCCACGCGGTTTCCCTACGATTGACTGTCCCGACAGAAACCCTTGGCGGCGGCGATCACCGCAGTCCTTGCTCAGGTGGCCTCTCTTACGGCAGGTCCAGCAGGTCGGTAGTCCTCTTCCGGGCCGCCTCTCCGGATGTCCTTCGGCTACGTTTCTGTTGGTGGTACTGCGATTCTTGAAGAAACGGCTTAGCGCCTCCATCAATTCGTCGGCCAGGGGCTTGGTCTCGTTGGTTTTTACTGGTTCGTCGACGTCCACTTGACGCACCCGCGCGTGCATTCTGGATGCCTGTTTTGCCGTCTCGAACTCAAGTGCGTGGCTCAGCGCATCTGCCAGGGTCTTATTGCGCGCGAGACGCAGCGCCTGTTGAGTGTCCGAGTCCCGTAGCCCGTCGGTGAAAGTCTGCGTCGCTATCTGCTCCAGAAAGTCGGCCGGCGCTGTTGGGTAGGCGAGCCTTACGAGGCGTGCGATGTCCATCTCGAACTCCTGCAGGGTTTCCGCGTTCTTCTGTACCCGGGTCCGGAGCTGCATCTGATAGGCCTGCTGAAGATGGCTATCTCCATATCGGGACTCCATCTGGGCGATCAGGGAAGCGTAGTCCTGGGATCCAGTCGGGATGGCCTGAAGGACGTTAAGGGCGTCACCTCTCAGCGCTACAATGAGAGCTGTAGCCTTTTCTGTGTTGTTCCAGTTATTTATGGAACAGGCCGTCTCGAACTGACGTAAGTAGGTGTTCCACGAGACCTTTCCGTCGAAGGTTGGGGGCGTCACTCAGCTATGTCCCGTTCCCGATATTCCCGGTGTAACGGTGGGCGGGCGTTGGCGCAGCTCGGCAACTTCCTCTCGTAGGGCGTTGAATTTCTCCTCCACTCCCGTCAGTGGGCGTTGGCGCAGCTCGGCAACTTCCTTTTGTAAGGCGTTGAATTTCTCCTCCACCCCCATCAGCGGGCGTTGGCACAGCTCGGCAACTTCCACTTGTAAGGCGTTGAATTTCTCCTCCACCCCCATCAGCGGTCGTTGGCACAGCTCGGCAACTGCCACTTGCAAGGCGTTGAATTTCTCCTCCACCCCCGTCAGTGGGCGTTGGCGCAGCTCGGCAACTTCCTTTTGTAAGACGTTGAATTTCTCCTCCACCCCCATCAGCGGGCGTTGGCGCAGCTCGGCAACTTCCACTTGTAAGGCGTCGAACTTCTTTTCCACTGCCGTGACTTCCTCACGTAGACCCAGTTCTAATTTCTTCAGGTCCTGTGTCAGCTTATTCTGACCGTCTTCCATCTTCTTCTGGCCGTCCTCTATCCTCTTCAGGTCCTCCGCTAGCTTATTTGGCCGTCTTCCATCTTCTTCTGGCCGTCTTCTAGTTTGGCAGTTAGGTCCTCGGCTAACTTCTTCTGGCCGTCCTCCATCTTCTT
Source organism: Meconema thalassinum (assembly GCA_946902985.2). Lineage (NCBI taxonomy): Eukaryota > Metazoa > Arthropoda > Insecta > Orthoptera > Tettigoniidae > Meconema > Meconema thalassinum. Next base: position 17,321,970 of record OX336389.2, on the reverse strand, counting down.
CTGGCCGTCCTCCATCTTCTTCTGGCCGTCTTCTAGCTTCTTCTGGCCGTCTTCTAATTTGGCAGTTAGCTCCTTGTTTAAATTCTTCTGGCCGTCTTCTATGCCATTTAACTTTTCTAGCAATGCTGCCATTTGCGCCTCCATTTTAGTTGTTTGCCTTGTAAAGGGCATGCACTCACAAGAAAATTAGAGAAAATGACCTGCTCGGGTTTTGAAACCAGGACCGTCAGGTGTTGTGCTTGAGTTCGTAATCCGGCTTCTGACACCAGTTGTTACGTGTCACACCCCTAGTGACACTTTTGTTAACTGGATTGCGGTGGGTAGGAAGCACAACACCAATTACTGCTTAAAGAAGTAATTAACTTTATTGCGGCCAGAAAATTACACTACTCATCAGCAATTACAGACAATAGGAACCTTACTCCAGTTTCCTCAAGTCTCTTGCTTGTGGAGAGCTCTTGCCCTTTCACTTGTCAACAAACCACAGAAGTAACACCTGCCGCTAATGAGCCTAGTGGCCTTGACAGAACTACATGCAACTTCTTCCTAATGTGCGCCTACTACAGTACTTACGAGCACTTGCTGCGCTGTTCACAAGCGGGGAGAAACAATGTCACTGGATTTCGACACCAAAATATCTCAGACACTCAGTGAAAGCACCTCACTCAGAACACGGCAGTCCCCTGTATGTTTCTCACTTCGCCGCTACACTGGGGGTTTCGCAAGTCACCACACTTCTGTCGCTCAGAATAAACGCTCACACTAGCTCGTAAAACACAACAACAACCCGTGCTTGACAAGGTCGCACTTATATAGCAGGCCGGTGACTCAATAAACGCTTCTAGATCCATCCAGGGCTCACGGCTTCTCGAGGTTTCCATCGCTGGTCCAGTCACGAATATTCTGGACTATCCCTTTGTCTGTAGTAGCCCTGTTGCATAAGGCGCGCGCAATACAGGAGGCAGGCCACAGCCCAGCCTGGGGCAGTTGTGACTCATGCGGTGAGTGATGACACAAACTCACAGCCGTAACACTATGTTTGATGGCCTGTTGTACTCCTTAGATGACTGCTGACCACATTTTCGACCCTTGGCAATTCCAGTAATTTGCTTCTCATTTCCTGAATGCACCCTTGTCTCTGTATTTTACTAGTATTTCAAAACAGGAATTCCCCAGTCATTATGGGGGCCTAGAGTCAACAGTCTCATGAAGTCTCCAATAGCCCGTACCTTGACAGGAAATTTTACTTGAAATTGCAGTGGTCTGTGAAACTTGTGAGTATTGACAGAGTGCTATGAAATTTTTTGAAATGACCTTTTCTTCTGATATTTAGAATGAAATTCGAAAACAGCGCATACACGATTTCGTATCGTCTGTCTGTAGTACGTATTATAGGATTCGGAAACCGAGGCAAGCCCCGGCCAGTTAAGCGGGAACATGTGCTGTAGACAGGATTATGGATTATTCAAGAAGCTTCAAGTTTCAGCTATACAGTATTTCGATTAACTGGGGGACACAGATATGTTACAAATTTAAGAACATATTTTGGAAACTTAATCACATATTTTCCACTTTTAAGCACATAAATATATAGATATTTGTGAAAAGTTAAGCACATCATTATCGGGCCCTGTTTATCACCATAGGCTAACTTCAATGATCATCTACAGCATGTCACCACTACCGCTGAGTAGCTCTTGCTCCTGCTTTCACATTGCCTCTGCGTAAAACACCAATAACAAATATCAAAAGATACAAACTTAGTGGCTATAGAGAAAGAAAGAAAACTCGAAAAGCCGTTCCATATGAAGATCGTGCCACTACAATTAAGAACGTATGCTGGTTTCTTGCTCTGTTGGTAGATCTTCCCAATCCTAGCCCCAATTTCACGTGAGCACACTGGCTCTCAACTAAATAAAGCTCGTTTTCAGAGTGCTTCCACACATACGCAAGTACACGGGGCTGATGATAACAATGTCCCATGTTCCTAAATGAAACCACTTACTCTCTACATTATTAATATGGTTATATTCAAATATATCATTACCAAATTGACGCCTGTTAATAGGCAGTTCCGGCATACAGGCGTTCTCGTAGGTGAAGTCACGGAGGTTATTTTTCCACTCACCTCTTTTGGGTGTGGTTTTGCTGGTATTTGACGTCCCCGTTGATTTTAATGCGCTGCCCCAGCATATTTCAACATCTTTTTCTCTTCACATCCTTCCAATCTTGCAAGTCACATTTACGTGTGCGACCAATATCATCACATTTGCTAGCTAACGGATGGACCTCCACCTTCTCGATACCCGCCATCTTGAAATACCAGGTTCCTTCTTCCACGTACATGGAATTTCAATTACAAATATTTATCCATAGGAGGCAGTTGTATGCACGCATAGTACGTCATTTCATGCTACATGCGACCAGCGAACGTTTTCCATCGTAATCTCAAAACAAACCTAGGTGAAGCAGAGGTTATTTTTCGTCGCGTGGGTTCAAGTTATGGCAGCACTGTTGCCAATCAGCGATCGTAGTGGTGACCATTGTAATATATTGTTGAGCAGTCTTTGTTGAATAAATCTGTAATATTGAACGTCTCGAAATATCCGATATTTGTGAATACATTACCTGTTTCCCACATTCTGTAAATAATACCGCCCTAAGAAGATGATAATTAAATATGAACAAATGGGCTTCATAAATTTCCTAGTTGCAAGAGGAAAGAAGTGCAACTTAGTATTCTAAAGCATTGCAATAAGCTTCCTGGAGAGAATACTCCTGTTCTCGTCAGATCACCGTAGGTAAGCAACATTGGGCGTGGACAGCACTTGTATGAGTGACCGCTTGGTTAATTTTGACAGTAAGAACTTCATTTATAGTCTCCTGCCATGTCAACAATAGGTTGGCAAAACCTTGGAAGGCGACGCACTCCATCTGCAGCACCATTTCTAGCCTTTCACTGATCGATCTAGAGCTCTCTGGATGTCAACTCTTGATTGAAATCGAATGCCTCGTAGAGGTTCTTTGATCTTTTAGAATAAGTCAGTATCGCAAGGGCCCATGTCGGGTGAATTTGCTGGTTGTTCGAGTACTTCTCAGTTTCACCTTGTAAACAAATTCCCCACTGTTGCGGCTACATGGGAACGAGCATTGTCATGCAACACAACAGGACTCCCAATGGCCTTAGGTCGTTTACAACGCCATGCTGGGCACAAATTAATGATGTTCCATGTAATGGAAGCAGTAGTCTTCATTTACTTTTATACCATGAGGTACAGTATGTACCAAGATTATTCCTTCATAATCATTGCACACAATAATCATTCTGCAATGCTCGTCATCTGTTTGGGCGTGGTGATTCTGTATGTCGCCATTCGCTTGATTGTCGTTTACACTCTGGTGTGTACAAACAAACCCATGTCTCATTCATTGTGATAACGCGACCTTCATGTTTATATCGCTCCAAATGCATTCTTGCTGTCTCCATTCGCTGCCACTTTCCATTTTTGGTTGTTGGAACCCAAGTTCCTTGTCCCATGTCCAGCGCCTGTTTATTTCAATAATGCCCTTCCAACCTGAACATGGACATCGTCAGTTGCAGCAACGGGTCTACCAGCCCGCGCTCCATTTCTTGATGGAAGGCTTCCACCCATCTTGTAATCACTGGCAGATCTAGGCCTTGTGGGGCGCTGGGCGATATGATTGGGTGGGGCCCACAACAATGGGAAATAAAATATCAAATCAAATGGAAAATATTTTTGTAATACTAATAAAATTAAGATTAGTTGCAATATTTTGAATACACTACAATATATTTTTTAATAATATGAAAGAAACCTTTAAGTCCCCTTGAAGAAGATTATGTAAACTATGAAATATTAAAATATTATTTTGCAACTTTTTTCCGATTGAAGTCTTCTAGAGTATTATTTTACTGAAATCTAGACTTGCTATTAACTCGTTTTCTATTGAGAGTATAGCTAGGGATGACAAACGATTTTGTGACATTGTGCTTCTTAAATATGTCTTGAAGAGCTTGAGTTTGGAGAAGCTCCTTTCTGCAGATGCTACTGAGCCCGTTAGAGGAGGTTATCCGGGTACCATCCGCCGAATGAAATGGTACTTCGATAGACCCCGTCCTTCGAACCCAACACCTCAGAGGATTGGGTGCATTTCTTTGTAGGCTTGCTCAGCACGAGGGGCTTGATCCAGGGGATCTGGGTCGTTTAGCACGGAAACAGTCACAGACGCCCAAAGAAATACATCCGAAAATACAAAGCTAGCAATAAAAAGAGATCCAATATTAAGTTAGATTCGTGCATGGTTTATTCAAGTAAGACCCCTAAACTACTTCCGAGGGTCGAAATCGGCTAATCTGCTACTCTAATTACAATAATGAGTCGTTCCCTAGTTTGATGTTAAGTACCCTCGCGGAGTCCTAGTTACATGAAACAACAGCAAAACTAACTAGGCGCGTGCTACAAGAAGAATTAACGCGTAGCAAATTTATAAATAAATGACTCGGTATAATTTACATTTAACAGCTAGAAAACCAATCCCTAGGTTAGGATGGTACCACGTCCACATTAAATATTACATTTAAATTCTGTCTAATGCCTATGTGAAGGAAAGTATTACTACGAGACGCGTCGTAAACAAATACTTATTACCAAATCTGATGATAGTTTGACCACTGACTGTCAAAAAAACAGCAATAAAATAACACTCTTATGTCTAACAGGAACAATAGGGTAAATACACTCAGGAATGAATAAATAAACACTCTAATGCTAGCCTGCCTCCGCGAACTGACGTACTGTTTGTACCCAGTCGTCATCTCATGCATGAGAATTAGGTTGGCAAAGCGCAATCATCACTGCGACTTACAAGCTTTGAATCACGCGGGCCACAAATTACTGATTTCTGGTCCCGAAGATCCATGTCTTCGAAAAAAAGTAGTGTCAGTTCATTTAATGGTCATCTCCCACATGGAAATGAATTGAAGTCACGGTGTCAATTAATCAACAAGCAAATGGTTGCAAAGGTATGGCTGTAATTATTTATAATCAATTAATTAATCCGTTGGTTTAGGATAATTATGCTTTTGATTTATCAGAAGGGTTAAATACTGTTCAGTTAGTATAATTTATGACACCACTCGTAGGCAGCAGCATGTGATCTCACTTGAGATTCACTCAAAGAACATGACTTCTACAAGTCAAGAATAACACATGATGGCGCGTCTTACTCCCATTGTGCGCAAGTACCATCGGTCGTCTTGGCCGCAGCTCAAAGAGCTCTGGAATAAACCAACAATAAGGCGGACATTCATCCGTCCTGCCTAAATACCAATAATGTGTTCACAGACACAACAATTACACTTGCTAGCCTAATTTATACAGAAGCTGGGTCAATTAATATTATTGTTTAAACCATTCTATAACACGCCAGATGAATCAATGGCATCGGCTCAAAACATTAAAGGAATTCGCGTACTGCGAGCATTCCCTCACTCTTTAAAAGTGGTGAAAGAAATAACAGATGTTGACAGCTAACATAGCTGTTCTCCAAAGCAAGGTTATATTAATAACAGTGACCTTCAAAATTCCTAGGACTTGTGACGTAAATTAGCATACAAAAAAGTCAATATTGTCGTCTCCCGTTGCATCTCAGGTAGCAACCAGTTATCAGCTGGCGCGTTCAAACAGCTTTCACACTGCATCGCGTATGCTTTAGCATAGCATAGCAAAGATTGTGTTTCAAAAAGATCATTTTAATCTTGCAGTAGCACGAAATACAGTCCTCAAGGGCTCTGCAGATTGTATTAAAAATGCATCATCACTTTCTTAACAGTATTTCTTGGGATATTTTACCCTTCAATAATATGTAACGTAGTGACAAATTCAAAGAATGCTAATATAAAGATGTCACACTCGTGCAACTAACTGCACTGACATCCGAAGATATGTCACTAATTATTTGTACACGTGGGCTTTGATATGCGTGGCTTGGCACTTTCCACAACAAAAATAAAACATCTAACCTCTGCTGCGATGTTTGAAATAATACTATGTAGGTTTACCCACCAATCTTACTGTGTATGGGTTCGTTCCTCTGGAACTTCACGTAGTAAATAGTACTCACGAAAAATGTCAAATAAAGAGTAAAAAAAATTTTCAGCGACTTTCGGCTGAGAAATTATACGAAAATAAAGCTCTTTCAACAAAAATAAGGGACCTAACTATAGGGTGTCCCCTAAACTTTCAGAAGCCTACACCTTCTGTTCTTAAGATGTCGTTTACATGACATAAAATCACAGCTCCTTGCTGGCTTATAAATACACTGAAAAATACATGTGAATGTGCACCTGCCGTATAAGACACGGACTGTGGTGACTAACTGAAAGCTTGTCCCAGTGCCAAGAGGAAAATATATACATTCCTGCCTAAGTGGTCAAATTATTGAGTCGTTTCGGCTAAAAATTACATTCAACCTGGACAAACCTCGTACATAGACAATACAAGACTCACGATTACTTCATAAGGTAGATCACCTTCCATAATTCCCATTGGAAGGGGTAATATGATTCCAGGGCTCCAAGCATATTCCTGGTTAAGGCTATGGGTTTCGGCCTGTCCTTGTGGTCCTTGGTTCTCGTTTTGTACATGGCTTGTACCTGGTGGTGTTGGTTGGACAATTCCAAGGTGGCGGTTTATTTCATCGGTGTTTCCCTCACATTAGGAATTACACCATCACGAAGCTCTCAAAATAATGTCGAAAAATCACCAACACGTGGTGTATTAAGGTAGGCATCGTGGTTATTAAAATACACAGATTCTATGTGAAATATGATTATATAAATGCACACTGGCTTTAATAATTGTAGGTGATCAAATACTCTGCTTTTCCTGCCACAGACTCTAGTAATACCATACACGTAGTATTGTTCACAGATTTTACACTATGTCAAATCGCTGTAAATCTGAACAATCACTGTCGCATGCGTGCGATGCGTAGCTTTACCATAGTTGAGTTTTGTAGTAGCACACACTGGGCTATAAGACATGGTTGTAGCCTAAATATTTCACGTTTACCTGAATATTTCACGTTAGCCTGAATATTTTACGTCTGCCTTTCAGACGGTCCTCGTGGTTGGTGAAAAAATATGTCGAATTCACTCAATTAAATTTCAACTTTCACAATAACGTAGCACTGACCTTGCATGGCCGAAATAATACTTTTCGTGCGCTTAACTCGTAATACGCAGCTCGATGGCTGTAGATTGTAGTCTTCCCAATTATGGGGTATGCACTTGCCAAAAATAGCCTTCGTCTTAATGACGGACAATCGACACAATACGTCCTGCCTCAGCGGACTATCAAAACGGTGTGTCTGTGCGTAGCACGGCTTCATGGTTTGAATGAAGTATGTTGAGTCGATTAGCGACTATTTACATTGTCCTCCGCGTGTCTGCGGTGAAAAATACCTTTACCATTAAGTGATTTACATTTTCCAAAAGGCATAGAGGATGGTAAATTATACAGAATTAATTATTATATGATCCTGAGATGTGGCATTAAAATAGTAAGTAATATATCTCTAGGAAGAAAATAAGCTGTCCTCTCCGAAGTCTAAATAGTGGATTGTTCAAGAGGAAGCTTCAGGGTACGTTCTGTCGAACTGAGCATGTGAAGTAAGTATACTTTCAAAGAAATATATGACGCATGAGCTTAGGCGGGCTCACTACTGAGACCGGAATTGTAGCAATTATCCGAAGAGCAATGAACACATTTGGGTAGACATCTGTCAAGCTGTTCTCAGTATCGCAAGTATATCATCTCGTTCTCCATCGTAGAACAATTGACAACATTTCCAGTTCTTCACCAAGTTCTACAACGTCAACACCATGTTTGTCTCCGTCGCTTAATGAAAGTTACAATTCCTTGCAATTATTCATGAGCTTCTCATGCCTGATATCTCAAAGCTTTTTTATGTTGTACCGGTACAGGAAGCCAAAGTTTTCTTTGTAAGTGTTCCGAGCAGCGAATCTTGGTTGACAGCTCGTTTGCACTGCATTAACTATCACAAAAAATAGTTAATTTTAAAATTATCTTCTGGTGAAAAGTCAGCGGCTTTATCTTCTTTTTCGTATGGAAACATTCTTTCTTACGCCTCCGTTTTACGATATTAAATGTGGGGTCGATGATGGCTTCATCCGCAACTTCTCTAGCTCGGATCAATGCAGAGACGAATTTATTAAGTTGGTATTCTTTTAGCCACTTAATGAATGTCTCCAAATGTTCTGCTGCATCTAAATGCATATTAACATTTTCCCACACTTTACTAATAGTATGTATTTTAAGCAGGACGTTGTACCATACTACAAGGGACACAACGAAGTCATGCGATGATATTTCATTTTCTGATGATAGCCATTCACTGATCAAACCACAGTCACGTTGAGTTGTGAGCACTTCACAAATATTACTCAACTCGCAGTAGTGCCTGGCTTCGCCCGGTGGATTTATTTGTTTTATGGATGATAATGAATACTACTACAGAACTGGCACATATTATTTAAACTAACAGAAAACAATATTTTAAAGATATATCTTTTTGTGGTGGTGGTGGTCGTGGTGGTGCTGGTGGTGGTGGTGGTGGTGGTAGTAGTGGGGGTGATAAGTAGTACAGTATAATGGACGTAACATTCAGGTCATTTTCCCGTAATGATAATTATGTATAGGGAAACAGCTATGTACTAACTACAGCACTGACATATGTAATTTAAAAAAATAAAAAATAGAAAGTGGAGTAAGTGAAATAACATACACTGCCTAGGGCCTATATCTCATTGGCTGTTAGAAATGCAGAGACTAATAGTGTTGTCTTTTGTCGCATAGCGCCGTAGGAAAATAATCAGAACACTTTGGAAAAATTCGGCTGTCCCGAGCTACTGAGGTAGCAATAGTATCATTTATCGCCACAAAGCGCTTAACGATGAGTTTAGGAATAAATGAGGGTAAATTTGAAAGCACAAACGCTTATTGCAACTGATAACCTCAATGTACTGCACCAACACCATTGCACTTATACAGAGGCATAATATTTTCATGATGATAACTGTTTAAAGGGGCCTAAGAAATCTCTTTGCACTAATTACTCCCCGTGACTGCAATTTATAAACAGCGCAAGATGCAACTATTTTCGCAATTCTGCACCAGAACACTAGTAGGGGTGACGTGATGCAGCCCGAACTGCCCGTCAACAATAGACTTATTAAAATACTCTTACAGTTACACTACTACGGACATGAATGGTTCAAGGGCCTTAATACGTGGTTTTCAAGTTCATTTTGTCTGTTATTCTAAATGTAGGGAATGGAGAGCGTTGTCCAAAATATCAAGTGGACAGTGTTACCAGCAGGGTTTCAAAGTGTATGTAAAATTTGGTGCAATTAGGAGAAACGGTGTAGATTTGTAATGAAGGGCCTAAATGCAGGGAATGGAGTGGTCTGTCCAAAATTTAAAGTGGACAGTGTCACCCGCAGGGCTCCAAAGGGTAAGTATACGAAATGTGGTTCAGATCGGTGAAACAGTGTAGATTTGTGCCAAAGGACCTAAATGCAGGGAATGGAGTTGTCTGTCCGAAATTTCAAGCAGTGTTACTCGTCGGGTTCCAAAGGGTAAGTACACAAATTGCCGTTCAGATCGCTGAAACGGTGTAGATTTGTGCAAAAGGGCCTAAATGCAGGGAATGGAGTGGTCTGTCCGAAATTTCATGTAAACAGTGTTACTCGCAGGGATCCAAAGGTTAAGTGTACAACTTTTAGTTCAGATTGGTGAAAGGGTGTAGATTTGTGCCAAAGGGCCTAAACGCAGGGAATGGACTGGTCTGTCATAAATTTCATGTATGCAGTGTTACTCGCAGGGTTCCAAAGGGTAAGTATACAAATTTTGGTGCAGAGCGGTGAAACGGTGTAGATTTGTGCCAAAGGGCCTAAATGCAGGGAATGGAGTGGTCTGTCCGAAATTTCATGCAGACTGTGTTACTCGCAGGGTTCCAAAGGGTAAGTATACAAATTTTGGTTCAGATAGGTGAGACAGTGTACGAATCACTAACCATAACGCAAGCGCATGCGGATAGAGCTGTTAGGGAGCGATTGTTCTAACGACTTACTGATCAAAAATCAATCTTTAAGGTTACCTGAGAGGTATAGCCTAATGCTACATAGCCTAAACTATTTCTCTTGAATCTGGCTATCATATAAAAAAAGAATTTTTTCGAATCGGACTGGTAGTTCCAGAGATTAGCGTGTTTAAACACATACACACACAAACACACAAAATCTTCAGTTTTATTATATTAGTATAGATTAGTATAGATTGGTACTATAACTGGATGATCCACCAAAATCCCAGGCTGGAAATAATAATAATGGATTGTAGCATCTTGAAGTCCCGGCTAAAAACAACATAGAGCTACTTGGCGAATACACTCAGAAAAAGGAACAGGATTTTTTTCAAACGGAATGTGCTATAGTAACTAACTACAGAACAGTAGGGTTCTCTATCCACTCAGGAAAAAAGAGAATCTATGAAAATCTCGGGCGTACGGATACGGATCAGGTCCCTCGGGAACTCCAACCCTACAGCACATTCCACTACCATTTAACTACAAAGATAATGCCAATTTCCTATAAAAGATCAGGGAATCGTAACAACGTGCCTGTCGTATTTATTTACTAAACAATTACACGTTTCCTAACACTAGTATTGATTATATGCATTAATAACTTTAATTGAGATCGAATGACCAAATGTCATTGCTTCAGTTACATGAAATAATGTTCGTTTCTTTAAGAAACCATAAAAAGTTATTTCAAACTCTTTCATGAGCTTTAACAAAATCATGACTTTCATAACAGCAAACAACTGCTGTGCCCTAGGTAACGGGAGTTTTATAACAAGAAAAATGTTATAAAGTTTAAAAAATCCCCAAAAATAAATGAAGTTACCCTTGACGTAGATCTCCGTCATTACAAAAACCATTCATTACGCTATACAATTTATCTCCCGCCTCCTATCACTAAAATTCTTCTCATGGAAGCGATAAAAAATCTCTATATACATTTAAATTACAAGTTCAAATAATAATACGCGTAAATGTAACAATAAACCTTTCTTTAAATTCTTAAAATAATGTATGTACAACACAAATATTAACGTTGTAGTTCAGCAATTGTCTGTTAGGTAGTCAGCCCGAAGACTGGTTGGGTCCTCAAAGAGCACCGCCTTTAGGTTACTACTCAACATAAAATAAAATACGTACAACGGTCCAGCCGCTTTCTTTACTGACAATATAGACTGAAATTGTCTTGCAATTTCTTTACTGCTTCTCAACGGACTTTAGCAAATAATCCTTCACCATACTATGTCTTATTCGTGAAAGTGTGACAATTCGGGAATCTATAATCCATACAATTAAGTAGAGACATAGTTCATAGACCTCCTACAACTGGTATGTCGTCATAATAAAAATACTTAATAAAAATAAACTTCCACTGCGTTGAATAATTACCGTAAATTAAGAACCATTTAAATAGACCTCAGTTTACTCTCAGTTTCATCAAAGATCCATTGATCCTATCATTTCTTTCGGATTCAACTTCATCTAGGATCCGCTGTCCTGTGAATTTCAAGGAGTTTTAACTCTGTGAGACTATTGCAATAACTTCCAATACTAATAAACATCCTATTTCTACCTCAAATTGCCCATTGTCATATAACAAATACCTACGGGAACAATAAATCTCTCTCTCAGAGATGCTTCGCAGTTTCTTCCAAAAACATATACTTCTTAACTCACTCCTCATAGTTACAACTAACTTAATAAAAATATTTAATAAAAAATACTGGTTCTATCAATGAATTAATTTAACAGGTAATACGATAAAATACTAGTATTCTAATAACAATCTTATTTCTTTGTATCACTCACATTTCTATAAAAGCTTTCAATTAGCTGTAATATTTCTTTAAATCTTTCTTCACATTCTTATTACTTCAAAAATTCGCTGTAATTCGTATTTGATAACTTGACATTGTATTCCTTTACATATTCTTCCTTTAATATATTTCTCACAAACTTTTATACTTTATAATTGTTAGTCACCAAATAGTTATAACCAAATCTGTCTAGTAAGTTATCAGATCGTGACTTTACATAGATCTCCACATAAGATCTTTAAGAATCGCATTCTCTAAAATATTTCTGTATAACACTCTTGGAACAAATTTCCATTATTATTATCGTTGACAAATAAAACGATATCTTACTATTCAAAAATTGACAATATGTGATCTGAACACATTTAAACTTTACCATAAAATAGTCTGAACTAAACTGTAAAATCTCCTCATTCAAATTTCGAAAGTCGCAAAATTCCAAAAATTCCAAATAAAAAATTTAAACTATTCAAAATCGACGAAAAACTTGAGTAAACATTCGCATGACGTAGTTATGAAAATATAACTCCGAAAATTACAATAATATTCTTAAAACCGTAGAAAAATTGCATCAATAAATCGTTGTCGGTTATTCTCTAATGTTCTGCAATACTCTACAAATTGGGATATATCGTTGGTCCGTAGACTACATTGTGTTGCGTTATAGATGATTAGAAGTGGGCTTTCTTCGCTATCCTTTAGAAACGGATTGTTTCGAATAGCGCGAGACTGCACGATGCCGTGCGGTCTTCTACGATCTCCTACAGAAGTTCCCATGCGATCAGGTCCGGGATTCGAACTCCATCATCTTCGTGTTGCCGTTCCTTCTGCTGGTGAATCTTCTTGTATGAGATGGGAATGCCCTTTCTCTCTTGATTGGCGCTGGGTCCACCCTAGCCGTCCTCGTTCTGGAATTCTTCTGTCTTCTTTCGCCAAAGTTCTGATATATATTGTTATTTTAGTTGTTGAAATGACTTGTAGATGTAGAATTTTCTACATAGGAGAGACGAGATGTTAATCTCTCTTCCTCGAGATTGATGTTATGTCATTTCGAATATTCTTGCTGCCGTCACAGTTCTGTCCCCATAACTTCTTAGTTGATCATCATGACTACTGTAGATTCATTTGTAAATTCCTCCCTCAACTTCAGGAATTTCGACATGGTTAATAATGTAGATTGGTTTCAATAACTTTAAATTTCGTTGAATGTCGACTTTATATATCTGCTTGCACAGACTAAGTGCCTTCGATCGTGAATCTCAATTTGCTTCGTTGTATTGTTGAGTATCTTGTTGAGACGTCCTTCTCCGCTGAAGTCGTAAGTATTAAGAGCCTCGATTCTTCTCTCATTTCCCCCTCATCAAATTTCCATGTCCGCGTCCTTTTCAGAACAAGGATCTGATTGGTCGCTCACTATCGATGATCATAATAATCCTTAATTAAATAAATAATTAGCCGCAAATTTAATAAACAGTTCTTATTTATTATTTAATATCTTCCATGATATTACGATGTGTTAAAATCATCCTGGTAATTAGCTATGCTCATTACATTGCTTGCTCTTGTTTAAGTAAGGTCGCTTCTCATTGGCTGCGTGCCACGCGCCGTGCCCGCGTCTTCCCGTTCCACACTCCATACACACTTACAACGCGTGCTGCTCGTTCACGCTCGTCTCGTCTAGCTCCAAGTTCCCCACGTGACTGCTAATATTCTCATTGGTCGGCCCGGTTAACTTGGTTAACTCTGCGATGTAAAAGCCAGTTTTGTGTCGACTTCCAGAGTCGCTATATTTTATCATGGGACAATTTAGAAAACTTTTGAAGAGATGAATAATTTCCTGGCTCATATCCATATAAGAGCACAGTACCTCACGGCTTTTACTGACTCACGTCCGCTCCCCCACCTCGTCACAGAGGTTTAAGAGTAATATGAACATGCGACTTAAGAATACTCCATCGTTCACTTGAGCCAGAAACACGTGTGTAAAGCCTTTGTAAATAGCCGAAGAAAGTCTGGGCTTGGGCAAATGATGAAGCAGCGTCTCCCAAAACTAGATTCCAGCTGTGACTTCCGCAAGGTACAAAGAATGCTAAAAGATTTAAATTTAGAAGCCGTTTTTGTACACCACTATTTTCCCCACGCATGTTGGCTAAGTTATCGTAGCCCTGACCTCTCCAGTTGGCAAGAAACAGGCCTTAGTCATTTAATTGAATAATTATATAGTCGGCCAACTTCTCGCCCGTAGTTTTCTTTACAGCTACGAATCCTAAAAAATATTCTTCAATTTCGACTGTTTCTTTGTTTGCTATTCTTAGGATGATAGAACGCTGTTCTATTCGTGCAATATCTCGAGTGCAATCAAGAATTATAACAAAATATTAATTTTGCTGTACAGTCTGAATCATTTTTGTTTTAACGTGGTTGCCCATTAATTCGATAAATTCATAGTCAATCGTCTTACTCAGGTAATGAGTTTTTGTAAGACCCGTCCCATCCATAACTTGGAGCAAGTGCTCTTGAAGTGTACGGTCAAACCGAGCAATTAGCTTGATCAAATCCAAAAAGTTACCGCTAGATTTTGAATTTAAGAAAATTTCTTCATGTCCTCTAAAAGGCAAATTGTGGACAGATAGAAACTGTACAATGTCCAACAATCTCTCCAAAATATCTTTCCACCGCTGTTGTTCAGTTTGAAGTTGAGCCTGGGTTCTTTCATCGATAGTTTTTCCACTAGACATGCGTTTACTTAGGTCCAGCCACTTCACCATGCAATCTTTGTGCAATGTATTATTTTCGTCAGATGTTAGTTTATCAGATAAATGTTTCCAGTCATTCAGGCCTTCAGACGATCCAAGAGCGCCGTACAGTTTAAGGTTAGAGTTAGGAAACAAGTGACATGCAAAACAGTAAACAGAGTTTTTTGACTCTGAATAAACTAGCCATCGCCTATCTTATTTTTCACCGTTAGTTAGTATTTTTGTATAATGGGTGTCACTAAAATGTCTTTCAGTTTCGTTTACGGGATAAGAATTTATTTTGATTTTTACAGGTCCTCTTTCAACAATCCTTGTAAATTCTGATTCACTCAATTCTTCTGGACACAGAAGGGGATCACTAACATTTAGATTAGTTGTAATGGTCAAATCGACATCGTTGACGTCGTCAGATTCCTTGTGTACGTCACTGTCATCATTGTAGCTATTAAGATTTTCTGGTGATTCAGAATACACTTCATTGCTTCTCGCAGCAGCCTGGCCGCTGGGACTTGACACATCTTCACCAAAAAACTCACAACTTACTTTAAATTGACACTCAATTCATTCAGAAGGGGAATATGGAGATTTTGAGTCCAACAAAGTTGCATATTTCTGGAGATCTCGGTAGTTTTAAAATATTAACTTAATGAACCACTTAGTCTTGGTTCCTCTTCTTTCCGTTGAACACTTTTTTTTTCGTTTAGAACTTCCAGAATCATAGTTCCTTCCATAGTCACGGTTACGGGAGGTCATAGCTGCAATGGAAAAAAAGAATTATAGATTAGTTTGAAAAGTATAATTAATAAATCTTTTTATTTTCTATGGCCCTGGGCAGTCGCCCCCCCCCCCCCCCCCCCTTAGATCCGCCCCTGCTTGCAAGGCTCTATCACACTGAGTTGCACTTTTCCTCTTGAAACTTGCATATTTAGGAAGCACCTTAATTTATTCACAAATGTCAGCTATTTCGAGACTTTAAATATTACAGATTTATACAACAAAGACTGCTCAACAATATACTACAAGATTTTAACGGCCACCACTAGGATCGCTGGTGACAACAGTGTTGACATTAACTGATTGAATGTCCTAGTATATCAAACAATCCAACATGGCGTCCATAAGATACATTTCACCGGTTCTCAACAGTTCCGAATTCCGGCTCCATGGCTAATTGGTTAGCGTGCTAGGCTTTAGCCCGAAGGGTCCCGGGTTCGATTCCCGGCCGGGCCATTGGGGATGTTAATCTCGTGGGGTTGATTCCCGTGGCCCGGGGACTGGATATGTGACGTCATCATCATCACTTCATCCTCATTAGGGCGCGCAGGTCAACCACGGGCGTCAACAGGAAAGACCTGCACTCGGCCTCTCAGGAGGCTACACGAAAAAAAAGAATAGTTCCGAAACTGTTTAAGCAATCAAACTTAAATTTTGTATGGTGTTAGAGGGCCGCGTGGCACAGTCGGTAGAGCCGCTGTGCTTCTGGGTTCGATCCCCACCCAGGTAGTGGATTTTAGAAACAAAACTACCACTTTCGGAAACGCAAATAACCCTGGGGTTGACTCAGCCTGTACCAGGTTAATTCCTGGGAGCAAAGGCGGCCGGGCTCCATCCCATCTAGTGCCGAAGCATCTACCTTCCACTACTCCCAGGGTCTCCTTGGCCTGTATGGTGTTGGCTTTACTGCTAAGCAAGGACCAATATGTGACTCCCTAATCCTGAAATACACAAAACATCAAGGTGGCGAAGTGATTTAAAATATTGCAAATGACATTTCTGGCGATTAATCACTCAAGTGCAATGAAACTCTGGCACAGTGAATCTTTATTCAGAACTTAGTATAGTGATATTTAATGATGTTGAATTGTTCTCAAAAATTCATGATTCATCAGTTCGAAATTTCAGGGCCTTATTTTTAATTTCTCGTACCCTATAAATTTTGTAGCTAACTTTTCGTGAATCATAGATGCCGTGCTTTGACTTTCCTAAACCTTTATTAGTTACGGTAAGAGGCTACCTCACGGGAGGATTCATCATCACCGATATTTACAGCTATAACTTATATTCTAGCACAATGTAATGGTATAGGTTGGGAACCAAAAGCTATTTATCATATCCCATGGAAAATCCTCGTAATAGGCAAGAAAATGTTAATAGAAAATACCAGTGGGATATAAGAAAATAGGCTATTTAGTTACTCGTGGAACTACTGTACTTGTTCTCTTTTTTGCGAGATTATGACATCTTTATTATCATTAATGATATATTCTATTTTATATCTTCATGAATTCTTATAAGCTATTAATCAGATTACGCTACTTTTGCATAGTTTGGCCATCTATAGTGTAGACTATATATAAGCTTGAGCTGCCAAAGCTTTTCATTAGTTAAATTAATGTTATTTAGATTGATTAGCTTTTTCATAGTGCACAGTTTACGTTTAACTGGAACCAATATCCTGTTGTATTAAACTTTCACTATAACTCGCTCTCCTTCTCCAACCAATGTTCTTCCTTCTCAATTAATCTTCTAATTTTTGAATGGTTAAAAATGACTGACTTAGTTTACTTCACTCAAGCTAGTTGCTACCTCAACATCGGAAGCAAACACCTCCATAAACCACTGAATAAATACAGCCTCTGGGTGTCTGTATTTTACGTGCCTGCAAAATATATTATCCCACCATCTGCAGCTATGCCATAAAATGAGCAGTTTCACGACAATCTGCACGGGAGACTCGTTCGTATTCGGTTGAGTGCGAACCCTTGTCATCAGTTCCTGTCACCAAATTATGCCAATATGATTGCACTCTATAGGTGCAAACACTTAACCGGTCTTCCCGAGAATTTTATAGTCCCTAGAGTTCGCCTCGGGCTTACTGGCGCGAACGATTGCGTTCGCGTTCAGCGTCATATTTCACGTGACGCTCGTAGTGCAAGGTAAGAGATTGTTGGGAAACATACTGAAGGTCGATGTTGTTCATTTTGAGAAGTGTAATGCAGCGTACACTGCGTACATTTATTTGCTGTCATCATCCTACATTAGCAGCTAATATTCACGCTAACATAGGCCTAACACTTACCATCTCGCATTCAAGTAGCTTATTACAACAGAAGGAAACGAAACCACTCTTCTATTGGCCAAGTGTTGTCCCCACAAGGCTTAGTGCACACATCTTGATAATGCATTGTGACTGGTTCAAGTCATTCCATTTGACACCCATATTCTGATGACGAAGATGTGAAGAGTTAAATAAACCGAGTCCCTAAGTTATAGGAATTCACTGAAAGAAGTTAAAATCCCAAGTCCCGGCCCGGAATCGAAGCAGGGGCCCTCCCAACCAGCGGCTAGCATCTTACGCTATTTAATCTTGAAGTTGGACGTCCAGTTCTGATGATCATAATATGAATTAGGTCTGCCAGGATAGAACGTGTGATGAAACCAAGGTCATCCTGGCCGACTATTATTAGGCCTATTAGTATTATTATGGGATATTTATTCCACAACACCAGTGGGTACAAATCAACATCAGCTTATTTGCAAGACTTCGTATAGGGTTGCACATGCGCACTGCGGAGGGAGCAGGTCTCCAAGATGACGGTCTTCTGCAAGATATTAGACCAGGATGTATTCCCAATTTTTCCAGCTAGCCAATCAATGACTTACATATGATGCTTCTAGAAGAGATGACTACACATTTATGTCCCCAGCCAAGGGCAGATACAGGCCGGACGTTTGTTTTAGACGATTGCCCTTGACCTTGAAGCCTGCGGGTGAGCCTACACACACTCACTCTCTCACCCTATCGCTTCACACTTGTCACCACCGATCTGATGTAATGGAATTCCAGACTTGAGCCGACAGTACAGTCCACGTCGAAGTATTGTGTGACGGGCGGAAGTACACGTTACGTAGTTAAGAACAGACCGTCATTATATTTGCCAATGACTGTACTTCAGCAGAAATGTGAAACAGATTTGTCAATCATCGGATCGCTTGGGGCAGCTGATAACACAGGTACTGTAGTAACTCGCCTCCAGGCTTCCATTATGATTTTTCACTCGTCTAAAACAAACGTCCGGCCTGTACTTGGTGACTTTCTCACAGTAGATTTGTAGTAGTGCATGGGGATTGGGCACTGCGGTATCAATAAGAGTTCGTTTACTGTAACTTTGCACCTTTTTGACAGTTCTCGCGGGAACAAATAGTCCTACTGGACAGATCAATCCGCCGCTGCCACGTGCACTGCAGCCAATGAGACACCACCTACATGGCAGCCAGCAATGGCCGCGTGTATTCCGTCAAGGGGTGGACAACTGTTATGAGTTGCCCAATATCTATTCAATGCCGTATTTAAAGGAAACTTGCATTTCTTTGTGACATTTATCAAATAATCGTTCTAACAGCACACCTGAAACCCACTGACTGCTCGCTGACAGATTGTTACATCATTGGGCGCGCTATAACAAAGCAGCTGATAACTTAAATGTTACACGAGTGGAATTACGTTTAGGCTCATCATTTCACAGCTGCAGTGAGATGTCCTTAACCCTCACCCATAGTGTGACACTCCCATTTTGTCGCAGTCGTACGGATTTTAATGAAGTAACTTTACTCCTGGTGTCTTCCTATGAACTATTCCCAATATAAAATTATTTTTATTTATATTTTTCAAATTTAACTCGCAAAAATACGACAATAATGTTCATAACAATATAATTGGCCTTGATATTGGTGGCAAAGGAGCTGATGACCAAGGTGTCCCTAGACCCTAAACATGGATCAACAAGAACGTGAGCTATGTGATTATGTTGCACCAAAAGAGATGGATTTTCCCCCTTATTTTTTACAGATTATCCTGACTAACTTAAGCCAAAAATTGTATCTCGAGGCCTGGCGCCATGGGTAAATCTGACCCGACCGTAAATAATATACAGGGTCTTGCATATAAAGTAAGAACGTCAAGCGGCAGTTTTGCTATTCGGTGCTGCGGTGGCCTTGGCCGAGCTTGTGGCGCGCCATGGCCCCCTGCTGTACTAATGAAAGCGCGCGCATAGTACTTACAAGGGCTGTTTTTTTTAAGTTCCAATGGACTGTATAAAAATAACAGATTGACATACCAAACTGATTTTACTACTAAATGTTTGCTTGTTTTATTCTTATGTCTCAACATAATCTCAAAAACGATTGAAACATTTGTCGTATCGTTACACCAGTTTTCCAATGCCCTAGGCAGAATATTTTGCTGCCACTGAGGTGGGTACATCTGGACAGTCTCCAGAAGTGTTTCCTTTTTATTGAGGCATTGCCGCCCAACCATACCTTCGATTCTCGAAAAAGGTGAAAATCATTCACGACCAACGTTACGATAGACTTTTACAAAGAATTCAAGTGTGAAGTTTTGGACCATCTGCCGTTTAGTCCAAACCAGCACTGAATGATTTTCACCTTTTTCGAGAATTGAAGATATGGTTGGGCGGCAACGCCTCAATAAAAAGGAAACACTTCAGGAGACTGTCTAGACGTACCCACCTCAGTGGCGGCAGAATATTTTGCCGAGGGCACTGGAAAGCTGGTGTAACGATACGACAAATGTTTCAATCGTTTTGGCGATTATGTTGAGACATAAGAATAAAACAAGCAAACATTTAGTAGTAAAATCAGTTTGGTATGTCAATCTGTTATTTTTATACAGTCCATCGGAACAACAGCCCTCGTATGTACTATAGCGCGCGCTTTCAAGAGTACAGCAGGGGGCATGGCGCGCCACAAGCTCCGCCAAGGTCACCGCAATAGCGAATAACAAAACTGCCGCTTGCCGTTCTTACTTTATATGAAAGATCCTGTAGAAATAACTTGGGTGTTCACAAAGTAATGGACATGTTACTTTTGCAGGGTGAGGTTCAAGGCTGGGAAGGAAGGTACGGTAAGTGACAGGAAATAAGGCCTGACCAAAACGAAAATATAGAGCATTATTTCAGTCTTAAATACTTGAACTGTTGGTTTGATATTAAAGTAAAACTTACGAAAAATGTCACCATGTAAGTTAATTTTTGGGCCTACACAACAACTTATATTTTAGGTCAATGTTTTGCACAAATCATGCCATGTGAAAATAATTCACCTGGCCACTGCCCTTGGGGAAATCAAGAGTTCTGCTGCCTTTTCATTTACCTTCCAAGAGAGAGAAATAAAATAAATATCTTGAACAAGAAATTCCGTATCTGCTTCCGACTCGATAGTCAAAACAAAAAAGTCCGACATGGAGACAGACAGACAGACACCTCTGCCTGCTCAGCATTCAAGATAACCACGCGTTCAAATTGAAATAATACATTCAGACGACTTTGCGCAATATTATCAATTATAAGTATTATAATTTAATATAATAATCCCGTTATTTGCACCGGCAGATGAACACCAACCACACACCCATGCCACGAGCTCATTTTGATGAGGCAACTTTTCAGTCTGGCCGGAAGAATATGTTCCTAATATATTCCCAATTACTGGGACAAGCGAAAAAATAAGCTGAAAAAACGTACATGTGATTAAAACATGTTTATATTTGTTATGGACTAGAGGTTATAAATTAAGTCTTTCCTTATGAAAGTTGGCAACCCTAGCTGTCAAAAAAGTGCAAAGTTACAGTAAACGAACTTTAGTATAAGACAGCAGCTTACAGGCTCGTGCCAAATGCGAGACTTGTCCTCTCCACAACACGAGTAGGCATTTTGTATTCGTTGCGCGGTGTCTCGGCAGATTTGTCGCTCGGAGTCAAGATAATTTACTTTACGGACAAGAAGAGCCCTAAATAAAACGTAAACAACTGTCTTCAAAATGAGTCCAGTATAAACAGCTTCAGAGAGGGGAGAACATCTTACGACTCCAGGAGGTTAAAAATGTACAGTCTCTTCACAATATCGACTGCATTAAGTAGCCTAGGTGTTTATTATTGATTTAAGGGTCATCAGCCCCTTGTACCTGGGTGTGTGTTGAAATTATCTGGTAACCTGTGCTTCTCGTGATAGTGTGTGTAGCTGTATTACAGATCAGGATGGGATCGATGGCCGGAATCTTGAAATGAGGTACTATCCCGTTATTTGCCCGGGGAGAAAAAGGAAAAAAAAACAGGGTTAAGACCACACTCAAGATAATAATAATGTTATTGGTTGTACGTCCCCTTTAACTACTGCAGCTTTTAGAGACGCCGGGGTGCCGGAATTTTGCCCCAAAGGCGATCTTTAACGTGCCAGTAAATGTACTGGCATGGCTCCCTCGCATTTGCGCACCCTCAAGTGCCGACTGACTGCGCCAGGATTCGATCCTGCAACCTTGGGCACAGCAAGCGAGAACGTTACCGCTGAGCCACGCAGCCAGCCTACACACACTCAAGATAGATTCCCAATCTCGTGGAACCTGCTACCGCGCATCAACTCCGGCTCAGTATGCTCATCTACTTCCCTTGTGCGTATGAGGGATGACTACTTCTAGATATAATTGTATTTGTACACATTATTATCGTTTCTATGGGGTAGGAGATGTTTGTCAGACTAGATCCGAGGAGTTAATCAGTGACGAGATGAATGCTAAAAATATCACAAATACCCTGTTTCCATGCCAAGAGAGTCAAACATTAAAAAAGGTCATAATCACCCCATGCAGCCAGAAATCTAATCCGGGAACACACGTATCGAGGCCTAGCGTTGTCTTCATCTAGCTAGATACCAGCACTAGTAAAGAAGGTACCTCCCTGGTATTTGTCTCAGGAAGAAAATGGAAAACCACGGAAAGGCATTCCATAGATGGCTCACGGTTTGATCTGTACCTTCTCGTCTTCCAAGTCTTCACATAGACTGGCCTCATGGTGTTGATAGGGTAAGCTTATGTAATAAAATAATTCGAAAGAAATTTCACCTTTTACTAAAACTGAAATATCCTGTCAAATAATTGTGCTACGACAACGATTGTTGGCTTGAGACAAAACGCACGTTTAGCATTATCCCGACTTACTTGTGCTGTCATTTCACTAAGGTCAATCTCCAAGGCACGCTAATGTGATGTAAGCTAGCGAAGTTCCACTTTCAACCGCCAGGCAGTATCAGCATCACAGTGATGGAATGGCTGACTACTTCTCGATTCCTAAGAATGTGTAATGTTAATAGCAGCACAGCTATTATAGACGGTAGATAAATTAGGTAATGTATCTGAATCTTATACTGTACTTGTTATGTAAGTCGGTTACAAAGATATTATAAAGTTGCGCCATGGTGTTCAAATGAATAGCATCCTTGAATTGCATGCATATGCGTAACTTAATATAGGCGGTTTGAAACCCACTGAATGAGACTTCTTTCGCCTGCGAATTTTTGTTGCATTTTGATGGTTGGTGTTTCAGTACATTTAATTATATACTACAAATTCCTATACGCGTTTTTATGTTAGGAATCATTTGAGTACCAATTTGTTTTGTTCACTTCAGGGAAGTGTTGTGTGGTCATAGGCACTTCACCTCCGTTTAAGTTCCACTATCACCCGCCTACTGCGCTCGGGATATCAAATGACCTTATCGTATCCAGGGGGATAGGAAAGAATGTGACCCGGGTATATTAGCGTCATAGGATAGGTCATATTGATACATAATTTCATGAATAATAATTGGATACCTCGCGCTGGTGTCATTTTATCTGCTGCTGAAGTTGGCCAATCAGATGGCATCGCGAGCTAATTCAAATGTGCTTTGTTGGGCTGTGTTGCCAACTCTGTCCATGGTTTGAGACTGGCTTGAGAGCGCCAATCGAAGAATAAACTTTCCCTGGTGATGGATTTGAACACGGATCCCCGGGATGATATAATCTTGCCTTAAAAATATGCTACGGTGACACCTGGTATGACCCATGATTTATTTGTTTTGGTGCTGATTTCTTGGCAGCGGCAGCTGCTATGCGATCGGTAATTTACGGAATTGTTCGTAAACAGCAGTGTGGTGTGCGAGCAAGGCCACTGCAACGGTGCACACGGACAGTTTTGTTGCAGTATTTCATTTTTGGGGTTTGGGACATCTTGGTCATCAGCCCAATTTAGTTGGGTATGTGCTGAATTTGTCTGATAACCTATGTTTCTTTATTCACTCTAGCAATGTGTGTAACTGTGCCACGATAGGGATAGGTGCCCCGGGACATGAAACAAGGCATTCGTCTAGAGGGAATGTGAAAAGCCCGGGGATAAATCACACTCAAGTTCGATGCTGGGATTCAACCCTTGTTCTCTAGACATCCAGCTCCCCCGGGCGGTCATGGTTCGTATAATTAACATTTTTGTTTTAAATGCATCCTTGAATTAGTACACATTTTAGATTTACGTGTTTTTCGCGTCGCTATTAATCACAAAGCATTATCGGGATAATTTAGTGCTAAACGTTTCTTTTTATTTTAATGTTATTAATTGGGAAGTGTATATTTTTTTGGAGGGAGAGAATTCGGTTATAAGTTGACTGGATTTAAACAAACGTAAATTTTATTTTCAACAAAACTTAATTTATCAAGATTAATTACTTTTACAACTAAAATGTACAACCCTGATAATTGAAAGTTATTTTCAATTATTACATACAATGAAGCATTACTAACCTCTGCCGCTTTTAACATTGTCACTGAGGAAAACAACAATCCAAATATTTCCGTGAATGACCAATCGCCTAGCAGCTACTGCACCGTGAATAGTAGCCGGTGTCACCGTATCGCAGTAGCTATGGTACGATTTGTCTAGCCTGGAGGTCCGTGTTCAAAACCATCTCCTGACGAAGTTTTATTCTTGAGTTAGCAACATGGCCCGGCAGACCGCACCCGCAAGACGATCTGATTGGCTAACTTCAGCAACGGATAAAATGACGCGGCGCGAGATATCAACTTATTGTCTTCAAATTATTTATCAGTACGACCAATCCTCTAATGCGCATGTACCCTGTTCACGTTATTCCCGACCAACCTGTAGGAGTTGTAGGTTATCTCGAGGGCAATATTCCTCACTTTATAACTTGATATTTTAGAATGAACATCTAAAGTGAAATGAAAAGGCATTGGAAATGTAAACCTGTCTACGTGCGAGCCCAATGAGTAGCTTTTAGCCTATTTGCAGGTAGGTGACATTTACTCGAGTCTTTTCAGTCCGTATCGCAAATGCAAAACACTGCTAATCAGGGTTGTTGTTTCACCGCGTGTGGCGTTAATGGAGCTCACAGTTCTATATCATTACTTCA
The DNA here is from genome assembly GCA_946902985.2 of Meconema thalassinum. Lineage (NCBI taxonomy): Eukaryota > Metazoa > Arthropoda > Insecta > Orthoptera > Tettigoniidae > Meconema > Meconema thalassinum. The sequence continues at coordinate 17,296,954 of OX336389.2, read as the reverse complement.
GATGCAACAGATCAAATAACACATGTTACTATCTGGGCTTACAGAATGCAGCCGCGTCGTGCGCCACGCAATTTATAACCCTTTTTTAAGCACCATTGCAGGTAATTTTTCAGCCAAGAAATAAAACAAACTTTGTTGGCCTTCGTATATTTTATAATGTTATATGGCACTAGTGGAATGTGTAAACTGATCTCTTCTAAAGAACTGATGATGAGACGTCATATTTCCATGGGGTTCTGATAGAGGATAGTAAAGGCAATGATTCCAAACTGCATGTTGTGGATGAGGTAGGAACTCGTAATGAGCATGAAACCTCTGACTTGCTGAACGAGAGATCTGCTGTTTCCAGCATTGTACTGTGTTAGTAAGCAGTGTAGTCATGCCAAGACTGACTCAACGAGCACAATTTGTGAAATGAAAAAATTTTCTGCGAGGTCTTATTGTGGTCCAGAAGGAGGCTGGATGATCATTCCGAACAATTCCCCAGCAGCATCTGCTTTGTATCAATGTTGGTGGCAGTGGTCCACTAAGGTACACATGCTTACGATGCTGGTTCAAGAAGGCCATTGCAGCATGGTGTTAATGGAGCTCACAGCCATTAGGAAGCTCGGCTACGATCAAGGAATGTGCTAAAATTGCAAACTAAATTTGCGCTGTGTTATTTGAAATCTAATTTATTGCTATGAAATTTGGCGTTGATCCATTGCCAACTTCTAAGATTTCGAGGGCCATTCAGAATATCGGGTGCATCATTTAATTTGATTACAACGTGAGATAAAACCCTATTATATATCTTTTTCAACAATGCCGCCTTCAATATTGATTTGTCCTAGCGTGAAATCAATTTCAAGAAAACCTCTTGGTAAAATTCCGTGCCCAGTGAGTTCAGGATTTATATCCGGGTGAGTGAGCTGGCATGTTTCCATGTCATTTAGATGGCCTTGCTCCCCGGGGTAGAAACGTGCACCCGTGTCTCATCTGCTCATTTGCAATGATCCTGCGCGGAATTCTTTCTCATCACGCTCATATCGCCGCAAGTGTTCGTGGTTTATTTCTATTCTTCCAGTCTTGTGACCAAGGATGAGTTGTTTCGGCATCCATCTTGCAGACACCTTCCGATACCCCAACATTTCAATAATCATGTGGTGAACTGGAGCACGTCCAACAGCCAATGTAGATGCGAACTCAGACACAGTTACTAACACCATATTCAGCGCTCTGGCACCGTTTGTGCAGCCATGGATGTAAAGGGGCGTCATCTTCCACATTCTGCCTTCCTTCACTGAAAGTTGAGCACCACTGCCCAACCATTTGACATGACATAACAATGTATCCATAGACCCTCTGCAGGAAGCGATGAATATCTGATACACTAGTCCCACGCACTCATTCATAGAGCACTTCCAACACAAGTCTTTGTGCGATACTGACTTGTATTTGAATGAACTCCAGCACGCCAATCTGCTGCTTCTCTCGGTGTTCTGGCACTCAGCGCATGCGCCAGTGCTCCTCTGTTGTCACATGGATTGTCCTTTGTCATGGCGATGCATTTTATGAGAGCTTTCTTGTGAAACAAAATGAAGAACATACATTCAGATCCCTCCTCGACTACGAACCATTGAAGCAAACTACATTGATGGAACTGAACATTTACAGAACTGCGTTACAAGTTGCATCAACGTGTAATTAATTGGTATCATTATATTGAATGGTTTCGGATCTACGGAGTCTAGAGCAAAAATTGCAAATGATGCATTTTTGTAGTTGGCAGAAATGGCACAATTGGCGATATGTCCCTAACCAGAACGTTTCTGTTATTGTGGTATTCGGTGCTGCTACTCAAAGGTTAGAAGTGTCAGGCCCACGGAAAAATTATCCCTAATTGGTCTCATAATTATGAGATTATAATCTTTTGTGCTTCAAAATGATGAATGTTGGCTAAACTAGAGAGAGAGAGGAATTTCCTCCTATAAGAATGACTGTTTGCCTTATTTTCTTCTTCATATACCTCGCCTCTTGAAACACACACAGTATGTTACGTTATATTCTCTGAACACGCCTTGTTCTATACCAATATGTTCTGAGTATAATATGATTGCATTGAAGGTGAACTTTCCGATCAGACAGTGGGTTTGGTTTGTGATTTATATACATTATAGCAGAGAGCGTACCGGAAATTCTCCAATACCCGAAACACTTTTTTCTTCCATCGGCTTGCAGATGAGAATCAAAATGTTGTATTTGGATACACCCAGTTTTGCACTGAACTCGAAATAAAGTTACAAATCCCGACGACCTCATTAGCAATTTTCTTCAATGGATTAACGAGGACACAGTTTAGTTGATCGCACCAATTAATCATATTTGTTCACTGTATGAAATTCGCTTTGTAAAACATTTGGACTAAACCTTTTCATAATTAATTACTACCCGCATATTGCATTCACGCAGCTGTTCCGTTTGAATGTAATCATCGTCATGGCAACAGCATTGAATGCAATGCAAATAGGAATTAAATTGATTTAAAGTAAATATCAATAAGTATCCAATTTGACGAGCGTACAGAACAGAGCTTTGTCCAAATGAAATGCAGGATGTATGTCATAGTGATGCTGCTAAATATTATTTTAACCTGAACAGTAATCAGCGAGTGCTCCTAATACTGCAATCTCCTATAATTAATGAGGCTTTTATAAATGCCATCACTCCACGCGTACACGCGCTTATCTCCGGCTTATTGTTCATTTTACACTCTTAAAATCCCAGTGAAGCTCTGGTGTACGGATCGTGTAGAACAGACTGCGATGGTGCGATGGTGGACTTAGAATTGTTTAAATACCTTTGAGAGGTGTCCGCTGGGTCCACCCTGTCTGGTCCCATTGAAAAATAGCAAATACTATTTATGAAGAGTATTCCACCCTACATGGGGACTCCCCAATTGAATTAAGGGAATCTGTCAACAGATAAATGACAACTAGTATTACTAGCATTCTAGTATTTCTCACTAGTATTACCTCATTTTGAATTTTGCGATGTTTTATACGACTAATAACAAACTCTAACTTTGGGGCAGATGACCTCGCTGATTCGCGCCTTAAAGCCACAACAATCAATCAAACCCTAACTTTCACAAAAAGCCTGTGTGCCCTATATTTGCAACGTACGGTATTATGGCCAAAGTCACTTTTGGTTACGAACAACTCAGCTGGTTACAACTTAATCAACGTCGTGATCTCCATTCCTTAAATGTCTTCTCCAGCAAATACTGTACTCCTGACTTCCTCTCCGGCTTACCTGCATTCTCAGTTTCACAGTCTCTCATATGATCTAGTCATGTCGATACCTACCGGTATTCACCGCACAGAGGTACAATAGCTTCAGTCAGCTTGAACTTGCGAGCATATGAGTGCTAATGTTATGCCACAGTAATTTCATCTTTTTAATTCCTATTATTTTATTTACTTTCCATTTAGATATATCCGTAATCTCTTGCGCCATTTTAAAGATATATCTTGCATATTTAATTTAGAAAATAGTAATAATAATAATTATCATCATCACCATCATGTGATATTTGTATTTCCACTTCTCTCTCCATTTCTAAGGCATTTCTTACAAATTCTTTAATAACGTGCTCAATTATTAACAGTACAATTGTGTCACTATCTTGCACACAGTATATTATTGTATTAGTATTGTTCTTCTGTTAGATTTCTGTGTTGCCCACATTGTTATTCTGTAGTAATCTGGTTAGATGGCCCTTATCTTGCAAACAGGGCCGGATTTACCGTAAGGCAAAATAGGCACGTGCCTAGGGGCGCCTTCGGTTAGGCAACCGGCAATGATCTTTACTGGAGGCGCCCTCTTTGCTACGGCTTTAAATGTGCTAAGTTAGGATTATAGCAGTATACATGCTAAAATAAATATTGAGAAATGAACAGAGACATTTAGAAATAATATCGTGTCTTTGTCGCATGCCCTTCCACTTCGCTCTTCGTTATGCTGCTCGACGCCCTTTCATCCCGACAAGTGTGAGAGAGGGGGGGGGGGGGCAGGCGAGCAGAGCCATGGCCGGCTCTACGGAAGGCCGCGGCGTTCGACCTTGCAACGCTGCACTTCTCTGAACTGGGATGGCCATAGCAGCCGGCCAGCTGTTGATGCGTGTGCTTCGCCACGAAAACAAATTGATATAACAAAATAATATTTGTTCTTTTCAACATTAAAGTAAAAGGATTGTCAAGAGTGAGTAGGGCTTACTTGGAGTAACAAAACCAATTTGCCATCAATATTTATTTGACATTTACAAAATATACAACAGGTTGGCCTCTAACAAAGAATAGCAAGTTTTCTGTGATTACTATGGCAAGTTACCCGTTCATTCCTCAACTTCCTGTAATTATTTAACAAAATGTTACTCATTGTTAAGACAATACTTGTGACTATTGTCATAACGTTACATCCACAGGTTGGCTACAAGTTTTCTCGGCAGTTTCGGACAATTCAATATCTGATAAAATACCGAGTAGACTAAGATTTTGAATTACTTGGCGTTGATTGTTACATTTACATTTTAAAAATTGTTCCTCAAACTTATCAGAAATTAGTGCCTGCGAATTACAACAACATGTTTACACACTGATAAAATAAAATCTGCAGGAACTGAAAGTCCGCCCCTATTTATTTGATTGAAGTAGCTGTCATTTATCTTTTCTTTATTTCTAAGCAAAGCCAAACATTCTTCACATTTTATTCTTGAACATTGCTTGAACGATATGTAACCACAGGCATATATATTACCCGACTCATCGAATTGTATGTTTTCAGTGTACTTGTCTTCTAAAATACTGTAAAAGGTATCGTCAACAGTAGCTGACGAAAGGCTGCTTGTTGTACTTTCTCCTGAATTTGTATCGGAAGAGGACATTATCATTTCTTTCGAAAAAGTAACTGCTCCATACCTGGCTGAATGAAGGCCAAGTACGCTTTTCTACCTTATTTTCAATTCGGCCTCCATTACCTGAGTAACTGATATATTATAGTTGCCGCCTGTTAGTTGGCGGTACTACCCAAACCTGGATTCTAATTGGTCACTCTGAAATTTGACCAGAACATAAGAGGGGTTCACATTCTGTAGAGCATAAATAATAATCTCACGTAATACATAGGTTGTTACATACAAAGCGTTGTAAGTTTCATTGGTTAAACAACTCTTTTTTGAGGAATTATTTTCATCGTTCTTTTTCCACGTGGACAACCATTGGAGGAATGCCTTTAGGAAAGCCAACCTTTTGTCTTTGGGATTTTTGAAAGGCATTTGAAGACTATTACGTTTAACAACATGGGTGAGAGGCCGCTTAATATTAACAATGGACCACCTCATTAGGATTACTCTGACAAAAAAATAAACAGTACCTTTATAACAATACTTAATCAGTAAATCGGATTCCTTTTTGTAGATCACTCGTATGTCACTAAATAATGCTTGAGTTACCTCTTTAAAATCAGGGTCACAGTCATCTGAACTTAAAACATTTGAAAATGAGTCTAAATCTTCCCTTACAGGAATAATAAATGACTTATCAATGCCACTTATATTCAGCCAATTATTTCGTATATTTTTAATACATGGACACTGTCATATAAAACAAAGGTTTTTAGGGGGTTTCCATCAAAATGGAACCAATTATTACTATCAGAATGTTCGGTTAGTTCTTTGAACATAGCACGATTCACACCATTATGATAGACAGAATATTTAGGCCACAATCCTGTATTTGCCTGATAACACCTTTCGCAATATCAGCTAGTTGCGAACCCGTTAATTGTTTCACTGGAACTAATTGAACAACCTCTTTTAAATTTCCAAAAGCAGAACTAACGAGAAAGGCCAGAACTGTCTTAGCTAAATCGAAAGATTCATTTGTAGCAACACCAAAGAATTGCCCATTTTTTAAATCTAAAGTTTGTTTGACATGTATTTCATCAATCTGTAAATTTACAACCCTTTCTAAATTTGATAAATCTTTCACAACGTGACTTAGAAAGTTACTGTTCTCTTCATCAGCTTTCGGGGATATGGCGAAGGCAGTTGTGAATTTTTGTAAAACTCGGGGATGAGGTAGGGATAAAATATGGTTAAATCTAATTGCGTTATAACATTTTGTAGACTGCATATAAATGAGGAATGCATTTAGAGTTGTAGTGACGTTATATCTAGGTTTCTTTAAAAAAGTAAGTGTAAACTGATCATGCAGAAACATTAACTTTTTAACAGAATCTCTGAAGTTTCGTCTCCCTGGTTTTCAAGGTCAGTTTTTAGGTTATATATTAAACTATTAATCTGGACGACTAGTGAACTTACAGAACTTACAGGTAAGAAAAAGTCGTGGCAAAATTCTATTGCATGGAACAACTGACTCCACTTTCTTAATAATGAATTTCGAAATATTACAGAGCCAGAATGAAGAACAACAGCGTTAGGAATTACGCCTCCATTGATATGAATTTCGACCGTAAAATCATTGTTTACCCTTATACTTGACCTTATTTTAGGTATGCTTGACACATCTAATTTATACAAAATACAATAGTTTTCACTAGTACTTACAGACCAGTCTGTTTTATGCTCCACCAATTTATTTTGTATATCACAAACAAAGGACTCGAAAGTCGTAATTTTGTTGGCTTCCTCAGCAAGGGTCTTCTCACATTCCTCTGCAGACTTTTTGCGTTCTTTTTCTTCTTCTCTTCTTTCCTCTGGAGATTTCCTTATCTTGGAGGAGCACTTACTCAAATACGATGGTAAGTTTGGGAATACCTTTGGAACCGCACGAGGTAACAATACAGGCTTCTTCCGTGTGAATTTCTTATTATTCCCATCACCATCCTTGTATTTTTCAACATAACTTACGTCTTCAGGAAGAAAGTGTTTAATACATACGAAGGAATATTTCGTAGGTACCCAATTGGCTCGAGGAATAGCACGTTCCCATATGGCTTTCAATTATGGATATTTAGGAAACACAAACAATGTCAGAAATCCTTCAGTTTGTATCGATGAACGATAATTAGACTTACAATTCGGCACAACACAAGTCTTTGGCATTGTAGCTAGCCACTATACAGTAATAATCAATGGTATAATTTCATTTACATAGAGTATTTTGAAGAAAAAACGAGCGCGTGACACATTTTCCATGTAACTCAGTGGGCTAGGCAGAGCAGACTGGCCATTCACGGCGAGGTTGCCAATTTTCGCTCGCCGCGGCCTTCCGTAGAGCCGGCCATGGCAGAGCTGTGCTGCGCGCGCTGTTGTTACGGTAGCTAGGTTTGCTTGCATTGTAGTAACATCGAAGTGCCCCGCGCCCCACCCTCTTGCCTGTGCTTTGTGCGAGTTCGAGATTGCGTTGTGTTGTTTTGTTGTGATGTGATCTGCAAGTAAATGTTTTAAACTACGGGCAGCAAAAAGTTGTCTGGTTACCAAAACCGTGTCCGTAAAGCTGAAGAGGATAAGAAATCCAAGGTGACACTATCAAAATGTCGGAAAATAAATGAGATGTTTAGTGGGCGTGTGAATCCTACACCTCCAACGACAAATTCGGATAACAATAACAATTCTTGCTCTGCGGTTCACGACATTGACTGCGATGGAGTTCAGCAAATTGAGGTAAGCTACCGTACACGAATAACTTTACGCAAAGTAGGCCTTTCCCAATAGGCGATTCCTTGATACACTGTTGCACAAAGTGACATACGTAAAAACTCAGACTGGCCTCGAAACCGTACCGTGCCTGCAGAGTATATTAAAAGTTGTTCTTTTTAAATTTACTATGTTTGAAGTGCTCTGATTAATACGGGATTTTCCTTTTCAGCTCCAACAAGCCAACATTGATGAAAAAGAGAATTACAATTCTAGGCCTACATTTAATTCAAATGACACCTTAGGGGGAGAAAGCAACAAAAATTTAAATTTGGCTCAGCGGACAAACAAAATGTGACGGCCAATGGTGAACCAAAAGAAAGGTTTCTAGGTTTTATGGAGAGCATCGGGCACAAGTCAGAGCAGCTTTTTGATGCAGTAAAAGCTAAGTTGGAAGATCTGGATTTGAAAGTGGAGGATATTCGAGGCCAATCTTACGATAACGCAAGTAATATGTCCGGCGAATATTCCGGGTTGCAAGCTCGAATAGCGGCCTTGAATCCCTTAGCTCTCTATACCTGCAGTCACCTCAAGACCTAAGCGGCCTCTTTGATGTTCTGGTCTGTGAAGAGGCTAACGCGCCAGGAAAAAGTTCCTTCTTTTTCTGCATGTATTGGCGCTCAAGATTTTCCAGCCCGTGTTACTATATTTCCATAAGCTGGCTAGTTTTCAGAATTTCCTTTGTAAAATTCTATGAATAAATTTCATATTTACACGTTAATTGGGAGCTTTACCAACTTTGCTTCTTATGTGATGAATTGCGTGTGTGAACATAGTCCTTAATGGTATTTGGAACTATAAGCAGAGTAATTCTGTACGAATTTGATATTATATTACATTTTGTTTTGTACGAGCCTTGTTTGAGTGGCAAAAGAGCACCTGAGTAATTCGATTTTATAGCGGATCAGGCTCAATGGTTGGCAACACTGTTACGAATGCACAAAGATCAACATGGTTTCCTCAAGTAGACAACGTGTTCAAACTGGATTGTAAAGCTTGAATTACCAATAAAATACTTCAAAGGTAATAAAAATGGTGAGAAGTTGAGTAAAAGGAGCAAAACAAATTATTTTATATATACTATATATAGTAGGTTGAGGGATGACAATCTAGAGTTTCCATGCCGGAAACACAAGAAAGAAAAGAGAGAGAGAGAGAGAGGAGATGCGTGGAGGGATATTTTCCTCAGGACTTGACCTGACGTTTGGTATATGCACCATGCTCACTCCATTCACTAAATTTGTTTGGAACTCATGCCGCTGAATCTTGTTCAGAATCTGTAAGGTATTTTTAACAGCTCAAGAACTTTACAACTTTTTTACTGCTTCGACCTACCGATGGAAAATTTTAAAGAACTTTATTGCGCGCGTACTAAAAAGCCCGTCAGTGACTCGGTGGTCGGCACGATATGACGCTTGTCAAGCTCTGAGGGAAGGCTGGTGTGGCGTTGTGGCAGCTCTTGAGAGTATTCACGAAGACAGAAATCAAAAGGCAAACACTCGAAGTGAAGCCAAAGGCATCTTAAGCATTATCCTACAATTATAAACTGCTTTCCTAGTTGTTTTTTGGAGTACCATTCTAAAAAGGTTTAATACTGTCAGCCAGAAGCTCCAAAAAGTTAGCACTAATTTGAGAACTGTGGTAGAATGTTAAGCTTCGTTAGCGGAATTTGTGCAAAGTTTAAGAGATAATTTCTATGTCTATGAGAAAGAAGCCAAAGAATTAAGCGGTAATGCTCAATATTCCTACGATCTAAAGAGAAGACCGGAACGAAAGACTAGGAATGATGAGACAAAGCCAAGAGAATATGTACCGTCAGAGGGCTCAGAAAATTTTCACGACAATGTATTTTATGTAATTCTGGGTGTACTAATTGCTGAGCTTAAGAGGCGAAGTGAGGCTTACAAAGTCGTCCATAGGAGATTTTATTTTCTAGAAAACCTGTTAGACCAATGATAAAATAATTCACTGACGATCTCTCAGAAAAGTATGTGGATGACTTAGAAAGTGCACTGGCTGACGAGTGCTTGCATTTAAAGGAACATTTAAAAATTGCAGATTTTAAAGGCAAGTCAGCCTCTGAGCTCAGCACTTTCCTTCATGGAAAAGATTTACACGAAATGTACCCGAACGTAAACATTGCTTTACGGATACTTCTCACCATTCCAGTGACCAATTGTTCTGGAGAAAGATTAATTTCGGTACTGAATCGCGTCAAGAACTATTTGTGGTCAGTCACTAAAGAAGAAAGGTTAAACTCTATTGCACTCCTAGCGATTGAAAAAGATATGACGGTAAACTTGAACTGCGGTGCGATAATTAATGAATTTGCCGAAATGAAGGCAAGAAGGAAACTTTTGAAGTAGTTCTCGTTGTGCTTGAGGCAGGCCCCGTTATGTCTTCATTCATGTTTTTAATATGCACTTTAATTTCTCTAAAAGATATTGCAGGAAAATAAGCAGTTGGCCTTATTTGTATTTTAGAGGCGCTTTGCTCAATTTTAAATGTCGTTTGTACCACTGCTCTTCATGCGTTTTAAAATTAGTGTGTGTTCTACTATTTTTTTAATTATATTTCGTCCTACCGCAGTTCATTCAGTTACAGCAGTAAATTATGTTTTTATTTTTGAAGCTACTCTTCATTTTTAGCCTATTTTCAATTTTGAAAAAATAGGCTTATGAGATCACCTTTTGTTCATGTGTGTGTGCGTGTGTGTGTGTGTGTGTGTGTGAGGTGTGTGTGTGTCCCCCCTAATAAAATCTAAACGGCTGGAGAGATTTCAATGAAACTCGGTAAGTTCATAGTACTATTCCGGGCGACCCCGACCGTGCCCTTAAAATTTTGTTACATCTCACCAATCCAACATGGCGGCTGTGCGAAATATTTCACCAGCATTCAATATCTCCAAAACTATTACCGATATCACCCTGGAATTTTGTATGGTGATAAACGAAACTACTAGAAGTTCACTTATGTGACCTTTGAAAAGCTGGTAACTACAAAACCAACATGGCGGCCAAGCGAAGTTGCGACTTTTAATAGACGTTTCTCACGATTTTACCAACCAAACGCAATGCAACTTGGTACAGTATATGTTTATATACATTGTAATGCTACGACATCTAACTTCGTTCAATTGTTTACATAACCACAATATGGCGGCTGTGCGAAATATTTCACCGGCATTCTATATCTCTGAAACTATTACCAGTATCAGCCTGAAATTTTGCACAGAGATAAAGGGCACTACTGGAAGATCACCTATGAGACTTTAAAAAACCGGTTAACTAGAAAACTAACATGGCGGCCAAGCGAATTTGAAAGTTTTAAATAGACTTTGCTCGCGATTTAATTATCCAAACGCAATGAAACTTGGTACAGCCAGTGTTTATACACATTGTAATGCACTGATATGTAATTTAGTTCAATTGTTTACATAACCTCAAGATGGCGGCTGTGCGAATTTTTAAATTAAGTTTTTGTTTCTTGTGTCGTAATCATGCGATCGAAGTGAAAGTTTGAATAATGAATCTACGCAATAATTTTTCTTTAAAGGTACATGACTCTTTGGCCTATACATATAACAATCCAACATGGCGACCATCGGGAATATTTGGACGGTTCTAATTATCTACGAATCTACTACAGCAATCAAACTGAATGTTTTTATGTTCATAGGGGTTATGAACATAAGTTCACCTATAGGCCTTTTAATAACCTGGTGATCACAAATCCAGCATGGTGGCGACGCGAAGTATAAATATTCACATGGTCGTTTCTCGCAATTTAACCATCCAAGTGCAGTGAAACTTGGTACAGTAATTCCTTATACTATAGCCTAATGTTAATCCACTGGCATCTAATTTATTTCAATTGTTTCCATAACCACAAGATGGCAGCTGTGCGAAATTTTAAAATCTCGTTTTTACTTCTTGTGTCCTAATCATGTGATTGAAATTTGAGTACTACACGTCACAATAATCTTCATGTAACAGTACATAACTGTGAGACCTACATATATAAAAATCCAACATGGCGACCATCCGCAATATTTAGTCGGTTTTCAATATCTACGAATCTATTACAGCAATCAAACTGAAATTTAGTATGTTGATAGAGGCAATTAATATTAGTAGGATATATGAAAATAGGCTGGATAGTTCTTCACGGAACTACTTGTTGTTGTATGAATTAAGGCTAGACATTATTTTTGAAAAGGGTATTCATAAAGTGTTTTGGTTGCATAAAAGTTAAACTGTTTCATGTAGTATTACTCCAAGCTGTTATTTTTTTTATTGAATTGAGTATGTACCCCTGCGTAAAAATTCAAGCATAAACTTATGCTGTCAGCCATATATCTGTTTATTCCTTTTTACCGAACCTTACCACATGCGAGTGGCTATGCCTTATCATAAAAATAGGGGGGGGGGGGGGCTCAAGTGAGGAGGGGAGCTCAATGGAGAGGTGCCTATAGCGTAACTTTGGGAAAATCCGGCCCTGCTTGCAAAGCAGAACACATCTATTATGATCTATTCTAATCTAACCGGAATGAAGGGAGTCAATATCACGTATTTGAAATACCTACATTAAAGAATGCACCAAATCTTGCATTCAGTCCTCACAGAAGACTCCCTCAGGGCTACGATGGACGTCATGTCACGCATCACTCATATACAGGCAGATGCATCAGTCCTCTACAGCCCACTGGTGAAGCCCTTTCAAAGGCCTGTTGACAGCCACTCTCCTCCATATGCCCAGAAAGCGTCCTTTCAGAAACAGTCGTTGCTGTCTTGTAGCAATTCCTGTCTCGATGTGAAGTGCTTTTTTAGACTGCCACAGCCACACAGTCAATACTGAAGAAATCAACAAACAAGAAAGCTAACCAAAATGGGACTCTATGACTATAAAAACACACGTTAGCGGAAAATGTATATTTTCTCCCCCTACCCCCACCACTCCGTGGTTGAAAGAATGGTACAGATGCACTTATCCTAATGACAGAATATATTAACAACTACGTAAATAAATACTGTATCATTGTTTTGTAGGAGCACAACTCCTTAATATCAGCGATACTAACAGTTCAGTAAAGGAACTCCGAAATGTTAAACAAATTGCATCACCTGGTTAGAGCTAGAGAACTCCAAACATATTTATTGATTGATGTGTAACATCCGCTCGGTTGCTGGATAGTTTTGTGGGAGTGATTTTGAAAATTGGGGACGGAAGTTGATCGGAACGATCGAGGTGGCAGTGGTGGATCAAACGGAAGTATGCACTGCCCGCTCGATCGATCAAACGGAAGTGTACTAGCTGGCAGTGGTACCATGCAAAGGCAGCGTGATTTTTGTACAATTGAAAATGTGTGTATTGGAAAGAAGGCAGTGTGTGCTCTGTAGCGCGAGAATGTTATGGCAATACAGTAGGCAGTGCATTTAGCAGGCACTGGTTTGACGAGCACAGTGGCAAATGTTTCACCGAATTGCATTTGTCATTGAGCAGTTTATGAAGCTTCACGTTCAAGTTTGAATATCACATGGGGTAGGAAGTGAAAACTTGAGACTAATGTTGTTGAGTGTATGATAAAATAAAGACGACAAATGACATTTAAGTAAGCGGCATTATTGTCAAACTGTGGGTGAGTAATCAAATATTAAATGCATAACAGTATGTTGTAATATGCGTGTAATAAAAGCTGTATTTTCATCATTTGAGAGACTAGGTCATTTCATGATTGAAGGAAGCCATGTTTTGATTGTTCACGACGAACTGAATGAGAGCCTTGAGAATAATGAATGTTATAGTTACTGAGGAGTGTGCACACAGTATTTCAGAGTAGAGTCGACGTTGTGTGTCACTTTGTTATTATGAATTATTCATGTAAAAGGAAGGAAGGAAGCTTGTGGTTTAGTGTGACCGTTAATCTCACGATCATGATCCACGGTAACTCCCTTTTACGTGGAATGCGAACCACAGGGCATGGCATTTCAATTCGAAAATCTCACATGTATTGACCGGGAATCAAACCTGGTCTACTTTGGTGAGAGACTAACAGCTTGACCGCTGCGCCACAAATGTGACGGTAGCATATCTCCAATTCAATCTATACATTCATCATAGTACCAGTATGAAAATGGAGTGTAAATTATCATTTTAATAATGTCCAAGCTGTGTAGTATGCCAGTAGGATAACATGTCAGATGTTACACTCATATGCGACTACTGTAAGGCTCGTATCTTTATTTATTTATTTATTTATGTTGTGAACATTACAGGAAGCTCCAATTGCATTGCTCACTACTAGAATCATATAATATACAACAATATATAAATAGATATACAAAAGATACATAAAGGGAAGATATAGATAGAGATACACGTTATAAATAAGAAGAAGGAGAAGAAAAGAAGGGTTAGGTATGGAAAGAAAATGGGCTGAATACAGTACAATATATTACAAGACATCTTGCAGTTTATCACAGGACGCTGCAAACTGATTTTCTGACATACTGAAAATATCTAAGTCAAGATGATTAACTTTATCATGGTGGGATAAAATTCTGTTAATCGGCGAATTTTTATGGTTGTCTGTGTGAACTCTCGTAATGAAGAAAATGTTTCGGAATCTACTAGGTTTCACAGCTGGGACATATAACGTAGTTCTCTCTCGAATTTTAGAATCATCAATTTTATTGTTTACTATTTTATAGAGGAAGGGCAGGCCCTGACTATTTCGCATGTGAGATAGTTTTCTGACATTGAAGGACTGTAATATAAATGTGTACGATTCTTAAGAGGGATAATAGCCAAATCATTTGTAATATACATATTTTAAGAATTTATTTTGGATGTTATCCATAAGCTTATTATGTTTCAATGTGTATGGATTCCATATAACTAAAGCATATTCTAGTTGTGATCTGAAGAAGGCATTAAAGAGCAATATTAAAATCCCATAGGAGAAATTAAATGAATTACTTATTTTATTTATTCGAGTCAAAAGCATTACAACATACACAGAGGGATGATACACAATATTAAAAAGAAATAATACATACAACAATGTCTCGAATTAGATTGTCTTTGCCCAGAAACGGGCCACTGTCACACCCTTTTCATGACCTTCCATTAACTCCTGCGTTGTGCAAGAGCACGGGCACAGTTCACAGGAACACAGGTGTATCATGGTCTGTCTCTCCCCACACTCACAGAGTTCTGATTCCTGTAGGTATCCCCATTTGTGGAGATTAACTTTGCATCTCCCAACACCAGTCCGAAGTCTGTTGAGTGACCGCCAAGTTTCCCAGTTGTTGTTGTGGCCTGCTGGAAGCCTTTCCATGGCCTTCATCCAATCTGGTGGTATGGTGCATTGCCATAGCTGTATCCTGGCTACTTCGGGTTTTGTAGTAGGCATCAATGTAGTTTGCAGGAAGCTTTTCCTTGATTTTAGCCGCCTTCTTGGAGGCTGGTGACCAAAAAGAGGGTGAGCATGGTCCTCTGCGGACTTTTTTCGTTCCGTTTGGTGCTATGACCTCAGGGCGTACCTCAGGAGGGGCTATTCCTGCCAAGGAATGTAGTTTGTGGACAGGTGTAGGTTTCAGGCAACCAGTAATTATTCTGCAGGACTCGTTGAGGGCAACATCAACCTGTTTTACATGAGCTGAGTGATACCATACAGGGCTAGCATACTCAGCAGCTGAATAACACAGAGCTAATGCAGACATACGCAGTGTTTCAGCATGGGCGCCCCAGTCGGCCCCTATCAACTTACGAAGTATGTTACTTCGTGTATATACTTTTTGTTTAACATTCATACAATGTTTCTTGTAAGATAGGGTGCGATCTAAAGTTACCCCTAGGTATTTTGAGGTAAAACAATGTTCCAGGTGAGCTCCTCCCCAGCTAATATTGAGTTTCTTTGCAACTTCCCTGTTTCTGATGTGGAAAGCACAAACCTGTGTCTTGGATGGATTAGGTTTGAGTTGATTTCTCTTGTAGTAAAGTGAAAGGTCCTCCAGTGCATCAGAGAGAATCTGCTCCACTTCTTCAAACTTTTCACTTTGTGCTGTCAGACAGAGGTCATCTGCATAGATAAATCTCTTGGTATGCAGAGATGTAGGTTGATCATTAGTGTACACATTAAACAGAAAAGGTGATAGAACACTGCCCTGTGGTAGACCATTTCGTTGGGTTTTCCAGCGACTGCGGGTTCCTTGGAACTCGACAAAAAACCTTCTGTTTTGTAGAAGACAAGCAACAATTTCTGTGAGTCCAAAATCTTTGGTAATCTGGTACAGTTTACCAAGCAGGATTTGATGTTGAATAGTATCGTAGGCAGCCGTTAGATCCACCAAAACTGCACCAGTTATCTTCCTGTTCTCCAAACCATCTTCGATGTGCTGTGTTAGGCACAATATCTGTGAAGTAAAGCTCTTTCCTGGTCTGAAACCTGCTTGTTCTGGGATCAGAAGTGGATCAAGTTTTGTAGATAGTCTGTTAAGGAGCATTCTCTCAAACACTTTGTATAAATGGCATAACAGCGAGACTGGTTTGTAGTTCTTAGGATCAGATGGATCTCTGCCAGGCTTCAGGATGGCTATGATTTTTGCTTTCCGCCATATTTTTGGAATTTGTTTGCGGCAGATGATGTTGTTGAAAAGCTGTAGAAGCCACTCCTTTGTGTTTTTACCAAAATGTTTTATTGGCTCTATGCGGATGTCATCAAGACCAGCAGCTTTACCATTCTTGCACATTTGTATGGCCATCTCCAGTTCTTTTAAGCTGAAGACACACGAAAAGTCACTTGTTTCATTGTCGTAGTCTCTTTGGATTTTGGTTTTCTTCATGTGCTCCTCGACTTTGCCGTTCAACACTAGCTGATGGGCTATTTGGTTGGGAGATATGTTAGAATGCAATTTTCTATTGGATGGTTCATTGTTTAATCTCTTCATTAGACTCCAAGCTTTTTGACTGTTTTGTGACATGTTGATGTTAGATACTGTTTGAGCCCATTTGTTCCGTTTTCTTTCTGCCAGAGCAGTATTGAGTTGACGACCTAGGTGAATTGTTTCGTTTCCAAATGGATTCATATTGAAGGAACAAATGTACTTTGAGTATAAGTCTTTTATCTCTGGGGTAAGACCTGCAATGTATACTGTTCTGCAACCCCGTGGAATGCACTGACGGGAGCATTTGTGGACAGTAGCCACAAACTGTTCATAATTCTCTGGAGATGCATCCAGCTCAAGAACAGATTCATCAAGTAATGCCGTATATTTGTTCCACTTAGCTTTCTGGAAGTTATATCTTCTTCGAAATGGCAAGCACTGAGGGCGAACTGCAGCGAAAACTTGGCACACAATAGGTCTATGTTGTGTATTTGGGATTGGGTTTGTTGCGGTCTTTACGCACTGCCCAGCAATTGTTTCGCTTGAAAAAATTAAATCGGGGTTGTAGCCACGTTTCCATCTTCCACTGTTGAATGACGGAGGCAACTTCGGGTCGTGTACAAGGCACAGCTCATTTGATTCAGCCCAATTTATTACAGCTTCACCATTTTCGTCATCATGAAGGTAACCCCATAAATTACTATGGCTATTAAAATCTCCAATTACAAAGTGTCTTTGTTGTCCATATTTTTAGTCTTCTTAAAGGAGAACGGAGAATTGGGTGGTTTATATATTGAAGATATTGTGCAACTTGATAGCTCCACTGTTAGTATCTCTATATTATCTTCATCAGAACAGTCAGTGGACAATACTGTGATACCTGATCTAATAAAGATGGCACTCCCATATTGCTCGTGAGATCATTCAGCGACTAGTATCATTCCTGGAATTGCTGGTAGTCTCTGCTGGTTACTTCTGTGGGTTTCCTGGATACAGAGTACATCACACTGATGTTCGTGACAGATAGCAGATAAGAGATCTGCCTTGCTGTAGGAGATTCCTTCGATGTTAATCGAGACAATAGTTAGCTTTGGTCCTGAAAAGGACCTATTCATTATATCATTTCCCATCGTAACACAAATGAATTGAAATGCTTTTGGAATGCTGACGTTCAGTTCAGTACTAGAAATTCTATTCCAGTACCTATGCAGGGACACCACTTGCAGGAATCAGCTTCATCCCCAATTACTTATTACAAATCCTATACATTTATGTGCTTTAGAGACAATTTTCTCTATATGTCTTTGAAAATTCAGATCATTGGTAAATACAATTCCCAGATCCTGAACTTCATGAATTTTAAGTAAGCACTCCCCGTCAATGTTATAGTGAAAATTTATGTGATATTTTCGCCTAGTAAAATTAATTTGCTTGCATTTACTGATGTTAAATGGCAGTTTATTTTCTTTCGTCCATATGTTTAGTTCATTTAAATCATTTTGAAGTTTGATACAATCGGAAGGGTCACGTATTGATTTATATAATTTTATATCGTGTGCGAATAATAAAATTTCTGAGTGTTGAACTTTATGACAGATGTCGTTTAAAAATAATAAGAATAGTAATGGTCCTGAGTTAGATCCCTGAGGAACTCCGGAGTTGGTGGGAAATGTTTTGGATAGTTGCGTTTTATATTTCACAACTTGTATTCTGTTCTTCAGGTATGAAATCAGCAGACGAAACAGTGGTTCAGAAAAAATATACGTTGATAGTTTAGTGATGAGTACGTCATGATCCACTTTGTCAAATGCCTTTTGAAAGTCGGTATATATTACATCTTTTGATGTATATATTACATCTTTGTGATCTAGCTCCGTGGATACAAATTGCGTAAAATTAATAAGGTTAGTCACGGTTGACCTGTTTGGTATAAATCCATGCTGATTTGGGGAAATGATCACTTTAACATGTTGAAAAATATGACTATACAAAATACTCTCAAATATCTTAGCCGGAGATGACGATACAGCTACAGGTCTGTTATTCTTAATCTGAACCGAGTTTCCGGATTTTAGAATTGGTGTTACTTTTGTATGTTTCCATTTATCTGGAAATGTGCTGGTCTTCAGTATGAGATTGTATATTATAGTCAGTGGTTTAGTAATATATTCCTTACAGCCTTATAGAGGTATGGTGGTAACCCATCAGGCCCCGCTGACTTTTTTGGTTTTAGTTTCTTAATGGCGAATTCAACCACATCCTCGGTGACTTCAGATATAACCAAATAATTTTGAAAATAATGTTGCTTTACGTTATTGCTGTTTGTGTTCATGTTATAGTTGGGAATAGTTTGCGAATATACTGATTTGAAATAGTCAGCGAAACAATTGGCAATTTCCAGTGATTTACAATATTCTTTACCTTCATATTCCATCGCCAATCCTGATCCTTTACGCTCCTTTCTGTTTTTTATAAAGTTCCAGGAGCTATTGCTATCATCTTCCATGTTCCGCTCAGTAAGAGCTACATAGTTATCATATGCTTTTTTTTATGTCTATTTTAGTTTTAGAACTAAATTGAGTATAATTATTCAAGTAATATTCGGATAAATTTTTATTTTTTCTATATTTTTCTTTTAGCTTTAAATTTGATATTATAGACTGAGTGAACCAAACATGATATGTGCGCTTGTAATGTTTAGTTTTTAGAACGCACTGGTCAATTATAGAGTAGGCCTATATTTTGTCATAAAAGATATCAACAGCTTCGTTTACATTTCTACAATTATTCATGTTATCCCAATTGCATGTTTTCACTAATTCATATAATTTTAAGAAGTCTGCCCTGAGGAAGTTATATTCATAGGTTAAACTTTCATGTGATCTGGTTATTTTCCCCTGTTTGTATATAATTTGCAATGACGGATGATTTTCATCTAATCGGACTAAGGGGTCGGTTTCTTCCTGGATATGCAACTGATCAATGTTACCGATTATTAAATCAAGAGTTCTCCCATTAACATTCCTAATGGCATTAAACAGCCTGGCATTCAGCAGGTGCAAACAATTCTGTAACTCTTTGGATTTGTTTGAACCCTTCAATAGATTGTAAGATTTATCAGTTACTTCCGGTAAATTAAAGTAACCATGTCACCATCACTTATGTAGGCAACTGGTCAGTTCTTGGGTTACTGTTCAAGAACATTAAACGTGTGGCAGGGTCGGGAATCAAACTCAATTCCAAATGGTGGGAGGTAATTATGCTAACCGCTTCGTTAAATCAACTTAAAGCATTGGGACTTACGACAGCCGTTGGGAGCTGCAGCACGTCCTATTCCAGCGCCACAGTGACTATCCTGAGCCTCTATTCCTCCAGGCAATGTCGGGATGGTAATGCACCCGTACCTCGGATGAGAAACATCGCATCCCTGACAAAGAAAGGAAAACCACTCCGAAAACAAAGTGCGGAAGTTTAGTTAGAACAACAGCAAAAAAAACTCAAGTTCGGTAGGTTGAGATGTAGACTAGGTGTCTCGGGGGTTGAACGGAATTACGGTAGGTAGGTCTCGTCAAATAAATATCAAAAACACTTACATTAGGGCAATATCTAACCTTAGGTACAACTTTTCAAATTGAAACACAAATTCGTTGTCTATAATAAGCACCTTTTTATTTCACATTCTCATGATAAGAAAACTTACTCTGGTTAGGTTCAATGCTAATCTTACATTGTCCATCCTCATAAATTAAGTTTAAATGATCAAAGCAAAAATCAAATTATACAAGATTTGACTCGAGTCCTACCGATTGTATTCTCAGGAGAAAACCACAAATTCCAAACAAAAATACGAAAGTAAAGTTCAAATCATCACTGTCGAAACACTTATCACTTACACTGTGGTGCTGTTCCCTAAATACTTTAATTTTATACAGACATATCTCATGTAAAAACATACTACTGTATTCCATTTAATTAATATTTCCATCATTGTAACAATAAATCCCTCTTTCCAAAATTCTCTTTCCTCACAATAAATCCACATCACCCTATTAAACATTCCCTCATCATGCTCATATCTTAAACACAATTAAGATACAAAATACATTAAATATTATGAAACTGAATTTCCTAATTCAAATTAACAAATCACATAATCCATTACATACGCCTTCG
Source organism: Meconema thalassinum (assembly GCA_946902985.2). NCBI lineage: Eukaryota > Metazoa > Arthropoda > Insecta > Orthoptera > Tettigoniidae > Meconema > Meconema thalassinum. Next base: position 17,276,194 of record OX336389.2, on the reverse strand, counting down.
ATCGTAGGATTAAATTATATTACCCTCTATCTGACAATTCTTATGTCCATAATCGACCCTATGAGACTCTCATATAAATATATAGCCTATATTTACAACCTTTAGCACAATTTGAATGAATCCTGTGACATCATAAACATTACAAACATATCATCATAGAATATTACCTTATAACATCGTAGAATGAGTCACCATTTTATTTATTAACATCATACATCTATACTAGCAAGGACACTTTCTCTACTGTTACACAATTATATTATACGGCTCTATGGCTAATTAGTTAGCGTGCTAGGCTTAGGTCCGAAGGGCCCCGGGTTCGATTCCCGGCCAGGCCATTAGGGATTTCAATCTCCTGGTGTTAATTCCCGTGGCCCGGGAACTGGGTGTATGTGGCGTCTTCATCAACACTTCATCCTCATAACGACGCGCAGGTCGCCCACGGTCGTCAAATAAAAATACCTGCACTCGGCCTCCCAGGAAGCCACAACATAACTATAATAAATATATAAATATATATATTATAATGCCTTGCATTTGCGCTTTCATTATATATAGTTCAACATAATACCATCAATCATGACTGAAATTTTACTCATAGAAAATTTTCCTCATCATTAATATCGCAACTAGATAATTTCTTCAAATAATACTATGTGTATGATGACACAGTATTTGCTCATCAAACTATAACCCTTGAATTCCATTAAATATTCCATTCATTCATAAACATATCCGTTCTCTACTCCTTATCCCCTTGTAAATTTATTGCATAAAGCACGACTCCTCAAATACAATATTGTTACGGCTGTGAGTTTGTGTCATCGCTCGCCGCATGAGTCACAACTGCCCCAGGGCTGGGTTGTGCCCTGCCTCGTGTATTGCGTGCGCCTTATGCAACAGGGCTACTAGGACAAAGGGATGGTCCAGAATATTCGTGACTGAGCCAGCGATGGAAACCTCGAGAAGTCGTGAACCCTGGATGGATCTAGAAGCATTTATTGAGTCACCGGCCTGCTATATAAGTGCGACCTGTCAAGCAGTGGTTGTTGTTGTTTTTTACGAGCGAGTGCGAGCACTTATCCTGAGCGACAGAAGTGTGGAGACTTGCGAAACCCCTAGTGAAGCCGATTCTCGTGACAGCGAAGGGAGTGAGGAGCTTACAGGGGACTGCCTGTGTTTTGAGTGAGTGTGCTTACCTAGTGCGAGAGAGGTCATTGTGGTGAGTTGCAAAACAGTGAGTGACAGACCTAGTGCAGCTATTTCCAGCCAGCGTACCGGACCGGACTCATTAGCGAGAGGATTAACTGTGGTCTGTTGAAAAGTGAAAGGGGAAGTATTCTCGACGTGAGGAAATTGGAGTAAGGTAATAATTGCTTGTATTTGCTGTTGAGTAGTGTATCTTCCTGGCCACAATAAAGTTAACTATTTCTTTAAGCAGTAATTGGTGTCGTGCTTTCTACCCACCGTAATCCAGTTAACAAAAGTGCCACTAGGGGGGGGGGGGGGGGGGTGGCACGTAAAAACTGGTGTCAGAAGTAGGATTACGAACTCAAGCACAACACCTGACGGTCCTGGTTTCAAAACCCGAGCAGGTCATTTTCGCTAATTTTCCTGTGAGTGCATGCCCTTTACAAGACAAGCAACTAAAATGGAGGCGCAATTGGCAGCATTGCCAGAAAAGTTAAATGGCATGGAAACCAAGATGGAGGACGGCCAGAAGAATTTAACCAAGGAGCTAACTGCCAAATTAGAAGACGACCAGAAGAAGATGGAAGACGGTCAAAATAAGTTAGCGGAGGACCTGAAGAAGATGGAAGACAGCCAGAAAAGTTTAGCCGAGGACCTAACTTCCAAATTAGAAGAAGGTCAGAATAAGCTAGCAGAGGACCTGAAGGACGGCCAGAATAAGTTAGCAGAGGACCTAACCGCCAAATTTCTGGATGGCCTCAAAAATCTGGAAGAGTGTCTACTGGTGAAATTAGAGAAGAGCCAAAGGAAATTAGAACAGGGCCTACGTGAGGAAGTCGCAGCAGTGGAAAAGCAATTCAACGCCTTACAAAGGGAAGTTGCCGAGCTGCGCCAACGCCAACTGACGGGGGTGGAAGAGAAATTCAACGCTCTACGAGAGGAAGTTGCCGAGATGCGCCACCGGGAATATCAGGAACGGGACATAGCAGAGTGACGCCCCCAACCTTCGACAGAAAGGTCCCGTGGAGCACCTACTTACGTCAGTTCGAGGCGGCCTGTTCCATAAATAACTGGAACAACACAGAAAAGGCTACAGCTCTCATTGTAGCGCTGAGAGGTGACGCCCTTAACGTCCTTCAGGCCATCCCGACTGGATCCCAGGACTACGCTTCACTGATCGCCCATATGGAGTCCCGATATGGAGATAGCTATCTTCAGCAGGCCTACCAGATGCAGCTCCGGACCCGGGTACAGAAGAACGCGGAAACCCTGCAGGAGTTCGAGATGGACATCGCACGCCTCGTAAGGCTCGCCTACCCAACAGCGCCGGCCGACTTTCTGAAGCAGATAGTGACGCAGACTTTCACCGACGGGCTACGGGACTCGGACACTCAACAGGCGCTGCGACTCGCGCGCAATAAGACCCTGACAGATGCGCTGAGCCAAGCACTTGAGTTCGAGACGGCAAAACAGGCATCCAGAATGCACGCGCGGGTGCGTCAAGTGGACGTCGACGAACCAGTAAAAACCAGGGAGACCAAGCCCCTGGCCGACGAATTAATGCAGGCGCTAAGCCGTTTCTTCGATAGTCGCGGCACCACCAGCAACGACACAGCCGGAAGGCAACCGGAGAGGCGGCCCGGAAGAGGACTACCGACCTGCTGGACCTGCGGTAAGAAAGGCCACCTGAGCAAGGACTGCGGTGATCGCCGCCACTGAGGGTATCCGACGGGAAATCAGTCGTCTGAAAACCGCGCGGCCCAGGGAAACGAGTATTAGCCCGCCTTGTGGGCAAAGGTTGGCTTGTGACAGTCGTCAAGCCCCGGCAGTCCAGGTTCGTGTGACGAAGTTACGGAGGGACAATAGCAGCCTGATGGTCGACGGAGTCGTCAACGGAGAGAGCTGGCCCATGCTAATCGACACGGGAGCATCGAGAACCATCGTCAGTCCCACCGTGATCCCGAAGTGGAGAGTGCAACCCACACAAAGGAACCTCCAGCTAATAACCGCGACCGGAGAGACCGCACCGGTACATGGCGAAGCATCACAGGAGTTCGTCATTGGTCGACGGGCGATAAAGCATCCAGTGCTTGTGGCTGACGTATCAAATGAAGTGATCATCGGACTGGACTTCCTGGACCAGAACAACATCATCTTGGATCTGACTACCAACACTCTGCACTTCGGAGGTGAGGAACTTGCTTTCCAACCTGCGCACGAGTCCATCACCGCACGACGAGTAAGGCAGAGAGAAGACGTCATCGTTCCCGCCAGGAAGGAGGTCAGTGCTGCCGTAATTGTCGACGGAACTGCTGAGGGAGTGGCGGCTGTCATCGAGCCAAAATATGAGGACATCCAGGCAAAAGGATTGCTAGTTGCCAAGACTCTCATCAACACGACGTCTAGGCCGTACGTCCGCCTGTCCAACCTGAACGACTACGACATTACGGTTCACCGGGACACCAACCTAGGAGTCTGCGAGCCCGTTACCTGGATTGCCCGCATCACAGATACGACAGACGGACACCTGCAGACGGACAACCGAAGAAGACGCACACTGCCAGAAGAACTACAGAAGCTGTACCAAGGATCCCAGGACCATTTAGACGAGGAACAATCACGCCAACTTCAGGACCTGCTACGCGAATTCCAGGACGTCTTCTCCGTGGGGAGCAAAGACTTCGGCAGGACAAGCTTGGTTCAGCACAGAATCGACGTTGGGGAGAGCTCACCGATTAGGGCCTCATTCCGACGTGTCCCGCTCGCCAAGCAAGCCGAAGTCGACCGGATGGTAGAAGAGATGAAGGAGCAAGGGGTGATCGAGCCATCACATAGTCCTTGGAGTTCTCCGGTCGTGCTTGTGAAGAAGAAGGACGGTTCCACCAGGTTCTGCGTGGACTACAGGCGGGTGAACGACGTCACGAAGAAGGACAGCTACCCTCTACCCCGGATCGACGACACCCTGGACACCATATCAGGGTCGAGATGGTTCTCCACCTTGGATTTGAAGAGTGGCTATGGCAGGTGGAGGTCCACCCTAAGGACCGCGAGAAAACGGCGTTCTCTGTGGGCAGCGGGCTCTGGCAGTTCACCGTCATGCCATTCGGTCTGTGCAACGTCCCTGCGACCTTCGAAAGGCTAATGGAGTCCATTCTGAGGGGACTACACTGGAAGACCTGCCTGGTCTACCTAGACGACGTCATCGTTCTGGGAAGAAGCTTCGAGGAGCACTACAGCAACCTGAAGGAGATCTTGATGAAGCTACGGGCTGCCCAGCTGAAGTTGAGCCCCAAGAAGTGTCAGCTCTTCCAGAAGCAGGTCCAGTACCTTGGGCATATCGTCTCCGAGGAAGGGGGCGCACCGACCCAGAGAAGACCGCAGCTGTGAGGGAGTGGCCAGTTCCGAAGGACAAGTCCCAACTACGAAGCTTCCTGGGACTCTGCACTTATTACCGTCGCATCGTGAGAGGATTCGCCGACATCGCCAAACCTTTACATCGACTGACTGAGAAGGACCAACTCTTCACCTGGACAGCAGAATGCCACAGTGCCTTCGAACAACTTAAGCAGGCTCTGTGCACTGCGCCTATTCTGGCCTACCCCAGACCTGGAACAAGGTTCATCGTCGATACCGATGCCAGCGACTTTGGCATAGGGGGAATCCTGTCGCAAGTAGTGGACGGCGAGGAGAGAGTAGTGGCCTACTTCAGCAAGGCCTTGTCAAAGCCAGAAAGGAACTACTGCGTCACCAGGAAGGAGCTGCTCGCCATCGTGAAGACCATTGAACACTTCCACAAGTACCTGTACGGGCAAGAATTTCTCATCAGGACCGACCATGCATCCCTGCGGTGGCTCCTGAACTTCAAGCAGCCCGAGGATCAACTCGCGCGGTGGTTAGAGAGGCTTCAACAGTACAACTTTGAGATTCAGCACAGGAAAGACCAACTGCATTCTAACGCCGACGCCCTGTCACGAAGACCGTGCCCCGAAGACTGCACCTTCTGTGCCCGAAGGGAGGAGAACACCGGGATACTGTGCCGAAGGACTACCGTGGAACTTCAAGGGAGCTGGAGCGGCGAATCTTTCACGCGGGCACAAGCAGAAGATGATGACCTGGGACTGATAGCTGAATGGAAGAGGTCCTGTGTCCCCAGACCCGGGTGGAACATTGTGAGTGACTGCAGCCAAAAGTTTAAGTCCTACTGGGCACAGTGGGACTCGATGATTGCAAGGGGTGGCCTCATCTGCCGTACCTGGGAGAGCACCGACGGGAAGACATCTCGGGAACAAGTCGTCGTTCCAAAGGCTATGACGGAGGCAGTCCTGAAGGAAGTTCATGGAGGATCATCTGGTGGACACCTAGGGATAAAGAAGACCCTGGAGAAGCTGAGAGAGCGGTTCTACTGGATCGGATGCCGAACAGACGTGGAGAACCACTGCGCGAGGTGCCACGATTGCGCAGCCAGCAAGGGCCCAGGACGAAGACGACGGGGTCCACTGAAGACCTACAACGTGGGCGGCCCCATGGAGAGAGTGGCCATCGATGTTGCTGGGCCATTCCCGTTAAGCGAGGCAGGGAACCGCTACATATTAGTCGTCAGGGACTACTGTACCAAATGGCCGGAGGCGTATGCGCTCCCTAACCAAGAAGCCGCGACGATTGCAGAGACCCTGGTGAAGGAATTCGTCAGCCGGTACGGAGTACCCCTGGAGCTGCACTCCGACCAAGGGAGGAACTTCGAGTCGCAGGTGTTCCAGAACCTATGCCAGCTGCTGGGAATCCGGAGGACAAGGACAACGCCGCTACACCCTCAGTCCGACGGGATGGTAGAGCGATTCAATCGCACCATCGAGAAACATCTCCGAATAGTCGTCAGCGAGCACCAGAGGGATTGGGACAAACATCTTCCACTATTTCTCCTGGCCTACCGCGCCGCCGTGCATGAAGCCACCGGGTGCACACCAGCCCGGGCCATGTTTGGGATGGAGCTCCGTCTACCTGTCGATCTTGCCTTCGGCCGACCGTGGAATGATCCGATCCCTTAAGCCAGTATTGTCAAGAACTGTTCGACCAACTGGAGGACGTGCACGCATTCGCGAGGAGGAAACTGCGGATCGAGACCGACCGAATGAAGACCCGATACGACCAGCAGACGGATGCCGGCGGATTCCACGAGGACGACCTGGTCTGGCTCTTCAACCCATTACGGAAGAAAGGCCTGTCACCCAAACTGCAGAAGTCCTGGGAGGGCCCGTACCGAGTCGTGAAACGGATCAACGATGTCGTCTACAGGATCCAGCGGAGCCCGAGGGCGAAGATGAAGATCGTGCATCGAGATTGCCTGGCAGCCTATGGAGGGACCCAGAGGGACCAATGATTGATCGGGACGATCAGCCTTTTTAGGAAGGGGGTGGTGTTACGGCTGTGAGTTTGTGTCATCGCTCGCCGCATGAATCACAACTGCCCCAGGGCTGGGCTGTGCCCTGCCTCGTGTATTGCGTGCGCCTTATGCAACAGGGCTACTAGGACAATGTGATGGTCCAGAATATTCGTGACTGAGCCAGCGATGGAAACCTCGAGAAGCCGTGAACCCTGGATGGATCTAGAAGCATTTATTGAGTCACCGGCCTGCTATATAAGTGCGACCTGTCAAGCAGTGGTTGTTGTTCTGTTTTACGAGCGAGTGCGAGCATTTATCCTGAGCGACAGAAGTGTGGAGACTTGCGAAACCCCTAGTGAAGCCGATTCTCGTGACAGCGACGGGAGTGAGGAGCTTACAGGGGACTGCCTGTGTTTTGAGCGAGTGTGCTTACCTAGTGCGAGAGAGGTCATTGTGGTGAGTTGCAAAACAGTGAGTGACAGACCTAGTGCAGCTATTTCCAGCCAGCGTACCGGACCGGACTCATTAGCGAGAGGATTAACTGTGGTCTGTTGACAGGTGAAAGGGGAAGTATTCTGGACGTGAGGAAACTGGAGTAAGGTAATAATTGCTTGTATTTGCTGTTGAGTAGTGTATCTTCCTGGCCACTATAAAGTTAACTATTTCTTTAAGCAGTAATTGGTGTTGTGCTTTCTACCCACCGTAATCCAGTTAACAAAAGTGCCACTAGGGGGTGGCACGTAACAATATTATACTATATATTCGTCGTCAACATAACACCATAGCATTGTTTCTGAATTATCACAAAATATCAAAAATTGTGAGAATGAAATATCAATTGTGAACATTCCTAAACTTGTCTAAATCAAACATAACATAATTTTGTATTCCAAAATGCCATTCACTAATTATAAGTTGATCAATTCTTGATACAAATAGATAACAGAGAAGACGATTATCTAGATTGGTTGCTTCACTTGACACCTCTACAATGGTCTCCATTCGATTTACACATTCTCCATCGAAACCGCGTTTCTCTTGCCCTGAATTGTAGTCGTGGAGTTATCTTCTTCTTCTCTAGATGGTACATCAATGATCCCATGTTGATGTTGAAATGCGCTGCAAAGTTGTTTACTCGCGCTGTATACATTTTCATCGTCACTCCATTCCTAAATCTCTCATCATATTGTATCGATTCAGCCCCACCGTTGGGCGATACTTGAAACTCTCCACTGTTTGGTGCCAATTAGAATTACTCAAATTAATTCAATACAAATCAATCATACTGAACTCTACATTAAATTTGGGGTGACGGGCGTTAAACACCTATGCGTGGAACTTCTTGAAATGAAAGCAATTGGAAATCTGGTAAAAAATAATTTATTCTATGGAAAATGCAACTAGGAAGGATCCTCGTCGTTTACAGACTACCTAAACACTCTCGCTATCATATGTACATGGCAAATATAGTGACACACTCCCATGGACCTGGTCGATGATGATGTTGATTGGCACTCTCGGTATGGCGATCTCTGGTATTGATGGCTAAACTACTAGTGCTGGGGTAGATCTCTCAAAGAACTAGTCATGTTCACTTTGCACTGAAAATCTGGTTATTTCACTCACTTTCTACATTTACGTTTACTGAGTTGGCTCTCACAAGCCGTTTGAAGATGTCGCTCGAGTAAAACATACTGCACTCGTCGACTTTGAAATACTTGAATTCTGTAACGGGCTTGGTATCCGTTATATAGAATTTGCTTCGCACCTCACTGAACTGTACCTTCAGGCATAGAGTAGCTGGTACTCAAATTATATCTTCTGGAACTCATGTTCCCCTGAATCTCTCGAATACATGAGTTCAGAATACGAATAAGCACTCAGAAATCGAAGACTGAATTGTCTTCGAAATCCCTACTTGATATACTCAAACATGAAAAATATCAGTCGGCTCCCAAGCTATACAAGTGACTTTACAAGAACTAGTACAAGTCCCACAATTTCAATATCCCATCTCAAGCACAAACTCAAGTGGTCTCTACCAAAATCTGAACAGAAGTAGTCAGCTCCAAACTAACACACAAGTGGTCAATTCGAAAGTGGAACAGAATATACACAGATCTCGGTCGGCCGTACACAATCATCAATCCACAGTCCAACACTACGTTACAAGAAAACCCCATCCTGTAATGACAGTAGCCAATACAATCTGTGTAGCAACTCCGAAGACACTCCCACATACATAATGATGCCAGATCACCTCTGCCTTGCATTGACATAGCCAAGAACGGTCAAGTCTTGCCAGCGCACGGGGAAATCCCAAGCTCTAAACATGTCTGGGTTTCTCGGAAAATGAATCAATCTGTTGTCACGTCTCACAAGACTTACTACATACAATAAAATAGTCATTACCTATCCTTGACTTCGGATCCTTGTATAAATGTTTAAATCTTAATAACTCAATTAAATTAAATGGTACTGGAAGGTATTGCGTCAAAAGCTCAAATAAATTATAAAATACTTAATAATCACATCATATACAAATGTATACACGATGAAATAAAATTTCACATGTTCCAAAAGTGAGGGTTCGATCCATGTGACTTTGGAATGTCACATATCCAAAATTTTCCTATCTATGATTTAGCACTGCATAAAGCCGAGGTTATCAATACCTATGTAATAACTACCGTAGTTTTACAAATTGTGACACGCGGTCTGAATGATCAGCCTCAATAACATTCGATTGTACGCCACAGTTCGTTTTCTGTGACTTCTAACACTTGGCTTAGGTCGCGTTGAAATTACAAATATGAACCGACATGTGCGCCTGCGATTGCTGATTGGTGTGGGAACTACCGTATCTCACTCGATGCATGAACTGAAGGAAATAGAATTGTGTTCACAGTAATGCAATATCATGATGGTATATTGGCTTTCACAGCCAGTGAATTAAAACTCAGCAATTCTTCTAGGTTTGTGCCGTGTCTTGTGTGGGGTTTCGCCTAGGACACCAGGCTGGCTCATCAGCGGGCTCTTGGTGTCCCCGCCCGGACTTGACTTTTCGTAGTATAACCTTGCTTTATAATGAAGCGTCCCTCTCCTTATGCATGCACACAATGTCAATATTGTTCTATCCTCGTAAAATATCACAAGACCTTCCATTCACGAAATGTTTCAAAGTCCACGACTCGATTTCAATGCTCGAAATAATTTTAAGTTCATTCGATGTTCGCATACAAAGTCCAATGCTTGATTCACATGAGATATTTCGAATATGAATATACTCTCGCAATCACAAATGTGTTCGTAAAAATAGCGTCAATGTGAAGTACTGTATAACATGATAATAAGTGGTCTCCTGAAACTGATAAATTGCGACGTGCCCTCGGCTATGAAATTCAACGAACTAAACGAGATATTTCAATCAACTCACTCGGTTATAAATCTCAACAGAAAATCTTCGACTGCCAGACTGTCGTGTGTGTCATCGTACAGAGTAGGTCACTCGCCTCTCTCTCTCTCTCTCTTCATGAAATATATAGATTTGAATACCAGGTGCTATGATAAACATTTTCCGAAGAAAACAGCTGACTCTACGGCGTAGCCGATCACCCGCTCCGATATCTGATCAGGTACAGTTCATTATTTCAAGCCCCGGGGCACAACGATCCTACACAGCCAACTTCAACACACACCCAAGATCAAAGATGCCCCAATCCCCTACCAACAAAAACAACAGACATATTTGAATCGTCTTCTAGACACAGCATACACAGTATAACCCGTTGATGATTCTTTGCCATTCTGAATTGGGTTGTCTCATCAGCGCGTCACGGCTAGTGTGGAGTAAGGCGGAAGACATGTACACATTAGCAGATTGTTGATAGTTAGGGGCTTGGCGGCATTGTGGTCATTTAATCCCATGTATTTGAATTTGTGAATAATGTTGTGTTATTGTGTTATCTCAATTGAGACTGGGATTGGAAAGAAGGCAGCAGTCGACTAATATTAGAACCATCCTCCCATTCGCCTGGAGAAGAAGTGGAAAACCCCGGGAAACCACTTATAAGATGGCCGAGGTGTGATGCGAACCCACCACATGAGGTGTGGAATATTTCACAAGCTCACTTTGTTTAGTGATAGGCTATAAGATGGTTGTCTATGGCCTCTCTTTCCTCCTGTAGCCCTTTATAAAATGGTACCCCATAAAGAGCAAACTTTTAAAACGTTTAATATTTTACGGGAACATGTACACAACATAATTAATTGATTAATAATAAGAACAACTTACAACTATTTATAACTTTCTTAATGCAGTATAACTAATTTCTTTAATTTATTACTTGTATGCATTTCGTTTCAATTGTAATGTATCTCTACCCCTTATTATTCCCGTTTTACCAACGGGGTCGGGGATGAGATGCGATGGAAGTCTTTGTGGCGATGGTATTTACGGCCGGATGCCCTTCCTGACGCCAACCTCATGAGAGGAGTTAATGAGAGATGAAATGAATGATGGTGAATGAAACTGGGCAAGGATGTGGAAGGAAGCGGCCGTGGCCTGTTAGAAGGTACCGTCCCAGCATTTGCCTGGTATTGAAAATGGGAAACCACGGAAAACCATTTCAAGGACGGCCGACGGTGGGGCTCGAACCCACGCGTCTACCGAGTCAGCAGAGAGCTTGGCCCCATGACCTAATGCTGCGCGTTAGCCAGCGTAGCCACTACTGTCGGTATGCATTTCGTTTCAATAAAATGCTAAATATAATTCTATTGTAGGCTACTTGTATTTTCCTGTGCAAATCAAGATGTATAAACATTTAGCTGAGGAAAATATACAATACAGAACATGAGATTTTTTAAATTTGATTTTTTATTGAAAAACCAATGAATTCTAGTGTACTTTCCGTTATACAGCGTAATCATAATGGCAGAGCTAATATACAATTAACTTAATTTTAACATTTTCCATACAAAATCGTTACGGCTTTACATCAGCACTAAGAAATCTGTTCTTAATGTGACCCTTGAGCCTGTCTGAGGTTTACTAACACTCACGAGTGTAGGCCAAACCGGGATGTACTTGGTTTTTATGAGCTTCACACGCTTTTCACTGTTCCAGTTTTCTTCCACTTATCCATAATTATTGCACTGTATTTGTGTGAAATTCGCTCAAAGTAACTCGCCAATACCGTTGTATTGCACGCAGCGAAATGCAACTGACAGTATCCAAGCGGGCACTGCCTAGTGAGTGATTAGTTAGGCAAAAATAGACAAATCAAGACAATGGCAGTGCAGCGGTGAAAGTAACTGGGGTTGGGAGCATTGACCTTGACGTGCGTGAATAAGATGGCACTGAGCGCCTGATGGGAACATGGCGCCCGCCATTACCGTTTATTTTTGGCGTACCCCTAACCGGTTCGTTGCGTACGCGGCTCCCCAAGGTTAATGCTCACTCTTTGTCACATGATACGGCTGTCATTGTGTGACGTCATATGATATCTCTAAACAAGATTCGACCTGTTACATGAGTGTTGTGGCATGCGTGGTCCTTGCACCACATCGATAAGTATTACAAGGTAAGCCCACCACCGAATCACCATGACAACCTATTTCGGTGAATCTCTAGTGCCAAAACTCAAATCATGAGGATTCTTGAAAAAATCTTTGTAAATTTAATGACATGTACTGTAGGTTGGTACAGAGCTTCCTCATATTGTTTATTCCACCACCAAAATTCAAAATCTTGGGGAGGATTGAGGGAATTTTTCACACCCCTAAGTTGGCTACCCTTCTGGGAATTCCTCTCATGACGTCAAATGACCTTGAGGTGTACTTCCGGTGAAAGGGGTTCCACAATCTCCATTTTGTTTTTCATTCGATCAATAATCATTCGATCTATCGATAACCTATCACTCGGGCGCCAATTTGAAGGGTGTGATAGAATCATACCAAATAAAGTAGAATCATACAACGAGAAGCAACTGCTCACTATCACACACACCCAAGTGACGGGGCAAAATGACATAAATAAATTAACAACTTAATGTGAAAACTACTCTTCTGTTCTCACACACACCCAAGTGCACCGTTCTACATGACCTAAATACATCACCATAAGAGTTATGGGATCCGGAGTTCGAGTCCCGTTCGGCCGCCCCAGGCACGTTGTCGGATAATCTCAGGGATATCCTGGGATACCTGCCTTAATCCTACAGTTACAAACCTTGCTACAGTCAACGCAAATCTGAGAAAGTCCACACAGGCTTAAATACACTTACCTGATGACCGCGATGTCCAAAGGGGTGCTCTCAGTTGTAGTCGACAGAACATCACGAACTTACAATATTCGGCAATTTACAAAGTCCGGTCATTGTTTGTGTTCGAATCATCAAATTTCAGCATTTTCGATGCCTGGGTGGATGTTAAATAATTGGTTATTTTCTTCATCCTTCAAAACTAAGCACACGCACAAACTACCAACCCACCCCACCTCCAAACACTATCCTGCGTGCTTATAAGAACGGAGTGCCGAGTTGCCGACCAAAAGAAACTGATTCCATAGATTTATTTAAATCGCGGATTACTCGAAATCTCCTCCAGCTGTTGTGAACAACGCGTTGACGCCGGCTGATCGATGAACTTTCAAGTCGGAAGTTATATTTGCCGGACTAGATACAAATGTACACGCCGGACGTTTGTTTTAGACGAGTGAAAAATCTTAATGGAAGCCTGGAGGCGAGTTACTGCAGTACCTGTGTTGTTATCAGCTGCCCCAAGCGGTCCGATGATTGACAAAGCTGTCTCACACTGCTGTTGAAGTACAGTCATTGGCAAATATAATGACGTTCTGTTCGTAACTACGTAACGTGTACTTCCGCGTCACACAATACTTCGACGTTGACTGTACTGTCTGCAAGTCGGTGTCGCCTCGTGCTCATGTCTGGAATTCCATTATATCAGATCGGTGATGACAAATGTGAAGCGATTGGGTGAGAGAGTGACTGTGTACAGGCTCACCCACAGGCTTCAAGGTCAAGGGCAATCATCTAAAACAAACGTCCGGCCTGTACCAATATATTTTCTTGAACAGTTTTCAAATGCTGCACGTTCCCCCTGAAGAAAGCATAATTGCAGCGGTGTTGCCAATTGGACTCGAAGTTTTTCACTTACAACAGTGTTAAGGATTCTCGTGTATGCTCCGCTGTGATCGCATACGTTGTTGTTGTTGTTGTTGTTTCATTTGGGGGGCTTGGATATCGCGGTCATTTAGCTACGTGTACTTGGATGTGTGAATAATTTTTCTGATAACCAGTGTTATCGTAATGTCTGTAGAACTGTATCTACAGTACTTCAGGTTAGGATTGGGAATGAGGCGGCCGGGGACTTCAGTTAGGAGCCATACCACCATTAGCCTGGAGGAGAAGTGGGAAACCACGGGAAACCACTTCCAGGATGACTCAGGTAAAAAACGAACCCAACTTTTTTCAGTTTTGCCTCATGAGGCTGAGTGTACCCCGTTCCGGCCCTCAGACCAGAATTACCTTTTTTGGAAGAGCCGGGGATCGAAGTCATACCTCCGGGACGGCAGCCAATAATGCTAGCCGCTACACCAGGATGTGGTCGATCGCATACGACAGGACAGGAGCCTGGAGCTTGCCGGAAGGCCAATAGCTTCATGAGGGTGTGCAAACAGAACCCTCGCTTCCAAGAGCCACTGTGAAACTACTTACTGCAAGTCCCTCTAGATGAAGTAGTTCTCCGTCGGGTAAACAGCAAAGGGTCGTAGGCTTCTGTCAACACCGTCGATCCACTCAATCTGATAATGGCTGTGGAGCACGCCCCTTTCATCTCTGCTCGAATGCAGGAGGGGCGATCCGAATCTAGGTTTCATTTTACTTCACAGGAAAGCTCTATTACAACCTGAGATAAAACACTCTCCACAAAATCGCCATCAATATTGATACATTTGTCGTAGCGTGAAACTAATTCCAAGAAATCCTCCTGGTACAATCCGGGCCCAGTGATTTCAGGAGTTTTTCCTGGATGGGTAAGCTGGGACGTTTCCATGTCATTGTCTCCAGGGTAAAATATCGCAACAGTTGTAACGATCCTGAATGGAAGTCATTGCCTTCGCGCTCGTGTTGGAGGCTATTGCCATTCTTAAAGGCTTGTACAAGAACCTACCGAAACCCCAACATTTCGTGAGCCATGTGGTAGAGTTGCGCACGTCCAACCTTGCAGTTATTGTGGTATTTGGTATTTGATATTGCCACTCCTAAATTCGAAGAGCGAGGCTCACGACAAAATTATTCCTAATTTTTCTCATAATCTTTTGTTTTTCGGAATGATTCAAGTTGGCTAAATAGTGTGTGTGTGTGTGTGTGTGAGAGAGAGAGAGAGAGAGAGAGAGAGGACTTTTCCCCCATAAGGATAAATGTTAGTCATAAAAGATAGTATTTGATTCTTCGTCTCATTTGTCTCTCGGAACGTACACTGTTACGTTATATTCTCTGAACACCATTTGTTCTTCACCAACGAGTTCGATGTAAGAGGGTGACATTCTGAACAAGAGTATAATGTTGAAGGTGAACTTTCTGATCACACATTGGGTTCAGTTTGTGATTGTCATGGCGATGAGTTTTATGACTTTCTAATACAGCTTTCCCTTATATATATATCGTATGGTTGTACAAGTACACAAAAGTTTACAATTATTTAAATTGAAATGTCCAAATTTGACAACCATTCCAGAGCACTTGGTGTCACTTGGTGTAGAGTCTTCAGACCACCATCAAATGCACGGAGTGGGCACTCCTGAACAATGTGTTTTATAGTTTGGTCCTCCACTCCACAGTCACAGGCAGCAGATGTACGGAAACCCCATTTCTTCAAAGTGTGACCACACCTTCCTTGACCTGTTCTAATACGGTTCAGCTTCGACCAGGTTTGGCGTGGAAGTTGGAATCCCTCAACCTTCTTTGTAGGATCTTTAACCAGGTGAGCATTGTTGGGTGGATGCTCGTTCCAACGTTGTTGCCACTTGGAGGTCATGTTGAAAGAATTGATACCTTCTAAATCAACCCAGGGTGGCTTGCGTGATTTCAGACGTGTAGTTGGTGGATCTTGCAGGGCAATATACAACAGAGAGTTCTTATCAGAAGTGCTCTTCTTGAGCAAGCTTACCTTAGCTGCTTTCCTCCTTAGATCTTGCGGAGCGATATTAGCTAGGACTGGTAGCCATTGTGTGGGAGTAGATCTAACAGTACCAGCATGACGAATAGAAGGAGAAAGTGAGAAGACTCATGAAGTTCAAGCGCGCCCCACCAGGCAGCGCTAGAGTGGGTACGTTCCACACTGCCGGGGTCAGCTGGTCTTAGGGATGCTCCTAAGGGAAACGAATTACTTTGTAACTAATACTCTTTTAAAAAGTAATTAGCGGTTCCAATTAAAATAGCATGGCAGGGCACAATGGAAAATATAATTCATAGAAATAAGAACTACGGTCTTCATTACATGTTACGGAACGCACAGATTCCTGGATTATACAGACACAGATAACAAACGTAATCCCCAGCATATTAAAACAAGCACACACATAAACTATTTAAAGTAACACTCTACTTAACAATTCATTTTGTCGGCTACGGTACCGGACTTTCGAAAGCTTGCGTGAAGACTTGGCGGGTGTTCGAGATTGCAAATCTCGGCGGATATCCTTCGTTTCTGAAGAAGAATCGGCACCCTAAATAAACAAGTCTGGGGATAATATCCATGACACGCTGAAGACAGCAGCCAGCTCCTGAAGGATCAACTGAAATCGATACAATCATAAATATTTTGCTCCACATCGATTTTGAGTTTAATTTTCCGGTAATTACTTTCTCGGCCTGGAAAAGAATGCCACATACACTTCTCGAAGGACGTGTTAGATACACTTCATTGTTCATCTTAGGGCACCTTTTTTAGTTTCTTTGTTGCTTTCTCTTAGCAATAATTTAGTCGTATTTCCGTTTATTCCTGATGAAGAAAGACATGGTTTCTTTCGAAACGCGTCGAGTTTGAATAAATAAAACATGGCGTAAGCCCAAAATTCTACATTATGGATAAAATGGTATTAACTTAGTTGCGTTTGACATTAACCATACCGTACATAAAACATCACAATAAATCGGTTGAAAAACTGGATCCAGATAGCTTTAAAACTCATCATTTTGCACCATCTGTTTCCTCTGAATTTGGTTAATTAAAGCTTAATAATTGAGTTTAAATATCGGTTTGGTGACACATCGTCCCAGGCAAGCCGGTAACACATGTAACTGCTCAGGCAGATAGGTCACTTAGCAGTAATTTGGAAGTTATTGTGAAGTTATGAATGCATTTGCAGTAGCACTGCCGGAGACGTCATCGGGCTAGGCTATTGCGTTTTTAAATTAGCTCCCGTTTCAGGGTTTTTAGGTTTTGAGTGCGAATAGTTCGTTCAATAGTTGTAAAACAGTAAGGAGAGTATGTTTTGTGTAGGTTTTAAGTTGAATTAATGTTTATGTCGAGCTGAGAAGTGAATTTGGTGTAGCTTAAAGTGTAGTTTTTTGGTCTGATCTGTTTCCTCTGAATTTGGTTAATTAAAGCTTAATAATTGAGTTTAAATACCGGTTTGGTGACCCATCGTCCCAGGCAAGCCGGTAACACCTGTAACTACTTAGGTAGATAGGTCACTTAGCCGTAATTTGGAAGTTATTGTGAAGTTATGAATGCGTATGCAGTAGCACTGCCGGAGACGTAATCGGGCTAGGCTATTGCGTTTGTAAATTACTCCCGTTTCAGGGTTTTTAGTTTTTGAGTGCGAATAGTCCGCTTAATAGTTGTAAAACAGTAGGGAGAGTATGTTTTGTATAGGTTTTAAGTTGTATTATGGCTTATGTCGAGCTGAGAAGTAAATTTGGTTTAGCTTATAGTGTAGTTTTTTGGTCTGTTCTGTAGCCTGGATTTATTAAGTTTATTGTGCTGCTGGCGTGATTAAAAGCTGTAGGATTTGATGTAGAGTGCTAGGATTGCTTGGGGGAAGTGTTGGTGAGAGGGAGAGAAGTGAGGGGATGAGTTTATGGAGTTGTTGCTGTTTTTGCTTGTTTTTCAACTGCTGTTTTTTTGATGGCGTGCTTGTAGTGCCTACAACCCTGGTACACGTTGTTGGACATTATCGCTTGCAGTGCTTGTAGCGGCGGGACCACAAACTACCGTGCTATAATGGCGGAGTCCTCACACTAGGTCCTTCTATTCGTCATGGTACCAGTGATGACTCTCATGGCCTCATTGAGTTGCACATCAATCTTGGTGGTATGAGCACTGTTTTCCCATACAGGGGCACAGTATTCACCAGCAGAATACACGAGAGCGAGTGCAGCAGAACGTAGAGTATTAGCGTCTGCACCCCAGCTGCTTCCGGCAATCTTGCGAAGTAGATTCACTCTCGAGCCAAGTTTCTTCGATAACTTGATGCACTGTTGTTTGAATGCCAAGGACCGATCCAGAGTGATTTCAAGATATATTGGATTGTAGTTATGGGGTACATCGATTCCGTCAAAAGTAACATGCAGCTTCCTTTGGGCTTCTTTATTATTTAGATGGAATGCAGTAACCTCAGTCTTGTTCGGGTTGGGTTGAAGTCTCCATTTATGGAAGTAATCACTCAGTTTCGTCAGATCACTAGTTAGGGTATTCTCACAGTTCACAAGGTCTTTATTTTGGATAATTAATGCTAGGTCGTCTGCATACTGGATTTTCAAGGAATCTGTGTGAGGCATGTCATGAATATATAGATTAAACAAAATGGGGGCCAAAACAGATCCTTGAGGTAGGCCATTGTTTAATGCCCTCCACCTGCTAGTTTGCCCATTCAGGAACACCCTAAAACGCCTATCAGCGAGCATGTTGTTCATTAAAAGTGCCAACTTTTGACATGGGATGATTTCAATAAACTTGGACATCTAGCCCTCCCTCCACACAGTGTCGTAAGCTGCTGTGAGATCCACAAAATCCGCAGCTGATTTTAGACCTCGTTGAAATCCAGCTTCTACTATAGTTGTCAATGTTAGGACCTGGTCGCAGCAACTCCGTTGTTTCCTAAAGCCACCTTGTTCGATGGGGATGATTTGATCAACGGCCTCTTGAATGCGATTTAGAATAAGCCTTTCTAGTAGCTTATAGGTCATGCTGAGTAGTGATATCGGTCGGTAGTGAGAAGCATCAGATCCGTCTTTTCCCGGTTTCAGGATAGCAATTATCTTAGCCTGCTTGAACAGCTTTGGTAATTTTCCAGTTTTCAGAATCTCATTGAAAAATTCAATAAGCCACAACTTTGTTTTTGGTCCGATGGTTTTAAGAAACTCTGGATATATGCCATCAAAGCCAGCGGCTTTGTTTACCTTTAGCATACTCAAGGCTTTATCAAGTTCCTCAATGCAGAAATCACGTGAGTAGTCTGGGTGAGGTTTTAGTTGGGACTTCTTTATGTACAGTTCATTATTCACAGTTCGCGTCTGTTCTTTGTCTATTTTAGTTTTTGAAATATTCATCAGTCTGGATGCAACAGCATTAGCATTCACATGTGTAACTGTATTTGACAACCTGGGATCTGTACCAAGTTTTCTAATAAGATTCCAGGCTTTCCGACTAGAATTTGTGAAGTTGAGTCCTGCCGTTGTTTTATGCCATTTTTCTCTTCTGTTCTTGTTCAGAGCTCTCAATAGGTCATCAGCTGTTACCTTGTCGTGAGATTCTTGATATTTGGCGTATAACTCATCGCATTCTTGGGACCATCCAGGAATGTACTCCTTCCGAAAACCACGTGGGATATATTTTCTGGCATTTGTTTTAATCGCGCCCACAAATCGTTCATAATTGGATGGGACTGGAGGAATCCATTGAACGGTATTATCTAGACCTTTCTGAAATAGTTCCCAGTTTGCAAGTTGAAAATTCTATCGAGGTTGAGGTATGGAGGTGACTAACGGAATTTCAGTACCAAAATGAATTATGACTGGCCTATGCTGGCTGTGTGGGAAAGACTTAATGACTTTTCGTTGTGTCATTTCGTTATTTCCAGATCTAGATGTGATGCACAAATCAGGAGAATAATCTTTTAACCATCTGCCAGATTGGAACGTTCCTGGATCTTTAGCATTGTACACAAGCTGGAGATCGTGCATATCCATCCATTCATTTAGAATAGCTCCATTTTGGTCTTCATTCTGATATCCCCAGACCTGTGGCTGTTGAAATCAACAACATACACAACTGGATGATTGAAGGATCTTACAGGTGGATTTGGCCAGCTAACTTGCGGTGGTTTGTAAATATTTGCAACCGTGGTGCCGGCAACTTCTACATCCAAAACAAAAATATCTATCGTTCTGTCTTGGTAAGTTAGTTTGTAGTCAGTGAGATGGGATCTGACATATGTTGCAATGCCATACTGTTCATCATTTACGGCCCCAACCAGAACGTATCCGTAAATTCTACCTCTTCTGTAAAGATCAGCATCATCCTTGGTGTGAGTCTCCTTATTGCAATAACATCTACTTCATTCTGCAGCATCAGACGTGAGAGGTATTGACTCTTAGCAGATGAAATCGATTCAATGTTCAAGTGACATATTCGTAAGCTGTTACCAATAGGAATAGCTTTCCCTTGAAATAAATAGACGAAATGTAAATTCAAAAACGCCCGCAGTAATAATAAGGGCAAGATCGTGATTTAGCTTTCTGCAGTGATCATTTAAGACGTCCCAGCATTGTGTCGTCGTCCTGCATGATGGTGGTCACCGTGGAGGCCCTGGTCTGGGGATCACTCAACCTTGTGAGAGAAAGGGTATGGTTGGATTCCTACCTCAGCCATCCTGGAAGAGGGTTTCCTTTGTTTCTCCCCTTACACCCCAGCTGAATGCTGGGCTGGTACACCAATTAAGGCCACGGCCACCTCCTACCCAACTTGAAACACAATCACACAGTTTATCAGATACTCTCTAAGGAACCATGATGTCACAAGCCCCTAAATCAATCAGCAACATCATCATGTGGTGAAATATTAACGTATATGAAGTAAAACTTACTCCGAACAAGTTATTTCATCTTTTCTTAGAAATGGCTTGCTTCAAAATATATCTACTGTGCCCTTGCAGCAAGAAATATGCAAATCACAGTATGCCAGCATTGCTCAATTCGGGATTTTTCGGGGCTGCGGTAAGTTCTCCCACTCTGTGACTTACATATTTTGGATTAAATAGAGGATACACTTGCAAAAATAACAACAAAATCAACTCCTATTTTAACACATTTAATTAATCAAAAATTATGGCGCTACAAACAAATAAACAAATAAACTACTGACCAATATCATTCTACTTGCCCAAGTGAACAAGGAATAGCATAAAAATAAAACAAATATTAGATTAAAACACATGGTTTTCTTTAAAACCAACAATTCACGATAATTTTCATTTCCATAAAGTACTTATCTTAAAGTTCCAAATAACTACGAGCTTCTTTGGCTCGATACTTTCCCATAATAATGGTGTCATATTTTTGTACACCTCAAGAATTATTTTTATCTTTTCTTATCATCAAACAAATATATAATTACATTTAAAATTACATGTTAATTATTCACTTCAATATTTGGGCATATCACATGTTCTCCATATTTACTATCTCTCTCAAGTTTTTGCAAATTCACTACGGTGATCGGGAAAACTATTTGTGTACTCCAGAGTTATAAAGATTACTTGACAAAGTCAAAAACTATGATCACTCCCGAAACCTAGTTATCTTCACAAAACTCGTGGATTCCTATTTTCCATCCAATATTACTATAGGGATTTTATTTAATTCATTTGTCTTATAAGACCATTATCACATAAGAAAACTACGATCTGAATTGGCAAGCGATAATATCAATCTACAAGGACCTCGGTTCAACGCCCGGGTCATTAACAACTTTAAACACTCACGGTGTATTTAACACATCTTACAAGACGGTTTTTACCCACCCTCGCTCTATGAGGGTCAGGCCATTATACTCGGGCGTGATTTATGACAAGGAAAGCGACTCTCTGCCTAACCTACGGTGGCAGCTCTCTTCAATGCTTTAAAACAAACCTTCACATTATTCTCAGTTCTGTGGAGAGACCTGGCTTTTACTCGCTTATTTTCATTCAACAATATTCTTTGGCTCATAAACCACTTTCGTAACCTTGGCATTTATTAATTATGAGAGGGTCCTCATTGATTGGGAAGATTAATACACATTCTACGACGAATAATTAGGGGCTTTAACAACAAGAGGATTCTAGGTTCGAATCTCTTAACATGCCTCGGGAACATTTCCACATCAGAGGACTTATACAAAACGCGATTTAGGGTCAAGCCGTAGCTTACAGGACCTACGCTCAATAATACCATACATTAGCTCCCTTTTAAATAATACACACATGGCCTCGTGGTCCATGTCACAATTTAGAGGACTTACAACATATCTCAATTCACTGCAATCAACTAACCTCCATAAGTAATTTACCAAGTACTTTAACTTTTACGCGTTCCTAGCGTGACTTTTTATTTAATTGCGTTCCATTACGTTACACATTACTTTACGGCCGAATGTCTTCCAAAGAACTGATAAATTTCATAGTAACAATTGATACATATCTCAATTCTTATATTAATCTTTCCGTTGACAATAAATCGCTCCCCTTTTAAGAACATGCATTCACATCATGTCTTAATATTTGTTAAGGCTTCAACGCTCTATATTTTTATATCATTCAATTTAATCTTTATTTAGATTTCTTTACCTTGTTATTCACATCATGTTTTCATTCCTTACAAAAGCTCAAAAGCTATTTCTTTCATATAATTCAAACTTACCTTTATGTAAATATCTTTGTTATAATTATTATTATCACGCTTGCTTTTATAACATTCATTAAATACTGACATTTTATTCCATGCATTTCCTCTACAGGATTTATTATTTCACATAATTATTTATTTTGTCTTAAAACTTTATTTTCGTTCAGATTCTTATTTAGTTATTATTCATTTAAAAACATCCCTTCTACTCAAAACTCCGGTGGAATTGTACACAAAATTTTTCCCGACACCAAAACATAATGAAAATCTTTACTTACATGTTTAAGGTCGCTTTCTGACCTTTATTCTCGTTTGATGTGACATTTTGGCCCACCTTCTTGACCTACTCCATATTGTACAATCTCATCTTATGTACAGAAATTTCTTGACACATATTCACTATATTTAACACTGACAACATTTTTTTTATACACTGGTGTATCCGTTTTGAATACACATTAAAACACTAAAAAATATTACTCTGGTACATATTATAACACATATCACTGTGCATAAAAACGCTTTCACTTTACCTAAAACACTTAAAATGATACTCTTATTTCTTTTCTTACAATATTTACACTTCACTCCTATCACAAGGGCGTATCTCAACGATTTTGACAATTTCTGTCGGCGGTTGATGATCCCTGATGTGAATCCTATCGACCTGCATTGGACGTGTGATTATACTCGTTCAAAGTTTCTCTCTCCTACAATGGAAACTACTGGTTTCAGTCTCTCAAAACCGCTTCTATTGTCTATTACTCGGCTTTACTTTATCTGCTTTAACTAGGCGATAAATGTCTTTTCTTTGCCGTCACCTCTATTTATATATGGTGGTCTATCGCACCCTATAGTTTCTATATCTTGGCCTCCCTTCGAGGACCGTATACTGTCTATCGTACCCTATAGTTTCTATATCTTGGCCTCCCTTCGAGGACCGTATACTGTCTATCGTATATTTTTGACGTTTTCTCACTAGAGTACGTTTTCCCTCTGGTTTCGAACCTAAGTTCCTAAGTTCCTTTCGCTTGAACTTCTATCTTTCGCGATCGTAATTACTGTTTATTCTTGTCCTTTACAGGACTTAATGTCTTTAACAATGTCTTTACTAGACGTAACGCCGTTTATTTGTTGGAGTTCTTATAACTTCATAACTGTATTGAACTAGTGTTCTTCTGGAACTCGAAGTTCCCTACTGATCGCTGTGTCTTACTTTGGCGATATTGCTTTAAAGTCCGTATATTTAATGTTCTTTATAATTTAGGACTCTTCAAAGTCTCGAACTGCTAACCCTCAGCGTAGCGTACTTATATCGTAACTGGTCTACACTCGGTGAACTTGTAACATAGCCTCCCACAGGCTCTGGATCAATGTCAGATACAGCTTAACGTCCCCCTCACGGGCTCTTGAATACTGCGTATACGATGTGGTGCAGCACTTCCGCTCACGGAATGCTCGTAGACTGATGATTATGATGCTCCAGCGTAACGCCCCCCTGGACGGACTAATACTGCATGTACTGATACAGCGTGACGTTCCCCTCACGGGCTCTCGTAGACTGCATGATTGGCTTGGTGAGGCCAGGAGTTTTATACCTTTCAGTCACAAAAAGATAAAATCCTAGTCCTTTTCGTGACCAACTTTTGAACTAATTGTCGCACAATTATAAAAATCGTATCTCCAGACAGCTCGTCTTCCAAACGTAAAATAATCTTCCTGTGCATGGAAATCGATCGTGCATTTCCGAGATATTAATTAATTTCTCGTCCTTAACTGTGTGGGTGGTGCTGTTCTTTTTTTATTCTCCCACTCCTTGGGTCTCGGTGAACCCCCAATGACGTCTACTTGCGTTTGCAGTTTTTTCCTGTGCAATTTTACAAGGTTTATCTTTACACAAAAATCTCTAATCCAAATGGATTCACCGTACTGTATCTGTTTACTTATTTTTATACTCGTAAACGGGTTAAATTTAATTATTCCTGTTCTGACTCAGCAGCGAGGTTGCCATATTCCTGCAACGTAGGAGCAATTTCCGAGTCCAGCTTCTTCGTCTTACAGTCAAAACTTTCCACTCGTTCTAATAATATCCATGACTGGCTCCTTATAAATGTCAAGAGGCATGAGCTCATCTAAGGAACACCTGGCCCTAGCGCTTGCACAATGTTAGGCTGTAATCCTGGCTTGAAATCTCTCTCCGTTCCCTTAGAAACTGTATGATTCTTTCATTCCTTTCTCAAAGTACATGGATTCGACTCCCTTTGAGGCCTATGGTACATGGGTTCATCTCTCCCCTCCTTAGGTAAATACATTTTCGAAAAATTTTGAGGAAATTTATTTTAATTATCAAAAAAATATCTTATTTTTCCTTTTTAACTGTCGAAGCCATCATAACGTTATCCGTACCTTCTGATTTTTCATCCTCAAAAATCCCACGATAATTTGATTTCTTTCATCTTTTTAAGTCATATCCGGTAATTGTGTCGGTTGGGTACGCTCTGTCCCTACCCTTTCTTTCTCCTTTTTATTTGTCTGGATATCAGGTTTCCAGAACCTCATTCTTCTTTACGGGTGTGGTCTATCCCTACCCGTTCCCTTATTTCATCATTCTCCTTTCTTAAATTGAAATTTTCTTCTTCAATAAAATCAATTATTTCTTTTATTTCCCAATATAATTTCTCCAATTCGCATTCGCACTCGAATGTTTGAGCTCTGTTTCCTTTTTCTATCTCATTCTCGTTTCTATCAAAATTGGATTCTTCATCTCTAAATGTTTCCATAACCAGGGCTTGTTCATTGGCTTCATCGAAGTCTTCGGGAGGGTAATACACTTTTAAATTTGCTGAATTCATGGTCACTTCATGATTCGTTCCACAGTGCCGAATTCTATAGGCATTATTTCTCAAATCCCTTATTATTTGATACGGTCCGTGGTACATTTTCTGGAACTTTTTGTACACGTGGTTCCCTGGATCCGAAATGGCGGGTCTTTTTACTAACACCATTTCCCCTGCTAATAATGGCCGATGATACCTCTTGTGCCTATTTCTTCTTTGTCTCCTGTCGGCTTGAGCTTTTAGATGCTCAAAGGCTCTTCTTATACGTACATCTCTTCCTGGCTGAGCGTCTGCTGGCCTAGGAATTACCAGACTCCAAGGTCTCTCTGGTTGCTCATTCCGATGTAACGTTATTGGTATCTCTCCCGTAGATTCATGGATTGTATTGTTTATACAAAATTCGATAATATCCAAGATATCTATCCACTTCCAATTTTCTTCGGCACAGTATATCCTACAATACTTGGCCGTCTCCCTCATCACTCTTTCTACAGGATTTGCCTCAGGATGGCGAATACTTGACAAAATCTGACGTATTCCAAGTCTTTCTAATTCTTGTCTGAACTCTACACTGGTGAAACAACTACCGTGATCCGACAACAAATTCTCAGGTTTTCCCAGAATCGGTATCACTTTTTCTTTGAGTCGTTTTAACACCTGTTTGGTACTAGTCTTCTGTATGGGAGCAAGGACAACCATTTTAGTGAAGACATCCATAGCCACCATTATGTGTCGATTTCCTCTTCTTGCCTTTGGCAAAGGTCCGAAGTTATCAATAGATATGATTTGACCTGGCCTTTCGGGCAACAATGGTATAGGCTTTTGTCTCATCAGAAATGCATTTGGTTTGATCCATTGACATAAATCACATGTCTTTAGCGTGTCCCTTACAGTTTCTCTCAGTCTCGGCCATACAAATGCTTCTTTCAGCATCGAGACTGTTTTGTCGACTCCCATATGTCCGAACGATCTATGGGCTAGCCATACTATTTTCCTCTGCAAAATTGCAGGTACAACAATCCTTAATCGTGTATGGTCAGAGTCCACAAACTTATATAATAATCCATTATAAAATGTGTAATCTTGAGCTATCTTATTAGCTTCTGTGTACGCTGGTGTTCCCCTTATCAAACTTCCTTCGAGGAAAGATATGAGCATGTTCATCCATGGATCCTCACGTTGCCGTTGACTAATGCTCCTTAACTCATTTAGAGTACGCTGATCCCTGTCTTCCAAATCAATAGCCATTACTTCCTCTTCTGTGGACTCTGGCTGTCTACTTAAGTAGTCTGGAACTATATTTTCTTTTCCTGGGCAGTATTCTATCTTTACATCAAACTGTTGAATGTATAAAGCCCAACGCATCAACCTTTGACTGGATAGATCAGTCTTCATCAAAAAGGTTAAGGCTTTATGATCCGTTCTTAAAATGACCTGAAACCCATATACGATCTTTCGCCAATATTGCAGCGCGTGCAATATCGCTAACAGCTCGATTTCGCTGATCGTATAATTTTTCTCGTGTGGTTTCAGTCTCCGACTTGTGAAAGCTAGATAATTTTTCTTATCAGGGTTATCCGGGTTTTTCTGATATAGCATTGCCCCTATTCCAATCTGGGATGCATCTGTTTGAATTATAAATTTCTGATTAAAATCGGGATATCCTAGCTTCACATAGTTTAAGAGCATTTCCGTGGCCTCCACGAATGCTTTTTCTGTTTCCTCCGTCCATTTCCACTTGCCCCCTTCTTCAGAAAGTCCTGTAGTGGTGCAACAGTTTTTGTGTATGATGGACAATGTCCTGAGAAGAACCCAATCAATCCCAAAAACTGGCGAACGTTCTTCACCTTCAAAGGCCTTGGAAAATCCCTTATCGATTCCAATTTGCATGGATTTGGTTTAACACCATCCTTATCAATCACATGCCCTAAAAATGTTACTTGTCTTTGACAAAAATTTGACTTCTTTAAATTGATTTTAAAATTTGCCCTTCTTAAGTCTTCCAATAATTTCTTCAATTTTTCTAAATGTTCCTCAATATTCTCCGAGGTAAGCAAAATATCATCCACATAACGGATAGTGCACTCTTTCACTTCCTCTGACAGGTTTCGATCAAGCGCTCTTATTAAGGCAGATCCCGCGGTCTTCAATCCAAACGGACATCTCCTAAAACAATAGGTTTGTTGGTCGAACTGAAATCCAGTCAACAAGCTGGTTTTCTCTTCCAGTTCGAGATGATGATACGAAGAAGTCATGTCAATATTTGTGAAAATCTTCTTGCCTTTGAACTTCCTCAGTATTTCTTTTATGGGTGGTGCCAAATCATTTTCTGGTATGATTTTTGCATTTAAATTTCTGGCATCTAGACACACCCTTACTGAGCCATCCGGTTTGCTCACAATCACTAATGGACTAACATATGGTGTCGCCATCTTTTCTATAACACCTGCATTCATCATCTCCTGCAGTGTTTTCTTAGTTTGTGGGTAATGTTTTTCCGCAACCGGGTATGGTTTTTGTCTGAACGGTGCCCAATCATTGACTTGGAACGCGTATTTAAAATTTTCAATCTTCCCTGGCTTGGAATCAAATACGTCCCTAAAATTCAATAATAATTTCTTTAATTGTTCCTTATTTTCGAGGTTCACTTTAGCTTCCTCTACTTTTCCTGACAGGTGGGTCTCGAACTCAGTTTCCAAATTATCTTCGAGTTCTATGTTGAGGACTTCAAATATCCTTTCTATGTCCTTATAACCTTCTTCAGTTATTTCTTCCACATGCCATACCTGTTCTCCTATTTTCACATCCTGTTCCTGTAGGTTAATGTTTTGTTCATCCACATCCTCTCTTTGGATTCTAATGCAGTTTTGCGCTAGGTCTATGATGACCTTGTTCTCACGGATAAAATCAATACCTAATATGACATTATACGGTAATTGATTCACCAGCAAAAAGCATTGCGAAATTTCAGCGTTGCCCATGATCAGATCAATGTACACCTGAAATTTGCATGTTAAAGATTTTTCAGGGATAATTCCCTTAATCTTTACACTTGATGTGGGGATTTTTAATACGCGGCCTCTTGTTTCCAATTCATTCAGAAGGGTTTGCGTAATTAAACTTATTGTTGATCCGGTATCAATCAATGCCCTGACCAGTAATCCTTCTATTCTTAGCATAATTATGGGTAATTCTCTTTTGATAGGTGGGATTCCTTCCACATCCTCATTAATTAGCTCATCTGGTCTTGCTATCCAATTCACAATTTCTACCTCCTCCCAGCTCCTGGTATGTTTCCACTTTTGACGATTTAAATTTGGAGTTTTTTTATCCTGAGGGCTCCCTTTTCCCTCATTCTTTAACTGAGCTTGTAGTTCCAAGCTTTGAGCTCCATCTAGTCGGTCGGGTGATTTCCGGTTCTTGATTGCCTCACTCCAACGGATTTTTTGCCTTTCAGGTTCGTCTGGTCGTTCGTTCATGTAACGAAGACTTTCCTGATATCTTTCCTCTATTTCGGCCCGATATTCATCATCCCTATCCTCTGGCCTTACGTTCCTTCTGGGATAATTCCCCCATTTCTTTCTGTTTTCTTGCCTTTGATGGTTATTGTTATAGGGTCGGCTTTCTTGTTGCCTATAACCCGTATTCCTAGGATTTCTTCCTCGATATCCTCCTCTGTGGTATGGCTGTATTCCTCTAGGCTCTTGGTGCCCATACTCTCGACCTAGTCCTTGAGTATCAGTGCTGGTGGACTGATTCCTGGTCGATGGTTTTTCGCTGGTTTCCTGACTGCTGGCCATGTGTACCTGTTCAGTCTGTATTTGGTGCCTAGGAGTTACGTGTGACGTCGTCATGTCTAATTGACGTAATACACTCTCCACTTCCACAGCACTTCTGGCTTTGGATGAGATTAACAGCCTCTGAATCTCATATGGCAGTTGTCTTGCAATGGCGGCACACAGGTCGTTCTCAGCTGGAGCAATGTCAAGTTCGCGGAATTTACACAGCTGAGCGATAAAAAATTCCGAGTACTTAGTTGGTGCATTTGTGCTGTACTTCCTAGAGTACAGATCTAGCCTCAAATTCTCCTGGACGTCTGCTGCCCAATATCGTTTTAAAAAGGCTTCTCTAAAGCCTTCCACCGTATCAAAGGTGTACCTGAAGCTTCTGAACCCGGTGAGACAATCACCTGCCAACAACTTCTCAATAGCTCTCAGTCTCCGATCCTGAGGAACCTTCATTTCGTTTAAGTACTCTGCGACTTCCTTTAGCCAGTATTTTGGAGTAATTGACATGTTATTACCCGTAAATTTTACCGGTCTGTCCTCATTCGATTTGATAATGTTTATTATCTGACCATTTGTCTGGTTCATGTATGGGGTTGACATCGCCATCGGATATCCTGGGTTCTTGTAAGGGCTCTCCCCTCCTAAGTCCCTATCGGTATCTGTGCCTTGTTCACGGGAATCTACCCATCCTGTCTTTGGAAACTCCTCCTGATTCTCAAATTCTAATTTCCTTTCCCTTCGGGCACTTTCATCATTAGCCATGAGTTGGATTTCCATTTGACTGTTCTTATGTTCAGTCCTCTCCAACCGGGATCCTAATTCATTTTGAATTCTTTCCTGATTTTTCTTACTGGCTTCCAGTTCTTGTTTGAGTTGGTTTTTGTCGTTCCTGAAGCTATTCCTGATTTCATTTAAGTGTTCTTCTACCTCTTTCTTGATGACCATGACCTGTTCTGTTATAATTTCTGGTTTAACGTCACCTCTGGTATCTAGGTCTTCTCATATTTCCTTTATCTTTTTCTCCATCTCTCTTTGTCCTTTGACCATATTTACTTTAATTCCTTCCAGTTTTTCCTCAGTTTTCCCTTGACTCTTATATAATATCAAGTCATTTTGGATCTGGCCTACTTCCCTATGAGTTTTTCCTACTTCGACCTTTAATGTTCCGATGGTTCCCTGAACATCATTAATACCCTGACTTATTTCATCTATCTTATGGGTACTTTCCTTATTTTCGTCCTCTCGTTGTTTTCTTTCACTCTGGAGATGCCCCTCGTATATACCTAATCTTCGATTTATTTCACCCTCATACTTCTTTAAGTTATCATCTACCTGCCCGGTAAACAGCTCAAATTGACTTTTCATATCCCGCGCATCCTTTTGATTTTGATTTTTCATCTCAGTTACTTCGGTCTGAACTACACCGTTTTTGTTCTCGAGGGTCCCTACTTTCTCCTCAACCTTTCCAAATCGGGTTCCTAGCTCATTCACACTTTGTTTTATTTCATCCCGGGATGTTTTACAGATATCGCTGTTAGATTTTATCTGAGCTTCTAATTTTTTCTGCATACCTTGGATCTGGGTTACAAGTTTCTTTTCACATTCCTCTACATTTTCTTTACATGCTTTTTCCATGCTATTTAATTTAGTTTCTACAGTACCAAAATTATCCTCTAAAATTTTAAAATTTTCTCGGCATTCATTTTGTGATTCTCCCATATTTTTGTTCATAGTATTTATTTGGCCTTGCAATTCTGACTGAAATACTTTATTTTCCCTTTGAATTTCACTTGCGATTTTCCCTTTTAAATCATTTAATTTGTCCCCAAACTTAGTGTCAAAATCTTGAAATTTGGTACTCATTGTTTCTTCTAAAACCTTGGACCCCTCTTTCATTTCCTTAATTTCAACCTTCAGTTCCTTATCCATTTTTATACAATTAGCTTCGATAGCTTCTAATTTAGTTCCCATGTTATCACTTTTAGCTTCGATATCTACTAATTTAGTTCCCATGTTATCACTTTTAGCTTCGATATCTACTAATTTAGTTCCCATATTAGCACTATTAGTTTTTAGTGACTCTAAACTTTGATTCATGGATCCTAACTTTTGGTTATTTTCCTCCTGTTGGCTGTCCAACTTATTCAAACTCTCATTTATGGATTCGAACACTTTGTTATTTTCATCCTTTTGGAGGCCCAATGTATTGTTTATAGCCTCCAGCTTCTCATTGTTATCGGCTTTTATAGCCTCCAAAAGCCGTTGCATCTCTTTACTCAATGCCATCTTATTAGAATATAGTGGGCTACTAATGCCACATCGCTAGAACATGCTTGAGAGATAGTAATCTGAGCCATTGTGTCCCAATTTCTTTAAAAATTTACTTTGGTACGGGTGTTTACTACACCGTACCCTTTTGATACTCTGCTTCAAACTCAAAGACCTTTATGGAAGTATTTAAAATTCAAGATTTCGAAAAACCATTTTTTTTCTAAAAAAAATGAAAATTTTGATTTTTCAAGAAAACTCGGGTTTCCCTAGGAAAACTCATCCCTGCGTACTGGGCGCCATGAAAGTGTCTTTTGCTGGTTGTATGATAAAATCATACAGGCCCCACGTTGAAGCCACTAAACAAATTAAAACTACTCCGGTTCCAAATGAACACGGAGTCCATAAGATAACACAAATGTTATTTTAAATATGTGGGTTCCTTTACACCCATCAATTTCACGATTATTTTCACTTCCATAAAGTACTTATCTTAAAGTTCCAAATAACTACGAGCTTCTTTGGCTCGATACTTTCCCATAATAATGGTGTCATATTTTTGTACACCTCAAGAATTATTTTTATCTTTTCTTTTCATCAAACAAATATATAATTACATTTAAAATTACATGTTAATTATTCACTTCAATATTTGGGCATATCACATGTTCTCCATATTTACTATCTCTCTCAAGTTTTTGCAAATTCACTACGGTGATCGGGAAAACTATTTGTGTACTCCAGAGTTATAAAGATTACTTGACAAAGTCAAAAACTATGATCACTCCCGAAACCTAGTTATCTTCACAAAACTCGTGGATTCCTATTTTCCATCCAATATTACTATAGGGATTTTATTTAATTCATTTGTCTTATAAGACCATTATCACATAAGAAAACTACGATCTGAATTGGCAAGCGATAATATCAATCTACAAGGACCTCGGTTCAACGCCCGGGTCATTAACAACTTTAAACACTCACGGTGTATTTAACACATCTTACAAGACGGTTTTTACCCACCCTCTCTCTATGAGGGTCAGGCCATTATACTCGGGCGTGATTTATGACAAGGAAAGCGACTCTCTGCCTAACCTACGGTGGCAGCTCTCTTCAATGCTTTAAAACAAACCTTCACATTATTCTCAGTTCTGTGGAGAGACCTGGCTTTTACTCGCTTATTTTCATTCAACAATATTCTTTGGCTCATAAACCACTTTCGTAACCTTGGCATTTATTAATTATGAGAGGGTCCTCATTGATTGGGAAGATTAATACACATTCTACGACGAATAATTAGGGGCTTTAACAACAAGAGGATTCTAGGTTCGAATCTCTTAACATGCCTCGGGAACATTTCCACATCAGAGGACTTATACAAAACGCGATTTAGGGTCAAGCCGTAGCTTACAGGACCTACGCTCAATAATACCATACATTAGCTCCCTTTTAAATAATACACACATGGCCTCGTGGTCCATGTCACAATTTAGAGGACTTACAACATATCTCAATTCACTGCAATCAACTAACCTCCATAAGTAATTTACCAAGTACTTTAACTTTTACGCGTTCCTAGCGTGACTTTTTATTTAATTGCGTTCCATTATGTTACACATTACTTTACGGCCGAATGTCTTCCAAAGAACTGATAAATTTCATAGTAACAATTGATACATATCTCAATTCGTATATTAATCTTTCCGTTGACAATAAATCGCTCCCCTTTTAAGAACATGCATTCACATCATGTCTTAATATTTGTTAAGGCTTCAACGCTCTATATTTTTATATCATTCAATTTAATCTTTATTTAGATTTCTTTACCTTGTTATTCACATCACGTTTTCATTCCTTACAAAAGCTCAAAAGCTATTTCTTTCATATAATTCAAATTTACCTTTATGTAAATATCTTTGTTATAATTATTATTATCACGCTTGCTTTTATAACATTCATTAAATACTGACATTTTATTCCATGCATTTCCTCTACAGGATTTATTATTTCACATAATTATTTATTATGTCTTAAAACTTTATTTTCGTTCAGATTCTTATTTAGTTATTATTCATTTAAAAACATCCCTTCTACTCAAAACTCCGGTGGAATTGTACACAAAATTTTTCCCGACACCAAAACATAATGAAAATCTTTACTTACATGTTTAAGGTCGCTTTCTGACCTTTATTCTCGTTTGATGTGACATTTTGGCCCACCTTCTTGACCTACTCCATATTGTACAATCTCATCTTATGTACAGAAATTTCTTGACACATATTCACTATATTTAACACTGACATCATTTTTTTATACACTGGTGTATCCGTTTTGAACACACATTAAAACACTAAAAAATATTACTCTGGTACATAATATAACACATATCACTGTGCATAAAAACGCTTTCACTTTACCTAAAACACTTAAAATGATACTCTTATTTCTTTTCTTACAATATTTACACTTCACTCCTATCACAAGGGCGTATCTCAACGATTTTGACAATTTCTGTCGGCGGTTGATGATCCCTGATGTGAATCCTATCGACCTGCATTGGACGTGTGATTTTACTTGTTCAAAATTTCTCTCTCCTACAATGGAAACTACTGGTTTCAGTCTCTCAAAACCGCTTCTATTGTCTATTACTCGGCTTTACTTTATCTGCTTTAACTAGGCGATAAATGTCTTTTCTTTGCCGTCACCTCTATTTATATATGGTGGTCTATCGCACCCTATAGTTTCTATATCTTGGCCTCCCTTCGAGGACCGTATACTGTCTATCGTACCCTATAGTTTCTATATCTTGGCCTCCCTTCGAGGACCGTATACTGTCTATCGTATATTTTTGACGTTTTCTCACTAGAGTACGTTTTCCCTCTGGTTTCGAACCTAAGTTCCTAAGTTCCTTTCGCTTGAACTTCTATCTTTCGCGATCGTAATTACTGTTTATTCTTGTCCTTTACAGGACTTAATGTCTTTAACAATGTCTTTACTAGACGTAACGCCGTTTATTTGTTGGAGTTCTTATAACTTCATAACTGTATTGAACTAGTGTTCTTCTGGAACTCGAAGTTCCCTACTGATCGCTGTGTCTTACTTTGGCGATATTGCTTTAAAGTCCGTATATTTAATGTTCTTTATAATTTAGGACTCTTCAAAGTCTCGAACTGCTAACCCTCAGCGTAGCGTACTTATATCGTAACTGGTCTACACTCGGTGAACTTGTAACATAGCCTCCCACAGGCTCTGGATCAATGTCTGATACAGCTTAACGTCCCCCTCACGGGCTCTTGAATACTGCGTATACGATGTGGTGCAGCACTTCCGCTCACGGAATGCTCGTAGACTGATGATTATGATGCTCCAGCGTAACGCCCCCCTGGACGGACTAATACTGCATGTACTGATACAGCGTGACGTTCCCCTCACGGGCTCTCGTAGACTGCATGATTGGCTTGGTGAGGCCAGGAGTTTTATACCTTTCAGTCACAAAAAGATAAAATCCTAGTCCTTTTCGTGACCAACTTTTGAACTAATTGTCGCACAATTATAAAAATCGTATCTCCAGACAGCTCGTCTTCCAAACGTAAAATAATCTTCCTGTGCATGGAAATCGATCGTGCATTTCCGAGATATTAATTAATTTCTCGTCCTTAACTGTGTGGGTGGTGCTGTTCTTTTTTTATTCTCCCACTCCTTGGGTCTCGGTGAACCCCCAATGACGTCTACTTGCGTTTGCAGTTTTTCCTGTGCAATTTTTACAAGGTTTATCTTTACACAAAAATCTCTAATCCAAAATGATTCACCGTACTGTATCTGTTTACTTATTTTTATGCTCGTAAACGGGTTAAATTTAATTATTCCTGTTCTGACTCAGCAGAGAGGTTGCCATATTCCTGCAACGTAAGAGCAATTTCCGAGTCCAGCTTCTTCGTCTTACAGTCAAAACTTTCCACTCGTTCTAATAATATCCATGACTGGCTCCTTATAAATGTCAAGAGGCATGAGCTCATCTAAGGAACACCTGGCCCTAGCGCTTGCACAATGTTAGGCTGTAATCCTGGCTTGAAATCTCTCTCCGTTCCCTTAGAAACTGTATGATTCTTTCATTCCTTTCTCAAAGAACATGGATTCGACTCCCTTTGAGGCCTATGGTACATGGGTTCACTACTTAGTATAAAAAAGTCCCTGATTCTTGGATGTTACGGGTAAACTCGAGGACCTCTGGACGGATTATGATGCGGTTTTCA
Organism: Meconema thalassinum; assembly: GCA_946902985.2. NCBI lineage: Eukaryota > Metazoa > Arthropoda > Insecta > Orthoptera > Tettigoniidae > Meconema > Meconema thalassinum. Next base: position 17,240,569 of record OX336389.2, on the reverse strand, counting down.
CCATTCTGTAAAGGATATCTTGGGGATGATTTCTGTAGAAAATAATTTATTTATGATCAAAGGATGCCGAGCAGTAACGTCTTCAGTGGAAAAGTCGAAAAAAAAACCTGGCTTCCGAGCGCTTTGTAAGCTTACGCTGGGCAAACCGTTCAAGATATCTAAATACTATGAATGTAAGAATTGTTCAGCATGAAAAGTTCTACAAAAAAGTCCGTGCGAGCATATGTCTATCTTCAATACATCGCCCACTATAAGTGTTTTAACGTTTTAATTTCTTCCAACCGTGTCCATTCACCACTGAGGCGCCTGTTTACGAGCTAGCTAAGGGCGAGTCTATCATCCCTGTTACAGCCTAGTTAGCGGGTGAAACTATTGCCCCAGATTAAGCCAGCAGCAAACCGTTGAGTCGTGATGAGTTAAGACTTCTGAGAAGGGTGGTTGTGTTTGGAGTTTCCCTGGAAGTGCAACTCGGGTTTTCTTCATTTCGCCTGTGAAATACACACATCAAAAAAAGTTTTGCATCACCTCGGTTCCCAGATCTCCGGCATATAGACGTTGACTGTGTATATTGTATCAAAGATACAGTCCCTTTGACTGTTCATAGATGTCACTAAAACTGCTCAAAGATGTAAACAACCATGCATGAGCAGGGCCTATTAGACGGAGGGGGTACGACAGCCGATCAGTTCCAGTCATTCCACCAGGACGAAGGTACGCTGCTCATGTTGTCTGTAGTTCTACCATGCCTAGAAGGTCAATACCGCAGTTCGATCGCGTCCGCATTGTTACTTTGTGTCAAGAAGGGCTCTCAACAAGGGAAGTTTCCAGGCGTCTCAGAGTGAACCAAAGCGATGTTGTTCGGACATGGAGGAGGTACAGAGATACAGGAACTGTCGATGACAGGCCTCGCTCAGGCCGCCCAAGGGCTACTACTGTAGTGGATGACCGCTACTTACGGATTGCCGTTCGGAGGAACCCTGACAGCAATGCCACCATGTTGAATAATGCGTTTCGTTCAGCCACAGGACGTCGTGTTTCAACTCAAACTGTGCGCAATAGGCTGCATGATGCGCAACTTCACTCCCGACGTCCATGGCGAGGTCCAGCTTTGCAACCCCGACACCATGCAGCGCGGTACAGATGGGCCCAACAACATGCTGAATGGACCCCACAGAATTGGCATCACGTTCTCTTCACCGATGAGTGTCGCATATGCCTTCAACCAGACAATCGTCGGAGACGTGTTTGGAGGCACCCTGGTCAGACTGAACGTCTTAGACACACTGTCCAGCGAGTGCAGCAAGGTGGTGGTTCCCTGATGTTTTGGGGTGGCATTATGTGGGGCCGACGTACGCCACTGGTGGTCATGGAAGGCTCCGAAACGGCTTTACGATACCTGAATGACATCCTCCGACCCATAGTGCACCCATATCGGCAGAATATTGGAGAGGCATTTGTCTTCATGGACGACAATTCTCGACCTCATCGTGCACATCTTGTGAATGCGTTCCTTCAAGATAACGACATCGCTCGACTACAGTGGCCAGCATGTTCGCCAGACATGAACCCTATCGAACATGCCTGGGATATGTTGAAAAGGGCTGTTTATGGACGTCTTGACCCACCAACCACTCTGAGAGATTTACGCCGAATTGTCGTTGAGGAGTGGGACAATTTGGACCAACAGTGTCTTGATGAACTTGTGGATAGTATGCCACGACGAATACAGGCATGCATCAATGCAGGAGGACGTGCTACTGGGTATTAGAGGTAGTGGTGTGTACTGCAATCTGGACCACAAATGCTGAAAGTCTAGCTGTATGATGGTACAACATGCAATGTGTGGGTCTCATGAGCAATAAAACGAGCTGAAATGTTGTTTGTGTTGATCTCTATTCCCTTTGTATTTAAAGGTTCCGGAACTCTTGGAACCGAGGTGATGCAAAACTTTTTTTGATGTGTGTACAATCAAGTTAAGATTGGGACGGAAGGGGGATTTGAGTTTTATTCACCTCGCCATTCCCTGGAAGTGCAACTCTCATTTCGCCTGTGAAATTTTCGTACCGCAAAATTCACGGTCAATTTAAGATTGGACGGAAGGGGGATTATATTATATTAAATTATACTGATTGGCATATAATCTATACTTAGTATCAAACAAAGTCCCCGATTCATGGATGTCACGGGTAATGTCGAGAACCACTGGATGGATTTTGATGCGGTCTTCACCATTCTATGAAGGATATCTCGAGGAAGGTTTCTGTAGAAAATAATTTATTTATGACTAAAGGAAGTCAAGCACTAACGATTTCAGCGTAAAGGTCGGAAAAAATGGCGTCCGTGCGCTTTTTAAGCTTACGCTGGGCAAACCGTTAAAAATATCTATATACTATGAGTGTAAGTCTTGTTCAGCAATACATCACCTACTATAAGTGTTTTTACGTTTTCATTTCTTCCAACAATCTCAATTCAGTTACTTAGGCGACAGTTTACGAGCTAGCTAGGGGCGAGTCTATCACCCCAGTTACATCTTAGCTAGCGGACGAGCTTATTGCCCCAGATACAGCCAGCAGCAATCTGTCGAGTCGTGTTGAGTTAAACACTTTCGAGAAGAGTGGTTGTGTTTGGAGTTTTCCTGGAAGTGCAACTCAGCTTGTCTTCATTTTGCCTGTGAACTTTCCGTTCCGCAAAATTCACAGTCAAGTTAAGATTGGACGGAAGGGGGATTTGTGTTTCATGCACCTCACCATTCTTAAATTACGTCTGACAAGAATTTGTTGCACATGCATCTCCATGATAATATAATTAATAGTCCAGTCAGTGATTTTAACCCATCATGCCGAGACGTAAAACGGATATCGGTCGTTGTTCATTGACATTGGAAAAAAAAAACGCTTATCACGTAATGCATTTATAACTGTTCCCGGGCGAAGCCGGGTCGGGTTGCTAGTTCAGTATAAAAACTTAACTGTTCTTTGGAAACAATTTACAAGTTGTAACCCGTTTACGCCCAGAACTTTCGATATTTGCGATTTTGATAATTTCCACATTATTGACCATTAGGATGAATATAATCGAAAATACTACTGTAAACATTATACAGTTATAAATTTGCATGTTACGAAAAAGCAACAGTAGGCAGTTTCAGAACCTGAATGTAACTTACAGTATTGCATGCTACATATTCTTAATAGAACTGATATTTTTTGCGAAAATATTTGTCTCAAGTTTTTTCCCACACAATGTACAGGCATGTCCACGTATAAATGCAACAGTACCAAACATAACCTTGGTTGTGAAGAGCTACTCTACATTTCACACAGAGCTTATTGGTAGTTGACGTGTATTGAATTTCAGGGAAGTGTCCAATGTTATCGAACTTACGTTCTGCTAAATCCCTAACACCAGTTGGAATAGGAATTAGACCATTCCGTGGGTGTTCTATGTATGTGGAGTAATGTCATTGCTATGCAACATCAAATTGCTAGGAGATCCTTAGATCTAATTCCAATAGGTTTCAATTAAATTCAACATTTTTACTTTGTAGATCGATACCCTGAATCAAATGGGTTAGCCTTTTATATGCTACTTCAGACTGTAGCGCCCGTAATAGGGAATCATGGCTGCATCACTGATTCCTTTTGCCAAATGATGCACTACAGAACCAAGGTTCTTAGTGAATCTAGGTAGGACCTTTGGTGAATTTCGAAAATATATAACTGCCTGAAACGATCATTTCCTTATAACAATCCTCATCAGAATGTCTAGGCACAGTTTTGATCTCTACTGCGAGCTATGTCCCACCATAGTCTTCGTCAATACTACGAGCCTATTCAAATTCATCATTATTTTCTTCCAATTCTGAGAGAATTTCGTCGTCAGTCGAGTTTCTGTAAAATAAACACTCCTATACTGTAGTGTTAAATATAGATCGTATCTGCCACCTGTTGCGAAAACGCAACGCTCATGATCGAAACCAATATATGAACAGAAGAAAAGAAATCGAAATCTCTCAAGCTGCACATGTTTTTAATTTAAGATCCATAATTCATGATTTGTGCATTTCAACGAATTGTCTATACATAAGGTTATCACGTTCCGTTTATGCACCAGCGAGCACCGCATAAATTTGAATCGGCATTCAAATTGTAGTTGGAATGGAACAACCCTGTTGTTCTTTATCGTATCGGTGATTACAACTGTTAAATGGATGGAAGTCAAATATCAGAAATGGGCATAAATGGGTTGCCAAGGGAACGTTTCAAAACTCTTTTTGAGTTCGTGATAAAATTGCGTACAAATAATTAGGCAAATGTGTCATCTTTTTCCCATATGACCTATTTCGTTCGTGTAATACTTGACGGGTACCGGTATATATGCACTCGTCAACAATGACAATGTTAAATACATTATTTCAGATGATTATTATGTATTTGTGAAGCCAGATATGTTCCACCCCCCCCCCCCCCCCCACCAATTTTGTTGTAATATAAAAAGGTTTTAATATTTATAAGCGTAGGTTGCTAAACGTACAGAATAAAAGAAAATAATTTTGTTCCATTGGGTGAACAATTTACATATTTGCTTCAGACGGTTGTTGTCTACTACTTCAGGAATGACAACAATGAACTTTCCCTCACAAAACTATGGATTTCCCGCCAACAACAGTTAAGGAGGATGAGCTGTTGTAGATAAAAATTGTCCTGCTTAGATGCCACAGGAGTAGAATCTCATTTTAATGAAAGAAACTAGTTCTGTGTGTTGTTTAGGTGGAGTGTCAGCTAATCGAGAGTTTTCTAAGAGATTGGAAGTAGTTATTAAAAGCAAAACTCAATTTCTAACACAGGAGGATCTAGATGACTTGCTTCGTGATCTTAAGTTATCTAAGAGTAAAGTAAGATTGAGAGGCAGGCGTCTCGTGCGGGACAGCAGCAATGTGAGTTCTTTCCGTGAACGCCGAAAGGAATTTACGCATTTATTTTCTAAAGTTACGTGAACATGCGTCTTGAGCTATCAACTATCCAGTATGATTACTATTCATGGCAAATACTTTCAGATTTTAAAGTTTTATCTTAGTTTGATTACAATTTGGCTACACAAAATTTTGCTATCTCGTGCACGCGGGATAGAAGCAATCATTATATTAATAAAGATAGTCAAAGAGAGAGTTATTCAATCCACAACAGACAAATGTTTTTCATCAACCACTTGTAACAACATTTTCTGAAAGCAACGGCTCGTGAAGGGAATGCATTTCTCTTCCGGAATATTTGTTGGCCCCAATAATTGAAAGTTTGATAGCCTGTTAAATATACAAGAACTTGCTGCATAGTTTTATTTCAAAAACATTGTCATGAACTTTCTAGGAAACTACAGGTCGGAACATTACACAGAACATGACAGTAGAGAACTACAAGGTCATGGGATGTAATGCTGTATGTCTGTGGGAATACACATTTTGGACTCTCATCTTGATATCTTCCCTGAGAACCTCGCTGCTGTCAGCGACGGACAAGACTAGTTTCTACAAGGACAACGCTGAAATGGAAACCCGCTACCGGTGAAAATGGACTCCAAACATGTTGGCAGGCTACTGTTCGACATTCAAGAGAGATCTTCCTTCTAAAAATAGTATTGATGCACGAAACATGAAGGATTTTGGCGGTATTAGAATAGTTCTTCCGATTGCTTCCTTGGTACACCAGCATTCCTTGTTTAATAAACCTTAAAAGTATTTTATTTAAATCCTAGATAAAGTTCCTACGATTATTAGTTCGAGAAATCTTAGGTCAATGACCTTGCAGGTTTCGATTCTTTGGTTAAATCAGGAGTAAATGATCTATTAATAACCATTTATGAAGCCCGTCATCTCACAAGAGCCGCGAGCACACATGCGTATAAAAATACTATTTCAGCCCCCCCCCCTCTCCCCCCCGGGTAAGGGTAGTTTTCATCTGAGGGTGGAAATAACATGTCTTTGAGGGATAGAAACCTTTTGTGTAAGCCGTCGCATAGGTCTCTCTTAGTATATGCGTAGCCGTGCGTCATAAGTAAATATTAAATATTAATTAATTAGCGGTTGGCAACGTTATCTTTCTCGCTGCCTCAGAACAGGATTAATCTTGTTTAAACTGCGTCATAATCTTGAGCAATCCCCACGAGCGACTTCCAACATAGCCGTGCGTCATAAATAAATATTAAATAATTAGCGGTTGGTCATCCACCCATTACAAATATTCCCTCTTCTTCCCGCCTAAATAATATACGAAGTACGTCCAGAAAGTAAGTTCCGTTTGGTAATAACATTACATTGTGTAGAAATACAGAAAAATTATTTATTGCACACAATTCTACAACCCTTAAACTACTTTTCCACATAACTGCCGAAATGTTGCAGGCATTTGTCGTAGCGTGGCACGAGTTTTTGTATACCTTCTCCATAGACGTGTGCCGCCTGTGTCTTCAACTAGTTGTACGTTCCGCATATGCGCGGTAGACGCTATGTATCGAGGAGAAGAAACGTGCGCCATTTAGAGAGCGCTGTCAGCCACGTACGCGTTGTTGCGCATGTTTACTCGTACAATGTCGGTGTTGATTGAAAATCCCGCCGCTTGTGAAACCAGATCTGTGATTCGTTTTCTGAATGCTAGGAAAGTGAAACCAATTGAAATTTATCGGCAAATTTGCGAAGTGTATGGACAAAATGCGATGAGTGATTCAATGGTGAGAAGGTGGGTCCGACAGTTCAATGAAGGCCGTAGTGAAGTGCACGATGAAGAACGAAGTGGGCGTCCATCTTTGGTTACAGAAGAACTGGTTCACGCGATTGATGGCAAAATCCGGGAAAACCGCAGGTTTACAATTAGTGCTCTCGCTATGGAATTTCCCCAAATCTCACGATCACTAATTCATGAAATTGTTACCGAAAAACTGAACTTTCGTAAACTTTGCCGACGTTGGGTACCAAAGATTCTTACGGAGCAACACAAAACAAAACGGATGGGTAGTGCACTTCAGTTTTTGACCCGTTACAATGAAGGCGGCGAACCATTTCTGACACAGATAGTCACAGGAGATGAAACTTGGGTTTCTTACGACACCCCTGAAAGTAAGCGGCAATCAATGGAATGGAGGCACACTTCATCCCCAGCAAAGGTTAAGCCGAAACAAATCTTGACACCTCGGAAAATGAAATTGCGCCGCGCAATACAGAATAAGCGCCGAGGGTTGCTGTCAAAAGGTGTTGTTTTTCTTCACGACAACGCACGACCACACGCTGCAAATGTGACGAAAAACCTCCTACAGGGATTTGGCTGGGACGTGTTTGACCACCCTCCGTACAGCCCTGACCTCGCTCTTAGCGACTTTCATCTGTTCACACATCTCAAGTCTTTCCTTGGCGGTCAACACTTCAACAATGACGACGAGCTGAAAGAATATGTTTCCAACTGGTTGAAGTCACAGGCGGCAAACTTCTATGAAGAAGGTATCCAAAAACTTTTGCCACGCTATGACAAATGCCTGAAAAAGTTCGGCAGTTATATGGAAAAGTAGTTTAAGAGGTGTAGAATGTTGTGCAATAAATATTTTTTCTGTATCTGTACACAATTTAATTTTATTACCAAACGTAACTTACTTTCTGGACGTGCCTCGTATCTCACTCGAGCTAACTCTCACAACCAATCAATCAATAATTAACTAATACTAATAATCCAATAGGCACGTCTTTAGATACCATAAATCAAAAGTAAATAATCCATAAATAATCATTAAGAAAACACCAGAGGCTCGCCACTGTAAGGTACAGTTGCGTACAAATAACATGGCTCCCCCACATGTCGTTAAGCCCTTTGGGCAAATTTTAAAAAATAACTAATTTATGATAATGAGCGTTTCATCGCGAGTAAAACGAGTCCTTAAACACCTTTTCAACGTTACGGGTTCCAAAGATATCTGGGGAGGGGTATGAAAACAATGACCTTGTAGTTTTGGGTTTTTGGGTAAATCAGTGGTCCATGGGAAAGGGGGTTCACCCCGAGTAATTCTACACCTCACACGACCATCTCAGATCATGGGTTCGCGAGATATAGGGAAAACCCCAAATGCGGCAATCCACGTAGCGAAGCGCCTAGTGTCACTCGTTATGACCTTTTGGCCAAATCAAAAAATAGAAAGAAATCATAAATAATAAATTAAAAACATTAAATAAAATTACAACATCAAAAAATCAAAATTTTCAAAATGTTTATTTCGGCCCTTTGTCAAAATCTAAAAAACAAAAAACAAAATCGTAAATAAAAATTAAATAAATAAATTAATAGTACATTATGCAACGAGCCTACAATGGCAATAAATAAGACACGAGTATTTTTATAAAACGAGCGTATGCGAGTTTTATAATTTCCATACGAGTGCCTTAATTACCATTATAGGCGAGTTGCATACGACTGTTTATGTTCGGCGATAATTATTATAACTATTTTATGTTCGAACATAAATATTCATAAATATCTGTCGAGATTTCGCCAGTTTTATGTACTGAACAGAGCGCATGGGACGCAGGGAATGCCTTGTATTTGACCATGACCTCCTCGACACCCCACTATGACACTAGGCCAGGCAGTGAAATGCAAATTAGAAGGCCTTGAAACTCAACGCAGGTGCGATGATATCCTTACCTAATTGGTCAAACAACTGTTTCTTGAGCTCTGATTGGTGGGAGAAACTGTTTCATAATGAAAACTTGTACTATAATGAGCCTCATTATGATACAGTTTTCTGACATATAATAATTACATTTCGACATCGTCGAACATAAAGCAATAAATAAAACTATAAAGTCAATGTTCAAAATGTTTAGTTAGGCCATTTGTCAAAATTTGGACAAATAACTAGTCCGCAAGGAAGGGGGCTTTATCTCGAGTAATTCGACACCCCACGTGACCATCTCCAATTATTTGTTCGAGAGTTATCAATTAATCCGAGTAGCGAGTGCATTAGTTGGGTGGTTTGCCAAAATCCAAAAAAGTTAACAATAAATAAAAATTAATTGAATAATAAATAATAATATTAAATAATTAAATGTAGGAAATTACATAAATAGTAATAATAATAATAGGGTCTAATAATTAAATAATAAATACATATATCATATATTTATCATAAATAATTAATAGTCAATAACGAATAAATAGTCATTTGAAAGCCCGCCATTTAAGAGTGGGGTTGCGCGCGGCGGCCATGACACTAAGTAGAATCCTTGGTAGCCCTCTACTGTGCGCGCTGCGAGATAGCTTAAACTGACTTACTTCTGTGACAGAATTGGGAATCACCCAGTAGATCGCAGTATCATACTCTACTTTATTGTGAGCCCAGTATTATTTGCAACCTAATGAAGGTCTACGTTCTTATCAGCTGTTGAGCTGATTGAGTTACTGTGGTTATCAGACCTAGTATAATTGTATCAGTCTCCGATTTTAGATACAACTCACAAGAGTTGACAATATTTCAATGCCGCTCAATGATACATATTTTATCTTACCAATGTGTGAAAGAGTTCGTCAGGAATGTACGGTCATATAGTACAGTGATACGAAGAATTGCCTGGATTAGGTGTTGGAGTTATTTAAAGTCAGGCAGTACTGGAAAAGATCACGACTACAGGAAGGCACCATGAGACGGGGCAGCAGGTCATCCAATCATATAAGTGAGCTACACCCATTGCAAGCAATGGCGTCAAGCTAGCTAATATTGTAACGAGTTCATGCCGCAGCTATTTTTGAGAGTCAAAGAATTTGCCATTCTTGTAACGGCAAACATTCGCTTATGTTTTGTTATGGGAATAGAAGTTAAGTATTTTAACGGGCGCATTTTAATTGAGGTCGATGGTCATAAGTAGGCCTACTTAGTTCCCCATCCTGTAGTTAGATGGTCCTAATTATTGTCTTCTCTCAAGCGTGTGAGATGTTTCCGATGATATGACTTCATTTTTGGAGCGTTTGAGCAGTAAATATTGGAGAGGTTATGTTGATGATGATAATTGTTGTTCTAAGGTTATTGGAGAGGGACAACGTTCGTGTATGAGAGTAAAGCATTTCTAAAGCGTGTGGAAAGAGTTGGTTTGCTAATCTCAAAAGTAGAGAATTCTGCTTAGAAGATGCCTTCAGCGAAGGGTGGTGATTGTGTAAGTATTCTTATAGGTATACACTGGCTCCAAACAACAATTTAATGAATGCATCAGGAGTCAGGAAGAACCTTGAACATTTGGAAATTCTTGCAAGTAGGCTACTGTTCGAGCATTTCATTAAAATCTGGTATATTTGTTATTAGAATAGTTGTGATCTACACAGACTTTCTTCTAAACAGTGTAGAATTGTGCTTTTACAACGCAATCGATAAATCCATGGAAATATAGACGAAGAATGGGTAGTTTAAGATAGTAGTGTTAAATGAAACAGATTCATAGTTTTATTCAATTATTGCATAGAAACAATTATTCGTTTTCACGGTACACTACACTATTGAAGGAAATACAAATAGGCTAGCGATGAATTCCTTCCACATATTCCGGACGCTGCAGGTACAATGTGTTGGACGCGTACTATTTTTCAATCAAGTAAATGATCACTTGGTAGGGGTAGCATCTTTCAGCCTTAGCGTTACTCATGGTATGCGAGATATATTGCTCAGTACTTCACATCCATTGAGCAACGGAGCCGTTTAACCCAATCTTGAACTTTGAAATCGCATTGTTTGAGTAATTTTCACTATAAAAATTATTAAATACCCTTTGTGGCTGAAGTAATCACGACATATATTTATTGAAATACGCACAGAAGAGGATTTGATATGAAAAGAAAGCACATATACCACAGCACAGCAAAGCATTGCAATTAACAGAGTAGCCACGCGGTTTGAGTCTATGCTGTTCTTTAGTGTCCGTGGCCAATGCGGATCGAATCCTGAGAATTCCACGCACCGACTTCGGACGCATTATTGCTTCACATTTGATTGGCTAATCACAATAGGCTACATTTCCATTTTCCTTTCGTATTTGGGTAAACGTTTCTTTATTTTTTGCCTAGCTCGCCGAGTTGAGTTAATAAAAATGGAATTCTCTGAGTTCGATTTTCAAACCGCGTGACTATCATTTCTACTAATTGCTTACTGCTTGGCGATATGATACTGTATAACATGCATATCCTTCTCTGTGCGTGTTTCTAACTACTTTCACAGTGCCCACTTAGTATTTCAGAGAAAATGCTGAAACAAAGTCACATACTGTTCGAGATTTGGTTAACCAGCTCTGTTGCCCAGTTAATGAGGAGCCTATATTTTACAAACCCTCAGTTACGATAAGGTTGAAAGAAGCAAATCACACACAGGGGCCATCTATCTCTAGTAGCCTACAGCTAAACAGTGTTCCTCAGCCATCTCCATCTCTCTATTGACTGTGTGTACCTTGTAGACTGTGCTTGGCTTTCTGTCACTTTCAAGTGGTATTGTTCCTAATATTATGTTTTCTATTTTCCAGGTAAGTGTCGAGATAGAAAGCAGGGCTCTGTCCGCCAATAAAGGTAAAGTTCCCACTTCTATTTTATTGTAGCATGTTTTAAGGTATAATTATTTTACGGACTGACTTTACATTACGACCATTTGCCCCAAGGAAGCAATAAAATATTCTAACACGCATTTAATATTGACACTTAGTACCTATTCCTTACCACTGCCATCCTTGTTCTCCTGTCTCATGGGCAAGAAAGTTAATGCGGATCTAATCTGAACCTCGTCAGACAAATATGACAGGAGGACGGATCGATTCTTATCCCAGCCATCCTAGAAATGGATTTACGTCATTTGCAATCAAGACAAATGTCGAGATGTAAAATATTTGTTGTTAGGTGGGGTGTTGGTTTATGTAGCACTTGTGAGTAACAAAATAGCCGCATGGCTTTGTCCTGTTGATATACGTGTCTTCAGTATATCCCTACCCTTTGCAAGCCCTGTTAATAATGTTCTTGGTTCTCTGCATGGATTACGATAAAGAGAACGCTGTCTCGCTCTCACTCTCTCAGTTAATAATTATGCCTTGCTCTGGCGTCACAGAGGGTGAAGTGAAATTTCCTATAACGGCCTATAAATAGTATTCCAGTTTGTTAAAACAACGCGTCATGTTAACATGTTTACACCTTGTTATGCATTTCCGTGGGTTCAATAGCGATGCGATGAATTTCTACGTGGCGGGTGGTTTTTGCGGCTGGATTCCATTCCTGACGCCAACAAAATGGGTCACAGAACAAAACAAAATTGTGGTGATTGTGGCATAGACCTTGAGAGTTCAAATCCAGACTGGGCTCTTACTCACTTTTGGCATCACAATACTGCACTTTCCTCACCTACGTTTGAGTAGAGTAAAGTAAAGAATCCAAGCAGAAAAACTAGGATTTCAGTTAGGTGTGATTAATTGTATCTGCCTTTGTGTTAGAGAAGCATTACGCAATGGACATTATTTATGGTTGTGTCCTAGCCCCTAATTGAAGTAACATATGCTAAATATTATTCATATTAATGCTTATCAGGTCAAAAATCACATTTTGAAAATATTTTCTCGTTTTGGAAAGTTGCAGGAATAATCAATGAAAGATGTGCCCCGTCACTTGAGCTTTCTTGGTCAATACGTAAGACTATTCTTCTCAGAACTACGCTTTATGTGTTGACTTTTTCGAACGATCTACTATTGTTTAGTGGAAATTGTAAGGGAGGATGTAGGTGAAATTTCCACGAAAATTGTAATTTTTTAAAATTTTATGTAAAAATGGTATGTACAGTAGTTTCAAGATTATAATCCAAAAGGTTCATTGCTGTACTTCAATTATAAGGGCGTAAAAAAAACGTTATGGCGCCACGCCCCCTATTTTGCTGTCAACAGCTGGACGGGAATCCGTAACTATCTTGCCACTCTGACCGTCATTGCGAGGAAATCTTCGATATTATTGTTCGGAAGGCTGTGGACAAGATGGCGGCTGTTCCGTCTCTTTGTTGTTGAGTAACCATGGATACCACGAGGTTAATAAATGTGTGTTAAAAGCGTTTCTGTCGAATATATGTTTCTCCAGTTGTGTGATTTGGTTCTATAGGCTACTGATTTTTAACGTAAATATGGGGAGAAAAAGTGGTAGAGTGTTTAAAAGAGTAAAAAGGAATAGAATCCAACGTTCCAGTACCGGTACTGTGAAAGGAATTGTCCCGCAAATTTTGAATAGCCGTGCATCTACAAAAAAATCATCAGTGAGGGTATTTTACATGACGGAACTTGTAGCTGACCCTAAGGGTGTCCGCTGGAAGCAGCTACAGGCTCAGGCGAGCCGAACATGTCCTCGGACACTCCCGGCACTAAAAGCCATACGATTAATAAATAATAATAATAAACCTGACATTAGTTCCCAAGAAACTTCTAATAGTGGTTTCAGATTAATAGACATCGAACTACTTAGTGAAGCAATACATAACCGCTGTACATGTGCCAATTGTGGTTCAAAATATGTGAAATTGTATGTTGTTGGTACAGACAGGATTGGCATCGTTAGTACACCACATGTTGTTTGTGAGGAGTGCAAAGCAGACAGTAAGTGTAAAACGTCACCTATAAACAAATGGGTTTATGATGCTAACAATAGATTTTGCTATGGGATGAGGTGCCTAGGTGTGGTGAGGGTAGGAGCTAATTTATTTTGTGGCTTGATGAATATGCCACCACCTGTCAATGGGTTTACAGATCTCAATACAAGATTGCTAATTTCCTTGGAAGAAGTTGCCAAAACAAACTTACTAGCTGCAGTTGAAGATGCTGTAGCAGAGACAAGGGAGACTGAACTTAATTCAGAAAGCCCAGCTACTGATCTGTCAGTTTCCTGTGATGGAAAGTGGATGAAATGGGACCATACATCAATTCATGGGGTATCGACAGTAATCAGTTTTGAGACAGGGAAGGTTTTGGACTTGCAGGTTATGAGCAAGTACTGTGCTACTTGTGCCACCAGGAAGAAATTGGAAGATGCTGTTCAAGAACAACAGTGGCAGGCAGAACATCAATTAGAGTGCAGTAAGAATCATTCAGGATCAAGTGGAGGGATGCAGGCAGCAGACATGAAGATCTTTTTTCATCGTTCAGAAAGCATGTATGGTGTAAGTTATACAGAATATCTCGGGGATGGGGACTCGAGTTAATTCAAAAATGTTCCTATGGTCCAGACTGCAGTATTCAAAAACTTGAATGTGTAGGGCACATACAAAAGAGAATGGGGGGCAGACTTTTAAAATTAAAAAAATGAATTGGAGAAAAATAAACTTGAAGATGGCAAGCCTATAGGGGGTCAAGGTAGACTAACTGCAGTGCTATTAGAAACAACACTGGGTATGTAAAGCAGTTTGGGCCACATACTTCTACAAGTTGTCAATTGATGACCACCCTCAACATTTTCTCTGTGACATTTCATGGTGTGGCTACATAAAGTCACAGGTTGCTGCATTTACTATTCACCACAACAGTCTGCCAAGATGTTCTGAAACGCCTCTTGGCAGATCCAGATTTCTTTAAAAAATGTATACATGGACAAACGCAAAACTCCAATGAAAGCTTCAATCGACTGATGCCGCAAAACAACTTTCATTTCATCAGATGTACTGAAAATTGGTGCTTTCGATGCCTGTCTAATTTTCAATAGCGGTAATATTGGCAGAATCCATGTATTGGATGAACTTGGAATTAAACGAAGGATATACACTATAAACATTCTGAGATCCATCGATGAAGAAAGGATAGCCAAAGCCGACTCTGCAATGGATAATTTGAAGAAATATGGCCGCCAGGACAAACAAGCAAAGAAAAAGGTACTAGTAGAAGCAGAAGAAGATGAGGAGTATGGATATGACCAGCACTGAAATCTTCAGCACTAGGTATTACATTGTAGTATGAAGATAAACCTTCAAATTAAGTTTCCCGTAAATGAATTTTTTCACTTATAAGGTGCATTTTCTCAGACACTACTCCATGTAAATCAACGGAACTTGGTAGTCTCCTTCTAAATAGTACTGTGCACAATCCTGTGCACCATAATTTTAATTTATAGCCCATTATAAAAGTTAGGATATGGATAAGAACATTTCCATGTAGGTTTTTTAATAATATTTTTTTATTATTTGAGCAATTTAAAAGTATCAAAATTCTGTTGCACAGGATTCTAAGTTGAGGCTTTTTAAATCTGGAATAAAAATATCAAAAAATCCCGGTAGTTCTGCAGAAGAATGTAAGAGATGAAGAGGGGAAAGAAGAATACAGACGTCTGAGAAATGTGGTTATCAAGAAGTGCTAGGAAGCGAAAGAAAAATGGTTGAAAGAAAAATGTGTAGGTATAGAAAATTGTCTGAAATTAGGAAAAGGAGACACAGCTTATCGAAGGATTAAGTATACTTTTAGAGAAAAGAAGACTAAGTGCTGTAATATTAAAGACATGGATGGAAAGCCTCTAACAGGTAGGGAAGAAAAGGTTGAGAGATGGAAAGCTTACATACTGTGTTTGTATAAGGAAAGAAGATTGAGAATCATGTAATGGAAAGGGAAGAGGAAATTGATGAGAATGCGAAAGGAGATTTAATATTGAGATCAGAATTTGACAGAGCATTGGAAGACTTAAGCAGGAACAAACACCAGGCATAGATGATATACCGATTGAGTTGCTACGCTGCATAGGAGGTGAAGGTCTGATCAGGTTATTTCACTTGCTGTGTAGGATTTATGAGACAGGTGAGGTACCGTCTGATTTCAAGAAGGATGTTATCATCCCTATACCGAAGAAAGTAGGAGCTGACTGATGTGAAGATTACCGTACAATCAACTTGATTACTCATGCTTCAAAAATCCTGTCTAGAATAATTTACAAGACGGTGAAAAACCAGATAGAAACGGAGTTGGGTGAAGACCAGCATGGTTTCAGGAGAAATGTAGGAACAAGGGAAGCTGTACTAAATCTTAGGCTGATTTTCGAAGGTAGAATAAGGAAAGATAAGAGAACATTCATGGCATTTGTAGACTTAGAAAAGGCTTTTGATAACGTTCATTGGGCTAAATTGTTTGACATTTTTAAAGCGATTGGAATAAAGTACAGGGATAGGAGGGTGTTTGCTTTCAGGGAGAATATATATCATTGTGTTATTTCCACAGTTGGTATAAGATACATTTATTTATGTTTAGGTTGGCAGCAGTGACCTATGAACAGGGAGTGAAGTAGCCATCATGGCTGAATGTGTTTGATTCGGAGTAACAGCTCCTTCGCATTTCAAGTGTTGTGTCTTTTGTATCATGTATATTTTTGTAAATACAGTCCACTAGTGTTCATTCGACATTTTCATTTATCCCCTGATGTTTCATCTGGGGCGCATATGCCGCATATATACAGAGGGTGATCTACAATCTATACAGAAACCAGACAGCAGTCATTCGAACTGAAGGACATTAGAGAGAAGCTGGTATTCAGCAAGGCTGCAACTTATCATCCATATTTTTCAATCTTTACATTGAACAAGCAATGAAGATAATGGGAGAAAATTTTTAAATGGGAGTGAAGATTCAAAGAGAAATAATTTCTACTCTGAGATTTGCTGATGACATCGTCATCTTGGCCGACACGCCTGAGGATTTGAATGAGTTTTTGAATGGTATGGATTCCGTCTTTACGAAAGAATTCATGATGAAAATCAATAAATGTAAAAGAAAAATATAGGAATGCAGCCGAAATAAATCGTAAAACTCTAGGGACATCAAATTGGCAGGTGAAAAGCTAAAGGAAGTAGCAGACTTCTGTTACTTAGGAAGCAAAATAACCAGTGATGGATGAAGCAAAGAGGATATCAAAAGTAAGTTGGCTCAGGCAAGGAAAGCATTTCTATAGAAAAGGAATCTGTTGACATCGAATATAGTTTTAGGTATTAGGAACTCATTTTTGAAAGCTTTTTCTTGAGCTTGGCGCTCTATGGAAGTGAAACTTGGACTATTGGTGCAGCAGAAAAGAGGAGAATAGAAGCGTTTGAAATGTGGTGTTACAGGAGAATGATGAGGATCAGATGGGTAGATAGGGTTACAAACGAAGAGGTATTAAGGCGAGTGGTAGAGGAGAGATGTTTCTGGTGACTGCTAATGAAAAGAAGAGATAGGTTGCCAGTTCACATACTAAGACACCCAGGAATAGCAAGCTTAGTTATGGATGGAAGGGTTGAGGACAAGAACTGTAGGGTTAGACCAAGATTAGAATATGTTAAAGTGATTGCTTCGGATGTAGGTTGTAGTAGCTATGTAGAGATGAAACAATTAGCTCAGGACAGGGAGGCATGGAGAGCTGCATCAAGCCAATCAATAGACTGAATATTCAAACAACAACAGTTCCGCAGAAAATGCACCTTAAGAAATTCAGGATGTGTAAAATACTTATTTTTATGTATTAAGATTCTATCATCATATTGAGTTACAAATGCAATGCAATATCAAGCAGCATGTTGACAATAACCATACAAAATATGAACTATATATCTCTAAGTATGTAGAAGTTATGGACAATTATCTACGGCCATGTTTTATTTTTACCTACGTCCTCCCTTATTGAAAATTATTTTCTCTTTATTCAGTATTTACCCATTAACGCCGTCTAAAAACCTTTCCTCTTGGGTTATGTCCTGTACATATCATCAGTTTCTTCCGAGCATACGCATTCAGGATCAGCTAATACGTCGTCCACTTTAGTGCAAACATTTCATATCGCACAATTTCACAACTGCTGGTGGGAAGATTTTCACTCCAATGTCTACGTGCTGTAGAAAACCTAGTTCTATTGAACGACAGCGCAGCACTTAACAAAGCTCTTTTTGTTAATTGGTATTAAGTGTTTGGGACTACTTTGGTCATCAGTCTTGTGTAATTGGGTGCGTGTCTGTTAACCCGTGTTCCTGTGGTGACAGTATGGATGGGGTAAGTGCTCCGGGACTTAATATCAGGTACCCTCCTGGTATTTTCTGGAAGGGGTGTAGCAAACAACACTCGGGATAGCTTCGCATGCGCACGGCTACGCAGGGAGGTATTGAAAAGAAGTCTTCGACCTCCGAAATTATTTTTTAATCGTAAGCATCATTGCCAGAGTTAACAAGGATTTAGAGACAAATAGAAGTGAAATCCGGCCCGAATTGATCATTCAGAGAAGTTGGCGTTGTGTGAAACCAAGACGTTTTGAGAATAGGTATTTTAGATCATTTGTTGTTCATTCACTTTAAGGGCTGGGACATATTGATCATGAACCCCGTGTGCTTGTTTTCATAATGACTGTGTAAGAGTAACCTGATTTTCCCCGGTTTTGAGGTAATGTGAAAAACCGCGGGGAAAGATGGTCGCTGTCAGCACCGAGAGTGGAACTATCAGGTTGAGGACTTCCAACAGCCCCTTGCAGTCCTGAAAGTATTGTTATACAATGATTGTATTAGCGTAGGGCTCAAGTGAATCAGGGACTAGACTAGATGTTATCAACTCCCCTAAACTTGAGTAACCTCCACCGTTTTATGTTTCACAGAATGACTGAACAGGATTTTATGTACAGCGCATCTTCTCAGAGAATGAAGATAGATCAGAATATAAAATGACTACTCGTGTATGGAATCTGCCTTATAACTGCGCCATTGTACTCGTGCGTGTATTTGAGTTGAGATTTCGGTAGGGGCGGTACCAACCCAGCATTCGCCAAGAACAGTAGTGGAAAACCACTCCAAACCACATCTAGGATGGCTGACGTGAGTAGGAATCGAGCCCACCTCCCGTCAATTGTGCCTTCGTTCCAGCCCTCACACCAGCATCAGCATCAAGATTCTTGGCAGAGCCGGGAATCGAACCGGACCTGTATATGAAACAGAGGAATGCAGATACAGTTGTGAAATTACTCGATACCACGGGGGTAATATGGGATACAAAATGGAAAGAAGGAAAGATAGATACTTGTAAGACTAAGGAGATTGTATCATAAACAATAAAACACTCTCTGTACCAATATAGCTGGCGATAATGTCATCTCTTCAGTAGCAAAGACAATACACTGAATGATTCTAGCCTTGTTTCTCTGTAGCAAATCTTAATTGCGGTAAACGTTTTTATCCAGTTTGGATTCGTATTGTTTGATGAACATTATATTCCTAAAACAACGTATTGTTGCGTGCCACCCCCTAGTGGCACCTTTGTTAACTGGATTACGGTGGTATAAAGCACAACACCAATTACTGCTTAAAGAAATAAATAATTTTATTGCAGCCAGAAAAATACACTACTCAACAGCAATCATTACCTTACTCCAGTTTCCTCACGTCGAGAATACTTTCCCTTTCACTTGTCAACAGACCACAGTTAATCCTCTTCGCTAATCAGTCCGGTCCGGTACGCTCGCTGGAAATAGCTGCACTAGGTCTGTCACTGTACTATACACTGTTTCACAAGCGCCACAATCACTTCCTCGGTGTCAAGAGAATCAGCTTCACTAGGGGTTTCGCAAGTCACCACACTTCTGTCGCTCCGAATAATCGCTCACACTAGCTCGTAAGACACAACAACAACAACTGCTAGACAGGTCGCACTTATATAGCAGGCCGGTGACTCAATAAATGCTTCTAGATCCATCCAGGGTTCACGGCTTCTCGAGGTTTCCATCGCTGGTCCAGTCACGAATATTCTGGACTACCCCTTTTTCCTAGTAGCCCTGTTGAATAAGACACACGCAATACAGGAGGCAGGCCACAGCCCAGCCCTGGGGCAGTTGTGACTCATGCGGCGAGTGATGACACAAACTCACAGCCGTAACACCACCCCCTTCCTAAAAAGGCTGATCGTCCCGGTCAATCATTGGTCCGTCTGTGTCCCTCCGTAGGCTGCCAGGCGATCTCGGTGCACGATCTTCATCTTTGTCCTCGGGCTCCGCTGGATCCTGTAGACGACATCGTTGATCCGTTTCACGACTCGGTACGGGCCCTCCCAGGACTTCTGCAGTTTGGGTGACAGGCCTTTCTTCCGTAATGGGTTGAAGAGCCAGACCCGGTCGTCCTCGTGGAATCCGCCGGCATCCGTCTGCTGGTCGTATCGGGTTTTCATTCGGTCGGTCTCGATCCGTAGTTTCCTCCTCGTGAACGCGTGTACGTCCTCCAGTTGGTCGACCAGTTCTTGACAATACTGGATTACCGGGATCGGATCATTCCCAGGTCGGCCGAAGGCAAGATCGACAGGTAGACGGAGCTCCCTCCCAAACATGGCCCGGGCTGGTGTGCACCCTGTGGCTTCATGCACGGCGGCGCGGTAGGCCAGGAGAAATAGTGGTAGATGCTTGTCCCAATCCCTCTGGTGCTCGCTGACGACTATTCGGAGATGGTTCTCGATGGTGCGATTGAATCGCTCTACCATCCCGTCGGACTGAGGGTGTAGCGGCGTTGTCCTTGTCTCCCGGATTCCCAGCAGCTGGCATAGGTTCTGGAACACCTGTGACTCGAAGTTCCTCCCTTGGTCGGAGTGCAGCTCCAGGGGTACTCCGTACCGGCTGACGAATTCCTTCACCAGGGTCTCTGCAATCGTCGCGGCTTCTTGGTTAGGGAGCGCATACGCCTCCGGCCATTTGGTAAAGTAGTCGCTGACGACTAATATGTAGCGGTTCCCTGCCTTGCTTAACGGGAATGGCCCAGCAACATCGATGGCCACTCTCTCCATGGGGCCGCCGACGTTGTAGGTCTTCAGTGGACCCCGTCGTCTTCGTCCAGGGCCCTTGCTGGCTGCGCAATCGTGGCACCTCGCGCAGTAGTTCTCCACGTCTGTTCGGCATCCGATCCAGTAGAACCGCTCTCTCAGCTTCTCCAGGGTCTTCTTTATCCCTAGGTGTCCACCAGATGATCCTCCATGAACTTCCTTCAGGACTTCCTCCGTCATAGCCTTTGGAACGACGACTTGTTCCCGAGATGTCTTCCCGTCGGTGCTCTCCCAGGTACGGCAGATGAGGCCATCCCTTAAAATCAGCGAGTCCCACTGTGCCCAGTAGGACTTAAACTTTGGGCTGCAGTCACTCACAATGTTCCACCCGGGTCTGGGGACACAGGCCCTCTTCCATTCGGCTATCAGTCCCAGGTCATCATCTTCTGCTTGTGCCCGCGTGAAAGATTCGCGGCTCCAGTTCCCTTGAAGTTCCACAGTAGTCCGTCGGCACAGTATCCCGGTGTTCTCCTCCCTTCGGGCACAGAAGGCGCAGTCTTCGGGGCACGGTCTTCGTGACAGGGCGTCGGCGTTAGAATGCAGTTGGCCTTTCCTGTGCTGAATCTCAAAGATGTACTGTTGAAGCCTCTCTAACCACCGCGCTAGTTGACCCTCGGGCTGCTTGAAGTTCAGGTGCCACCGCAGGGATGCATGGTCGGTCCTGATGAGAAATTCTTGCCCGTACAGGTACTTGTGGAAGTGTTCAATGGTCTTCACGATAGCGAGCAGCTCCTTCCTGGTGACGCAGTAGTTCCTTTCTGGCTTTGACAAGGCCTTGCTGAAGTAGGCCACTACTCTCTCCTCGCCGTCCACTACCTGCGACAGGATTCCCCCTATGCCAAAGTCGCTGGCATCGGTATCGACGATGAACCTTGTTCCAGGTCTGGGGTAGGCCAGAATAGGCGCGGTGCACAGAGACTGCTTGAGTTGTTCGAAGGCACTGTGGCATTCTGCTGTCCACGTGAAGAGTTGGTCCTTCTCAGTCAGTCGATGTAAAGGTTTGGCGATGTCGGCTAATCCCCTCACGAAGCGACGGTAATAAGTGCAGAGTCCCAGGAAGCTTCGTAGTTGGGACTTGTCCTTCGGAACTGGCCACTCCCTCACAGCTGCGGTCTTCTCTGGGTCGGTGCGCACCCCTTCCTCGGAGACGATATACCCAAGGTACTGGACCCGCTTCTGGAAGAGCTGACACTTCTTGGGGCTCAACTTCAGCTGGGCAGCCCGTAGCTTCAACAAGATCTCCTTCAGGTTGCTGTGGTGCTCCTCAAAGTTCCTCCCCAGAACGATGACGTCGTCTAGGTAGACCAGGCAGGTCTTCCAGTGTAGTCCCCTCAGAATGGACTCCATTAGCCTTTCGAAGGTCGCAGGGGCGTTGCACAGACCGAATGGCATGACGGTGAACTGCCAGAGCCCGCTGCCCACAGAGAACGCCGTTTTCTCGCGGTCCTTAGGGTGGGCCTCCACCTGCCAGTAGCCACTCTTCAACCATCTTGACCCTGATATGGTGTCCAGCGTGTCGTCGATCCGGGGTAGAGGGTAGCTGTCCTTCTTCGTGACGTCGTTCACCCGCCTGTAGTCCACGCAGAAACTGGTGGAACCATCCTTCTTCTTCACAAGCACGACCGGAGAACTCCAAGGACTATGTGATGGCTCGATCACCCCTTGCTCCTTCATCTCTTCTACCATCCGGTCGACTTCGGCTTGCTTGGCGAGCGGGACACGTCGGAATGGGGCCCTAACCGGTGCGCTGTCCCCAACGTCGATTCTGTGCTGGACCAAGCTTGTCCTGCCGAAGTCTTTGCTCCCCACGGAGAAGACATCCTGGAATTCGCGTAGCAGGTCCTGAAGTTGGCGTGATTGCTCTTCGTCTAAATGGTCCTGGGATCCTTGGGTCAGCTTCTGTAGTTCTTCTGGCAGGGCGCGTCTTCTTCGGTTGTCCGTCTGCAGGTGTCCGTCCGTCGTTTCTGTGATGCGGGCAATCCAGGTAACGGGCACGCAGACTCCTAGGTTGATGTCCCGGTGAACCGTAATATCGTAGTCATTCAGGTTGGACAGGCGGACGTACGGCCGAGGCGTCGTGTTGATGAGGGTCTTGGCAACTAGCAATCCTTTTGTCTGGATGTCCTCGTATTTTGGCTCGATGACAGCCGCCACTCCCTCAGCAGTTCCGTCGACAATTATGGCGTCGCTGACCTCCGTCCTGGCAGGAACGATGACGTCCTCTCTCAGCCTTACTCGTCGTGCGGTGACGGCCTCGTGTGCTGGTTGCAAAGCAAGTTCCTCACCTCCGAAGTGGAGAGTGTTGGTACTCAAGTCCAAGATGATGTTGTTCTGGTCCAGGAAGTCCAGTCCGATGATCACTTCGTTTGATACGTCAGCCACAAGCACTGGATGCTTCACCACCCGTCGACCAATGACGAGCTCCAGTGATGCTTCGCCATGTACCGGTGCGGTCTCTCCGGTCGCGGTTATTAGCTGGAGGTTCCTTTGTGTGGGTTGCACTCTCCACTTCGGGATCACGATGGGATTGACGATGGTCCTCGACGCTCCCGTGTCGATCAGCATGGGCCAGCTCACTCCGTTGACGACTCCGTCGACCATCAGGCTGCTATTGTCCCTCCGTAACTCGTCACACGCACTTGGACTGCTGGGGCTTGACGACTGTCACAAGCCAACCTTTGCCCCCCAAGGCTGGCTAATACTCGTTTCCCTGGGCCGCGCGGTTTTCAGACGACTGATTTCCCGTCGGATACCCTCGGCGGCGGCGATCACCGCAGTCCTTTCTCAGGTGGCCTTTCTTACCGCTGGCCCAGCAGGTCGGTAGTCCTCTTCCGGGCCGCCTCTCCGGTTGTCTTCCGGCTGTGTCGTTGCTGGTGGTACCGCGACTATCGAAGAAACGGCTTAGCGCCTCCATTAATTCGTCGGCCAGGGGCTTGGTCTCGTTGGTTTTTACTGGTTCGTCGACGTCCACTTGACGCACCCGCGCGTGCATTCTGGATGCCTGTTTTGCCATCTCGAACTCAAGTGCGTGGCTCAGCGCATCTGCCAGGGTCTTATTGCGCGCGAGACGCAGCGCCTGTTGAGTGTCCGAGTCCCGTAGCCCGTCGGTGAAAGTCTGCGTCGCTATCTGCTCCAGAAAGTCGGCCGGCGCTGTTGGGTAGGCGAGCCTTACGAGGCGTGCGATGTCCATCTCGAACTCCTGTAGGGTTTACGCGTTCTTCTGTACCCGGGTCCGGAGCTGCATCTGATAGGCCTGCTGAAGATAGCTATCTCCATATCGGGACTCCATCTGGGCGATCAGGGAAGCGTAGTCCTGGGATCCAGTCGGGATGGCCTGAAGGACGTTAAGGGCGTCACCTCTTAGCGCTACAATGAGAGCTGTAGCCTGTTCTGTGTTGTTCCAGTTATTTATGGAACAGGCCGCCTCGAACTGACGTAAGTAGGTGCTCCTCGGGACCTTTCCGTCTAAGGTTGGGGGCGTCCCTCTGCTATGTCCCGTTCCTGATATTCCCGGTGTACCGGTGGGCGGGCGTTGGCGCAGCTCGGCAACTTCCTTTTGTAAGGCGTTGAATTTCTCCTCCACCCCCATCAGCGGGCGTTGGCACAGCTCGGCAACTTCCACTTGTAAGGCGTTGAATTTCTCCTCCACCCCCATCAGCGGTCGTTGGCACAGCTCGGCAACTTCCACTTGCAAGGCGTTGAATTTCTCCTCCACCCCCGTCAGTGGGCGTTGGCGCAGCTCGGCAACTTCCTTTTGTAAGACGTTGAATTTCTCCTCCACCCCCATCAGCGGGCGTTGGCGCAGCTCGGCAACTTGCACTTGTAAGGCGTCGAACTTCTTTTCCACTGCCGTGACTTCCTCACGCAGACCCAGTTCTAATTTCTTCAGGTCCTGTGTCAACTTATTCTGACCGTCTTCCATCTTCTTCTGGCCGTCCTCTATCCTCTTCAGGTCCTCCGCTAGCTTATTTTAACGGTCTTCCATCTTCTTCTGGGCGTCTTCTAGTTTGGCAGTTAGGTCCTCGGCTAACTTCTTCTGGCCGTCTTCTAGTTTGGCAGTTAGGTCCTCGGCTAACTTCTTCTGGCCGTCCTCCATCTTCTTCTGGCCGTCCTCCATCTTCTTCTGGCCGTCCTCCATCTTCTTCAGGTCCTCCGCTAACTTATTTTGACCGTCTTCCATCTTCTTCTGGCCGTCTTCTAGCTTCTTCTGGCCGTCTTCTATCTTGGTTTCCATGCCATTTAACTTTTCTGGCAATGCTGCCAATTTCTCCTCCATTTTAGTTGTTTGTCTTGTAAAGGGCATGCACTCACAGGAAAATTAGAGAAAATGACCTGCTCGGGTTTTGAAACCAGGACCGTCAGGTGTTGTGCTTGAGTTCGTAATCCGGCTTCGGAAAGCAGTTGTTGCGTGCCACCCCCTAGTGGCACCTTTGTTAACTGGATAACGGTGGGTATAAAGCACAACGCCAATTACTGCTTAAAGAAATAATTAATTTTATTGCAGCCAGAAAAGTACACTACTCAACAGCAATCATTACCTTACTCTAGTTTCCTCACGTCGAGAATACTTTCCCTTTCACTTGTCAACAGACCACAGTTAATCCTCTTCGCTAATCAGTCCGGTCCCGTACGCTCGCTGGAAATAGCTGCACTAGGTCTGTCACTGTACTATACACTGTTTCACAAGCGCCACAATCACTTCCTCGGTGTCAAGAGAATCAGCTTCACTAGGGGTTTCGCAAGTCACCACACTTCTGTCACTCAGAATAATCGCTCACACTAGCTCGTAAGACACAACAACAACAACTGCTAGACAGGTCGCACTTATATAGCAGGCCGGTGACTCAATAAATGCTTCTAGATCCATCCAGGGTTCACGGCTTCTCGAGGTTTCCATCGCTGGTCCAGTCACGAATATTCTGGACTACCCCTTTGTCCTAGTAGCCCTGTTGCATAAGGCACACGCAATACAGGAGGCAGGCCACAGCCCAGCCCTGGGGCAGTTGTGACTCATGCTGCGAGCGATGACACAAACTCACAGCCGTAACAGTATTGTTCATTTTTGATGTTTTTATTTTATTTTAAAGATCTCCATCATCCTGTATTTGACTGTTATGAAATTAATGAATATTCGCAATGCTCGAGTGATTGTCGCACACATTCGCTGCACTCTCTGACAACCCGAGATTGGGGACGAACCGTATTCAAAGTCTAATAAATAACAATTTGGTTGGTTGATTCCTGAGTTTAGGGGCTGCGACAACGCGGTCATTTAGCCCGTGTACTTTGGGTGTGTGTAGAATGTGTCTGATAAACGGTGTTATTTGTGATGTCTGCATTACTGTGTGTTAACTGTAATTCAGGCAAGGAAGGATTGCAGACTATCAATTTCAAGTAGTTCGTGCGTTTGCTAACAAATGCTACCGTCAACGACTTCTAGCTGTGAACTTGGCTACTAGATGCAACCACAACCAGCAGATGGTGGCGAACGTTGGAACTTTAAGAGCGTTAATCAAATCTATTCTACAAATTTGCCTTCACACAGTTGTAGTTAGTGGAAGGTTATTTTACATGCCATAAATCTATGACGTGGACCCACTGGCTGTACTTCCCCTCTGAAGGAAGGCATACTGAGGGATTTTAACGCTCCTAAATAATCTGACGACTTCGGCCGGGTTTGAAGCCGCGATCTTGGGCATAGCTCAGCATGCTACCAACTACGCCACCGAAGCTCTCTGACATTGGGAACGACAGGTAGTCTATTCAACAGTTAGTTCCCCCGTGTTTTTGCTCGTGAAGCAGGGCCTATTATACGCAGCACGGGTCCCAGGGGACCTTCCCCCTCTCCTCCCCTCCTCAAATATTTCAGTATTTCTAAAATTCTTCTGAGTTCATAAAAGTGGCCGATATATTTTAAAAATATCCATTGCACAAGTTAGTGGCGACTGATGCATATTATTCAAGGGGACCTCAATTAAGAAGTTAATAACGCCTGGCACTACAGCCCGTGAAGGGCATAGCCCTACCAAGCGACCGCTGCTCAGCCATTTGGCCTGCAGAGATTGGGGTGACGCGTGATCAGCGCATCGGGTCCCCTCGACCGTTAATCTTGGTTTTCGTGATCGGGGCTCTGCCTCACCATCAGACAGCTACTCAATTGTCCTCACGAGACTGAGTGCACCCCGTTTCAGCCCTCACGTCAGTTTCTAGAATCTCTGACGGAGCCGGGAATCGAACACGGAGCCTCCAGATGAGAGGCAGGCGCGCTACCCCAACACCACGTGGCCGGCCAATTAAGAAGTTACATTTCGGAAATTGAAAAAAATGTATACGTTCTGTTAAGTTTTGTTAATCTACCCAGCATCTATTTGGGGTTTCAGACAATACACTCTTCATTTTAGGGCAACTGTCATCAAATACTAAAATATCACAAAATATAATGTGGCAAAGAAATGAACACATTTTGTGTTAACTTGTCTACATTTTGTGGGTACCTTTTTGCAATATTAGACTTCCAAGATCCGGATACCCTGGGGATTGATGATACTCGCTGTTCACGAGGAAAGGTAATTACCATGGATGGCACTCGATTATGCAGGACGAACACCAACTTCAACAAGTATTCCCGTGAAGATTTAAACAGCCTATGTTCATAATTCCACTGGTCTTTTCCCGTTTGAATACTCTTCCTCCTGTTAAATGTTTTTCTTTGAAAAATGAATTAAATTAGATGCCAGTATATTGTCTTGTGTAAAGATTTATGGTGCCACGTTTCACTGCGCTCAGATGATTAAGTAGCGAGAAAAATTCATTTTAATATTTAAAGTTTGCTTGGCCACCATGTTGGTTTCGTGCTCATCAGGCTCTTGAATGCCACATAGGTGAACTTGGCCTCTATGAAGATAATTATGCAATTTCAGTTTGATTCATATAATAGGTTCGTAGATATTGAGATGTGGTGAAATATATCGCATGACCACCATGTTGATTCATTATACGTTCATTTCGATCGCTTAAATAGGGCACAACATATAAAAACATATGTTTAAAATTTCGCACGGCCGTTACCTTGAATTAGTCAAAACACAATTTATTGATCCTTAGGCTATATAGAAATATGCCTTCCTAACATTTACTGTGTTCGAATGTTTAAATCGACAGAAAAGTCAAACAAAATATTTGAAATTCGCCTGACCTCCATGCAGGATTTGTGCTTATCAGGGTTTTGGAAATAGGCTATGTGAACATATTATAGTATATTTTGTCACCATAGAAATATTCAGTAAATAGCAGTAATAAGTTCGGAGATAAAAAAATTCTAAGGAATGGTCTACTATAGATCGGATTATGCAGTAATACTTTCCTATCGAGTTTCATTGAAATATCCCTAGTGGTTTAGATTGCACTATGGGGTGCCCCACATACCTACGCACACACAGACAAAAGGTGGTCTCACAAGCCTATTTTTTCATAAAATGAAAGTAGGCTAAAAATAGGCTAAAATTGAGAGATATTCATGCGACTCCTCTTTTTGTGAATGAGGTGAAGAGCAAACCTTTAACAAACTCCTAGTTTGCGTATTGTTGTTGTTGTTGTTGTTGTTGTTTGAGTCTTCAGTCTTTTGACTGGTTTGATGCAGCACTCCCTGTCCTGAGCTAATTGTTTCATCTCTACATAGGTACCACACCCTACATCTGAGGCAATCTGTTTATTCTAACCTTGGTCTACCCCAACAGTTCTTGTCCTCGACTCTAACTAAGTTTGCTATTCCTGGGTGTCTTAGTATGTGTCCTACCAACCTATCTTTTCTCATCATCAGCAGACGCCAGTAACATCTCTCCTCTCCCATTCGTCTTAATACCTCTTCGTTTGTAACCCTATCTACCCACCTGATGCTCATCATTCTCCTGTAACACCACAGTTCAAACACTTCAATTCTCCTCTTTTTTGCTGCACCAACAGTCCAAGTTTCACTTCACACAAAGGCTTTCAAAAATTACTTCCTAATACCTAAACCTATATTCGATGTCACCAGATTCCCTTTCTGAGAAACTGAAGGCAGCGAGTTGGCTAAATGCTGATCGCACTGCATAGCATTTAATAGTTGTGTGCATACCTCTATGAATAATAGAAGCTTTCTGTCTGAGCATTTTGAATTTTCAGATTTAGTTTTGTATACTGTATATCCCAGATAAGACGAATATACACTCAGTTTAATTCTTGTGTGTTTTTCTATTTTTATGGGTTGGTGGGAGCACTATTTGAGTGAATTACGTGCACGACAAGAAGAATACTGTTTTGCGAAATTCTTGAGAATGTATTAAGTAAACAATGGTACAACACCGACGAATAAACACGTACAATCTGAATATCTAACCGAACTGAGAGAATGGAAGCGACTAATCCTTCTAATGAAATAGCGTTAAGAGAAAGATAATAGGGACTTGACACGAGTTCATGAGGAAATACGGTGCATTGTCAAAGCAGCGCCCAGCGGACCAGAAGGAGTCCTATGGAAAGACTCAATGAAATCTAGTTAGAGAAAGGGGGCACTTTGCACAGTGTGAAATACTCTGGACGCTGCTGACGTAGAGCATTGCTTGAGCAAGATAGATTTGCGCAGAAGAACGCCAAGAGCACATATGCCTGCTCAATTACACCTGGAGAAAGTCATGCCAGGTACATAAAACTCAAAGGAAATAGAAAGGAAGTATCGAAATACGTGCAGCGTGAGCTATGGAACAGACACAGGAGTGCAATAAAAGGATCAAAGGGGATAGCCATGTAAATGACCTGCGAAAGCCTCGCAATCGTACATAGAGAGAAGGTACACAGACGTCTGTGAAAAATGTATGAATAGGTGTACAACACGTGGAGCAGCGCCGTCCAAGATGCAGACAGTGTGTGTCTCAGAATAACAGGTGTGCATCCCCTCCCTCACCGTACGTCCTTCCATCCTCTCCACTCCGCGCAAGGGGGAGTGTCATCGTTCAAGAAACGTATAGAGGTCAATTAGCAGGCGATAAATGTATTTTGCAGGCAGCGTTGCAAGAACACCGAACGTATTGTCCATGAAATATTATTTTGCATTAATCAAATTGCTTTTCATATGAAGGGAGGGACTAGGAAAGAGCGGCAGAACGTTTCCCTTCAAAATACGTTCACGTTAACTTTGGACTGTTTCACGCACAAAATGTATAGTCATTCATATACATGTCTCCGTTCCTATGCAAAAGGGAAAAGGACTACATATTTCCGCTGCGCCAAATATCACACAATAACAGCTTTACTGAAAGACAAAATACATCATGTTTCTACAATGACAAACGTACAACTAATTAAAGACTACAGTAGTACCGCACATGCTGGCCGATACACCCAATGCTTATTGCCGTTGTTTGTGTGCCTTAACAATCTTGTTACAATTAGGCGCAAATGAACGGCTTACAGAAAAGCGTAAAAAACTTCTCAAATTCCCATCTGAAATGCCCGCTTGGAACCTCGGTTTGTTGCGTTTTAATATGGAAAGAAATCTTTCACATACATAGGTAGAACTGAACATACTCATAAGTTTGGCTGTCTCGTGATGAAGGCGAGGAAACCCATTATGGGGGAATTTTTTGAAGAATTCGCTCAAATTTCTTGCAGCAAAGAACTTGTCCCTCAACCGCGCATTGCACTGTAAATCAATTCATTCCAATTGTACGTTACGTGGTTCGCTATTCACTAAGGTAGAAAATGGCCGTGCAAAACAATGAAACACAGGAAACGAAGCTGAAAGTTCTTGAATCTGTTTACAAATGGCTCTTTCACGTCTTCGAGATCACATACGTAATTTTCAAACTAGGCGCTGTCACAACGGGTAGCATTGCAGGATACGTCCCTCCCATAATGCGCGTGCACCGTTGTATACCGCCCAGGCATCACGCCTACTATGACTCTGCACTGTACATTCACAGGTGTGGCGGCTGTATGACTTTGCACAGTGTGAAGTACTCTGGACGCTTCTGACGTAGAGCATTGCTTGAGCAAGGTAGATTCGCAGAAGAATGTGGTGTCTAAAGCAATCCCGTTTGTAATTCCGGTCGCGTCACGGGAAGCAGGTCACATGTGACACTCAGCGAAATAATTGCAATCACGGGAAGGATAGAACGGGCGTCACAGGGTGACTGAGAGGACCAATAGACGAACTATGGTCCACCAATTCACTAACATGCAGTCACAGGCAAGCACGAAAGATCAGATACACACTAGCCACAAACCGCAAAGACACGAGGAGCAATGAAAAATGAACTGCACTCGAACAAGAATGCGAACTACAGTTAGAAAACGTGAACAAGGTGGCAGGACTACTCGCAATAGACTTCACTCAATTCACACTAAAAGAATAAGTAAATATAGTTATCTTTCCTTATTATAATATTTAATAACTCACTTCTGAGTAATATCTCCACTTCCAGAAGAATATAAACACAGGCAAAGGGTTAAATTAAAGCACGAAAACCATCACGCATTAAAGCTGCAGGTATATCGTATCTTCTCGAGTAGCAATGTATCATTCCATGCGTGAAAATATCACTGACCTGGTGTAATCACAATGTGGTGTGAGGAAGTGCCCCATCCGAGTGCGTCGGAATCACATGGTGGCTGGAGAAAATAGAACAACTTACAAACGCTTCAGCACCAGGCAGGGTGAGGCACTCAAGCATTAGCCAATAACATCACTTATTATAAGCGCCATTGAATGCGAAGAATCAAATTAAAGAATTAAAACTGACCTAAAGCTGCTTCGTTACTCTGACTAATAGGATAATGGTCAGAAAAGATGATTACAGTAACAAAAGTAGCCATGTCGCATGTATATAAAATATAGAGGCCAAAAAGTGATTGAAAATCATCCCAAAAGAAATGTAGGATGGTTCAAGACTTGTGTCGACTGACAACTGGACACGATAACAAGTAGTATTAAAATGAATAAATACATACTGTAAATGGATGGATGCGAAACTATGGCCATTTCCGGTTCCTTACTCTTTGCTTTGTAACATTAGTTTGCAATATATCCTCACATACTCTTCTTGGTCATACACAGAACCCAAGCATACCTCATTACGTACAAGGATTGTTTGTTTACTTATTATACCGTACTTCGCCAATGTTACTTGTCCAGAGAATGAAATCAATGAAAGACATAGAGCAGCAATTCGGCGCCAGTTGGAATGTGAAGTGCCGCTCATTTTGTTACACACAACTGTCCAAACATCTAAAACAATAATGAAATGTATTGTACAAAGAGAGAGGAGAGGAGCGGTATTGCCAAGTGCAATCTGCCCTTTGTTCCAGACAGATAGACAAATAGACACCACACTGCAGTGTTTGCTGTGTAAGGATGAAACCGTATTAGAAGAGAACTAAATAGCGGCCATAAGGGCTTTTCCCTTGTCTTGCGTACTAATAATTGAGACAGAACTCCATTGTGTAAGTACATTTTTCGCTTAGTCTAATGCACTTTAGAACGGTATTGAGTTCACGTGGAGCAATATTAGTACGAGTAGAAGTTGTTTATGCTCCCGGCATTTGGCCTGTGCACTTGACCATAACCCGTGTTACTGTGGAGTCTGTAGTACAGTGTGTACTTGTAATTGAGGTTATAATTAGGAAGGAGGCATTCGTTGCTTAAATTAGGAACCATCACAACATTTGATTGGAGTAGAAGTGTGGATGCCTGAGCTGGGAATCAAACCAACGCTGAACTCAGCTATCCTCATGAGGCTAAATAGACTCCATTCTTGCACTCGCACTGGACTTTGCCAACTCGGGAACTGAACCAGTTAACTGAGGGAAGGCAGCCATTACACCACAAAGCGATCACTACCCGTATAAACGTCAGTTAACCCAATTCTCAGGGCTAACATCAGATCCCTTCCTAGTTCTCCTTACGAGACTGAGCACTCCCCTTTCCACCTAGCATTGCCAAGAATAATATTCCGCGTGGTACAACTGGGGCGCCTGCAACACTATGGCGGTAGTAACAAGTGATATTTGCAAAGCTTTTCCCTTGTATCATTTAGATGATGATGATGATGATGATGATGATGATGATGATGTTCACTGGTTTAGGAAAATGGGGAATGCAGGAAACTATTACCACACAGAGAAGCTGCCGTTGTGGAGCTTCCTCAAGAAGCTAAGGATTTGAAGAGCATCCAGTATTGACTGAATTCCACAACTGCTACAAGAATACATAGCTCACCTCTTTCCAACTCATGAGAGCTTTCCACATATACTCGGAAAGGGGTTTCGAAACAACTCCAATCTCTCATCGGAAACACTTTCGTACAAATAATTAAACAGCTAAATCGACAACCAAAAGACCTGCTTCGTTGTGGAATCTCTCTTCACCTGTGTGCCTCTGGGAAAGTCCTTGTGCATGAACAGCACACACTGCAATGACAACAACAGCAACCCGTATAGACACTGCCTCAGTACTTGGAAAGTACAGTGCTACCAGCAGACAATATGAGTTGCTATGGATTCGCCGCATTCTCCAGTTGTAGTCAACCTGTACGTGGGACATTTTGAGCACACAGCTTTCTCAACATCACCATACAAGCCAAAGTGTTAGTTTAGGTTCGTCGATGACACCTTTAAAATCTGGCAACATGGCCAAGGGAAACTCCAGGAATTCACCTCACACTCACACTTAAATAACGTCGAGGAATGCATAAACTTCACCTACGAACTGGCAAAGAAAGGTTGTATTTATTCCCTGGAGGTCCTGATAGCGCTAAGCCACACGATCTACAGGAAACATTAACATACCAACTGGAACCTACACGCAGACTCGCATGACAACGCTCTTCCACAGAGAGAAGAAGCTATGCAACACACCCGAGGCCAAAGAGACGGAGATGAACGTACTGAAGACGGCATTTATATAGAACGGCTATAAAACCAAAGAAATAATACGAGCCATCAAGCCCAAGCCGGAAGACATCCCACAGAGGAAGAACTCTGCTGACAGAACACATAACGCTACAACCTGGGTAGCCAAGCCATGAGGAACATCCACAACTCTGGACCTAAAGTACCAGACTTCATCCTGCTATCTCCAGTTCCACAGAGGAGTATACAGGATACAGGTCCGCTCCGACAACTTCGACTTCAGCCAATAATGAGCTACCACTGCGAAATCAACGGTGTTAAAATTGACAACACTCAAAACATGGGAATAACGAGTTCTGTGAAGCTTTATCCTTCATACGGAAGCGGGGAATGTAAGGGGGGCATACAACACACATTATGTGCCGATGTGATGGATTTGAAGTTTTTTTGACTAACTGCTTTGAGGCGCCATAGACGACAGCAATAGAATCACTCAACCGTTCACTGCAAATTGAAGAAAAAACATGCAATATATATATATTTTTTGTATCGAACTGTTATATTAAGACGTCTTTATCAGACCAAACTGC
Source organism: Meconema thalassinum (assembly GCA_946902985.2). Lineage (NCBI taxonomy): Eukaryota > Metazoa > Arthropoda > Insecta > Orthoptera > Tettigoniidae > Meconema > Meconema thalassinum. Next base: position 17,206,285 of record OX336389.2, on the reverse strand, counting down.
TGTCGGAGAAGAAGTAAAGGCACTCAAGTATTGACGTGAATTAAACTCTTTCCCGTAGTGTCACATGAAAACAAGCTACACCATATTTTCGTTGTTTTATTCTGCGTTGAACTATATAGAGTAATAAGCTGTCTTGTATTCCGTTAAAATTCTATAGCAGATTGAACAAAACAAGAGCGGGTTTTCATACCTGGTCTAACTGAGTGCTCACTTAGAGTGATCATTAAATAGAAACCATTGATCTGTTCATAATGAAACTTTAATACAGGAACTTAAGGTTAACGTGAATATGATGTGACGGTTCGCCAAATACGCTAGTTCTTATTAATTTTGTAATATAATACGATTTATCATGCCACGGTTGTCGTATCATTATGAAATATTGCTCGTTAAGAGGCTCATAGCAATGCAAGGCTAAACGAAAAACTACGTTCTATCTACATGTGATTGGTGATATTCTATGGATTGATACTTAATCGGGTAGTCATGAGGGAAGAAAGTATCGTAGCAAACGCTCGGCGTAGGAACCTAGTGTGATGTTGCCCAGTGCGCGTTCCATGCCTGAGAATGTTTGTTATTGTTTTGTAATTCGTGTTAGAAAAATGTGTCTTCTCTCTTTTTTGTAAAAAGTGAAACATTTCCAATCACCTATTTATCTTGAGGGTTTTGGACCTCCAATGGCAGGTTTAACAAGGGATCCCGCGAAGATCTAAATAGCCTACTTTCATACATCCCAATGGACTTTTCCATTAAAAACTCCCCCGGCTATTAAAAGAATTTTCCATGTGATGTATACCAAATAGTTTTTGATACACGACCTATGTCTCCACCAACACTATTACATTGAGAAAGTATGTGCTACAATATATAACTTTCAGTATCGGTGAATAAGACTCCTTTCTGTAACGCGTCACGGGAGTTGAATTTAAGAAAAGTCAAATGCACGGCTTCTATGATTTACGAAAAGTAAGCTACATTTATGATTGTTGTAATAACCTAACATACGAATCTTCTCTTCTATCGCTTGAACAGGGTACGTGAAGTAAAAAATAAGGTTTTTACATTTCAAACTAATGCCACTAAGCATTTTTGAAACAATTGAACATGAGAAATCTCTATACTAAGCTCTGAATAATGATTCGCTGTCCTTAGCATCACTGCTCTCAGGTGATTAAAACGCTAGAAAAATCATTTTAAAAATTTGAAAATATCTTGGCTGCCATGTTGCTTTTGTGTTCCTCAGGATTAGGAAAGTCACATATAAGTACTAAGTTAATAAACCTCTATCACCATATAAAATACAAGAGTTTAGTGCTTTTCAGTCGGTCAACACGAATGTACCCAAAAGAGATGGGTTATGCCCTAATCCTGAAATAAATTACATGAGATTAATAAAACACTAGGATGACCAGTTTAGATCGTCAAACGATCATCATCAGATCCATTACACTTAGGCTACAAAATCTATGTTTGAAATACAGGTGAAAATATTTACAATATGTACAATTATTTAGTTGCAGTATTGTACATATTGCAGTTGTACATATTTTAAATATTTTCACCTGTATTTCAAACATAGATTTTGTAGCCTAAGTGTAATGGATCTGATGATGATCGCTTGACGATCGAAACTGGTCATCCTAGTGTTTTATTAATCTCATGTAATTTATTTCAGGATTAGGGCATAACCCATCTCTTTTGGGTACATTCGTGTTGACCGACTGAAAAGCACTAAACTCTTGTTTACTAAGGCAACACTGAAAATATGGCTTCAAACACCACAATATAAAATACAATTTGATTGCTTGGATTGTTTCGGAGATATTATGAACAGGTGTATGGACCCCATGTTGGATTGTTTCATATAAAGGCTAGAGAACTATGTCAGCAAATCAATATTCTAATGATAGTTCATAAAAAGGAGATGAAGAAAAATGCACAGCCGCCGTTATTAAGTTCTCGATAAATTCCATTATATTAATGCTTGTATGAGAATATACCGTGATGGTATCAGAGCACTCGGATGTAAACACACCGTGTGCAGGTATCAGAGCACTCGGATGTAAACACACCGTGTGCAGGTATCAGAGCACTCGGATGTAAACACACCGTGAGCAGGTATCAGAGAACTCGGATGTAAACACACCGTGTGCAGGTATCAGAGCACTCGGATGTAAACACACCGTGTGCAGGTATCAGAGTACTCGGATGTAAACACACCGTGAGCAGGTATCAGAGAACTCGGATGTAAACACACCGTGTGCAGGTATCAGAGCACTCGGATGTAAACACACCGTGTGCAGGTATCAGAGCACTCGGATGTAAACACACCGTGAGCAGGTAACAGGGCACTCGGATGTAAACACACCCTGTGCAGGTATCAGAGCACTCGGATGTAAAGTTGCGAGAAAAATTCATTTAAATCTTTAAATTTCGCGTCGCCACCATGTTGGTTTTCTGCTCACCAGGTTACTGAAAACAACATAGGTGAACTTATGTTAATAACCTCTATCAACATACAAAATAGCTTGCCACGGTGGGTGAGTGGATAGCGTGTCGGTCTACTAACCCCAAGATTGCAGGTTCGCTCCTGGCCGTGGTAAGTGATATTTTTTTTTGAAAGGCGGCAAAAATACGATACGCATGTCATACGATGTTGGCATGTCAAAGAACCCATTTGAATTCAGTAGGCCGAGTTCATAATGGCAAAATTAATCTCGGGAGTTTCCTCCAACACAAAGTTTCTCATTTCTCTACCAGAAAGCGCTATAATGTTCAAGGAGCTTAGATATCTATTATCTAACCTCCTTGACTTTCATAGTGATTCAAGGAACAACGAAATTCGACATGCAAGCTACCCTCTGGGTGTCAAATTACAAAGCTTGCACCAGGCATCCGAGGCCATACGATATTATTATTATTATTATTATTATTATTATTATAACATACAAAATTTCGGTTTGATTGCTTTAGTACTGTAGATTCGTAGATATTGAGAAACGACTAAATATTTCGGATCGCCATGTTGGACTGTAATATATGTAGGCCAAAAGGCTGTGCACCATTTTTCAAACGTTCATTTCGATCGCCTGTTTAAGACACAAGAAATAAACACTAAATTTTAAAATTTTACTCAGCCGCTATATTGGGGTTATGAGAACAATAATGAATATAATTAGATGGCAGTAGAATAAATGTTCCACGGACATTTACCGTACCAAGTTTCATTGCGCTCGAATGGTTAAATCGCGTGAAAAAGTCAATTTCAATGTATTAACTCGCTTGACCGCTATGTTCGTTTGGTACTTAAAGTGTTTTTGAAAGTTACATATGTGAACTTCTAGTAGTACCCTTTCTTACCGTACTTCCTTGTACTTCCGTCTCTTTCATTAGTACTGTGTAAGTCATATCAGTCCTTTAAATCATTGCATGTGGCCTAAAGATTCCTTATGTCACGAGATGTCATGAATATTAATTAAATAATTTCTAATATGTTGTTCTAATAATTTTGAAATGTATTTCTTCTACTTGACAGTTAGTAAAAAATATTATTCCACGGTTTCCTGGTTTCTTTATTATTGTTCAGTTGCAGTTACAAATAATTGTATCCATAGGTCCTGTGTTTCTTGGATGATTATTGATTGTTTTGTTTGACTAGTTGATATTTTGCTAACATGGTGATCTTATGAACGGGTGCCATATACTACGTGTTGTGTTTCCTATGATCCATTGCAATGAGGTCATGGTTTTTATACACAATCTCAGGTAGCTTGATACAGCTGGAATATAGGGAAGTGATGGCAGCAGCGAGGAAACATGTCCCCCATAAACGTTGGCTAAATGGGGCATATGACCTCGTAGTTCCGCCCCTTAAAACAACAATAACTAACGCTGGATAAGTAAAGGATTGTGGATATGCCGCTGCCGGCGGAGGTGATGGATCCCAGCACAAATTTATTTTTTCCGCACACAAGTTTATGGGATTCTGACACACATGTAGTAAGAATCATCCCTGATTACTGTATTTCACTAAGGTTTTATCAAAAATAAAAAGAATGTACTCCTCACTAATTATGTTAATTAAGAACTACCATTTCATGCTGAATTCAAGATGGCTGTGGATAACTAAGGGATGTTTATGTTAATAACATTTATTAAACTCATTTGAGAATTCTATGGATTTATTGGATGATTTTAGAATTTGATTGCATCATGTTTGATGGACCAGTTCATTTCTACTGTACAACTAACACCGTACTTGTCATTAACGGCATTATTTTGTGAATATCCCTACCTGAGTATTGTGGAAATGAATTTTAGCAAAATTAAAGAATTTCCTTGAGTTGAATATAATATGATCATTTCCTTTCGGCATAGAAATTTTCATTTGCTGACATTAAGAGTTCTCCATTCAAGATTTTGTAGGAATGGTGGAACATACTGTGTTAGAAATAAAGGTTATTGAAATAAGAAGTGTGTGAATTATGTGTTTCCCTATAACCCATGGTAGTGTGTGCTTCCCTATAACCCATGGTGCGTGTGTTTCCCTATAACCCAAGGCGCGTGTGATTCCCTATAACCCATGGTGCGTGTGTTTCCCTATAACCCATGGTGCGTGTGTTTCCCTATAACCCATGGTGCGTGTGTTTCCCTATAACCCATGGTGCGTGTGTTTCCCTATAACCCATGATAGTGTGTGTTTCCCTATAACCCAAGGTGCGTGTGTTTCCCTATAACCCATGATAGTGTGTGTTTCCCTATAACCCATGATATCGTGTGTTTCCCTATAACCCATGGTGCGTGTGTTCCCTATAACCCATGGTGCGTGTGTTTCCCTATAACCCTTGGTGCGTGTGTTTCCCTATAACCCATGGTGCGTGTGTTTCCCTATAACCCATGGTGCGTGTGTTTCCCTATAACCCATGGTGTGTGTGTTTCCCTATAACCCATGATAGTGTGTGTTTCCCTATAACCCATGATATCGTGTGTTTCCTTATAACCCATGGTGCGTGTGTTCCCTATAACCCATGGTGTGTGTGTTTCCCTATAACTCATGGTGCGTGTGTTTCCCTATAACCCTTGGTGCGTGCGTTTCCCTATAACCCATGGTGCGTGTGTTTCCCTATAACCCATGGTGCGTGTGTTTCCCTATAGCCCATGGTGCGTGTGTTTCCCTATAGCCCATGGTGCGTGTGTTTCCCTATAACCCATGGTGCGTGTGTTTCCCTATAACCCATGGTGCGGGTGTTTCCCTATAACCCATGGTGCGTGTGTTTCCCTATAATCCTTGGTGCGTGTGTTTCTGGAAATTAATGTTAGTATAAGTATTCTATATGTTATGCGTGTAATGCTAGGATAGGGAATATTCCCTTGATATTAGATTAATGTAATATCCTTACTTCCATTTCAAGGCAACTCATTTTAAAATATCAAGTCGATGCATCGTAATAATCGTTTAATTTACTAAAGGTCAAACAAATGCAAAGCTTGGGTCATCAGGCCAAATGGAATTAATAGGAATTATGGTAAAATTACAAAGAATTATTAGAACTGAAACATTGTTATTGGTCTATGTGCAAGAGATATCGAATTTTCTTCCTTGTTGTAACAGTATGAAACCGCAATGATATGAAGTCAAATAATGATGGCCACTCTAATGAAGTACAATAAATGATTATCGATGTATGCATTATAACGAAAGATGAAAGTGAAATTGAAGATGGAAAGTCCATTGAGCTAAAAGAGTACTCAATGAATACTGAATAAATAATTCATTTAAATTTGACAACGCTGAGGCATTTACTAAAGTGTTATAATTGGGTAATAATCTTTAATGAGAATCGAATACCATTAAACTTTGTAGTAAACAAATTAGTGTATGTTTGAGGAGGCTACCAAAGCCCTGGTAACTGGTTGGTAAACCAGAGAATGTTTGCCGAGAATCTTTGAGTAGTGGAATGATTATAAAAATATGTACATAATAATAGTACATTATGCAACGAGCCTATAATGGCTATAATTAGGACACGAGTATTTTTTATAAAACGAGCGTATGTGAGTTTTATAATTTCCATACGAGTGTCTTAATTACCATTATAGGCGAGTTGCATACGACTGTTTATGTTCGACGATAATTATAACTTTATTATATGTTTTAACATAAATATTCATAAATATCTGTTGAGAGTCAGCTACAGTACTTGAATTTTGTGATCGCAGTGCGAGCGTTGGGTATTATCTCTCTGTCTTTCAAGATCTTTGAACGACCGACGCATGCACTCTGTGTGCTTGCAATGCCATATGCAGGCCATATGTTTACATCTGCCGTCCCTCAGTAATATTGTCACCGGAGTTATTTGAAGACAATGCGCTGTGTAGAAATTAGCGTTGGTGATTTTAAGGTACAGTGCTATTTCTTGTTTCATATTCGCCAGTTTATTTACGCGAACATATGGACGGTGCGTATTCCATGTCGGTAATTTATTATAGCCTAGTTCGATGTTGTGTTTATGTCCGACATGTTGGATTTTGAGCGCATGCGCGAAGGTATCGTTACCTAATTGGTCAATGAACGAGCTCTGATTGGCTGGAGAAACTGTATCATAATGAAAATCAGTGTTATAATGACCATAATTATGATACAGTTTTCTGACACATAATAGTGAGGGTCGAACATAAATTAACTAATAACTCCTGGCACTACGGCCATAAGGGCCTAGGCCTACCAAGCGACCGCTGCCCAGCCATTTGGCCTGCAGATAGTGGGGTGATGCGTGGTCAGTGCGTCGAGCCCCCTCGGCCGTTAATCTTGGTTCTCGTGACCGGGGCGCTGCCTCCCTGTCAGACAGCTACCCAATTGTCCTCACGAGGCTGAGTGCACCCCGTTCCAGCCCCTACGTCAGTTTCTAAAACCCCGACGGAGCCGGGAATTGAACTCGGGGCCTCCAGGTGAGAGACAGGTGCGCTACCCCAACACCACGGGTCCGGCATAAAAATATGTATATGACCCAATATTAGTAAATAGCCCTATGCAATGACCCATGTGTATTTTATGTAGTGTTTGAGAAAACGAATACCATTCTCCATATGGCATGTGGTAAGTAGTCATTGATCGTGAGAACGTACCATCCCTGGGATCAACTAATCCTGTCCGTACAAGGGTACAGGGGCGCACCCAGGGGGAGGGGGGCTTTGGGGGCTTAAGCCCCCGAAAGAAAAACCTGGGAACACTTTAAAAACATTGATGATATCTATCAAGAAAATTGATTGCATAACGGGCTCCGGAATGTTAAGTCTTGAAGACAGTAATATAGACATAAATAACCTACGTGGCCAAGGGTACGATGGGGCGGCTGCCATGAGTGCAAAGTTTAAAGGGGCTCAAACGTGCATCCAAGAAGCTCACCACACAGCAATATACGTGCATTGTGCTTCTCATAGCCTTAACCTGGCATTGTCGACCGCGTCTGAGGTTGTATCAATCAGGAACGGCTTTGGAATAGTGGAGAAGTTGTTTGATTTTTTTAACACTCCTGAAAGACAGGCAGTTTTAAAACCGTGCATTGAATCTCAGGTAAATCTTGAAACCAACAAAAAAAACTCCTGCAGCTTTGTCCAACGAGATGGGTACAGAGGCACGATGCTATTTTTGTTATGAAATAACTGCTGCAACCTCTTGAAGTAGCGTTAGAGGAGATAAAAAACTGGAATGATAGGGAATCTTCTTCAGGGGCTCTAATACTACTAAACTCCTAAAGTCAAGGTGAATGTATAATTTCTCTCATGGCATCAGAAAAACTGCTTGGTTACAAAGTAAACCTAAGCAAAAAGCTTCAGGGATCTCATTTCGATTTATCGTCTACAATTACACACGCTGAAACTGTGATTGAAAGCTTAAAATCTCTAAGAAAAAAAGCAGATCAAGAATTTCACTCGTTGTTTGAAGAAGCTACCAAAATTGCTAATAACTGCGGTTCAATAATTTCGATGCCTCGAACAGTTGGAAGACAACTGAACACAAGCAAAACTCCAGAATTATACTATAAAAGATCTGTTTTCATCCCTTGGATTGACTCTTTCATTATTTCATTGGAATCTCGATTCATCAAGCATAAAGACTTAATAAAGAGTGTTGAGTGCTTACTGCCATCAGCCAAAGCATCACATACCATAAAGAAACCTTCCAAGAAAAAATGCAACTTGATTTCTTACAGCTGTGTAATTTTTATAAGAATGACATAATTGAAAGTGGAAGAAACAACAAAGGCCTGCTTATGGCTGAGTTTGAACGGTGGCACAATAGCTTCAAGACCCACGCTAATATTCCTAAAAACGCAATCGATTTGTTGAATCTATGTGACTTGGACTTGTTTCCTAATATCCACACATTATTGAGAATTTTGTGTACCATCCCTGTGACTACAAGCACTGCTCAGAGGTCATTTTCTAATCTACATCGGCTGAAAACATATATTGGGAATACCATGGGTGCAGACAGGCTGACTGGACTAGCAGCACTGAATATTCACCGGGAAATTGAAGTCACCAGTACAGAGGTAGTTTCCGTTTTGAAAAAATCTGCTAGGCGGCTGGATTTTGTTCTGTGAAATTTGAGTCTCCACTTTATTCAAACAACGTTAATGTTAATTCATTAATACATGATTTGTATTCAACTATTTGATTAAACTTGTATTCAGCCTGTGTAATTAAGTTCAACTTGAAATTCTAGAAATGTTCAAGATTTTTTATTATAATGTTAGTTATTAAGGAAAATTAAAATAACTTATATATTTTCACGTACAGTACATAAAATATCTGTTACAATCCATAACACTATGGTATACAATTACATCTCGTAATTTTTGAAATGTAATTTTTAGTTCCAATTAAATTTACATATTCAAAATCAAAATGTTATTATTAATTTCCTAAAACCTATATTAGTTCTTGGTATAAACAACTCAAAACGTAGTAAATGATTGCAGATAATTGATGTTACACATCAATCTGACGATCCTGGTAGATGGATATATAGTTATGATAATAGTGAGCAGAGCAATCCAGTCGTTATCACTCTGATCGTGATCAAAAGTTAATTCTTGATAAAAATCATGCAGTTCCTTTTTATTACTTGTATAACATTAGCTCAATGGTACTGTAACTAAAATTTGTATAAAACCAATGCACATTTTGTTTAAATAATCTCCAGTCCAATAGCATCTTTTATATTGGTTTTAACAGAGCATCCTACAGTATGTTTGATCTTATAGAATATCTCTTTATGCATATGATCTCACATATACATATTTACATACAAGACTAATAATGGACACATTCTCTTTCCATAGCTGAAATTATGTTATTGAGGAAAGACCCCTCCAAACCAAAAGTCTGGGTGCGCCCCTGCAAGGGTACAATATGTAGCAGCCAGGCAAGAGAAATGTGTGTAGAGTAAAGCAGCACACAGCACACTTGATCACGGCGAGAAGCGCGTCTTACAGTAATTTAACAGGCAGTGGATTAGGAAGGCGCTGCTGAGCGAGCAGAGAATATCACAGGATATTACATCGATTCTCGACTGTTCAAACAGGTTCTGAACTCAACGGTGCGAGGTTATTTTCAGGATTGTAGAATTCACAATATACAGTACGTGGCTGAACAAAATAAAGACGACAGAATGACAGGTAGCAAATTTGTTAAGTTACATGGAATTCAGATCTTAAACACATGACAATATGTTAGTATTTGAGAAACATGCAGGCTGCAGTTTAGTCTGATATGAAACAAGGTTTTATTTACCAGTACAAGGAGCCATTTTGTGCTTATAACAGCCGAGAGGAAGCTTGATATTAATGGAAGATACGTTTACTTGAGAGTGTTCAATCAATTGCGAATGTTATAAGATGATGATGATGATGATAATTGTTGTTTTAAGGGGTCTAACAGCTAGGTTATCGGCCTCTAATGGCCTGGGTGATAGCGAAAAATGTCAATGAAGTGGAAACCAGAACGAAAATTAAGTGAGAAGGAAAATACTCACAAAAAGGAACTCAGATTGAAACTACTCACAAAATGGGGAGCGTAAATACTTACAAAAGGGAATTTAGAACGAAAATACTCACAAAAGGAATAGATTGAAAAATACGCAAAAATGTAGGTTAAGTTCAAAATACTTACAAAATGCAAGTGAAATTCAAAATACTTACAAAATCCAAATGAGATTGAAAATACGTACAAAATTCAATTGTGGTTCAAAATACTTTCAAAATGTAATTTAAATTAAAAATACCAAATGCAATTTAGATTGAAAAATGCACATTTCAGATTCCAAATACTCACAAAGTGTACTTGATATTCAAAATACTTACTAAATGCAATCGAAATTGAAAATGCTTACAAAATGCATGGTAGATTCAAACTACTCAATTGGATGGACAATGCTTACAAAATGCAATTTAGATTGAAAATACTTACAAAATGTAATTTACATTCAAAATACCCACAAACTGCAATTGAGAATCAAAATACTTGCAAAATGCACACCCTACAAAATGCAATTTAGATTGAAAATACTTGCAAAAAGCGGTTTAGGTTGAAAATACAAAATGCAATTGAAATTCAAAATACTCACAAAAGTTCCACCCCTATATTGAAAGACTTACTAAAAAGCAATTTAGATTGTCAATCCTTACAAAATGCAATTTAGGTTGAAAACACTCGCAAAATGTAATTTAGATCGAAAAAACTTACAAAATGCAACGTAGATTGAAATTACCTACAAAATGGAGTGTAGATGCAAACAAAATCGCTAAAGGGAATTTATATACACGGGGAGCCAATTAACAAAAACAGTGCGGGAATCTTAAAGAGAAAAGGGTATAATGAAAAGAACACAAGAGGTCTGACTCCTCGAAGAAGGAGGGATCAGGAAAGATGAGACAAGGGCCAATTAAGGCAGGAAAGTGAAAGACTCCCCAGGCCTCGGATACCCTAATACTATCGGGGTCGGAAAAGAACAAGAGTTGACCAAGGGAGGTCGACAGGAAAGACGCCAGAGAGGAGCCCGGCACAAGTAAGTGGAAGCAATGCCGGACTCAGCTGTGGTCCCGTGGTCGCCAACCCACATCCCACTAGATGTGAGTCCCTGGGGGGGAATGTTATAAGAATACAGTTGACAACACAGGTAGCGATTTTAGCCTATTTTCATTTATGAAAAAGATAGGCTAATGAGATCAACTTGTGTCCGTGTGTGTGCGTATGTGTGAAGGTGCCCCTCCCCTAATTGAATCTAAACGGCTGGAGCGATTTCAATGAAACTCGGTAAGGACGTACCATTATTTAGGCCAACCCCTACCGTGCCCTTCAAATTGTATTACGTCTGACCAACCTAACATGGCGGCTGTGCGAATTATTTCACCGGCATTCTATATCTCCCAAACTGATATCACCCTGGAATATTGTACGATGAAAAAGGACACCTACGTGACCTTCAGAATCATGTCAAGTACAAAACGAACTTGGCAACGAAGCGAATTTAAAACATATAGACTTTTCTCGCCATTTAACCATCCGAGCGCAGTGAATCTTTAGTACAGTAAATGTGTATACACATTGCAATGCACTGACATTCAATTTACTTCAATTTTTTATATAACCTCAAGATGGCGGCTTTGCGAAGTTTTAAAAATAAAGTTCTTAATTCTTGTGTCCTAATCATGTGATCGAAGTCAACGTTTCAATAATGAACCTTCTAACAGTACATAACTCTATGGCCTACATACAGTATATAAAATCCAACATGGTGACCAACGTAAATATTTAGGCGGTTCTCAATATCTACTAATCTATGACAGCAAACAAACTGAAATTTGTTATACTGAAAAAGACTACTAACGTAAGTTCACCTATGGTACTTTCAATAACCTGGTGAGTAGAAAACCAACGTGGCGCCGACGCAAAATTTTAATATCTAGGTGGACGTTCCTCGCGATTTAACCATCCGATCGCAGTGAAACTTGGTACGGTAAATGACTATACAAATTGTAATCCACTGACATCTAATTTATTTCAATTGTTTTCATAACCTCAAGATGGCGGCTGTGCGAAATTTTAAAATCTCGTTTTAATTACGTGTGTCCTGATCATGCGATTCAATAAACCTACGCAATAATCTTCATGTGATAGTACATATCTCTATTGCCTACATATATAAAAAACCAACATGGCGACCACCTGAAATATTAAGATGGTTCTCAATACCTACAAATCTATTACAGCTATCAAACTGCAATTTTGAATGTTGATAGAGACAATTAACATATGAAAATAGGCCATTTAGTCCTTCACGGAACTACAGTAGTTGTTTATAATGAATTACTGTAGTGCAAGGCCACCTATGTAGGATAATTATAGTTATATAAAAAGAGTTTATTGATTAATAGTGCATAGTTCCTTCCAATAGTTCTTGCACCAAAAAAGTTTCCTAAACGTCATCGGGATTGCTCCATTGACGATCTTGCTGCATGTCAGCTATTTGTGCCTACGTGGGTTATTGAGTGGACTAATAATCATGTGCTTAATTATGGTTAGTTGAGGGACTAATACCATACTAAATGCTGGTTGGTTGGTTGGATCCTTAGTTTAGGATCTGCGACAATGCGGTCATGTAGCCCCGTATACTTGGGTGTGTGTAGAATCTGTCCAATAAATAAATAAATAAATAAATAAATAAATAGCCTTACAAATCCCATAAGGGCTATGGCCTCCTGCTTTGCAGGGAATTGCTCAGTTTTAACTCATCAGGTGAGCAAGTCCTGAGGAGCATTCGGGGTTATTCTTTCTGATTGGGCCTTCTATATAGATGTGCAGCTGATTAAAGATTAAGTAAATTATATTACGATGGCATAAAATTCGCTACAACAATCTTCATTTCTGAGTCTGGCGATATCAAGGCCTCAAATATCCATTAGTATTACGGAAATCATAATAGCCATCAATTAATATCTGGGAGCTTCCCATTGCCACTAAGCACAAAGCTTACCCTGTCTAAGCACTTGAACAGTGACAGAAACTGCGAAGTCTTCACTCTTCAGTAAAATCTACGTATATTGAACCGTTTCAAATAGGTCTTTTTAAAATGCAATACAAAACCTTACCGGTGGAGTTTTAACATCTAGTTTGGATGCAGATACCTATACACGTTCTTTAACATCCCACAAATCATTCACTATGTTGTGCACATGTGGTCCCGGAACGAATTAATAAGTGTTTCGCAAGATAGTTGAACCTTTTGAATTCCTTGTGATGCAGTAAGGTTATTTTCCCTAGTGAACACGATGATGTTTCCTCAAATTAGAGCGCGAGACAATGTTCCATTAGTTCTGTCCGCCATGCAAATGACTTCTCACATGTGCTACAAGTGTATTACTTCACTCCAGTATGAACAACAGTGTGCTTCTTGAGGTCACCGCTCTGTGAGAAGCCTTTATTGCACACCAGAGATATGTACCGCTTTGCTGCATGCCCACTGAACGGTGTCTTTCTAGTTGATGCATTGTTTTATTGGTCACTGCATGCGAGTCTCCCTAGGTCTTTCCACTCCTGCCTCATCTTCGCTGTTCTTGTCCATTGTTTTCCTCCCCATTTTACGAACCAGTCTGCCCATCTGATTCTTTGTCTCCCAACGTTTCGTCTTCCTGTTCTTGGGTCCCACATCGTCATTTTGTACGTCCATCGGTTAGGATCTAATCTCGCTACATGTCCACCCCATCTCCATTTGATCTGGTCTGCTGATGTCATAGCGTCTTTCATGCCGGTTCTCCTTCTTAAATCTTCGTTCCGTATTCTATCTCTCAATGAGACATGAAGTATCTTCCTTTCCATTTTCCGTTGACATCTCTGGATCATTTGTCTTTGTTTCGATGTTAATGCCCAAGTTTGGCAACCATATAGTAACACCGGTATAACGCATTTTTCCAGAACTTCAGCCTTTAAAGTGTGTTTTTGGGTCTTGTCAGCCAGTATAAACTTTAGGGACCAAAAGCTCTTCCATGCTTGTCCTATTCTTCGTTTGACCTCTTTCTCTGAACGACTTGAAAATGACATGTTCTGACCGAGATATACATATTCTTCAACATATTCCAGTGTTTCTCCGTTCACATTAATTGGGGCTTCTAACGCATTGGTCATCAGCTTCGTTTTCTTCGGGTTCATTGTAAGGCCCACTTCTTTACTTGTTTAGTCTAATTCTTTTATCATTTGTTCCAGCTCTTTCGCTGATTCAGCCACCAAAACAATGTCGTCTGCGAACCGTAAATGGGTTAGTCTTGTCCCATCGATTCTGATGCCATATTTTTCTTCCCAGTCTAGTTTTCTAAACTGATTTTCCAGCAAACAGGTGAATAATTTTGGTGAGAAGGGGTCTCCCTGTTTTACTCCCCTTTCTATCATGATGTTACATCCTTCTCTTTCTGTCTTTATTCTGGCTTGGTTGCCGTCGTAGAGTTTGCCAAGGAGTCTAACGAATTTGTTTGGGATGCCTTGTTTTTCCAGTGCTTCTAAGACGCTTCCCTGTTCTACGGAGTCAAATGCTTTGTTGTAATCCAAAAATGCGATATACACCTCTAGATTAAATTCCTGAACTTTCTTCATGAGTTGATTTATTGCTTGCAAGTGGTCTGATGTACTGAAACTCTTTCTGAATCCTGCTTGCTCTATCGGTTGCTGTTCGTCCTGTGCCTTTGTCATTCTATTGGTTAGGATCTTCATAAATAGCTTGTAGAGGTTTACAATTAGGTTGATCGGTCTGTAGTTGTTTATGTCGTCCTTGGCTCCCTTTTTGTGTAGAAGTATGATAATGCTTTGTTTCCACTGCATTGGTATGTCTTCTGATGTGAGTATGGAATTAAATAATGTTGTGATGACTGGGATTAGGTCTTCTTCACCCCATTTTAGAAATTCATTGTAAATTCCATCTTCACCTGGGCATTTTTCGGTTTTCGTTTGTCGAATGGCTGCTCTTACTTCACTGGGTAGTATTGGAGGTGTTTCTTCCTCTAGGTTTTCTTCTGATGTATTCTGGTCCTGATGCAAGTTGGATCTTTGAGAGTTACTTGAGTATAGTGTCCTATAGAACTCTGTCGCTTGCGTCATTATCTCTTCTCTTGAGGCTTGTCTTTTTTCGTTGTTGTCTTTTACTCCCAGCATCCAATGTTTGCCTGGAGTTAATTCTTTTCTAATCTTCTTTATTGATTTTGTGGTATCCATGATTTCTTTGACCACTTTAGTGTTGTGTTCTCTGATGTCTCTTCGGATTTCCCTTTTTGATTGTTTATTGACTTCCGCATATTCCAGCTTTTTGTGTTCGTTTTCTATGACTTGTGATTTTAGGCGTTCTCTGTCCGATAACCGGTATTAATTGTGATGGCTGTATTAGTGTGTGTTATCTGTTTTAATTCAAGTAAGGACTGAAGACGATAATTTCAAGTAGTTCCTACTTTTGCTAACAAATGCTACCGTCCACGACACCTAGCTTGCGGACTTGGCTACTAGATATCATCGCAGTCAGCACCTGGCTTCGAATGTTAAAACTAACAGCGTTATCGATTCTAACCTACACATTCTAGTTTTACACAAGTGTAGTTAGTGGAAGGTTCTTTTTCATGCCATAAATCTGTGGCATGGGACAACCGGCTTTACTTCCCCTCCGAAGGAAGACATGCTGAGGGATTTTTATCGCTCTCAAAAAAATCCTACGACTTCGGCCGGGTTTGAACCCGCGACCTTGGGCTTAGAAGCTCAGCATGCTAGCAACTACGCCACCGAAATAAAACGTTATATAACTTATGAATAAATCCCACACCTGATTTAAAAACTGCTGACCTCTGATATAATTTATTGACATAATATTATAAGATATCATTATCCTACACTAATAATAATAATAACTTGACATTTGCTGTACTACTTAAAAGAGAGTCCTATATAAGGTGCGTTCAAAAAGTAACGAGCCGGAGGCTGGAATGCGCAAACCGGTGACTACATCGGCTAATCGTGGCGTGTGTAACGAGGTGTGGTTCCGACCAGAGCGTGGAAGGTCACAGCCCGTGCTAGAGAGCACGCGTGCACTCACGTGACGATATAAAGCGAGCAGCAGCATGCATCAATCGTCCAACGCTGCCAGTCGCATTGCAAACAGTGACATGGAGGCGTCAACCGAAGAGCAAAGAGGTGTTGTTCGGTTTCTGACAGCGGAAGGAGTAGGGGGAACGGGCATTCGCCGCCGAATGTCACAAGCGTATGGCGAACACTGCATGTCCCTTGCAAGGGTCAAGGCGTGGCACAAGCGCTTCAGGGAAGGACGGGTGTCGTTAGCCGATGATGCCCGTCTAGGGCACCCCCCCCCCCCCTCCCTCTCCCTGTGATTACGCCATGTTTGGTCCCCTGAAAAGGGCTCTGCGGGGCCAACGATTCAACTCGCACGTCGACGTCCAGCTGTACGTGCGGAACTGGTTCACATAGTAGCCCAGGGAATTTTATAAGACAGCCATTCACCGCCTCGTGTCACAGTGGGACAAGTGCCTCAACAGCCAGGGCCAATACTTCTAACATACAGGTACTGGTTTCTGTAATTATACCTCCGGCTCGTTACTTTTTGAACGCACCTTATAATATATTCTGAGACAATGGATTATTTATCAGCCACGGTAAGACACACTTAAGGGTAAACGACGCATAACCATGGTGCGGTCATTATGACAGGAGCATACAAAGAGTACACCTCATGTGAAGGCAGGGAGGCACAAAGTGTGCACATTGTAAGTTATTGCTTATGGTGATGTAGTATGGGTTAACTTTTTAGGATTTGAAAATAGGATTTAGGTTAGGTGTTCGCTAGCACGGAATTTTTAATTTAAATACTGGTAATGGTACCATCGTAACAAAGCTAATTTTTAAATAATGATTATTTATTTTTATCGGATCCTGAAGTCGGATGTTGAAGTCATAGTGAGGGGAACATTAGAATTACAATAAACTCAAGAAAATTAAAGAAAACTATGACAATTGATTTAAAAAAATACAGTATAACTTGGAGTCACAAGAATGATGAACAATTGCGGAATAACGATTCAAAATAGAATCTAGTGTAAATAAATATTTTTCGAAAATCTTTGGACTTTCAAATCAGTGTAAATTGGTTCACATGGAGATTAATGTATAAATTTGAATTATTTATTTTTAAACAGTGTCATGACTATTGAGTGGCCAATGTTATAAACATTTACATTAAGGATGAGAAGAGGAAATGATTTATTTTTGAATCTCCATTAATGAGAGTACATAACTGAGGAGTTACCCCTTTCAATTCACAGCTATATTTTTCGTTTGATTATTGCACTTGAAGAATTAAATTCGTGTGGCTCACTAATGTAGGGTAGGATTTATTGCTATCGATATTGAGGCAGTAATAAAAGATTGGTGGAAGGTTTTGATGAAAATTTGACTTGTTATTTGTGGTAAGTTAGAAATTTTAATAAGTCAACTTTAATCTTGTGAGATTTAGTTTGAAGAGTCTCAACTCTGGGATTATTATGATCTTGTCATCCCCGGACTTAGTTGTCTTAATTAACTTTAAATCAAACTGAATCATATCTACAACTCTCGGTAGGGATTGTTTTTAGCTCGGCCATCAAATCTCTCTTTTGAGGAACGGGCACAATATTATTATGATTATTATTGCCATTATTAGTATTGTTATTGTAATTATCATCATCATGAACTTGTCTTTGTTGTAATTCATGCTATTGTTGTCATGAGTTCTAACGTCGGTATAAAATAGACGTAAAATAAAATCAAAGCTTTCACTTCATACAATGTGAATTCTAGGGCGTATAGCTATATAACCGTCGCGTCGGAGATATCCACGAATGATCTGGTCTTCAGTTTACTTCTAGATATACCCTAGATGTTTCAATTTACTTTCCATGTTGTGGTGGTACATCTCACTCCGCAGGCAAACCTCTCCAATTGATTTTATTTAATTCTCGTGTCGGAAACATACAAATGTACAGTTGCAATACATATAACAGTAAAATTGTCTATTTATATAGCACATGCCAAATACTTAGCAACATCCAAGGCGTTCGGAGTGGCTTGCAGGAGATCTTCCTCTGCACAAGATGATGGGCACAGAAGGCGATGAAGCATGTGTTTTGTGGTTTGTTCTTGTCCACATTCGCAAGACGTGTCACCTGTACTGCTGAGGCCCCATCTCCTCACATAGTCTCGGGATCTTCCAACTCCTGATCGTAACCTGATCAGGGATTTCCACACCAACCCGCTTTCGTTGTGTCCGGGTGGTAGTTCTTCAGCTTCTGGCATCCAACCTCAGGGATGAGGGGTCGTCTTCTTCAATAAATCCAGCCTTGCCTTCTCCGGTGAGACGGTAAGCATCTCAGATGTCCTCAGGAAGCTCTTTCGGGACCATAGGTGTTGTTGAGGAGGATTATATCCATGCAGTGGGTGGGTGCTGTTCTCTTCCAGTCTCAGCCCCCCTATTGGCAGCAACCTCTCTGCGTATACAAGGTGGTGCTATTCCAGCCAAGTAGTAGAGCTTATCTGTTGGGGTAGTCTTTAAGCAACCTGTTATCAACCTGCAGGTATCGTTTGGAGCTGTGTGTACCTGTCTGACATGAGATGACCTGCGCCAGACAGGGCAAGCATATTCAGCAGTAGAAAAGTAAGTTACAATGCCGTTGCCTAAGTGCGAATAGTCTCTGGATGTGAGCACAATTGTGTCCCTACTAGTTTATAAATCAGGTTGTTTCGTGTGGAGATTTTCATTTTGTTATTCTTACAGTGGGTTTTGAATGTAAGTGCTCTATCAGGGGTTACTCCCAGGAATTTAGGGGTGTGACAATGCTGCAATCTGATATCTGACCATTCTATGCGTAACTCACGACGAGCTTCCCTGTTCCTTAAGTGGAAGGCGCATACTTGTGTCTTAGATGGATTTGGTCTGAGTTGGTACCAACTTGATAGGTTTCTCAGGACAGATGTCAGGTTTCTTTCCACTGATTCAAAACCTGGGCTCTGCGCAGCAAGGGCAAGGTCGTCTGCATACAAGAAGCTTCTTGTGTCTGGGGTCTGTGGCTGATCGTTGGTAAAGATGTTGAAGAGAATTGGAGCCAGGACGCTTCCCTGAGGTAGGCCATTTTCTGTACTCTCCAACGGCTGCGTTTCCCCTGGATGTCCACAAAAACCTACGGTTTAGAAGGAGAGTGCTGCTAAGTCTAAGTAGATGTAAATCGTTGGTCGTACTGTACAACTTCTCATGGAGTAACCGATAATGGGCAGTGTCGTACGCTGCTGAAAGATCCACAAAGACCACGCCTGTCACCTGCCGAGCTTCAAACCCACCCCCTATGAACTGAGTAAAGTTAAAAGTTGCCCTATACAGCTTTTATTTTGTCGAAATCCTGCTTGAGAAGAGGGTCAATTATACGTAGAATTCTATTCAAAATCATACGTTCAAATAATTTATAGAGGTAGCTCCGAAGACAAATTGGCCTGAAGTTCTTAGGATGGTTTGCTTCTTTATCAGGTTTGAGAAGGGCTATCGCCCTGCTCTTTCGTCACATCCTTGGAATTTGGCACTTGCTCATGCAATTATTGAAAAGCTGCAGGATCGACTTTATTGTCGCTGGCCCGAAATTCTTAAATCTTTCAACACGGATGTCATCTAAACCGGGTGCTTTACCAGATTTGCTCTCCTTGATAGCCTTGTTTAGTTCTGATATCTCGAATGGGAGTGTAAGATCACACCTTTGCGCCTGGACCTCTTTAAGTGTTTTAGGTACGGTACTTTAATTCTGTTTCTTTCCCATTCATGAAAAACTGGTGGGCTATCTGATCTGCAGTGATTTTGGAATGTGCATTGGATCTAGTTGGGTCATTATTAAGTCATTTCAATAATCTCCACGCGTTATGGCTGTTTCTTGATAGATCAAGTTCTTCTATAAATCCTTCTGGATTCTTTCAGAGATGTGACGAGTTTATTCCCAGGCTCCAATGTTGCCTCGCCAAATGGATCTTCTTCAAATAACACCTTATACTCGGTGTATTGAGCAGTATGTTCTGAAATCAGACCGTGGATGTGTGATGTTCGACAACCCCGAGGAATGGCCATTCTAGAACATCTCTTTACAGCCTCCTCGAGAGTATCATATGATTCAGGTGTATATTCTATAGTGAAAACTGCAGCATCCAACAAATCTGTAAACTTCGGCCAGTTCGCTTTCCGAAATTTAAACCTCATTCTGAACGAAACTGTCTGTGGTCTAACTGCTGCGTGGATTTTGCACTTGATAGGCCTGTATTAAGTATTTGGAATAGGGTTGCAGACCGTTTTTATGCACTGTTTTGAGATGTTTTCACTGCTGAATATCCGATCTGGCTTATAGCCACGCTTCCATCTACCGCTGTTAAAAGATGCAAGCTGCTTATGATCATGTATAAGGGTCAGATGATTGCCTTCCGCCCATTCTTGCAATGCTACCCTATTCTCATCATCATGATCATAGCCCCACATGGTGCTGTGGCATTTATAGTCACTAATCGCTATTTGTGTATGTTGATTATAAAAGTTATCAGGTACATTGGGTTTGAGATCAGCACTTGTTGGTTCGTATATGGATGTGATTGTACAGCCTCTGATTTCCAAACGTAGAACTTCAAGGTTTGCCTCGTAAGAGGTTGTTGATATCACCTGTATATCCGATTGGATATATCCGTATTACAAATAAGATCTTTCGAGATCCAATCGCATTCCACTTATTTTTGGTTGGCACATTTCACAGCTTCTATGCGTCTCCTGTATGCCCATCACATCGCACTTGGTTTGCCTTCA
The DNA here is from genome assembly GCA_946902985.2 of Meconema thalassinum. Lineage (NCBI taxonomy): Eukaryota > Metazoa > Arthropoda > Insecta > Orthoptera > Tettigoniidae > Meconema > Meconema thalassinum. Next base: position 17,185,380 of record OX336389.2, on the reverse strand, counting down.
CAGAACTTGTAGTAGTTCTTCTTTTGGCGATAATATACCCTCTATATTCACTGATATGATGGTCCAATGTGGTCCTGATGAGGACCTAGACGATGTTTCCGGTGTGAAATGATTAGCCAGCGTTTTCGCCGTTGCCCAGGGAACGCCCGATTGCTTCATAACTCTAGGTCGCAATCTTCTGGGAGGCACTTTTTTTTTCTTAAATTGATGAGCAGTGAGGTGTTAATATTTACTATTGAGCCACTAGTGGTTGTATTGAATCAGCTCCTTTAAGAGTGTCGCTGGGTTCTAGAGAATCTGGGAATTTCCATGTATTGTATGCACAACTCTGTGGTATCACCAAAAACATTACTTTTATTCAAGATTTTATTAAACTGTTCGGCTCTATAGTGGGAACTATGCATTAATTGCAACATCAACGTTGATTACGTAGGCATGTTGGAAGACTCTTCAGCGTAATCTTGCTGTTACGCATGAAGATAGATGGACTCGGAGTGCTTGTGGCTATCGTCACTTCGGCTACACAAAGATATCTGAAGGTGTGAATTCCATGGAACTGTTAGAACTGGGTATAACGTCGTGCAAGCTGAAAGGGGAGAGAAATCATCACGTGGACAATAAAGGGGAGCACTTCCAAATGTCTTTTCATGCATTTATTTTTGCTAACAACGCAAACCAAGGAAATGTGTGAGTGTGGGTTGTGACTTGTGTAGGTTTTGCGCACCAGAACGTAAGAAGAATGGGGACCATTATTTTCAACGAGTCCCAGTACTAATTGCAGCCTCCTGCCGCTGGTAATGGAAGCAAAGTGCTTTGCATAATAGGGAGGGGGTAGGGGTAGGGGGAGAGAGTGTGTAAAGAATGACAGTCCCCCCCCCTCCACCCTCCCCCACTCCACAGCCGGCAAGTCGCAACTCAGGTCCTGGCGGGATATTAAACCAGACAGCTCACAAGTGTTGAGTTATGCTAAGAACTAAAGAAAAGAAAGATTCATTCTCCTTTCTTTTTAGAAAAGGACAAAGTGAGGGAGAGGGTGACCAAATATTCAGAAGAATGGGTGAAAAGACCTTACCTTGGCGCATTATCATCAAGGGTAATGAATCTCATATCCTCTTGGTCAACCGTTTCATTTCCCCACTCTTAACCAAAAATGATATAAAGTGATTTACGGTTATCGAATTCCGATCAATGGCAATTGACAAGGAATTACTCTTCAGTATGAAATATTATTTCATTCAGAGTCCTTCTTTTGACGTTAAAATGGGCAGTTTACGTCATAGGCACTCCAGGAATTTATCCACTGTTGAAGTGAGTGAAACTGTTCATGGCGAGTTACACTTCGATGCTCTGCCACCACTTAAGGCCTATGTTGACGTGGACAATCTCATGGTGTTGCGGCTAGCATTCTTAGCTGTCTCCCAGGAGGTCTGCGTACCATTCTTGGCTCTACCCTCACTCTAGGCCTATGGTGACGGATTACCTCATGGTGTTGCTGACCCCCAGGAGGTCTAGGAACCATCCCCCCCCCCTCCTCACACTCTAGGCCTATGGTGATGGACTCCCTCATGGTGTTGCTGACCCCCAGGAGGTCTGGATACCATCCCCCCCCCCTCACACTCTAGCCCTATGGTGACGGACTACCTCATGGTGTTGCTGACCCCCAGGAGGTCTGGGTACCATTCTCGCCCCCCCCCTCCTCCTCACACTCTAGGCCTATGGTGATGGACTCCCTCATGGTGTTGTGGCTAGCATTCTTAGCTGTCTCCCAGATTCTCGGCAGCGCCAAGAAGTCTCATTGTAGTTTGAGGCCTGGCACGGGGTACACGCAGCTTCGTGTAACAAAACTGAAGAAGGTAACTTCGATTCCCACCTTAACCCTCCTGTAAGTGCTTCTCCGTGGCTTGCCATTTCTACTCCAGGCAAATGCCAGGAAAGTTCCTAACTAATAGACACGACTGGTTCCTTCCCAATGCTCCCTGAATAAAGGATACCACAATAACACGGGTTATCAGACAAATGCTATATGCACTCACAACCAAGTACGCGGAGCTGAATGACCTCGATGTCCTAGCCCCTGAAAGCAAAGAAGAATGGTAACATGAGTAGACCACCTGGAAGGCTGCCTTTCCTTGTTATCTTAGACTTCGCGTGGTGGCCATGTTGGACTTTCAGTGCTTCCAACCTTAGAGTGTGTAATTCTCCTAGATTTCCCGTAAATTCTCCCAGAATTTGAATTTTGGCGTCATGAGATAATGAGGGTTCCAATCTTGCAGTGTGAAATATTCCAAACCTTCTGGATTAGAATTTAGGAGCGAGATTTGAAATTTCAATCCATAGAATAAACCAAATGGGTTACTACGGAGATTCAGTGGTGGCTTTTGAATATTAAATGGGGTACTTATCTGGGCCCTATTTCATGAGGCTTGAAAGGCCTGACAATTGTGACAATTTGACATAATATTGTCAATATGTCGCGACACTTCTCTCTGACAATATGTCAGTGTATGACAGCAGCAATATTGTACAATATGTCAATGTATGACAGCAGCAATATTGTACAATATGTCAGTGTGTGACAGCAGCAGTATTGTACAATGTGTCAGTGTATGACAGCAGCAATATTGTACAATATGTCAGTGTATGACAGCAGCAGTATTGTACAATGTGTCAGTGTGTGACAGCAGCAATATTGTACAATATGTCAGTGTGTGACAGCAGCAGTATTGTACAATATGTCAGTGTATGACAGCAGCAATATTTTACAATGTGTCAGTTTGTTACAGCAGCAGTATTGTACAATATGTCAGTGTATGACAGCAGCAATATTGTACAATATGTCAGTGTGTGACAGCAGCAGTATTGTACAATGTGTCAGTGTATGACAGCAGCAATATTGTACAATATGTCAGTGTATGACAGCAGCAATATTGTACAATATGTCAGTGTATGACAGCAGCAGTATTGTACAATGTATCAGTGTATGACAGCAGCAATATTGTACAATATGTCAGTGTGTGACAGCAGCAATATTGTACAATTTACGCCTGTAACAGAGCCCTTTTCTTATTAACCTTGACAATTTATCAAATCCACCTGTCGAGGTTATGTAGGCCTACACATCGATAGTTCCACGAATCGATAATGTACAACAAGTATCGTTTCGCATGAACTGCTCAACGCGCGATAATCGTAATAAAGGATTTACTATTTATTAAAACGCGTACAAACTGTGCAAAATTACTATACATTTACCTATTTGACTGGATAAATGTGATTATCATTGCAACTTACAGGTCAACCATTTATCTTCCTGATAATCGCGAATATATAGGCTACCGTACAATAGAGCTTACTTTTTATTTAGTAGGCACGAGTTGAAACCGTGCCGCTCCGATGCACAACATTCGGCATTCTTTTGTAGGTTCTACGGTCAAGGGAACAATAAAATATTTAAGGTATGATACATACTGGAGAAATTCTCTCTCTCATTAAGAGTAGCCTACGTGTTTCCATTTCTCCTGCACGACTCGGTCAGTACCGCATTGATGAAGCAGTCCAGTGCTGTTTCCTTGCTCCTCGTTGCCAATTACGCGTCATCATAGAAAATAACACGAGCATTTTAACAATGATTAGAGAGGAAATTTTGGGGAATTTTCCAATACTAGTTGATCCATAGGTTGCAGGAGATAGCCTCCAATTCTTCGCAGCAAATATTCTACAGTATATTGACTGATGCAGAATTTCTCCTTGAAAACGATGTCAGTAAAATTCTGTGAGATTTCTCTCTCTAAAATCCCTTGGTAACCTTACTTGCACTATATTTTAATCAGTGGCGTACCGACGGGGTGTGTTTTAGGGGTCAACCCCCCCCCCCCCCCTATATTGTCCCATCTATCACCTGAGGCCTGTATACATTCTGGCTAATGCCCGAAACTTTACTCCCAGCACGACTCCTCCTTCAGCGTTGGAGAAAGTCATGGATCAATTTTGCTGGTAAAGTGTGTGATCGGTAACATTTTCACGTCACTTCGGACTATTTTAAAAGTGGATATCTGTGTCACTGTGAGTCCTTTTCGTTAAAGATAATGCAGTAGACTACCTGAGGAGTTTCTGCAATTTATTCCTCTCAATGATGCAGATGAAGCCTTCAAGACAGGCAGATTTCGAGAGTGAACATTTGTTGTTGTTGTTGTTGTTGTTGTTGTTTTTATAAATGGAGGAACTACGAGGTCATCTACCCCTAGTCAACAGTAGCCTAATGGGGACATGATGATACCTCTGCATCATTTCAGCTTTAATATTTAGTTACTGCTTTTTATATTAAAACATGTTTTTTCATATTTTTTTCAATTTCTTTATTGTTCTGGAAAATACATGTATAATTAAACTAGTTTTCATTCAAAGAGAATGTTTGTTCATTTATTGCATTTTATGAATAGCCTAATAATGTACACAACTACGGTACCGTACTGTGTGATTGGGGGACTCTCTATTCTACCGCTGTTTAATCGTTCCATTTCAACGATTCTAACGACCGTAGGCTATTAATATAACGGGAAACTTCCATTCGCGTCGCAATAAGAAAATATACCGTAGTTTAAGGTGATAATAGTCGAGTTTTCGATGACAAATTGATAGTTTTACAAAACCAGGTGACATATTCATTAGTTCATAATTAAAAACTGGTGACATATTTGTCATGTCAGCTTTACAATTTTATAAAACAGATTTCCGGCTATATGTCACGACAATTTACAATATTTGTCGAATGTTCATGCTTTGAGAAACGGTAACTTGTCGAACAATCAAAGTGTCGGATATTTTATACCATCTGACATACGTGGACTTGTCGAGTTTTATGAAATACGCCTATGTCATTTGACTATTTGGCCGGAATGAACCTCTAGGTCATGTGACGTCATGCGGGAATTCCCAGCAGTTTTGCCCAACTAGGGATGTGAAAAATCCCCAAATGCCCGAGATGTCCCCTCCCCCAATACCACAGAGATGAATTTTGGCACCACAAGGTAATCAAATTTACCTACTGAGGGGTGTGAAAAATCCCTAAGTTCCCTAGATTTAAATTCTAACGCTAAATGATTCATGTATTAAACACAATGGGTTGTCATGGAGACTCAATGGAGGGTAGAGAGGGTACTAGTGTGAGAACTAAACACAGTGGGTTGTCATGGAGACTCAATGGTGGGCACAGAGGGTACTAGTGTGAGAACTAAACACAGTGGGTTGTCATGGAGACTCAATGGAGGGTAGAGAGGGTACTAGTGTGAGAACTAAACTCAATGGGTTGTCATGGAGACTGAACGGTGGGCACAGAGGGTACTACTGTGAGAACTAAGCACAATGGGTTAACATGGAGACTCAATGGTGGGTAGAGAGGGTACTAGTGTGAGAACTAAGCACAATGGCTTAACATGGAGACTCAATGGAGGGTAGAGAGGGTACTAGTGTGAGACCTAAGCACAATGGGTTGTCATGGAGACTCAGTGGAGGGTAGAGAGGGAACTAGTGTGAGAACTAAACACTGTGGGTTGTCATGGAGACTCAATGGAGAGTAGAGAGGGTACTAGTGTGAGAACTAAACACAGTGGGTTGTCATGGAGACTCAATGGAGGGTAGAGAGGGTACTACTGTGAGAACTAAACACAGTGGGTTGTCATGGAGACTCAATGGTGGGCACAGAGGGTACTACTGTGAGAACTAAGCACAATGGGTTGTCATGGAGACTCAATGAAGGGTAGAAAGGGTACTACTGTGAGAACTAAACACAGTGGGTTGTCATGGAGACTCAATAGAGGGTAGAGAGGGTACTAGTGTGAGAACTAAACACAGTGGGTTGTCATGGAGACTCAATGGTGGGCACAGAGGGTACTACTGTGAGAACTAAGCACAATGGGTTGTCATGGAGACTCAATGGAGGGTAGAGAGGGTACTAGTGTGAGAACTAAACACAGTGGGTTGTCATGGAGACTCAATGGTGGGCACAGAGGGTACTACTGTGAGAACTAAGCACAATGGGTTGTCGTGGAGACTCAATGGAGGGTAGTGAGGGTACTAGTGTGAGAACTAAATACGGTGGGTTGTCATGGAGACTCAATGGTGGGCACAGAGGGTACTACTGTGAGAACTAAGCACAATGGGTTGTCATGGAGACTCAATGGAGGGTAGAAAGGGTACTACTGTGAAAACTAAACACAGTGGGTTGTCATGGAGACTCAATGGAGGGTAGAGAGGGTACTAGTGTGAGAACTAAACACAGTGGGTTGTCATGGAGACTCAATGGTGGGCACAGAGGGTACTACTGTGAGAACTAAGCACAATGGGTTGTCATGGAGACTCAATGGAGGGTAGAGAGGGTACTAGTGTGAGAACTAAACACAGTGGGTTGTCATGGAGACTCAATGGTGGGCACAGAGGGTACTAGTGTGAGAACTAAACACAGTGGGTTGTCATGGAGACTCAATGGAGGGTAGAGAGGGTACTAGTGTGAGAACTAAACTCAATGGGTTGTCATGGAGACTGAACGGTGGGCACAGAGGGTACTACTGTGAGAACTAAGCACAATGGGTTAACATGGAGACTCAATGGTGGGTAGAGAGGGTACTAGTGTGAGAACTAAGCACAATGGCTTAACATGGAGACTCAATGGAGGGTAGAGAGGGTACTAGTGTGAGACCTAAGCACAATGGGTTGTCATGGAGACTCAGTGGAGGGTAGAGAGGGAACTAGTGTGAGAACTAAACACTGTGGGTTGTCATGGAGACTCAATGGAGGGTAGAGAGGGTACTAGTGTGAGACCTAAGCACAATGGGTTGTCATGGAGACTCAGTGGAGGGTAGAGAGGGTACTAGTGTGAGAACTAAACACAGTGGGTTGTCATGGAGACTCAATGGAGGGTAGAGAGGGTACTACTGTGAGAACTAAACACAGTGGGTTTTCATGGAGACTGGTGGGCACCGAGGGTACTACTGTGAGAACTAAGCACAATGGGTTGTCATGGAGACTCAATGAAGGGTAGAAAGGGTACTACTGTGAGAACTAAACACAGTGGGTTGTCATGGAGACTCAATAGAGGGTAGAGAGGGTACTAGTGTGAGAACTAAACACAGTGGGTTGTCATGGAGACTCAATGGTGGGCACAGAGGGTACTACTGTGAGAACTAAGCACAATGGGTTGTCATGGAGACTCAATGGAGGGTAGAGAGGGTACTAGTGTGAGAACTAAACACAGTGGGTTGTCATGGAGACTCAATGGTGGGCACAGAGGGTACTACTGTGAGAACTAAGCACAATGGGTTGTCGTGGAGACTCAATGGAGGGTAGTGAGGGTACTAGTGTGAGAACTAAATACGGTGGGTTGTCATGGAGACTCAATGGTGGGCACAGAGGGTACTACTGTGAGAAATAAGCACAATGGGTTGTCATGGAGACTCAATGGAGGGTAGAAAGGGTACTACTGTGAAAACTAAACACAGTGGGTTGTCATGGAGACTCAATGGAGGGTAGAGAGGGTACTAGTGTGAGAACTAAACACAGTGGGTTGTCATGGAGACTCAATGGTGGGCACAGAGGGTACTACTGTGAGAACTAAGCACAATGGGTTGTCATGGAGACTCAATGGAGGGTAGAGAGGGTACTAGTGTGAGAACTAAACACAGTGGGTTGTCATGGAGACTCAATGGTGGGCACAGAGGGTACTACTGTGAGAACTAAGCACAATGGGTTGTCATGGAGACTCAATGGAGGGTAGAGAGGGTACTAGTGTGAGAACTAAACACAGTGGGTTGTCATGGAGACTCAATGGTGGGCACAGAGGGTACTACTGTGAGAACTAAGCACAATGGGCTAACATGGAGACTCAATGGATGGTAGAGAGGGTACTAGTGTGAGAACTAAACACAGTGGGTTGTCATGGAGACTCAATGGTGGGCACAGAGGGTACTAGTGTGAGATCTAAACACAGTGGGTTAACATGGAGACTCAATGATGGGCACAGAGGGTACTACTGTGAGAACTAAACACAATGGGTTAACGTGGAGACACAATGGTGGGCACAGAGGGTACTACTGTGAGAACTAAACACAATGGGTTGTCATGGAGACTCAATGGTGGGCACAGAGGGTACTACTGTGAGAACTAAGCACAATGGGTTGTCATGGAGACTCAATGGAGGGTAGAGAAGGTACTAGAGTGAGAACTAAACACAGTGGGTTGTCATGGAGATTCAATGGTGGGCACAGAGGGTATTACTGTGAGAACTAAACACAATGGGTTGTCATGGAGACTCAATGGTGGGCACAGAGGGTACTAGTGTGAGAACTAAACACAATGGGTTAACATGGAGACTCAATGGTCGGTAGAGAGGGTACTAGTGTGAGAACTAAACACAGTGGGTTGACATGGAGACACAATGGTGGGCACAGAGGGTACTAGTGTGAGAACTAAACACAATATGTTGTCATGGGGACTCAATGGTGGGCACAGAGGATACTACTGTGAGAACTAAGCACAATGGGTTAACATGGAGACTCAATGGTGGGCACAGAGGGTACTATTGTGAGAACTAAACACAATGGGTTGTCATGGAGACTCAATGGAGGGTAGAGAGGGTACTAGTGTGAGAACTAAACACAATGGGTTGTCATGGAGACTGAACGGTGGGCACAGAGGGTACTACTGTGAGAACTAAGCACAATGGGTTAACATGGAGACTCAATGGTGGGTAGAGAGGGTACTAGTGTGAGAACTAAGCACAATGGCTTAACATGGAGACTCAATGGAGGGTAGAGAGGGTACTAGTGTGAGACCTAAGCACAATGGGTTGTCATGGAGACTCAGTGGAGGGTAGAGAGGGAACTAGTGTGAGAACTAAACACTGTGGGTTGTCATGGAGACTCAATGGAGGGTAGAGAGGGTACTAGTGTGAGAATTAAACACAGTGGGTTGTCATGGAGACTCAATGGAGGGTAGAGAGGGTACTACTGTGAGAACTAAACACAGTGGGTTGTCATGGAGACTCAATGGTGGGCACAGAGGGTACTACTGTGAGAACTAAGCACAATGGGTTGTCATGGAGACTCAATGAAGGGTAGAAAGGGTACTACTGTGAGAACTAAACACAGTGGGTTGTCATGGAGACTCAATGGTGGGCACAGAGGGTACTACTGTGAGAACTAAGCACAATGGGTTGTCATGGAGACTCAATGGAGGGTAGAGAGGGTACTAGTGTGAGAACTAAACACAGTGGGTTGTCATGGAGACTCAATGGAGGGTAGAGAGGGTACTAGTGTGAGAACTAAACACAGTGGGTTGTCATGGAGACTCAATGGTGGGCACAGAGGGTACTACTGTGAGAACTAAGCACAATGGGTTGTCATGGAGACTCAATGGAGGGTAGAGAGGGTACTAGTGTGAGAACTAAACACAGTGGGTTGTCATGGAGACTCAATGGAGGGTAGAGAGGGTACTAGTGTGAGAACTAAACACAGTGGGTTGTCATGGAGACTCAATGGTGGGCACAGAGGGTACTACTGTGAGAACTAAGCACAATGGGTTGTCATGGAGACTCAATGGAGGGTAGAGAGGGTACTAGTGTGAGAACTAAACACAGTGGGTTGTCATGGAGACTCAATGGAGGGTAGAGAGGGTACTAGTGTGAGAACTAAACACAGTGGGTTGTCATGGAGACTCAATGGTGGGCACAGAGGGTACTACTGTGAGAACTAAGCACAATGGGTTGTCATGGAGACTCAATGGAGGGTAGTGAGGGTACTACTGTGAGAACTAAGCACAATGGGTTGTCATGGAGACTCAATGGAGGGTAGAAAGGGTACTACTGTGAATACTAAACACAGTGGGTTGTCATGGAGACTCAATGGAGGGTAGAGAGGGTACTAGTGTGAGAACTAAACACAGTGGGTTGTCATGGAGACTCAATGGTGGGCACAGAGGGTACTACTGTGAGAACTAAGCACAATGGGTTGTCATGGAGACTCAATGGAGGGTAGAGAGGGTACTAGTGTGAGAACTAAACACAGTGGGTTGTCATGGAGACTCAATGGTGGGCACAGAGGGTACTACTGTGAGAACTAAGCACAATGGGTTGTCATGGAGACTCAATGGAGGGTAGAGAGGGTACTAGTGTGAGAACTAAACACAGTGGGTTGTCATGGAGACTCAATGGTGGGCACAGAGGGTACTACTGTGAGAACTAAGCACAATGGGCTAACATGGAGACTCAATGGAGGGTAGAGAGGGTACTAGTGTGAGAACTAAACACAGTGGGTTGTCATGGAGACTCAATGGTGGGCACAGAGGGTACTAGTGTGAGAACTAAACACAGTGGGTTAACATGGAGACTCAATGATGGGCACAGAGGGTACTACTGTGAGAACTAAACACAATGGGTTAACGTGGAGACTCAATGGTGGGCACAGAGGGTACTACTGTGAGAACTAAACACAATGGGTTGTCATGGAGACTCAATGGTGGGCACAGAGGGTACTACTGTGAGAACTAAGCACAATGGGTTGTCATGGAGACTCAATGGAGGGTAGAGAAGGTACTAGAGTGAGAACTAAACACAGTGGGTTGTCATGGAGAATCAATGGTGGGCACAGAGGGTATTACTGTGAGAACTAAACACAATGGGTTGTCATGGAGACTCAATGGTGGGCACAGAGGGTACTAGTGTGAGAACTAAACACAATGGGTTAACATGGAGACTCAATGGTCGGTAGAGAGGGTACTAGTGTGAGAACTAAACACAGTGGGTTGACATGGAGACACAATGGTGGGCACAGAGGGTACTAGTGTGAGAACTAAACACAATATGTTGTCATGGAGACTCAATGGTGGGCACAGAAGGTACTACTGTGAGAACTAAGCACAATGGGTTAACATGGAGACTCAATGGTGGGCACAGAGGGTACTATTGTGAGAACTAAACACAATGGGTTGTCATGGAGACTCAATGGAGGGTAGAGAGGGTACTAGTGTGAGAACTATACACAGTGGGTTGTCAAGGAGACTCAATGGTGGGCACAGAGGGTATTACTGTGAGAAATAAGCAGAATGGGTTGTCATGGAGACTCAATGGAGTGTAGAGAGGGTACTAGTGTGAGAACTAAACACAATGGGTTAACATGGAGACTCAATGGTGGGTAGAGAGGGTACTAGTGTGAGAACTAAACACAGTGGGTTGTCATGGAGACTCAATGGTGGGCACAGAGGGTACTAGTGTGAGAACTAAACACAGTGGGTTGTCATGGAGACACAATGGTGGGCACAGAGGGTACTAGTGTGAGAACTAAACACAATGGGTTAACATGGAGACTCAATGGAGGGTAGAGAGGGTACTAGTGTGAGAACTAAACACAATGGGTTAACATGGAGACTCAATGGTGGGTAGAGAGGGTACTAGTGTGAGAACTAATCACAGTGGGTTGTCATGGAGACTCAATGGTGGGCACAGAGGGTATTACTGTGAGAAATAAGCACAATGGGTTGTCATGGAGACTCAATGGAGGATAGAGAGGGTACTAGTGTGAGAACTAAACACAATGGGTTGTCATGGAGACTCAATGGTGGGCACAGAGGGTACTAGTGTGAGAACTAAACACAGTGGGTTGTCACGGAGACTCAATGGTGGGCACAAAAAGTACTACTGTGAGAACTAAGCACAATGGGATAACATGGAGACTCAATGGAGGGTAGAGAGGGTACTAGTGTGAGAACTAAACACAGTGGGTTGTCATGGAGACTCAATGGTGGGCACAGAGGGTACTAGTGTGAGAACTAAGCACAATGGGTTAACATGGAGACTAAATGGAGGGTAGAGAGGGTACTAGTGTGAGAACTAAACACAGTCGGTTGTCATGGAGACTCAATGGTGGGCACAGAAGGTATTACTGTGAGAAATAAGCACAATGGGTTGTCATGGAGACTCAATGGAGGGTAGAGAGGGTACTAGTGTGAGAACAAACACAATGGGTTAACATGGAGACTCAATGGTGGGTAGAGAGGGTACTAGTGTGAGAACTAAACACAGTGGGTTGTCATGGAGACTCAATGGAGGGTAGAGAGGGTACTAGTGTGAGAACTAAACACAGTGGGTTGTCATGGAGACTCAATGGTGGGCACAGAGGGTATTACTGTGAGAAATAAGCACAATGGGTTGTCATGGAGACTCAATGGAGGGTAGAGAGGATACTAGTGTGAGAACTAAACACAATGGGTTAACATGGAGACTCAACGGTGGGTAGAGAGGGTACTAGTGTGTGAACTAAACACAGTGGGTTGTCATGGAGACTCAATGGTGGGCACAGAGGGTACTAGTGTGAGAACTAAACACAGTGGGTTGTCATGGAGACACAATGGTGGGCACAGAGGGTATTACTGTGAGAAATAAGCACAATGGGTTGTCATGGAGACTCAATGGAGGGTAGAGAGGGTACTAGTGTGAGAACTAAACACAATGGGTTGTCAGGGAGACTCAATGGTGGGCACAGAGGGTACTAGTGTGAGAACTAAACACAGTGGGTTGTCACGGAGACACAATGGTGGGCACAAAAGGTACTACTGTGAGAACTAAGCACAATGGGATAACATGGAGACTCAATGGAGGGTAGATAGGGTACTAGTGTGAGAACTAAACACAGTGGGTTGTCATGGAGACTCAATGGTGGGCACAGAGGGTACAAGTGTGAGAACTAAGCACAATGGGTTAACATGGAGACTCAATGGAGGGTAGAGAGGGTACTAGTGTGAGAACTAAACACAGTGGGTTAACATGGAGACTCAATGGTGGGTAGAGAGGGTACTAGTTTGAGAACTAAACACAGTGGAATGTCATGGAGACTCAATGGTGGGCACAGAGGGTACTACTGTGAGAACTAAGCACAATGGGTTAAGATGGAGACTCAATGGTGGGTAGAGAGGGTACTAGTGTGAGAACTAAGCACAATGGGTTAACATGGAGACTCAATGGAGGGTAGAGAGGGTTCTAGGTGAGAACTAAGCACAATGGGTTGTCATGGAGACTCAATGGAGGGTAGAGAGGGTACTAGTGTGAGAACTAAACACAGTGGGTTGTCATGGAGACTCAATGGTGGCACAGAGGGTACTACTGCGAGAACTAAGCACAATGGGTTAACATGGAGGCTCAATGGTGGGCACAGAGGGTACTAGTGTGAGAACTAAGCACAATGGGTTAACATGGAGACTCAATGGAGGGTAGAGAGGGTACTAGTGTGAGAACTAAGCACAATGGGTTGTCATGGAGACTCAATGGAGGGTAGAGAGGGTACTAGTGTGAGAACTAAACACAGTGGGTTGTCATGGAGACTCAATGGTGGGCTCAGAGGGTACTACTGTGAAAACTAAGCACAATGGGTTGTCATGGAGACTCAATGGAGGGTAGAGAGCGTACTAGTGTGAGAATTAAACACAGTGGGTTGTCATGGAAACTCAATAGTGGGCACAGAGGGTACTACTGTGAGAACTAAGCACAATGGGTTGTCATGGAGACTCAATGGAGGGTAGAGAAGGTACTAGTGTGAGAACTAAACACAATGGGTTGTCATGGAGACTCAATGGTGGGCACAGAGTGTACTAGTGTGAGAACTAAACACAGTGGGTTGTCATGGAGACTCAATGGTGGGCACAGAAGGTACTACTGTGAGAACTAAGCACAATGGGTTAACATGGAGACTCAATGGAGAGTAGAAAGGGTACTAGTGTGAGAACTAAACACAATGGGTTAACATGGAGACTCAATGGTGGGCACAGAGGGTACTACTGTGAGAACTTAGCACAATGGGTTAACATGGAGAATCAAAGGAGGGTAGAGAGGGTACTAGTGTGAGAACTAAACACAGTTGGTTGTCATGGAGACTCAATGGTGGGCACAGAGGGTACTACTGTGAGAACTAAGCACAATGGGATAACATGGAGACTCAATGGAGGGTAGATAGGGTACTAGTGTGAGAACTAAACACAGTGGGTTGTCATGGAGACTCAATGGTGGGCACAGAGGGTACAAGTGTGAGAACTAAGCACAATGGGTTAACATGGAGACTCAATGGAGGGTAGAGAGGGTACTAGTGTGAGAACTAAACACAGTGGGTTAACATGGAGACTCAATGGTGGGTAGAGAGGGTACTAGTTTGAGAACTAAACACAGTGGAATGTCATGGAGACTCAATGGTGGGCACAGAGGGTACTACTGTGAGAACTAAGCACAATGGGTTAAGATGGAGACTCAATGGTGGGTAGAGAGGGTACTAGTGTGAGAACTAAGCACAATGGGTTAACATGGAGACTCAATGGAGGGTAGAGAGGGTTCTAGGTGAGAACTAAGCACAATGGGTTGTCATGGAGACTCAATGGAGGGTAGAGAGGGTACTAGTGTGAGAACTAAACACAGTGGGTTGTCATGGAGACTCAATGGTGGCACAGAGGGTACTACTGCGAGAACTAAGCACAATGGGTTAACATGGAGGCTCAATGGTGGGCACAGAGGGTACTAGTGTGAGAACTAAGCACAATGGGTTAACATGGAGACTCAATGGAGGGTAGAGAGGGTACTAGTGTGAGAACTAAGCACAATGGGTTGTCATGGAGACTCAATGGAGGGTAGAGAGGGTACTAGTGTGAGAACTAAACACAGTGGGTTGTCATGGAGACTCAATGGTGGGCTCAGAGGGTACTACTGTGAAAACTAAGCACAATGGGTTGTCATGGAGACTCAATGGAGGGTAGAGAGCGTACTAGTGTGAGAATTAAACACAGTGGGTTGTCATGGAAACTCAATAGTGGGCACAGAGGGTACTACTGTGAGAACTAAGCACAATGGGTTGTCATGGAGACTCAATGGAGGGTAGAGAAGGTACTAGTGTGAGAACTAAACACAATGGGTTGTCATGGAGACTCAATGGTGGGCACAGAGTGTACTAGTGTGAGAACTAAACACAGTGGGTTGTCATGGAGACTCAATGGTGGGCACAGAAGGTACTACTGTGAGAACTAAGCACAATGGGTTAACATGGAGACTCAATGGAGAGTAGAAAGGGTACTAGTGTGAGAACTAAACACAATGGGTTAACATGGAGACTCAATGGTGGGCACAGAGGGTACTACTGTGAGAACTTAGCACAATGGGTTAACATGGAGAATCAAAGGAGGGTAGAGAGGGTACTAGTGTGAGAACTAAACACAGTTGGTTGTCATGGAGACTCAATGGTGGGCACAGAGGGTACTACTGTGAGAACTAAGCACAATGGGTTAACATGGAGACTCAATGAAGGTTAGAGAGGGTACTAGTGTGAGAACTAAAC
Organism: Meconema thalassinum; assembly: GCA_946902985.2. Classification (NCBI taxonomy): domain Eukaryota; kingdom Metazoa; phylum Arthropoda; class Insecta; order Orthoptera; family Tettigoniidae; genus Meconema; species Meconema thalassinum. The sequence continues at coordinate 17,170,027 of OX336389.2, read as the reverse complement.
ACAGTGGGTTGTCATGGAGACTCAATGGTGGGCACGGAGGGTACTAGTGTGAGAACTAAACACAATGGGTTGTCATGGAGACTCAATGGCGGGGCACGAAATTGTGAGTCATGAAATTTTAATCCATTTGAATTTTAGCGTGAATTGATCCAAGGACAACAAAAGGGGAGAGATTTTTTTTAATACACCGCGTGACGTCACGCATTGGACAATTGGATTCTTGTTTTGAAACTGATGTATGACTTATCGTTATGACAATCTGGAAGTTCTGATCCCCTCTCACATTTCGGGTCGCCCAACGTTTTGACATATCCATGGTCAATGATTTGAAAACAGTATGATAAAGCTATACGATGCTGGGATGAAATAAGACTCAATAACTAGGTAAAACATTGTACTGTATTTGGTAAAATCCACCCTATATATTGAAAAATGTATATCACTGGAACCGTCAATCGTAAAAGCTCCAAGTATTGTTTTACCCTTAAGGGGTTGTAACTAAGACGGGTGTGAGGGGTTGTGTGTTTCTGGGGGTTCCCAAAGGTGAATTTAAAAGAGGCAATAGAGGGCGGCTTACCTATGGATGGGTGAGCGTAAGAGGCCGCTTTAGAGTGTATTGGGATTGAATTCTTTAGATGCTGAGGGGGTGTTATCAATTAGTGGCGGCTAAGAAGAGTGGCTAGCTGCCAATCGCTTCAATACGCGGGCGCTGTGAATAAATGCAGTGCTGGCAATTTACGAGTGTTCGGCCAGTCAGGTAGTAAAATGTGCAGACGTAGTGACCTTGCTTTACAAGTGTACGATCAACGAGAGGAGCTGCTCGACTGTGGTGGCGCAGCTAAATTAGCAAGGTTCGGTATTGGGACCGTGAAAGTGGGATCTCTAGTGGATTATCAAATAATTAGTTTATAATAAAAAAGGTAGCCCAAGTAATTAAGATTCTGTAGTGAGGAGAGCAAACCTCACTGAAGGCGAATATTGTATGGCAGTGGCGGTGATTACAATAAGCATTTATTTACTCGTGTCAGGAACAGAAATATTTCATAAGAAATTATGTACAAAATGGGCAACAAAAATGACAAAACTTGAACATTTAAGGTTCTAAATAATGCATGACCAATATTTTGCCATGTCACGTCCATTTGGTGTAGCCTTCACCAGATCCTCCATGGTGCACAGTATAGGACACAGACTGCACTGAAGCAGATGACCCATAGTCTGTTCTTCACCGCTTTCACAAAGGACCGAGTCGCAGCAAAAAACCCATTTATGAATATTGGACTTGGATCTGCCAACACCAGATCGCAATCCGTTGAGAGACTTCCAAGTTGTCCAAGCCTCTGTATGTCCTGCTGGGAGTCTTTCTGATGGAGCCATCCACTGAGTAATGTGGGGGCTTCTGGTCAACCAAGATGTAATCCTCAAAACCTGAGGTTTGTCAGTTAGGCACTCAGTTGTGTGAAGAAAGCTTCTTCTGGACTTCAGTCGAGAGTGGGCTGGTTGAAGGCTATACAATGGTTGTGCTTGAGACACATCAACCCTAGATCTCTCACATTTAGCTGCAACTTCTCTTCTGATATCTGGGGGTGCAATGCCTGCTAAACAATACAGTTTATCACATGGCGTGGGTCTCAGGCAGCCAGTGATGAGTCTACACGTTTCATTTAATGCAGTATCAACCTACTTGGTATGACACGACCTATACCACACAGGACATGCAGAGTAACAGAGTGCTAAAGCAGTGGTTCTTATTGTTTGAGCTTGAGTCCCCCAGCTGGTACCAGATAATTTGCGAAGGAGGCAGTTTCTTGCGGATACCTTATTTTTGGAATTTAGACAATGTCTTTCATACGTGAGTGCACGATCCAATGTAATCCCTAAATATTTGGGATTCGCACAGTGATCCAACAGCATGCCTTCCCACGTTACATGCAGTTCCCTCTTTGCCTGTCTGTTCTTGAGATGGAAAGCGCAGACTTGTGTTTTCAAAGGGTTTGGTTTCAATTGGTTTCCTCTATAATAATCACTTAGTTCCTCTAGAGAGTCTGGCTGCGTGGCTCAGGGGTAACGTTCTCGCTTGCTGAGCCCAAGGTTGCAGGTTCGAAACCTGGCGCAGTCAGCTGGCATTTGAGGGTGCGCAAATGCGAGGGAGCCGTGTCAGTACATTTACTGGCACGTTAAAGATCCCCTTCGGGGCAAAATTCCGGCACCCCGGCGTCTCTAAAAGCCAGGGCAGTTAAAAGGGACGTAAAACCAATAACATTATTATTATTATTCCTCTAGAGCTTCAAATAGACGTCTTTCCACAACTTCAAACTGATCCGCCTGGACGGTAATTGCACGATCATCCGCATAAATAAAGCTTCGAGTACCTATTGGTATTGGCTGGTCATTTGTATATATGTTAAAGAGGATAGGAGCCAGAACACTACCTTGAGGCAATCCATTTCGTTGATTCCTCCAACGGCTGTGCTGCCCTTGAAAGTCTACAAAGAGTCTACGATTTTGAAGAAGACACCTGACTATTTCAGTTAGTTTATAGTCCTTTGTCATCAAGTAGAGTTTATTCAGCAGTAAGTGATGATTGACTGTGTCATAAGCAGCTGTTAAGTCAATGAAGACTGCCCCTGTGATCTTCCGATTCTGGAATCGATCTTCAATATGCTGAGTAAGACGTAGGATTTGTGAAGTGCAGCTTTTACCTGTTCTGAAGCCAGCTTGCTCAGGGATTAGGAAAGGTTCAATTACATTTGTGAGCCTACTTAGAATCATTCGCTCCAGTATCTAGAAAAGGTGGGTGAGCAATGAAATAGGCCTATATTTCTTAGGATCATGTGCATCTTTTCCGGGTTTGAGAATCGCTATTACTCTGCTCTTCCTCCATATTTTGGGTATTTTACAGATAGTAATGCAGTTATTAAACAATTGCAGCAGCCATTCTTTAGCCCCAGGTCCAAAATGTTTGATTTGATCCACACAAATTCCGTCCAGACCAGCCGCCTTTCCATTCTTACAGTAATTAATGGCTATATTCAGTTCTGAAAGTACAAACGGTTTAAGGAACATGTTGCCTCCCTGTTCATGTTCCCTTACCAACTTCAATTTAGGTTTCTGGATTGTCTTTCCAGAATTACCATTTCGAATAAGTTGATTAACAATTTGGTTGGCAGAAACATTAAAATGTGAAGAAGTTCTATTGTGATCATTGTTAAGGCGTCTAAGAAACCTCCAAGTTTTCTGGCTGCTCCTTCCCATATCCAAATCTTCCATAACCTTCAACCACTGTTGTCGTTTCGGGTCTGAAATAGAAGACAAAACACGTTGTCCGTTAGCAATAGTTTCCTCACTGAAAGGATCTTCGTCAAATGATTTGCAGTAATTTGACAAAAGAGTCGTTGTCTGAGGATTAAGACCTTGTATGTAATTTGTTCTACATACTCTCGGGATGGCTGCATTGGAACATACTTTAATCACATCAATGAATTGCTCATAGGATTCTGGAATGGGGCTGACTGAGGTGATCTTCTCATCAAGTAATGAGGTGAACAGTGTCCAGTTAGCCTTCCTGAAGTTGTATCTTCTTCGAAAAGGGACAGTCTGTGGTCTGACAGCTGGAAATATTATGGAATGATGTTGAGTATTTGGGATGGGCAGGCAAACCGATTTCACACATTGGCTGGTGACACTCTCACTTACAAATATGAGATCTGGGTTGTAGCCACGCTTCCATCTTCCACTGTTAAATGATGAAGGGAGTTAACTGTTATGTATGAGGGACAGCTGAAGTAATTCTGCCCATTTTAAAACAGCTTCCCAATTTTCATCCTCATGGGAATATCCCCACACACTACTATGGCTATTAAAATCACCAATGATAACAGACACTTTTTGCGAACTTAAATTGTCAGGAACTTTGAATGAAAACTGTGACTTAGGTGGTTCGTATATTAAGAAAATTATCAAATTTCTCAGTTCTACGGCAATGATTTCTATATCATTTTCTTCTGAAATGGCTGTCGCCTGGATCATGATGTCTGGTTTCGTGAAAATAGCACTACCATATTGGCCATGAGGACGTTTCACTGCCAGCTTCATACCTGGAATTTTAGGTCGGCGTTGGTTAATGTCTCTGTGCGTTTCTTGTATACACAATACGTCACAATTGTGTTTATGGCATATGTCATGTAAGAGTTCTTCCTTATTTATAGAAATTCCCTCAATGTTCACAGAAATTATAGTCACTTTTGGCTCTGATAAGAGCCTTTTCCATTTATCATAGACCATTCTGGTATGTAAATATACTATGTTCCTGGAATGCTGACGGTCAGTTCAGTTCAGTAATGGAAATTTGAGTCCAAGTACCTATGCAGGGGCACCATGGGCAGGAATCAGCGTCACCCCCATTACAATAAGTAAAAAGGGGTGATGAGGTAGGACAGTACAGGATTACCCTCACCTGAGCAGCCGGGCGTAGATCCGGTGTATCGTGTATTCGATGGCACAGAACAGACCCGAGATCCTGGGAATGGGGTACACATTTATACTTCTAGTCCAGGCGCTCAATGTGTGTCGCGGTGTAGCAATGATGTAACAATGTCTTACAATCTACTGCAAGTTTGCTTATAGAAATGATGATGTGTTGGTTGTTGTTGTTGCTGTCCTCCGGTAGCCCATAGGTGTAGAGCTAGGGGTGTGAGATTGGGGCGATATGGGTTTGAGTGGGGACTGATACAGGGGGTGATTTGTAATGTAGTTGTAGATAGTAGATAGTTGTAGATATAGTTGTAAGGGCCTTATAGGACTTCCAGGTATAACAGCATTGAAAGAGCTACTAAAACTCCTTTTCAACGTGAAAGGTCATTTTAGCCCTAAAACCATATCTAACTTACCAATGGAACAGGTAAAACATTCCTAAGCAAAAGTTTGGTGCTTTTCAGTCGGTCAACACGAATGTACCCAAATAGAGCTGGGTTATGCCCTAATCGTGAAATAAATCACATGAGATTAATAAATACACTAGGATGGCCAGTTTCGATCGTCAAGCGATCATCATCAGATCCATTACACTTAGGCTATAACATCTATGTTTGAGAATACAGGTGAAAAATATTTACAATATGTACAATTATTTAGTTGCAGTATTGGTAATGCAACTGTTGGAGTATGCTAATTGTAGTATATCTAATGTTAGGTGAAATGCTAAAATGGTGATACAAATCCGGAGTTTGTCTGTTTGGGGTGATTATATGGTTATAAAAAATCAACTATGGTTATACTGTAATAATACGAGCTGTTACTTATCCGGTTGTCTTCCTAACTGGAACTTCGAGCAGTTTCGTGTTCACTAGCACCAGTTTTGGTCGACTGAACCCGGGTGTTGACTGGACGAAACTGGTTTTTCCGTTATCCCCCCTTTGTTCCTATGTGCTTTCTAAGGTCAGTGCAATGTTTATTTGTGTGACGTTGCCAAATCTAGATAAGAATGTATGTTATTGAATACAGGAAGATCTACAACTATTAAATACCGTGGAACTGTCTTCGCCACGCGTGGACTAAAAAGCCATTCGAACTAAGCGCTGCCCGGTCTAATGAAGACGTCCCGGCGCCTTTAATACTGCCGCGCATACCGGCCTAGGTTTATTGCAGAAAAAGTATATAGTACACCTGATCCAGATAACATTTACCTATTAACCACCGCTATTTCCCCCCTTTTTTATCTAGCTTGGCTGTGCCGCTAAGTTGTGTCTTGTTTCCGAAAGGGTGTGATTTTTAGTAGAGTGAAAAGGGGTGAACTCTCCATAAAAGTGTGTTCATTTAGATTGTTGGGATTGTTTCGTTTGGCTAGGTGAATCTCGATTGCTTCCTTTATGTCGATTCGTGATGAATTATTTTTAGGTCAGTCTCGATTTTAGTAAAGCTGTGCCCCGTGTCACACATATGTTCGCATACGGCTGAATGTATTAATCTCATGTAATTTACTTCAGGATTAGGGCATAACCCAGCTCCTTTTGGGTATATTCGTGTTGACAGACTGAAAAGCACCAAACTTTTGTTTACTTAGGGAACACTGAAAAATGGCTTCAAACCTCACAAAATTCCTAAGCACTTAAAGGGAGATAACATTTTACTCGTAAATCCATTTCTGTAGAGCATATATGAGGAAATGATAATATATCATAAACTAGGCCTATATAGCGGAATGCGGTTACAAAACATCAGGTGAACTATAAAAGCATATATAAAGTGACAACAGCAGTATAATATGAACACAGAAGTGGTTATTGTGCTGCTTCACGAGCCTAAAATATTAAACATTTGTTTGAAATCTCACGCTATGGTCAGCAATCTTGTGGTGAAACAAGGACTCATACCTCAATTCTTAACTCATAAGTTCAAAACTCGCGCTATATATAGCCACGTTGGAGCATTATGCCATCTTGTGGTACAACTAGAACTCATACTTCAGTCCTCAACTCGCAAGTTCAAAACTCGCTATATAGACAGCCATATTGGAATATTATGCCATCTTGTGGTGAAACTAGAACACATACTTCAGCTCTCAACTCGCATGTTCAAATCTCGCTATATAGACAGCCATGTTGGAATATTATGCCATCTTGTGGTGAAACTAGAACTCATGCTTCAGCTCTCAACTCGTAAGTTCAAAACTCGAGCTATTGACAGCCATGTTGGAACATTATGCCATCTTGGGGTACAACTAGAACTCATACTTCAGTCCTCAACTCGCAAGTTCAAATCTCGCTATATAGACAGCCATATTCGAATATTATGCCATCTTGTGGTGAAACTAGAACACATACTTCAGCTCTCAACTCGCATGTTCAAATCTCGCTATATAGACAGCCATGTTGGAATATTATGCCATCTTGTGGTGAAACTAGAACTCATAATTCAGCTCTCAACTCGTAAGGTCAAATCTCGCGATATAGACAGCCATGTTGGAATATTATGCCATCTTGTGGTGAAACTAGAACTTATAATTCAGCTCTCAACTCGCAAGTTCAAATCTCGCGATATAGACAGCCATGTTGGAATATTATGCCATCTTGTGGTGAAACTAGAACTCATTCTCTTCAGCTCTCAACTCGTAAGGTCAAATCCCACGATATAGACAGCCATGATGGAATATTATGTCATCTTGTTGTGAAACTAGAACTCATTCTCTTCAGCTCTCAACTCGTAAGGTCAAATCTCGCGCTATAGACAGCCATGTTGGAACATTATGCCATCTTGTGGTACAACAACAACCCATTCTTCTGCTCTCAACTCGAAGCTCAAATTTCGTATTATAGACAATATTATGCTACTTGCTACGTAATTCTTATTGATTGCTTTAATCACAAGAGGCCGCCCCCGCGATTTGGCTGGGATCCACAAATCATTCAGAGGGCTGTTATTTGTGTACGCTATCAATTCAATGTTTTTATTTTGTTATTTTTAGCGTATGGCTTTTAGTGCCGGGAGTGTCCGAGGACATGTTCGGCTCGCCAGTTTGTTGCTGCTTCTGTGCGGACACCTATTGGGTGAGCTACAAGTACCGCCGCGTGTGGAGTGTTGTCTGGGAGGAAAGTGTGAATGTAAGGACAAGGCATTGGAAGGTAGCGGCTGTGGCCTATAGTTAGGGACCAACTCCTGCATTTGCCTGGAAGGAAGATGGGAAACCACAGAAAACCATCTTCAAGGTTGCCGGGGGGGAATTCGAACCTCCTCGCCTCCCGGATGTGAGCGACTGCCTGCAGCCACGCCGAAATGACCACGGCTAACTCACCTGGTTATCAATTCAATGTCTGCTGGGTAATAAAATATCCTAATAACATTTTGATGCTCGTCCATGTGCCCCACAGCTATAAACTACCTGTTGTCATTACCCTGAATCGTATTCTATAGACTCAGAAGACTCAATCAACCATATCTGCAGGTCCTTACTCTGCTCTTGATGTTAAATACTGTAAACAGTACAACGTTATCCTGAAGAAATTTTATTATTTAATGAGGGAATTTCAAAAATATGGAAATGTCATTTTTCCTTGACTGGCAGAAAATTTCTCAGATGTAAACAGTCAAACATACAGTGTGTAAGGATGTTTTCCACTCGACCTCTGTTACCGCTAACAGCACTCTCGGTCTTGGAAATAGGCTTTTAAAGGGAAACGCATCGCAGTACTCGAGGAGGGTTTGAGAAAGGGGCGGGGCGGGGCGAGACGAGGCTTTTAGCACTCCTGCCTTGTTTTATAGTGCTCGCGTAAAGTGGTCAAACATATCAGAGCTCTAATGAACATAATCAATACTCGTGCTCTCTCTCATGCCAATCATCATTATCATCGTATCCACTCGAGCTCTTGTAACCTACCAACATCTTCCAAATCGTGCAGGGAAAAGTCTTGAATTTCGTGAAAAATCAACGGAAATATATTTATTACAAAGTGCGTTTATGAAAAATAAACAAGACGATAGAATTTGTCAGAACTGCCCGCGTAGCAGTGAAGTCCGGCAGGTAATATATACACATGGGGCGAACACAAGTAACCTATAGTAATCCTTTTGGTTTGACGTTCCCTTTTTAACCAGCGAAGTTTTTAGAGACGCTGAGGTGCCGTATTTTTGCCGCAAAGGGGTTCCTTAACGTGCCAGTAAATTTAGTGACACGGCTCCCTCAAATGCCAATTGACAGTGATCCTGCACGTCCAAGTGACAAGTGAGCATCGCCCGCAGCAGTGGCGAATCGCACTCTCACTTCATAAGTATCGACTATTTATTTTAAAAGTTCGATTATACAAATTAACAAGTCGATAGCCCTTGCGAGAACTGTGCCGCGTCAATCCCGCATACCATAAAAGTCGGGTGGGTGGTTTATACACATGTGAGGGTTGTCGCATGGGTCAGCTAGTTTTAATTAGAAACGAGATGTTGAGTAAAGAACTTTCTCTTACATGTTCGTGTGAAGAATAAATAGTCTTGTGATGAACGTTAAGACTACTGGTTTCGTTATAATTCTGGTCGCATTCCACATTCTAACTTGACTGTATTGGATCATGTGCCTTATGTGAGACTGCATTTCGTGACAGGAATTATAATAAATAGTGGATTATCGGCATTAATCTCTTATATATTAAATATGATGGCTGCAAGCCATAAGTGCAGTGTGCTAGCCTTATGGCTAATGGTAGCGAAGTCTATTACAAAGTTAGTGCTAATTGAGGAATTAGTTCCTGAGTTATTGACTTGGAAGTAATAATATTACGCTCGGCCATCATCTTGAATGAGAAAAGATGCTGTTCTTTTTCCTGTGCCAAATAAAGCCAATACTATATGAAAAATGAAAATCCACAGCCTGCTTCCAGTCTCCGACCGGGTCAGGAATGGAATGAATGAAGCCCCCATCTAGCGGCGAGGATATGAAATGTGCCGGCTCCCGAAGCCTGTCGCACTCCTCTGGGGCAACCAATACTATATAATTGTAGACATTGTATCTACAAATTGGATGGATCTGTGATGGATGAGGTAATGATAGAAGTGGCAGCAGAAATAGGAGAACAACATATAAGAACAATAGTGTTTCCTGCTGATCTAATGATACGGGGCAATGGAGAGACAGAGTTGAATGTATGGGTTGAGACAGTAAAACAGTGTGGTTTGAAATTAAATGCAAAGAAGTGTGAAACGATGGTGACAACGGGAAATAGGGGAAGAGTAACAACAGATATAATGATAGGAGGAGAGGTACTACAGAAGGCGGATAGTTTCAAGTAGCTTGGGAGTGTACTAGAAGTGAGTGGTAGGAGGTCAGTGAGAGAGCGTGAGAGGTCTGGTATGGAGCAGGGACGTAGCCAGAAGAGCAAACGGGTATTGTTTCGAACGTACTCTGTCCTAATACTCAACTACACATCAAAAACGTGGATAATGAAGAAGAGACAGGAGAGCAGGATCCAGGCTGGCGAAATGAAACTTCAGATAAGCAGATTAGGAATAACAAGAAGGGATAGAGTAAGATGTGAGAGAGTGAGAGAGATTGTGGAAGAGAATCCCTTACAAGAGATCATAGTTGGTACGGACATGCAGGAGATGGAAATGGAGGACGAGAGAAGGAAGGAGAGGAGTGGGAGGATGTTCCAAGCAGACCCAGCCAGGGATGGAAACTGAAGATGATGACGATGATGATATCTAGAATGTCCAGTGTTATTTCCTTTTATATAACAAAATTTGAAGATGGCCCCTGCACGCAACATTCAATGCTACATTCTTATGATTATTGCTAGCGAGGTATTTGATATGGTGACTCACCACATTTTGCGTTAATTGTGGTAATATATTGTGAATTAATGATATTCAAGATTTCTTAACATCACCAGCCGCCATCGTGAAAGAATGGAGTCATTGTTCTTTTCACTGGGTCGTATGAAGTCACTTACTACGTTCTACATTACTATTACCTTTCGGAATACTTCAAAATATTTCAAGTTATTAATTATCATATACAATATGTTTATAGTGGCCGCCGCGCGTTGAATTCAATGTGGCTTATTCTTAGGCGTATTTCAGCAAAGTCCCTTATAGGCTACATCTTTCTACAATCTTTCGTTTTAATTGCACCATTACATTGCCCTTGAATGACTATTACGTTTTAATACTACGCACAGTCGCCATTGTGAAAGTTTGGAGTCACTCTTATTTTGATTTGGGCATTCGATCCTACATTGCCACTAATTTTCATGTAGATGTAGCTCTTATGTGTAGAGAGTTATACTCTTTAATATTTCATACTTTCAAGATGGCAACTCTGCGTAATATTAACTCTCTCTGGTAACAGAGGGCCCTTATGTGAAACTGCTGGACTGCCAAGCTCTGTGAGCATTGATTCATTGGATCATAACTTATGGATTATGATACTTGCGTGGTCCACGCGGGCGCTATCTTGAAATTGTTCTGCTAATGACCTTGTTATTTCGGACACAGAAGCTTTCTAGATGAAGGCTTAATTTTCTAACAGACGGCCTTTTAGTGAATGTATGGTCGCTGCTCCTATTGGTCCAACAGACGGGCCTTTTGGTGAATATATGGTCGCTGCTCCTATTGGTCCAACAGACGGGCCTTTTGGTGAATGTATGGTCGCTCCTCCTATTGGTCCAACAGACGGGCGCTCTCTGAAAGAGTAGAGAGGTAGTGCTGCTTCTAACGAGTGTGGCGTTGCCAAGGCTGCGCAAGTTGGCGGCCACATTTTAACTTAATCTAATAAGATGGAGGCTCCCCCCCCCCCATCCTCCCTCCACTACCCCCTCCCCCACCCCTACCCATCCAACAACTACCCCCGTGCAATATTATTATTATTGTTATTAGCCATTGGTAAATCCCATAAAGGGCAAAGGCCTCCTGCTAGCAGGGTAGCTCTGAGATATTTCATCAGATGAGCTAGGCTGATGAACATTTACCTTAAAAGTAACTTAAAACTAATTGTCCTGACTATTTACACTCTTATTCATCTTCTTCAAAAATGATCGTATTACGTTAAACATTTTCACTCGTAAAATGTGGACCTAGTTCATAATTATCCTGAAGATTTATCTAAGCTGACGATGAGTCTAGGGATGTTTCAAACACACAGTTTCGACGACAGTCCTCCACGAATTCCGTTGACCTGCCGCTCTCATCCACCGCTTCCCCATCGTCGACTGGAACTCGTCTGACAATCTGGTCTTCGGCTGGCCGGGATTTCTTCTTCCATCTCTGGGCTCCCACACTGTAGTTGAGTAGGCCCACCTTGCGTGATCCATTCTCAGTACATGGCCTGCCCATGTCCATTTCAGTTTCTTGGTCCTCGTGATGACATCCTCTATCCTGTCCTCTTCCTGATTTCCTCGTTTGTAATTCTGTTCCTTAATGAAATGTTTAGAAGTTTTCTATCCATTTTCCTCTGGCACACTTCTAACTTCGAAGCTTGCTTCTTAGTTATTGACCACGTTTGTGCTCCATAGAGGAGAACGGGAAGTACACACGAGTCCATCACTCGCCTTTTTGTCTTGAGGCAATGCTCTCTGCTGTTCAATATGAAGGACAGGCTCCACAATCTTTGTCATGCTGACGATATCCGCCTGTTGATTTCCTTATCCATATTTTGCTGAAAAGATCGTTACTGGCCCAGATAGACAAAGTTTGACACATATTCTACTTTTTTTCCCTTTCACCATGAGTTTCTTTGCTTCATGATTTGTCATAACGTTTGTCTTGCTGGGATTGAGGCTCATGCCCACTTTGTTGCTCTCCTCATGCAGATCTTTTAACATTTCATCCAGCCTCGAACTCTATTTTGCAAACAGGATCACATCATCGGCGAATCGTAAGTTCGTTAGTCTATTTCCATTGATTGTAATTCCGTATTTGTGCCCCCATTTTAACTTCCGAAATATGTCCTCTAAAACGCTCGTGAAGAGTTTACGTGACAATGGATCGCCTTGTCTTAGGCCTCGCTGTAGATAGAATTCATCGCCTTCTTTCTCCATTCGGACTTTTGCCCAGCTGATTAAATACAGTTTTGAAAGCACCCGCAAGTACTTCTTGGGGATCCCTTGGTTGTGTAGTGCATTCATGAAGCTTGGTTGGTCCACCGAGTCGAAGGATTTCGCATAATCTACAAATGCGATGTACAACTTCAGATTATACTCTTCGGCCTTCTCTATTATTTGCGTCATAGTTTGTAGGCGATCTGCTGTCGAGTGTCCTGCTCTGAATCCAGCTTGCTCTGTGGGTTGATTTTCATCCAGAGTTCTCGTAATTCGCCAAAGTATTATTTTTGAGAATAGCTTGTATAGATTGGACATAGTTGTCTAGGCTATCTCTGTTGCCTTTCTTATGTAATAAGATGATGGTGTTCGCTGTCCACTGCTCTGGGATTTCTTCCCTGGATAAAATGTTATTAAATATTTCGGTTACTGGTGAAATAAGTTCCTCTATTCCTATTTTCAAGAGTTCGTTGTAAATACCATCATCTCCAGGGCTCTTTCCAAGTTTCAAGTCCAAGATCACAGCTCTCACTTCGCTCGGAAGAATGGGCAACACTTCATCTGTTTCGGCATCAGATGACTTTCTGCAAGTTCTTGCAACTCTTTTGTTGGCATGGAATATAAGGATCTGTAGAAATCAGTTGAACATCCCACCAAATCATATATTTTTGTCACTTTTTCTCCTCTCTTATTTTGCATACTTGGTATCCAATTTCTCCCTTCACACAGATCGTTTCTAGCTCTTTTCACTGATTTTGTACAGTCGATTACGTCCTCAATAAGTTTCCACTTGTAGCGCCTCAAATCATTTCTGATTTCTCTTTTAGTTAATTTATTGAATTCGGCATATTGTATGTATTCTCTTCAGACGGGATTCGTCCCTTGATTGCAACAGTTTCGCTCTTTCATCCAAGAGTCTTATAGTGTTTTCACTCAGTTTACTTCTCCTCGTAGACGTTCTATCGTGACGAACTGATGCCGTGGCTGCTTCCTTAATTGAATTTTCCAAAGTATCATACACTTCTTGAATATCCGTACACACTCGTTCCGGTCTCTCCGCGAGTCTCTTACGTAGTTCTTCTTTGTAGGATGTAAAATTTAAATTGCCGATTCTCTGACGCTGGGTTTTGCATTTATTCCTACTCCTTTTCTCAATGTCTACCTTCGAACGAACCTTCCTGTGATCCGAGTCTAATTTCCAGCTGCTGATAACCTGTACGTCTTTCACATACTCTATTTTGTATGTGAGGATGAAGTCGACCTCGTTTTTGGTTCTTCCATCTAGGGAACGCCAAGTCCACTTTTTCCCTTGATTTTTCTTGAAGAATGAGTTTGATATCGCAAGTCTGTGGCTTTGGGCAATATGAATTAGCCTCTCTCCTCTTCTGTTTCTTGTTCCTACTCCGAAAGCTCGTACCGGCTCTTCCCATTCATTCTCCTTTACTCCAATTTTGCTGTTGAAGTCTCCTATTACAAAGTTTACGTCCCCTCTATACAAGTCCAGTGCGCCCTCTAGATCCTTGTAGAATTCATCTACTTCGACGTCTCTGGCAGCATCCGTCGGAGCATACACCTGTATGATAGTAACGTTCCTATTCCTTACTTCTAGATGACCCTCTCAGATTTTCCCATTATTTCCTTGATGCTTGCTTTAAGACGTTGGCTTATAATGAAACCTACTCCTTTTTGCCCCTTCCTTTGTCCAAAGTATGCGAATATACTTCCGTCGTTTTTCTCAATTATTGCCTCTCCAAGTTTCCTCACTTCGCTAATGCCAAGAAAATCGACTGGCCATTGTTCTAAAGCTAGATCTAGCTCGATTGCTCTTTCTTCAGTTCTGAGGGTGCGCACATTTAGAGTTCCTATAAGCAATTCGTGTTCCTTTGCTGGTGAGTTCCTTGCCTTGCATGTGATGTGGTCACCCGTGGTTTCCGCTTTTGAATCCAGTGGGATGCTCAAAGGGTTTCGCTCACCGTAGTTTGGAAGTTTTTGTGAGGTCATTATGGCATTATTCCCATTTCCCATTTATTTGGATCTTTTGGTAGCCAACCTTCACTGTGTTTCCCTTCTTTCTTTCCTCTTTTGCCCGTTTCCATATTGTACTCCGAATTCCTCTTTCCTTCCTTGTCATATCATCTTCGATGAAGCAGTCCTGCTCCCCTAGTTTGTACTTGTTCTTCATTACCTTCATCTTCTCTCCGAAGCTTTTCATGGTATCCAGAACAATTCCCCGGTTTTTCCAGTTCTCTGCTATGCATCGGAGTTGCTCGTAATTTACATCTACTTCAAGACTCCCAAGTATGTCCTTTACTTCTTCTTCCAATTTTTCCTTTCTTCCGGCTTTACCTTTGCTTTTGATAACAATATTCCTCTTTTTGTCTGATTTTCGTGTCTTTTCCACATTTTCTTCCAGTTGGTTCAGGCTTTCGGAGAGAGACTTTATTTTGTCTTCTAAAGTCTCTTCTATGCTCTCCAGTTTGTTCCGAATATTTTCAGTATTATGTGTCCATGCCTCATCTCTCTTTTTCAGTTCGTTTTTTAATTCCAAGATTTCGTTTTTGGTTTCCTCTTTGAACTGTTCATTTTGCTCTTTCACTTCCTTCATATTGGCGAGTATTTCGGCCAGAATCTGTTTGGAATCCCAATCCTTTGACTCTATTCCTGCATGTGTTGGAGCACTTTTCTTGTTTTTGCCTGCCATTTCTGTCGATAGATGTTCCCTATTCTTGCGCGTAGTCTTTAGTCTCTGTGCTGTGGGACAATCTGGCTTGCGATGGGTCGTAAGCAGAGGGTAAAATGGGAATAAGTTCGTCCTACCCTAGTTCATAGCATTTTTATTAATGAATTTATCCCATATTATATAAGGCGTTGTGCAAAAACTTCTTTCTACTGGATGGATCTAAATCCATTCCTCCCGAATGATTCACCGGTCTCTTGAACGCCTTTGCGCTGTTTGAATGCGCTATTGCTTTTGACACAGTTATGCACTCACTTTCCCGAGTGAACGAACATTCACTGTCTACTGTGGCAGTGCAGTGTTAAATGTTTTTGCGCGTTCCGCGCCTGTGACCTCCCTCTCTCTCGAGTGACGATGACTTCTTCGCTGACCGCTCCGAGATGGCAGCGCTGGTGGTGCTAAAGTTTGTTGTTGAACTGTGCGTGTTGTAAATTTATCATGCTACATTGCCCTTAACCTCAAAGTTATTTCACTTTACATTTCCAGCTTTTATATAGGTACTCTCCCGCTTTCTCCTTTATTCACTAACACTTCCACACGTACTTTTATCACCTCCGAACTTCTCCTTTCGCTGCTTACCGCAATTACTCCTTTAAATAGTTATTTATCCGATTAACTTCTTAAACCTTCCATTACCCGCGCTAAACCAATTACGGGGTTAAATTGATCGATGTAGTACATAGCACACCTTAACAATACACAAAAATTAGCTTGCTCCCGTTCGACAAATTAATAATAATAGTAATAAAAATAACTTATAAAATACAAAAACAAAAATAAATAATAATAATTATTCTAAACCTTGCATGATTTCCTAAGCCCCCAGAATTCCCCTTAATATCCCAAAATTCCCCTAAATGTACCCAAAAATTCCCTAAAACCCCTCAAATTCACAAAATTTCTCCTAAATTCCCAAAACTTTCTCCAATTTACCCAGATTCACTAAAATCCTCCAAATCACCTAAAATCCCACAAAATTTCCCAAATTCCCTAAAATAGCAAAAATCACTCTACATTCCCCAAAATTACCAAAATTACCTAGGAAAATCGCACTCGTGACTCTTCCTAGATGGCGGTCTTTCAAATGCCATGGTAGATGACACCCACAGCCAATAATAGTAATAATAATCGTGCAGCGTCAGCTTGTCCATACTGTCACCTCGGGCAACCCAAGTGCTACAATGTGAGTGTCGGTCGAGAATGAGATGTGGCGGATAGTTTATACGTCCGATGCCCAGCTCGTGAGAAAAGAACGGTGGTGAATGAAACTCGGCTAGGAGGTGTAAGGTAGATGTCATGTCCTATTAGAATGTAATGTCCCGGTATTTTCCTGGAGGGAATGTGGGAAACAACACAAACGACTTCTATGATAGGAGACGCAGAAGGTGAATATTAAAAAATGTGGGCAAATCTGGGGATTTGAGAAAATTTGGGGAATTTTAGGGACATTTAGGGAATTCTAGGAACTCTCGGAATTTAAGGGAATATGGGAAAATTTTGGGGAATTTTAGGTAATATGAGGGAAATCTGGGGGATTTTAGGGACATTTAGGGGAATTCGGGGGAATATTAGGAACCCAACAGGCACCGTGTGACGGGTGTAGAGTGATGGGTCACCTCCAGTTAACTAGCAGTTGAACAATGGGTCTGTAAGGTCCGGAAACAGTCATAGCATTGATTACATACGCAGCTGTCATGACACCTTAGGAGAAATTTTAGGGAATCGGGGGGAAATCAGGGGGATTTTAGGTATATTTAGGGGGATTCTGGTGGGGAAACATGTGTACTTCCATCGCAGAGAACTTCCTGTGTTTTATAGCGCCTATATTATTATGTCCCAATGATGGTTCAAGGTTAAATTGTATAAGAAAGCCGCGGGTACAAGTCATAAGAGGTCAGTCAGTTACTGTAACGGCGGAAGCCTGACCATCGAGAGGTCATATTACTACCGATAGAAATACACCGTAGGCATTAGATAACCCAATACCGTCTGGGTCTCAAGAGAACGAGAGTTGGCCAAGGGAGGTCTGTAGGAAATATAACAGGGAGAAGCCCGACACAAGTGGAAGCAATGCCTGGCTCAGTTGGGGTGCCTTGGTCGCCAACCCACTTTCTACTAGTCGTGAGCCCCTGCGGGGGGAATATTAGGGGCATTTAGGGGAATTCTGGGGAAATTTAGGGAATTCTGGGTGTTCTGGGGACATTTAGTGAAATTTGGGATAGACCGCTCGGCTACCCTGTCGGGACAGCCATATGCCATGTTTCGTGACTTTGTGGAAGACCCTCATCACCCCACGTGCCTTCGGAACGTCCACCAACCGAGTTTTGCAGTTAGGCGCGATCCTCCCTTGTTTGAACCATTTTCCTGGTTCAGCAGAGTCTATTTCTAGAAATGTATGTTCTCTCTCTTTTATTCCACGATCCACGATGGTATTTAAACGTTTATTCCCTCATTATTACTAATTCCTGTATTTCAATCTTTGAAAAGTCATTTTACGGTCCTTGGCTGTACTTTTCTCATTCTTAAGCGATAGACCTACTTTTCTTAACTATGCCATCTGGTGGCATGAACTAGGCAACTCTTCCTATTCTTTTTTCGGTCACAATGGACGACTAACCAAATTTTCTGATCTCTCCGATTTTATCGGAAGCTTTTCGCTTACAACTCCAATTGTGCATATTGTGATGAGGTGAAATACGTATAGTCTTCTAATAATTAACATATTTAGGTTTCTTTTCGCTCGTTTATTTGAGTCACTTTTCACCTGACGAGAATACGGTAATATCTTGGTAAGTAGTAGCCTTGGTCTTTTCTCGGTATGCATGATTAGTGGGCTGTTGCGTGCGTCTTGTGCGAACATGTTTCACTATTCTGCACATACCTTTAGTCCCGTGTGTTTAGATGTTCCCCTTCCCTTACCCTTATCTATTCTTGAGTTCAGTATTTAGTTGGGTGTTGTATATCTTGGACTTGGCGTTGGGCATACATGCATGTTGTGAGGTGCTCTGTGTACTTCGGCCTCATTGCACTTCATGCATTTTCGGGATGCTTATATGACTGCCATGATGTTCGTCTAGTATCGTCTGTGCCTGGTGAAAGATCATTTGTGACATTGCAAATTACTGCGGTAATGCTTCGTACCTGGATCTTAGGGCAGACCTGTACTGACGCATCGTTTCCTTCATCTTTTCTGACCCAAGTAATGTCATGATTTTATTCCACTATCTACTGCACTCAACTTTTTATCTTACGTGAGATATCGGCTTGTTACGCAAGTCTTTAACTCAGGACCATTTCTCCCCCTTTTAATATATCTCTCCCTATTACTGAGATATCTAACCCTTGGCTATGTTTTCGTATGTCAATTTCGTTTTGTTACTGTCTAACGGTGTGTTTATGCACGGATTTCTGTGATATGTATTTCGTTCTCATCTCAATATGTATTCCTATATATTCATTCTATCACTACCTAACCCGGGAGCTCCTTTATGGGACTGTGACGCCTGAGTTGTTACACAAGACTTTACGTCAGCTCCTCTCCATCTATCTTTCCTAACGTCATTCTTTAAACCCCACTCCCTTACTTCAGTGGACGTATCTAGATGTGCTCCACTTATACTTATCATCCTAGCATGTCATCGTTCCTCTCGCTACTTGACCTTTTAAGCATTTAAATAGATGTCGTTTCGACAATTTCTGGCTTATCCCTTGTTGTCTTTTGTAACTTGCTGACTTTCTTTGCTCTCGTTCTCGGCTCATGTTTGGGGAAATTCTAACTGAGAGGACTTGGTTGAACTTACTCTCTTTACGAGGGTACGTTCGTTCATGACCCTCGGGTACCTAGCTCAACTTCTTGAGTCCTGGCACTGTAGTTTCGCAAAACAATGGGCCCAGCACGAATTTATACTACCCCCTTCCACCGCCAGTTTAACACCCTTTTCAAGAAGATTGATGCCATCCCTGGTGTCCCTTGTACTCAGGTAAGTGTGAACCTAGTTCATCACTTCAATTAGGTCGGCACAACTCCGTTTACTCGTTTGGGAGATTTCGACTATATGTGGAAATCTAGGGCGGATGACCCAGAAAAGTATCTGTAAGTATAGTATGACCCGTTTTTATTTACTATTAACCCCCTCTTGGATGGTAGTGGAAAGGATGGATGAAAGGTTACATTTAGGGAATTTGGGGTAAATGTGGGAAATATGGGAGATTTGAGGAATATTACGGGGGACTTTAGGTTGGTTCGGATTCCACATAAATAGGAGGTCCAGTAGCTCATGATCACGATATATACGGTCATGTAAAACCACAAGCTTCCTTACTTCCCACCATCGGCAGCGACAAGATGATTTCCCGTGGCATCCCACGAGGCCAAAGTTGGGATGTGCCTTCATAAGACCTCGGCTAGGTTCTTTCCTACCCCCGCGGTGTAGGCATGCGCGGTTAATCGTACACCACGATCGCAGCAAGTCCGTTGATTGGAGGTCCAATCTCAGCACCGACAGTGGCTATCCTGAGTTTGGATTTTCCCGGAATCTTCCACGCGCTTTTCAAGCACATGCCAGGATAGTTTCGTACTTGGAGTCCCGGGGCACCGACCTCATTCATGACTTTAATAACTACAGCTACACATACTGTAATGTGTTTTAGGATGGTGGTTTGCTCACTGTTGGATGATAAATGTAATAGGTCATGAAATGAGTTGAGACACATGTTAATACACACTGGTATTGTGAACTTACGTTCAGTAGTGCTCTCAAAATGAAATGTTGGGCGCCATGGTCGCAACAAAATGTTGAAGACCAATAAAAGAAACACAAATAATGATAAATTAACATCAGTGGAGCACCTGAGACCTCTTTCTCCCAGCCCGTGGCGAAATCAAAGTAATCAACCAGTTAGTTTTTGCATTGGGGATAAGGGATGACTTACATGTACTTCTAACTACTGAAAAAGGAAAGCAAGGCATGGATTAAAATGAAAATCCACAGCCTGCTTCCAGTCTCCGACCGGGTCAGGAATGGAATGAATGAAGCCCCCATCTAGCGGCGAGGATTTGAACTGTGCCGGCTGCCGAGGCCTGACGCACTCCTCTGAGGCAATGATTAAATGAATGACAGATGAAATGAAATGATAGTGGAGAGTGTTGCTGGAATGAAATGTTGACAGGGAAAACCGGAGTACCCGGAGAAAAACCTGTCTGCCCCCGTTTTGTCCAGCACAGATCTCACATGGAGTGACCGAGATTTGAACCACGGACCCAGCGGTGAGAGGCCGGCGTGCTGCCGCCTAAGCCACGGAGGCTCGGCATGGATTAAAATACTGAATTTAATTCTACACAAAAACAAAATATGAAAAGTTAATAATAATAAATAGTAAATACTTTTACTGAAGTTATGTTAACCTGAGGGGCGAGAAAAGTGATGAGACCGATATTAAATTTAACGTTATATCCAAAACTATGAAGTTACTTGCCAGCAATATAAAAGAAGAGATTTTGAATAATATATGTCAGCCTAGCTTACCGAGGTTGCGTGTTGAAGGAATTGGTCTCCATAGTTAAGAATTGTAGTTGTTCCTGGGGCGTTGATTCATCTCTTGGAATGACGTCTTGAAGGATCCCAGCAGATAAGTTCCGTTAATTATATTTACTGAGCAGCGATGATGTAGATTTAGCTGCTAGCTTGATCAGTGACGAAGTTCTAACTCCATAAATCACTTTACCGACTTTGGCCAAAAACACAACCATTGTCGTTATTGCATGGAAAGACGAAGAAATATGTCTTATATGCACAATCAAGTCCAAACTATCGACGGTCTGAATGACTTACTTCATTCCCAATAAGATTCACAGTAGTGAGTGACTCTTTCCTCAAACGCGCCAGCCCTCAAGTGCCTTCCGTCTTTCTCCCCACTCCTGCAGAAAATAAACCTTCGTCGACCAATCGAAATACCGTTGCTATGGTCTTCTGTCTCAGAGATACGTTCCAGTAGACCCCGTGTCCTTCTTAGAAAACATCAGTTAAAATCCTCTTCACTTGGTACAGGCACACCTTGTGAAGCCAGATAGCTCCTTTGACACTAATCTCTTGAAATCTGTTGTAGCAGGCTGTCCATTGTTCACTTACTCAGCGGAGATCCCCTGCTGTGCTTGTCACTCAGAATAATTGCACTCGCCACGGTTTTAAAATCTGTCTTAAGAAAATAAGAAAAGGGTCTCATGACTGTGGTCACCTCGCAAGTTAACATACTGTAGAATTACTGAAATATGTCGAATCCCTTTGATTCAAATAGCGAAAATAATTGGAGTTATCGTGTGTAATAAAACATCTCCATGGCTCAGTTAGCCTTGAATCTAAACTTAATAATAATAATAATAATAATAATAATAATAATAATAATAATAATAATAATAATAATAATAAAGAATTATATCAATTAAGTACGAATAATAAGCCTCCGTGGCTTAGGCGGCAGCACGCCGGCCTCTCACCGCTGGATCCGTGGTTCAAATCCCGGTTACTCCATGTGAGATCTGTGCTGGACAAAACGGAGGCAGACAGGTTTTTCTCCGGGTACTCCGGTTTTCCCTGTCAACATTTCATTCCAGCAACACTCTCCACTCTCATTTCATTTCATCTGTCATTCATTTAATCATTGCCCCAGAGGAGTGCATCAGGCCTCAGCAGCCGGCACAGTTCATATCCTCGCCGCTAGATGGGGGCTTCATTCATTCCATTCCTGACCCGGTCGGAGACTGGAAGCAGGCCGTGGATTTTCATTTTCAAGTACGAATAATAATAATAATAATTATTATTATTATTATAATAATAATAATAAATCTAAATATATAAATAACAAGTAATAGTTCACCGTTATGAACATATTACAGAACGCCCTAGAAGATCACGCTATATTACATAGTAATGTAGTGCTGATTTTCTTCCGACACGAATATAAAAAAATATGACACAAAATACAAAAAATACAACATATAATAATACCCTTCTATGTCCAAGTATAATTTGCAATCATCTTCAACGTAATTACGTCATTGTTCCCTTTGTATTCATTTGCAACTTGTGCGTTCAAGTGTTTTTGTATAGCGGAAACACCGCCTGTTACATGAAATCGATACCCTGAAAAATAGAACATATATTCATATTTTACCCTTTATTTACACACGGTAAATTTTCTTCTCGTGACACAATCATAATTATGTCACATTACGGGTCGGTTCCATACTACACGTATGAAATAATATCACTTCGGAGGGTTAATTCCTGGAGTAGAGTTTACGGAGATTTGATCAAATTACGATGTTATATAGTGTAGTCATAACTTCTCCAGAACTCTATTCGATATGTCGGGAATTCCACCTATCACACGCATACACATGTAAATTAACACAATTTTCGCAGCCGTACGTCACACGTAAGCAATAGGACTTACAGACTGCATTACACAAAATCTCTGAAAATTAATTACAATGCTAACCTCTACTGAAATAATATCAAAATATAGAAATCTATGTAATTCATCTTATCTCTGTGCTTAATGAGTCCCATTTAGCTTCCTTTAAAACCAGTCTCTTACCTTCCAACAGCGAGCACTCCTCCTGTCACCCTTATCTCCTTGAGATAACTCCAACACCGTCTCTCCCCAAATACATACCTTCATAATTACGGTTACCATTAACCTTTAGTCCAGATCAACAGCCTTCATACCAACTTACATAGGCTACCTATTCAAATCAAGTCCTAGAGGTTCATCACCGGTCACCCTTTCGTAACAGCTGTCACCTCTCCAACTCACGCCACATACTTACGTAACGAGTGAATGTTATATGTACCATACAAGCGAATTCCATTATTCTCTAACACATAAGCGCACTTACCGACGCGCTGAGAAACAACATATGGTCCTTCAAATGAGAGAAACCACTTCTTTATGACCTTCTCTACGGCACAAGACTGTTTCGGGACCCTCAATAGGACGCGATCTCCCACATTGAAAAAGTCATGTTTAGATTTGTTTTGTTGGCGAATTCTTTTCTCTGCTGATTTAGTCAAATTCTGTTTCGCCAACTGGACATAAAAATCCACCCCCGGTTGTTTACCCTCCGTTAAGCCCAAACTTCTCGCTAATTCATTCTGGGGTCTCCTACCAAAATTAATTTCAAGCGGCGTTAATCGGGTACTCTCGTGTTGAACAGCATTCGGCCAGGTCTCAACTTTGGGAAGCTGACTCACCCATGCTGAATGTCTGTTATGCACCAAAGCCCGGAAAAGTCGAGATAACTCTTTCATCGATCGTTCACAAGAATTTCCTTGCGGATATCTCACTGATGAATGAACGTGTGTGATGCCGACTTTCTCCATGCTGGTTTTCCAGTGCTTAGAGGTGAACTGCGGTCCGCTGTCAGACAAAACTCTGAGTGGAATGCCAAACTCAGGTATGTACTTACCTTCGATCAGTCGGCTACATGCAAGACCCGTGGCTTTCCTCAATGCATAAAGTTTGACGTATTTAATGAATGCGTCAACTATTACAAATATGTACTCGTAGCCAAACTGACCTTTAATCACAGGACCATAAAGATCAACACAAAGAAGTTCACCGGGACGACTTGTGAGGACCGCCTGCATAGGACCGGATAAATAACGAACGGGAAATTTAGATTTCTGACAGAGGTCACACCTAGCGAGAATCTTTCTAACATCCCTTCCCATTTTCTCCCAAATAAAGTCATGACGAAGTTCATAGAGCACCTTGTTCGCGCCAAAATGCCCCAGTTCTCTGTGTAGGAACCATATAAGTTCCTCCCTTAAAGAAGTTGGAACACATATTGCCCAGCGATCATCCTTACACCTGCGTGCGAGAAAGCCGTCCTGCATCATATATGTGAACCGTCCAACTTTCACCGTTGACGAGTCACCTGTTTCCAACCTAGCCAGAGGCTCACACAAATTGACATCTTCTCTCTGTTCCACCAACATGTTCTTCAATATTTCAAGTGAATGCTTATTGCCTGGATCCATACAAGCACATATCAATATGCCTTCCTCAGCTTTCAACACCGAACCCTCCTTACTTAAGGATACATCTCGTGATAACATATCAGCCAATATGTTGTCTTTACCTTTTATATGTTTGACGTCGAAATCATATTCTTGAAGCGCCAATATCCAACGACTTACCCTGTTGGAACTCAACTTGCAAGTTTTTATGAAAACCAAAGCATGATGATCCGTGTAAATCTCGAACTTACCTCCAAAAACATACATCCTGAATTTACTTAGGCTAAAAACAATTCCAAGAAGCTCCAGTTCCGTGATTGTGTATCTTTTCTCCGCGGCAGATAATCCACGCGAGGCTAAAGACACAATTCTCAAGCCTCCTTGCTCATCTCTTTGACACAATACACCCGAAATGCCTATATGGGATGCATCAGTCATCACCACATACTCTCTGTCTCGCAGAGGGTATCGCAGTACCACCGCTTGCTCAAATCCACGCTTCAGAGCCTGGAATGCTTCGACATGCGCTTCATCCCAATACCATCTGTTTCCAGCCTTCAGTAGCTCCCTGAATGGCTCCACCAAACATGAGTACTTCACAACAAAATTCCTAAAGAAGTTACACACGCCCAGAAAAGACTTCAGTTCCTTAGCGTTCCTAGGTGCACTAGTGTCCAGTATTTTCCTTACCCTACTTACCTCCGGTGTTACTCCCAATCTCGATACATTATGACCTAGAAAAGTGACATTCTGCCTACAAAATGATGACTTAGAAAGTTTAAGAGTGAGTCCTGCCTTGTCCAGCTTCTTGAAGACATAGTTCAAATGAACTAAATGCTCCTCATAAGTCCTACAGCTGATTACCATGTCATCTATATATATAGTTACGAACTCACCTGTGTCCCTACCTAGAGCTATATTCAGAGCACGAATCAGAGCCGCTGAACTACTCTTCAAACCATACGGTACACGCCGAAATTGATATAGGTTATACTGGTGTGAAAATGCTGTCAAGGCCCTATCCTCTTTCCTTAAAGGGACCTGCCAGAAACTAGAGCTAAGGTCAACACACGTGAACCATTGCTTCCCCTCAAAGCTCTGCATCAGTTCCTCAATTGACAAGGATTTCAGCTGGTCAAAACTTATGTGCGTATTGAGCAGACGGGCGTCAAGGCAAAGTCTGACCTTACCATCAGCTTTCAGGACCGTAATGAGTGAATTCACATAAGGGCTATTTGAATGCTCGATAATACCATCTGCCAGCATTTGGTTAATTTGAGTTTGGACCATTTCTTGATAACGAAAAGGCACGGGATAGCGATGACCGACAAAAACAGAGTAATTAATAACGTTTAACGAATGTTCGTAACAATTTGCTTCTCCAATCCTATTCTCAAAAATTCTCTTATTCTTCAAAAAAAACCTCATAAAGTTGATCAACCTGATCTGCATCCAATTTACTCTCCCCTGCAGCGTGACGTAATGTGTCTTCAAGATCACCATTCGTCTGTAGACTGCCCACAAAGAATGACGGTACAGGCTCTGCACCTCTAGATACCTGCCCACTTACCTCGACATCACTTGCCGGGAACACCTCACTTAGAATACACACTCCCTGAGAAGCACTACACTTCTTACCTGGGTCAACAAACGTTATAATTACCTCATTGTCATTCCATCTTAACTTCGCACACCCTTCTTTAAAACATAATTTAGCAGAAAACCTGGTCAACCAATCCGAACCAAGGATGACCTCATAGACAAGATTTGGAATGACCAAACACACATGACTCTCAATATGGTTATTAATTTCTATATCTACCAGCACTTGTCTCGAAATCACGTGGGATTTCTTACCAACAGCCGTAATTACATACGTCGATCTAATTGGAATCTCTTCAAACTTCACACCAGCGTCCTTCATCCTCCCATAAAATGCAGCACTCACGCAAGATCTTACACAACCACTATCTATCAAACTACACACACTCACCCTCGACACGAATAATTCGACGACAGGATTCAAATTTAAGGACTCAACTACCTCGGGTTCTTCGGTAAATTCACGTAACAAGTCACTTTTCATATCCAGGTCATAAGTATCAGATATTAACGTACTGACGGGAATAACAACAGACTGTAATACTGACCCACCATTGCAGTCTGGTATTAGTTTAAATTTGGCGTGACGGCATTGTCATCACTACCCCTCTTGCTGCTGATCTGACTATTGTTACTCTGTACTGTTTCTTCTCTATTGTTAGGGCTATTGTTACCCTGGTCACCTCTGTTATAACCTCGATTACCTTGATTGTTGTTCGAGTTATTATAACTCCCTGACCTTTGATTACCTTGTGGACCGTTACCTTGGCCTGGGTGATTACCTCTATGTTGATAATTAGGGTTATTCCCATTATTGCCTCGATTCTGATTGTTCTGGCTCATATTGTTACTACGGTTCTGAAAATTATTATTGTTATTGTTACCCCTATTCTGATAATTCTGGCTGCCACCACTGCTTCTACCTTGGAAACACTGGTTCCTAGCATCCTGTCCCTGATGACCTTGATTGCCTTGATAGCTAACCAGTTGTTCTTCTCCGCCACCCCTTCCCAGTGCATCAAAAGTCCCTAATAACTTCTCAACCTCCTGTATTGTATTCGCTCTCTGAATACATGCAGCTTCCTTAATGCGGTATGGGAAATGCCTCAAAAGTAGTCTGACAACATCCTTCTCCTGAGTCAACCCATCTAAATATTTGCATGTGAGCACTTGACCTAGAAAATATTCAGTCATACTGCTATTTCTCTTTATGTTGTATTTACTGCACACCACTGCCTCACGATGCAGTGACTGAATTGCCTCATTCCAGAATTTATCGCAGAATTTATCTCTAAAATCATCTAAGTTTTCGAAAGTGCTCTTGTATACGGCAAACCAATTTCTTGTTTCACCAACAAATGCCTGGTCTAATATTTCCAGCACATTACACCACTCAAGACTTCCTTCATCCAGCCTTTCTTTAAATTTGCTTTCCACGGCTTCTAAGAATTCCATAGGACATCCCTGACGGTTGCTAAATTTAGCCAGCTCTACCTCCTTGAAACCGTGACCGCTTATGAAACTTGTTCTCCCCTGCCCGGCCTCTTGCCTTACCTTATTCAATCTCACTTCCAGCTCCGCTATCTTCTTTTCCGCCTTCTTCTCAATATTCTCAACTCTTTCCCTGTTACTTCCTTCCCTTTCTTCTATCCTGTCCGTTAATACTCCTTGCTTCTCCTTGACTTCCTGAATACTATCTAAATTCACTAAGTTGAAATCTTCCACCTTCTTACTTAATTCTTTCTGTACCTTTTCAATCTCACCCTCCAGCTGTTCTTTAACCTGTTTGGTCTCCACTTGCACCAACACCTTGAAATTCTCTGTCTGAGTGTTCATTCTCTCCTCCAAACTGCCTTGTACCTTCCCCAATCTACTATCTACATCTGCTATGATTTCACTAGATTTCTCAGTCAACTGACTCTTAATTTCTCCTCTCACTCCTTCAATACTATGCTTCACCTTCTCATACTTTGTACTCAGCTCCTCATTAATTTTAGTGACTCCATCTAACTTTTTATTTAGCTCTTCAATTTTATTATTAGTTTCAGCGTTATTCTGATCTAATTTCCTGTTTATCTCCTTATTATTAAGTTCAAGTTTAGCATTAGTTGCTTCTAACTTGTTACTCAAATCCTGATTATTACTCTCTAATCTAGCATTTATTTCTTGACTGTGACTTTCTAATTTAGCATTTATTTCCTGACTGTGACTACCCAATTTAGCATTCATTTCCTGACTGTGACTTTCCAATTTAGCATTTATTTCCCGACCGGTATTATCTAGTTTATTATTAGTGGCTTCTAATTTGTTATTCAACAACCTTAACATGCTCATAATGCCTTCACTTATTTCCACCGACATCTCCTTACTGGTATTGGGATCAACCTCCGATCTCCCTTCCATCAACTTCTGACCATCTTCTGCCAACTGACTACTCTCCTCCCCCACATTCTCCTCTACCATATCACCACTCAACTGTTGACCACTCCTAAGCTTCATCTGGTCCTTATCAGCCATACTGATACACCACAATTAAAATCCCCCACAAAACACAAGCACAAAGATAATACCGTTCCCCAATTACAAATACTATCTGGTTTTCGTGCCCTACGCTTTGGCGCCACCTGTAATGTGTTTTAGGATGGTGGTTTGCTCACTGTTGGATGATAAATGTAATAGGTCATGAAATGAGTTGAGACACATGTTAATACACACTGGTATTGTGAACTTACCTTCAGTAGTGCTCTCAAAATGAAATGTTGGGCGCCATGGTCGCAACAAAGTGTTGAAGACCAATAAAAGAAACACAAATAATGATAAATTAACATCAGTGGAGCACCTGAGACCTCTTTCTCCCAGCCCGTGGCGAAATCAAAGTAATCAACCAGTTAGTTTTTGCATTGGGGATAAGGGATGACTTACATGTACTTCTAACTACTGAAAAAGGAAAGCAAGGCATGGATTAAAATACTGAATTTAATTCTACACAAAAACAAAATATGAAAAGTTAATAATAATAAATAGTAAATACTTTTACTGAAGTTATGTTAACCTGAGGCGCGAGAAAAGTGATGAGACCGATATTAAATTTAACGTTATATCCAAAACTATGAAGTTACTTGCCAGCAATATAAAAGAAGAGATTTTGAATAATATATGTCAGCCTAGCTTACCGAGGTTGCGTGTTGAAGGAATTGGTCTCCATAGTTAAGAATTGTAGTTGTTCCTGGGGCGTTGATTCATCTCTTGGAATGACGTCTTGAAGGATCCCAGCAGATAAGTTCCGTTAATTATATTTACTGAGCAGCGATGATGTAGATTTAGCTGCTAGCTTGATCAGTGACGAAGTTCTAACTCCATAAATCACTTTACCGACTTTGGCCAAAAACACAACCATTGTCGTTATTGCATGGAAAGACGAAGAAATATGTCTTATATGCACAATCAAGTCCAAACTATCGACGGTCTGAATGACTTACTTCATTCCCAATAAGATTCACAGTAGTGAGTGACTCTTTCCTCAAACGCGCCAGCCCTCAAGTGCCTTCCGTCTTTCTCCCCACTCCTGCAGAAAATAAACCTTCGTCGACCAATCAAAATACCATTGCTATGGTCTTCTGTCTCAGAGATACGTTCCAGTAGACCCCGTGTCCTTCTTAGAAAACATCAGTTAAAATCCTCTTCACTTGGTACAGGCACACCTTGTGAAGCCAGATAGCTCCTTTGACACTAATCTCTTGAAATCTGTTGTAGCAGGCTGTCCATTGTTCACTTACTCAGCGGAGATCCCCTGCTGGGCTTGTCACTCAGAATAATTGCACTCGCCACGGTTTTAAAATCTGTCTTAAGAAAATAAGAAAAGGGTCTCATGACTGTGGTCACCTCGCAAGTTAACATACTGTAGAATTACTGAAATATGTCGAATCCCTTTGATTCAAATAGCGAAAATAATTGGAGTTATCGTGTGTAATAAAACATCTCCATGGCTCAGTTAGCCTTGAATCTAAACTTAATAATAATAATAATAATAATAATAATAACGAATTATATCAATTAAGTACGAATAATAATAATAATAAATCTAAATATATAAATAACAAGTAATAGTTCACCGTTATGAACATATTACAATACTACTACAATCACCACAGAAACACAGTGTATCAGACAAATCCAACACTCGCCCAACTAAACGGGTCTGATAAATAAATGTCCCAAACCCCTAAAATGAATTTACAACAACCATCACAACAAGTTTCCAAGTCTCTTCCATCATCATTGTTACCAAAAAATAATTATTTACTAAACGTCATAAACAATTGGAACCCTACTTAAAAATAAAAAGCTTTCCGTAAAGATATAGCCTAATGTCTTAAATTTGTTTAGTAATAATAATAATAATAATAATAATAATAATAATAATAATAATAATAATAATAATAGGTTTTTAGACGCACTATTTTTATTTTTTACGGGGATGTAGAGATTCCGGAATGTTGTGTTCACAGAATTTCGTGTACGTGCCATTACATCCATCGGCATAAGGCTGTCGTATTTGATCGCCTTCATTTAACACATGACTCTACCTAGATCGAACCCTCGAGAAGGATAGCACTCTAATACCTGAGCTACACAGCCTCGCTATCATTAAATTATTATTATTATTATTATTATTATTGTTTTATACAGTACATATAACACATTTTCTGGTACATCACAACATAACTATACGGGCTTCAGGGAACCAAACATGCTCACTGAAACAGCCACTTCTCAGCTGGAAAGTCGAAATCACTACCCATGAACTTCCAGACGATTCGGGTTGTTGAGAAAACTACTGTCTTCTGTAGGGCCCTCCAACTCGCTATATTTGCTTTATTGTTGTTATTATTATTAATATGTACACGTGGTACCGTACTAGTATTAAATCTTGGAAGTAGTTTGCCATGGTTTCCCACGTCTACCCCAGGCAAATGCCGGGATGGTTCCTAACTTAAGGTCACAACTGCCTTCCTCCCAATCCTCAACTGAATTACAAATGTCCACATTACTACAGAAACCACAAAAGCACAGGTTATCAGACAAAACTCTACCCAAACCCAAATACATGGGAATAAATGACCAAAATCGCCAAGCCTCTCAAACAAAACAACAACAAGTATTTTACTTCCGTCTTAAATGCTAGTTCTGAACAGATGATAGGATGTCGGAATTTTGTCCCACTGTATTTCTTCAACGTGCCGAGCGCCAATGACACTACAGGGCTGATTATCGAAATTATTTTATGCTTTACATGAACATCAATCAATGACTTCCACACTTATAAAATTGGCTACACCAGGCCACGCCGGTCGGCACAGGTACTCTGCTTAGTGGCAGTGTTGGGGCAGTGGTAGGACAGGCCCATGTAGTGGCAGCGCGTATTAAGGCGAGACTTTGGTGAATGGGGCAGGGCAAATCAGCGCGTAATATTAATAATAATGCCAATTTTGTGTACAGACAGAAATAATAGTTTTATTACGGTCCCAATTTTGCACTAAGTTTCAACATTCTTCTTTGGCATCGCTTTGAAGCCACTAATTTTCAGATATTGACCTTGTTTTTATTTTATTAATATTAATAATTGAAAACATTTGTTCACATACGAACGTTGTTCCTAACATAGCAACAAGTTTCAGGGAAATGGAATGAATCCTCGGGAATTCTTGTTCCTCAAAAACTTTATAACATGAAATCAAATCACGATTGTAATGGTAATAGCGGTCTGTCAAAATTGAATCGCACTGTAGTTTTATCAGCTCAACTTGGGGCATCCTCTGGGCGCAGCAAAAAAATGCGTCATAAAACTTTGAGTGCCGGTTTTGCTTGTTTTATATCTTCAAATAATGCAATGACACTAACGTTTTTGTGTACTCACTGATGTGTTCATAAGTACTTGCATTCAAGGAATTTAGAGGGGAAAATTGTCGCAATTTCCTTCTTGAAGCTGACTTTTAAATAGCACAAGCTGCGATTTGGAACTTTCGATACTGTCACACATAATTCTGATTAATTTATTTGTGCCTTGTGACGAGATATTTGAATCATGTAAGTACCCCGTGATGTCTTTCATGAAAGCGAGGACAGCGATCCATTGCTTATCCAAGTCTGACTGTGGAGAAAGATGGGAGGGAGGGGAAAAGCACCGGTGCCTCGAGGTTCGGCACTGGGGCGCTCAAGCACTAAGTGCTCGCGTTGGATTGGCCTGGGCTACACAATACTACCGATCCTAACGTCCCAAGCCATCGCGTGCGATTTCAACAACAACAACAACAACAACACCAGCAATACAAATTTTCCTACGAGACGAGTACCACTATCCTCATAACAGCTGACACCACCCCTCAACCGGTAAGGTCAATGCTCCGATTACGTAACAACGTCCCCTCCACGCGTCGTCCCACCTCACCCCGCCTCGTTTCCCCCAGATTGCTTTTCTGCCTTCTGCTTGAAGAGTTTCTGAAAACCCTACATAGTCTGACTTTTTAATGTTTAATTTTCAATTTAAAGATAGGTGACATATTCTTTACATAGGAGGCTTAGAATAGTCTACTACCACCAGTGCAACGGATGTCGTTTATATCAATTATCAATTATATTATATATACGGAGGTCGAGTCATAAGTCATGGCAACTTTTTTTTTCTCGCGAACTGGAGACAACACGAAAAGTCTATGATATACATTTGGAAACGTACGGTATGTACTTGCGTAGGATGCAACTAGATGGTGTCTTTAAACAACAGTGTGGGTCTGAGCATGCCCCCAATTTCAGTGTGTGAGTGAGAGCGTCAAACAATGGAAGTCAACAAGCAGGAGCAACGATCGTATATTAAAATTGCAGTTCCCCGCGACAGAAATGCACGCCAATGCCATGCAGAGCTGCGGGAAGCATTAGGTGTGCATGTTATGCGCTATAGAACAGTGGCGAGGTGGATGGAAATGTTCAAACGGGGTAGAGTATCAACTGCCGATTTGCCCCGCCCAGGCCGTCCAGTGTCCATGGACAAAGATGTACGGATAATGGTGATCAATCATTGTTTACAGGAGGGCAGGCGCTGGACTATAGCGGAATTGCAAGAACATACAGCAATATCAGCGGTAACAAGACGGCGCATTTTACACAAAGACCTACAGATTCGTAAAATTTGTGTAAAGTGGGTGCCACATCACTTAACGGAAGTATAGAAGTGGAATCGTTAAGAAACATGTCGCATCAATCTGGTGAGGTTTGAGCAGGAAGGACAAACCATGTTGAATCACATTATTGCATTCGATGAAACATGGGCACGTGCTTATGAACCTGAACTGAAGAGACAGCCAAGTGAATGGCGTCGCCAGGGGTCACAACGGAGACACAAGGTTCGACAAAATCCGTCGCCAAATAAGGTTCTGGTCATCCTGCCATACGATGTTCAAGGTGTTCTTGTGTGTCATCCAGTGCGTAAGGGGAACACTGTCAATGCAGTGCATTACAATTCCTTTTTGTTGTACCAATTCCGCCGGGCAGTGCGAACCAAACGTCCTGATCGTTTGGACGACGCCATAATCCTACACGATAACGCGACAGCTCACACAGCAGTTATCGTTCGGCGTCACTTACAACGGTGGGGATGGGAGTTTCTTCCAATTTCACCTTATTCGCCTGATCTGAGCCCATGTGACTATGATCTAATCCCCAAAGCCAAGAAGCCACTACGTGGACGACGGTGTGCTAACAAAGAAGACATCGTAACAGCATTTCGAAGGGAGGTGTTACACGTTAGCGATACACATGCAGCGTCTGCCCCACCGCTGGCAACGCACAGTAGACACCTTGGGTGATTATTTCGAAGGTCTGTAACCAGTCGAGACCTGTCCTTTGTACATAGTCTTGTGTATTTGCTGTCTATACCATAATGAAACAATGTTTACCAATGGTCTGTGTTCTGTCACTTACCTACGAGCATCTCCTGACGTCAGAATTTATCTTCAGGCACTATGCATACGTACACGCCATATATTTCCAAAAGCATATTGCAGATTTTCCTTGTTGTCTCCTGTTAGCGAGAAAAAGAATTGTTGCCAAGACTTATAACTCGACCCTTGTATATATATATATTGAACCCTTATTGATCTACAATAAATAAGTATTCATATTTATTATTATTATTACTACGGCCCAGGCAGTACTTGAGGAAGTCGACATGGATAAAGGGAGGCCAGCATTTCGTAATGATTGCAACAGGAGCAGAGCTGGTAGCTATTCTTGGGGGACGGCTAGAATTAGTCGGGTTCAAGGCCAAATTGAGCAACTACTGTACCAAAATTGGAAGTATAAAGGAAGGATCACGAGTCACTTGCAACGAACATACGATTGAATCAGCCAATCACAAGAGACCAAGCCATGACCACGCGGTGGACAGCGTCAGTAGTAAAAAGCCCGCGGAATTGATTATCTAAAGAACCGCCGAACGGACTGATCTCCGCACGAGTGCATTGAGACGTTTGATTTATTTGAAGAAGAATGACACTAGTCCCATATTTGTGAGACAAAAACTCTGGATATTTTTATCCGGTTCCACCCCACTCCTCCGTCCCCTGTCAGTTTCTAATAAATAGTTTGGCATAACGCTACTCTAAGTCATTCTTTGTGGAGCCTTGAGAGGCTTACTTCACGCCAGTTTGTATCGTGATTTTTACGCTCTGAATTTGGTTAAGTTATTTTATTTGTGAGCTCTGAGGAGCTAAATTCACATCAGTGGTAATATCGAATTTTAAAGCTCTAGTACATTTCATCTGAAATCAACTTTATATTTGTGAGCTAAATATTTCACGCCAGTGCGTGGTAACTTGTAACATTTACTTAAAGACGACCATTTCAGCTCTGAGGGGCAAGTCTTGTAACACCCTAATTAGCGCTCACCGGAGCGAAGGTCAACAGTACAGTACGGAAATACCGAGCAAGATAGCGACTGCCCGTGCAGCCAAGATCTTAAACTTGTTATCGAGCCAGTGACGTGGTCTCGAGGTGTATATTTTATGTACAAATTGCAGTGTATTTTTATGTGTTTTATTGTGCGTGTGTGCGAGATATCTAGGGCCAGTCTTCGCAATTAATCGCATTAGGACAATTGTGGGCGAATTGAGTAACCTGCAAGCGATTATAGATAGGTCAAATAATTAACATTGAACTTTTCTGCCAAGGAGTCGATACCAAGATGATCAGCACGTGGTTTGGAGTTGCGATGATCTTCAACAATTCAACGCAGACGACCACGATGGAGTGCTAATTTGTCCATAGGGGAAATGGGCTGAGGAGGATGTCCTTAGTTCTACAAGCAGATCGGTGATGTACAAAAATTGGATTATTTCAATTATGTAGTTAGATTTGGCCGGGGAACTTTTGTAAATAGTCATGTTTCTTTTCTTGTTGTTTAGAGTTTTTATTGCACCGACACTAATGTTTTAAATGTCCGTTGGCGCGTGGCCAAAGTGTTTGTTAGATATTTGCTTTTCTTTGAGTCATATGTAATGTGCGCGGCGTGCGTTCGTGATTTTTATCCTTGCAAATGCGGAACCCGTTACATTCGATAAATGGTGCTTTATTAACGTTAATATTTGAAATAGGAATGGGAGGTAATTACTGTAAGATATTTGCTGAACAGGTTATTATTCATATTAGGGTTGCCAAGCGCACCAACTTAAAAATAATTTTTAGAACACCTTCGTTCTGATTCTGATAGATTTTTTTTGAGTCCTTTTCAGGTTGACTAGTCACGGCATAGAACGGTGGCGCCAGCATGTGGAAATTATTTGTGTCTTTTTATTTCAGGGTCTGTCAAAACCCATACGTGTGGCTGTGTGTGTTACTGTGTCAAGTGTGTGTTGATTCTACGTGAGGAGGGGTAGAGGTCCTACCGCTCTCATATTTTGCTGCTGTTGTATTTTTTTTGATGGAAAGACAGGGTGCTCTAGGGAGACCGCTGTTTCTTGTCCATATTATTCTGACACACACACACGTATTATTGTGCTTTGGGCCACACTTCTTCGAGGTTCAACCCCATGTCTTGGGAGGTCGAGGTTATTGACACGTGGGTTGACAGATATGCAGAGTTCCACAAATCGCCCGTTTTGCCTGGTGACTTATTTTTGATAGGCAGTCCTGATTGTCCGACTGACCCCTGTAAGCTTTCATGTAGCAAACCTGTTCATTGTGATGGTTATTTTTAAGCCATAATTAATTGGGGAGTTCGCCATGTGTGTAACGGCTTGTTGTACGTTGTATGGGTAAAATATTGTATTATTAACGTAAATGTTGGCTGTGTGCCTATTGCTTTGTTTATGACTTGATTCATGTAATTTTATTTTGTGTGTCACACCCGTGTGATGTAGTGGTAGAGTACTTGTAAATTTTGACGGCGGTCATATGTGTATTTTTTATTGGTCACGTGTTAATGTACTTGTGTTGATTTGTGTGAGAAGTCCTAAGTTTTTAGGACGTAAATGT
The DNA here is from genome assembly GCA_946902985.2 of Meconema thalassinum. Lineage (NCBI taxonomy): Eukaryota > Metazoa > Arthropoda > Insecta > Orthoptera > Tettigoniidae > Meconema > Meconema thalassinum. Next base: position 17,133,626 of record OX336389.2, on the reverse strand, counting down.
TGCTACGGCAATTCGATTCCAATTTCACACGGAAATTGTGTGTTTGTTTATATTAGATTTAGGAAGTGTCGGTTTTAATTTTAAGTATTGTAGTTGTGTTCCCCCGTGTCGGTCTAGCTGTAAGAAATGTGGATTCGTTGTCTGAATGATCATTCTGGATGATGACGAATCACGCATTCATTGTACACATCGTGATGCATGTAGAACGGCATACGCACATATATGGTCACTTTTGTTATTTTTATCTCAGGGACACTTGGTCCAGGTAATTAATCTCTCCAGAGATTTTGGCCTAGTTTTTGGCATTTTTATTAAGTGGGAGTCAGATGGGAGTTTTTGTTGTTATTTATTGAGTGTAAATATGGTGATTTGTTTATTAAATTCATTTGTTTTAACCCTGGCTTCACTCTTTCCTGCATGTTATTTTGTTATATGTTACCCTGCAAGTTAATGAAGCGCCTTGACAACAACTTACGATATGAACCGTTACACCCCCCGAAACTGAGTCTCGTATGCTTCTTTGCAAGGGTTCATAAAACAAAAATGGCTGCCCAAGTGGGGTTGTTGTTGGTGTTGCTTTGCTGATCTCATATTTATTTCGTTGAGAAATGATGCCAGGTCAAGCGGGCATGTAAATTCAGTAAATTGAGGCGATGTTGTACCGCCATGTGCATTAGTAAAATCACTGAGTTCCTAAAGTTAGAGATATTGAACAAGATTAGAATTTGATATTGTATTTGTTATTAACTTGTTCTGGCGCCCGACATTAAAATTAGAAATTTGCATTATTATTGAACTTAGTCAAAGCAGGAAGGTGTTGCCTTATATTTGACATTTAATTGACATCGGTTAATTGGTGTTTCGTAAATTCTGTTGGTTAGGAATTTAAAAGCAGATCACTAGGGGTTATTTTGTTGTTTGGGAATAAGTGTCATGTATTCAGTAAATTTTGTTACTGAAATTTTCACTAAATTAGAGCCAGTAATATTTAAATGTGTGACATGTATGTGTGTATATGACTGAAACCTTGGCCCATGACCCTGTTTTCTCTGAATATATTTGTGTGTGTGAAATGGCGATTGTTGACGAAATTAAGGCATTGTTGGAACAGATGTCCGTAAAGACGGAAGAACAATTAAAGAACATGAAGGAGGAATTAAGCGAAGACAATAATAAACAATTAAATAAACAATTAAAACAGATGTCCGTAAAGACGGAAGAACAATTAGAACAGATGTCCTTAAAGACGGAAAAACAATTGAAAGAACAATTAGGAGCTCAGCGTGAGCATAATGATAAACAATTAAATGACATTACGGTCCAGTTACAAGCGCAGAAGATAGACTGTGAAAAACAATTACATGACATGAGCGGTAATATTTCGGTCCAGTTAGAAGTCCAGAAATTAGACACGGACAAACAATTAAATGAACTAAATCACAAATTGTCGGAACAGGCGGTAACACAAACGGCACAAACCGAACAATTAGGAAAAATCACGAGTGACATTAATCAGAGCGTTAAAAAGGTATAGAAACTGGCAGGCGAGGTTGCGGAGAACAACGTCAAACAGTTAGGCGAAATTAAGAAGTTAGAGGCGAAATTTGATAACAAATTAATACAATTTGACGAGATGGTGGCAGATAAATTCAAGCAGATAGAGGCAGCATGTGTCAATAACACCGCGGGAATGAAGAAAACCCAAGAGAAATTACAGCAACAAATTAATTTGGTAGACAGCAACGTGCTGGAATTAATAAAGGAAATTGATAAAGTCGAGGTTAAGGCTTAAACCGAACGCATACACTTGCGGGAGAACTTAGAGGAGCAATTAGGCAAGACACAACAGCAAATACAAGAAGTAGGAGAACAGCTAGTAAAAACACAAGAGATCATAAGAGAAGAGGTGGGAGAGCAGCTCGTCAAGACTCGGGATAATCTGGAAGGCCAACTAATAAAAACACAAGAGATCATAAGAGAGGAGGTTGGAGAACAGATACGTGAAGAGCTAGAGAAAAATCAGGAAAGGAACGAGGAGAAAATTAATAGCTTGAAAAGTAGGATCCGGCGAGATTGGGACCAGCAGGCTCACGCAAATAAGGAAGACCGCTTGACAATTTTAAAACGCTTGTGGGAACACAGTTCAAGAATGCAGGCATTGGAGGAAAATATAAAGTCAAAATTACAGGAACACTCAGAGTTAATCATCAAAAACGAGATTAGATCTTTAGAGAATGCGACATTATTTTCGGCTGAAAATATACCGGAGAAGCAAACAAGTATTGGAAGTCCTGCAGGCTTGAAGTTGGCTGAGGATACAAGTCGGGGTCAAAGTCCCAGACTAACGAGTAACGCATTCCAGCAATACAGGGGAGAGACTTCAACACCGCAACCGAACTTGGCACCCGCCCAAGTCATCCAAGTCATTCGGGGTAATGATTTTAAGCCCGATAAATTTAAGGAACATTCAGGAACCACTCCCAAAGCATTTCTACGACAATTAACTGATTACTTTAATGACCATCACATCGGCCCTGAGAAACAATTAAGACTAGTGGAGAAATTTTTAGAAGGACCCAGCCTAACATGGTTTTTAAGCTTTAAGTACACGTTCACAGACATGGCTCAATTCCTCGAGGCATTTTTGAAGAAGTTTTGGAGCCCTTCGTTACAGCAGGGGTTGAGAATGGACCTGTACACGCGAAAATATCATAGTACGCATCCAACCCGTTTTTCAGAATTCTTCAGCCAGCAATTGGTAAAATTCAGAGATTTTGACGACCCGCCTAGCGAGCAAAATATGGTTCTAACCATCGGGAAACAACTCCCAATGCACATCCAACAACTATTAGTCGCAGGAAACATTCAAACCGCAGTCCAAGCCGAAGAATTACTCAGACACTTAGACGAGACGAGTATGGTGAGCCCACAGACAGGAAGGAGGAATATGGAATGTGTCAACACGGCAGAGGTAGTTCAGGGACTCCAAAATAACCACAGCCAGGGGAACCAAACTAAGACACAGTCCACAGGGACACAATTCACACCAAGAAGGCAAGATTTTGACGGCCGAAACCAGTTCAACAATAGTAATCAGAACTATCAGAATAACCGCGGGAGATACAATCAGAACAACCAAAATCAAAACAATCAGTGGACGTACCAGCGGGAGTACACAAATTGGAGGGGAAACCAGAGACAAGGTAGACCTTACCAAAGAAATGGAGATGGTAGATGGAATAACGGCAGGGACTATCGCCAAGAAAATAGGGGAGATTATCGGAACAACTGGGACGAGCGATATATTGAATCACGTAAATACTTGGATCAATTAAGTACCGAAGAAGCGGAGAAAGAGAAGTGGGGGCGTGCCATGGCAAACCGACAGAGCCCAGACCATCACCATGAAGAAGAGAAGAGACCAGCCGACAAACCAAAACAGAAAAATAATCGAGGAAATTCGCGGGACGAAGTTTCGGGCAAGGGCCTGGAAATATGGTAGCAGGAGGAGAAGAAGACGGTAGGAGAAGAAGATGGAAGAAGAAGAAGGAGAAGGGAACCATTTGATGACTAGGAAAGATGATGTGTGCAGAATCTGTATTGCAAAAATTTTATTTTGAGAGCCAACACTCAAATCTACGGGGAGCGCCAGAGTACGCACTTTGTTTGTAAACAACAAGCAGCTGAAACGACAGGAGTGGCAATCACTTGAGGAGAAGGGGGAGACCTAGTGAGGAAGTATGAATGACATTCCGGCGTGAAGGAGAGCACACTAATTGAGTCAGAGGGGCGTATACTCGAGCAGCTGAGCGAGTTATTAAAGAGATGTGTTGTTACTACAGTGGATTTTGTTTTTGAAATCCAAACCAATAAATCGCTTCGAATTTCAAAACCTTGCTGTGGATAAATGAACCCTTATTGATCTACAATAAATAAGTATTCATATTTATTATTATTATTACTACGGCCCAGGCAGTACTTGAGGAAGTCGACATGGATAAAGGGAGGCCAGCATTTAGTAATGATTGCAACAGGAGCAGAGCTGGTAGCTATTCTTGGGGGACGGCTAGAATTAGTCGGGTTCAAGGCCAAATTGAGCAACTACTATACCAAAATTGGAAGTATAAAGGAAGGATCACGAGTCACTTGCAACGAACATACGATTGAATCAGCCAATCACAAGAGACCAAGCCATGACCACGCGGTGGACAGCGTCAGTAGTAAAAAGCCCGCGGAATTGATTATCTAAAGAACCGCCGAACGGACTGATCTCCGCATGAGTGCATTGAGACGTTTGATTTATTTGAAGAAGAATGACACTAGTCCCATATTTGTGAGACAAAAACTCTGGAAATTTTTATCCGGTTCCACCCCAATCCTCCGTCCCCTGTCAGTTTCTAATAAATAGTTTGGCATAACGCTACTCTAAGTCATTCTTTGTGGTGACTTGAGAGGCTTACTTCACACCAGTTTGTATCGTGATTTTTACGCTCTGAATTTGGTTAAGTTATTTTATTTGTGAGCTCTGAGGAGCTAAATTCACATCAGTGGTAATATCGAATTTTAAAGCTCTAGTACATTTCATCTGAAATCAACTTTATATTTGTGAGCTAAATATTTCACGCCAGTGCGTGGTAACTTGTAACATTTACTTAAAGACGACCATTTCAGCTCTGAGGGGCAAGTCTTGTAACACCCTAATTAGCGCTCACCGGAGCGAAGGTCAACAGTACAGTACGGAAATACCGAGCAAGATAGCGACTGCCCGTGCAGCCAAGATCTTAAACTTGTTATCGAGCCAGTGACGTGGTCTCGAGGTGTATATTTTATGTACAAATTGCAGTGTATTTTTTATGTGTTTTATTGTGCGTGTGTGCGAGATATCTAGGGCCAGTCTTCGCAATTAATCGCATTAGGACAATTGTGGGCGAATTGAGTAACCTGCAAGCGATTATAGATAGGTCAAATAATTAACATTGAACTTTTCTGCCAAGGAGTCGATACAAAGATGATCAGCACGTGGTTTGGAGTTGGGATGATCTTCAACAATTCAACGCAGACGACCACGATGGAGTGCTAATTTGTCCATAGGGGCAATGGGCTGAGGAGGATGTCCTTAGTTCCACAAGCAAATCGGTGATGTACAAAAATTGGATTATTTCAATTATGTAGTTAGATTTGGCCGGGGAACTTTTGTAAATAGTCATGTTTCTTTTCTTGTTGTTTAGAGTTTTTATTGCACCGACACTAATGTTTTAAATGTCCGTTGGCGCGTGGCCAAAGTGTTTGTTAGATATTTGCTTTTCTTTGAGTCATATGTAATGTGCGCGGCGTGCGTGCGTGATTTTTATCCTTGCAAATGCGGAACCCGTTACATTCGATAAATGGTGCTTTATTAACGTAATATTTGAAACAGGTTATTATTCATATTAGGGTTGCCAAGCGCACCAACTTAAAAGTAATTTTTAGAACACCTTCGTTCTGATTCTGATAGATTTTTTTTGAGTCCTTTTCAGGTTGACTAGTCACGGCATAGAACGGTGGCGCCAGCATGTGGAAATTATTTGTGTCTTTTTATTTCAGGGTCTGTCAAAACCCATACGTGTGGCTGTGTGTGTTACTGTGTCAAGTGTGTGTTGATTCTACGTGAGGAGGGGGTAGAGGTCCTACCGCTCTCATATTTTGCTGCTGTTGTATTTTTTTTGATGGAAAGACAGGGTGCTCTAGGGAGACCGCTGTTTCTTGTCCATATTATTCTGACACACACACACGTATTATTGTGCTTTGGGGCACACTTCTTCGAGGTTCGACCCCATGCCCTGGGAGGTCGAGGTTATTGACACGTGGGTTGACAGATATGCAGAGTTCCACAAATCGCCCGTTTTGCCTGGTGACTTATTTTTGATAGGCAGTCCTGATTGTCCGACTGACCCCTGAAAGCTTTCATGTAGCAAACCTGTTCATTGTGATGGTTATTTTTAAGCCATAATTAATTGGGGAGTTCGCCATGTGTGTAACGGCTTATTGTACGTTGTATGGGTAAAATATTGTATTATTAACGTAAATGTTGGCTGTGTGCCTATTGCTTTGTTTATGACTCGATTCATGTAATTTTATTTTGTGTGTCACACCCGTGTGATGTAGTGGTAGAGTACTTGTAAATTTTGACGGCGGTCATATGTGTATTTTTTATTGGTCACGTGTTAATGTACTTGTGTTGATTTGTGTGAGAAGTCCTAAGTTTTTAGGCAGTAAATGTTGCTACGGCAATTCGATTCCAATTTCACACGGAAATTGTGTGTTTGTTTATATTAGATTTAGGAAATGTCGGTTTTAATTTTAAGTATTGTAGTTGTGTTCCCCCGTGTCGGTCTAGCTCTAAGAAATGTGGATTCGTTGTCTGAATGATCATTCTGGATGATGACGAATCACGCATTCATTGTACACTACGTGATGCATGTAGAACGGCACACGCACATATATGGTCACTTTTGTTATTTTTATCTTAGGGACACTTGGTCCAGGTAATTAATCACTCCAGAGATTTTGGCCTAGTTTTTGGCATTTGTATTAAGTGGGAGTCAGATGGGAGTTTTTGTTGTTATTTGTTGAGTGTAAATATGGTGATTTGTTTATTAAATTCATTTGTTTTAACCCTGGCTTCACTCTTTCCTGCATGTTATTTTGTTATATGTTACCCTGCAAGTTAATGAAGCGCCTTGACAACAACTTACGATATGAACCGTTACACCCCCCGAAACTGAGTCTCATATGCTTCTTTGCAAGGGTTCAATATATATATTTTGTGCCCGCCAGACAAGGATGTCGGAAGACGGCTTGACCGCAACGGCCCCTCGACACCCCCATCCGCCGAACCCACAACCCTAAAAGGATCAGATGTGCATTCTCAAATCAGTCCGCACGGGACTAGTTACCTCAGGGTCGATCGGTGTTAGTGAGATGTGGAAATGTTATGAACTGACCCAAGAAAGCACATCAAAACAACAAGAAAAGGAAGAAGTCCAGTCTTAAGTTACCTTCTTTGTTTATTCAGAAACAGCACCCTAACCTACTTCTGAGGGTAAGAATCGGATAAGCCGCTAACCTGAATACATGATGAATAGTCCCTAAATGACGTTAAGTTACCCTCTTGAAGTCCTATTGTACAACAAAACAAAAAAACAGCAATCTAAGGGAATAATACGTAAGTTCGGCCCTAAGCAATTACAATGAGAAAATTTAATTAAAGCAAAACAATGTGTATGAAACTAGGCTATGATGGTTTTATCCCTGACATTTAACGTTAAGGTTATGTTCTGATTTGATCCTATCGGAAAGTTAATCATAGACGTGACGCGCCTATGCAGAAAAAAAACTATCACACAATTGGTTCACTAGAAAAAAACATCAGTAACAAATGGGAACACAAGTCAACAAACCATAAACACAAAATAGAGTACACTTTTATATTCAACATCCTCCCTACACAAATCGTCGACTCTTTTTAGACGATTGTCATCTGAATGCATGTCAATGTAGGTTGGCAACAGCGCGAACACCGTCATATCTGACGTTGCATTTGCAATCCATTTCCGTGGATTCGCCTAGAAATTACATTCGAAGATTCAAGGAGTGTCAGCTTGATCTAATTGTATTTAGAAGCATCACCCTCAGGTGAAAAATCGAAGATCGAATCATGACAACAACCACAACAACATACGAACAATTACATTATTCAAAAAAACTGAAGTTCAAAACTATTTAATTATTTATTTAATTATTAATTATTTATTGCTTTCAAAATAAAACTATTTCATTATTATTATTATTTATTATTATTATTTATTATTTATTTATTTATTACTAGCAGTAGTACCCAGCTTCACCCGGTGGAATGATGATAATATTTCAGTCTCCTTAACACTCAACGTCATTGATGAAGATGATACTGACGACGACTGCTATTGAACGGGTATAATAAACTTACACTCTAATAGAAATACATATTTTTAAATTACCGGCGAGGAAGACTGTGGTGTTGCCTAGTAGTATAATGGGCGTAACATCTAGGTCATTTTCCCTTTTGATGTGGATGACAATGAAGACTACTACTACTGAACGGGTATATCAACCTTACAAACTAATGCAAATACATATTTTTATAATCACAGGCTAGGTAGACTCTGGTGTTGCTTAGTAGTATAATAGACGTAACATCTAGGTCATTTGCCCTTTTGATGAGGATGATAATGAAGACGACTACTACTGAACGGGTATATCAAACTTACAAACTAATGAAAATACACATTTTAAAATCACAGGCGATGAAGACTGTTGTGTTACTTAGTAGTATAATGGACGTAACATCTAGGTCATTTGCCCTTTTGATGAGGATGATAATGAAGACGACTACTACTGAACGGGTATATCAAACTTACAAACTAATGCAAATACATATTTTAAAATCACAGGCGATGAAGACTGTGGTGTTACTTAGTAGTATAATGGACGTAACATCTAGGTCATTTGCCCTTTTGATGAGGATGATAATGAAGACGACTACTACTGAACGGGTATATCAAACTTACAAACTAATGAAAATACACATTTTAAAATCACAGGCGATGAAGACTGTGGTGTTACTTAGTAGTATAATGGACGTAACATTTAGACTATTTGCCCTTTTGATGAGGATGATAATGAAAACTACTGTTGAATTGACACGACAAACTTACAAACTACCGTGATAGAAAGAAATATTTCAAAATTCACAGGCGATGATGACTTATTGTGTGTGGTGATTAGTGGTATAATGGGCGTAACATCTAGGTCATTTGCCCTTACAATAATAATAAGGTAATGAAAAATTACTACTAAACGAACATGGTGTAATTTTAAATCTGATATAGGCAATTCAGATTTCTACCTTCGATGTCTTCCAAAGTCTGAACGTTATTTTCTGGCTTAGGCCTATACTCGATGCGTGTAGTGAAAGAACTTATCGAGTACTGCTCGGGTCCAAGCTGCAAGAATCGCAGATGATGACGATATATGATGACAGACGTTCGGGGGGGGGGGGGGGGGGGTTCCCGGTCCTATTCACATTGACCGGCGAATCACTCATTCTTTCATAACACTACAGTGGTTTGAGCAAAGACCCTGTATGAACATCAGCATAGTCAGCAATACCAGGTAACACGGCGGGGTCTGGACATTTCTCTCATGTCAACTCGCGATGAATCAGCAAGCTATTCTCACACATTTGGCCCCCTCCTCCCCCCTCCACCCACCAGGGTCTCTCAACTTGTGGAAAGTGGGTTCGCGACCACGGGACCTCAGCTGAGTCCAGCATTGCTTCTACTTACTGGTGCCGGGCTCCTTTCAGTTCTCTTTCCTGCCAGTCTCCCTTGGTCAAACTCTTGTTCTCTTCCGACCCCGATGGTATCAGGGTATCCGAGGCCTAGCGACTCTTTCACTGTCCCGCCTTAATTGGCCCTTGTCTAATCATTCCTGATAGCCTCATTCTTCGAGGTGTCAGCCTTCTTTTTCTTTTCTTAATATCTCATGTCTTCTGCTCAAGACCCTCAAGGAGGCAGGGTGTGTGTAGCCCCACCACTTCTGGTGAACCCTGGATAGTGCTACATCCTCAAGGGCTCATGGCTGGTGAGTTCGGGAGCTGGCAACCCTGAGGGATTCCTGAGCGGGTCCGGTTTCACCCCTTTTTTCCATTGCCTTTGGGACGGACCCTGTCCTCTTTCCGGGAATGGAGTGGTCTGTCCGCAATTTCAAGCAGACAATGTTACTCGCAGGGTACCAAAGGGTAAGTATGCAAATTTTGGTTCTGAACGGTGAAACGGTGTAGATTTGTGCCAAAGGGCCTGAATGCAGGAAATGGGGTGGTCTGTCCGAAATTTTAAGTGGACAGTGTTATTCACAGGGTTACATAGGGTAAGTATACAAATTTTGGTTGAGATCGGTGAAACGGTGTAGATTTGGGCCAAAGGGCCTAAATGCAGGGAATGGGGTGATCTGTCCGCAATTTCAAGTGGACAGGGTTACCCGCAGGGTTCGAAAGGGTAAGTATACAAATTTTGGTCCGGATCGGTGAAACGATATAGATTTTTGCCAAAGGACCTAAATGCAGGAAATGGGGTGGCCTGTCCGAAATTTTAGGTGGACAGTGATATTCACAGAGTTACAAAGGGTAAGTATACACATTTTGGTTCAGATCGGTGAAAAGGTGTAGATTTGAGCCAAGGGGCCTAAATGCAGGGAATGGAGTTGTCTGTCCGCAATTTCAAGCAAACAGTGTTACTCGCAGGGTACCAAAGGGTAAGTATACAAATTTTGGTTCTGATCGGTGAAACAGTGTGGATTTGGGTCAAAGGGCCTAAATGCAGAGAATGGGGTGGTCTGTCCGAAATTTCAAGTGGACAGTGTTATTCACAGGGTTACAAAGGGTAAGTATACAAATTTTGGTTGAGATCGGTGAAACGGTGTAGATTTGGGCCAAAGGGCCTAAATGCAGGGAATGGGGTGGTCTGTCGGAAATTTCAAGTGGACAGGGTTACCCGCAGGGTTCCGAAGGGTAAGTATACAAATTTTGGTTCAGATCGGTGAAACGGTGTGGGTTTGTATACATAAGAGACAGACAGACAGACAGACAGACAAACATTGAGCTTTATATATATAGATTATTATTTATTATTTATTATTATTATGAAGTGTATTTAATATTGTCATTAGACACGAAGAACAGAATCGGACCCATTAATAAACTCTCACTTCGAGAAGCATCAGTCATCTCGATTCTACAGCATCATCAAAAATCTTCATATGAGCATCACCGCTCAACTTCAATACACGCCAGTCACAGCTGGACTCGTGTTTACAAATACCAATACGTGTGGTCACCCAACACACACCTTATAGAACGGTCGACAGTGGTATAAACATCACCTGTCACCTAATTAACATCACCATGAGCGATAATGCATCGTCTTCATGTGGAACAAATTACCCAATCACAATCTAACACGTTGCCCTGGTCTGATACATCTTCGGTCTGTACAAAATTAAGTTAATCGCTGCCCAGAACAGCTGTTACAGCTCTTAAATAATGGTTTCAATCTAATACAAGTTACATTTTACTTAACAAATTTATTAACCTTATGGGAGTGTAAGTTCATTGCGAAAATACTGCTGTGCAGTTCTACGCTAAGTGTAGTATTGAGTTTGTGTGTGCCTTTGGTTGTTGTATAAAGTGACAAGTGAATGACGCATTTGCCTGCGCTCGGTATCTTCGAGTGTCTGCTACAGCTTTCAAGGTCCCAATACACTCTCCCGCTGACAAACAATTGAGCTCAGATGCTCAGACGCTCACCGCTTGCTTTGTAATCAGTTCTAAATCCACACATTCAGATGTACGATTGTGATAACGCCACATTTCTGGCATAACAAAAGAATAACGTTGTATTCCAGGTAGACCAAAGATATAGATACTGTGTGTCACTCTTCTGCAGTGACTTGAATATATTAAAATGATACGTAGGAGGTATTAAAAATGCTTAAATAAATTATACTGCAGTCATTCCGTCGTGTCTATCGACTGCCATACCTTCCCACGGATCGTGTGTTCGAGAATAACACACTTCCACCTTACTTGAGTACATGAAGTTACATTTGCGGCGTTCTTCTCCAATTTATGCATAGTGCTCCCAATGCCTTTCTTAATCAATATATTTACAAATTGCCATGGAGAAATAGACCGACAGGAAATAATAGTTAATCACATAACTACCAGAAAAACAAATCCTGCCTATAACCAACTGTGTGAATACGTGCGGCCAATATCTTATGCTAATTATCCACCACAATTCTACCGTACATAAATGGTTTTATTTGACTTACTCGTTCATGGTTGGTTGTATGAGATGGATGGCTCTCGGTTTGAACCTGGTCCTCGGTTCACTCACCGACCTTAACCATCGTTTCTTTCTCCTCATGGTATTATTTGGCATCGGCTCTTCCCATGGTTGAATGGTTTATTCGGACATTTCTCCTGCCATAAGGATGGCGGTAGCTTCCGTGTAGTTATAGGTCCCCATGATGGTAGTAGTATTACACGTTGTAGAAGCCTGAATCACTGATTTTATCGGAACAATAATTGTAAAATTTCCACTGATTCTAAACTGTGCGGATATTCAAAATTGCCTTTCTATTTCCGCCACTGACTTTATTGACGCATCTGCATCATATTAAACAGACTTTACTACTTTTCTCACTCCACAATTACATGAGTTTGATAAAAGCACTTCAAAATTTTGACAATTTACAGTTTGACTAGTCACGAATAACAGTTTCAATGCACTTTCCACATATAAAAGTCTGTTCGATAATAGTAATATTAATGGACTACCTGTCCTTACCCTGTTCATTACCCGAAATCCAGTTGCGGCGGTTTTCACTCACACACGACATGACACAGTACTGTCCAGGTAATGGCGACCAGTGCTTCTTCCTCTTCATGGTCGGGCACCGCGTGAGTCGTTTCCTGACTATGTAAATTAACCGTTTATAACCCAGCATATCATTTACACAACCAGCATTCTCGAAAATTATAGAAAAAAAATCATTGGAGTGCCCTTGTTGTCTGAATTGTCCTGTGGTTCATAATCTCACTATTAAATAAATATGTTACTTCAGCTGGCGACTTCCCCTGGTAGGTTGGTGTTCCATGGTTGGACGTGCGGTTGAGCTTCTTTGGGATTTTTTTTTCTCGGCAATCAATTTTCGATGAGCCGGAAATGGTCATGGGGTCATGAGCCTTTCGGTCTATATATATATATATATATATATATATATATATATATATATATGTGTGTGTGTGTGTGTGTGTGTGTGTATGTATATAAATGGAAAATAAATATTAAAACAAAATAAAAATCAATAATTATAATTCAAATATTCGCCGTAAATATAAAAAAGTTGAGGAAAAAAACATACCTTTTGCATGCAGTCTTGTATTGAAATACAATCTGTATAGGCTCTATGTTGTGAATAACAATTAATACGTCTCAAAGATAATCTGTGATGGATTTGCCGTCCGATTTGTGTGACATATCACATTAATGTAATATCTAGAGTATTTAATAAATATCATAAATTAAATGAAATGAAATTCTTATTATCAGAAGCAGCACAGGATTGTGTTCAACGTACTGCAGTACATTCTGAGCGTCAGCACTACAGCAGACGGGAATGTGCCTGGAACATTCCATTCGTTGGTAATTACAGCTCTAGCTCCAGCTCTGTAATCATTTCGGCTCGAAAGACCTTCACCATTGTAACTGAGGCAATTATCATCATCATCCTTGTCAGTGAATGGCGCGGCGGTCGCGGTCCTGCATCACCCATCGCATATTACTGCTATAACCTAGAACTGCACCTGGTTCCTCTGCTTCCTTCCTCAATAGCCTCTAGTGTCACAGTGTATGTGGCATTCTATCCCGTCCCCTAGCAGTAGTCACGCCTCCCAGGTATGTGTTGATAAACTGGCCAAGCTTATTTATCTCGGGGCTCATGATGAAGGTGCTCCAAGCCCTCAAAGTGAATTATCAACAAGCACGTTATTATTTTATCTTTACACTAGCAGTAGTACCCGGCTTCGCCCGGTGGAATGATGATAATATTTCAGTCTCCTTAACACTCAACGTCATTGATGAAGATGATACTGACGACGACTGCTATTGAACGGGTATAATAAACTTACACTCTAATAGAAATACATATTTTTAAATTACCGGCGAGGAAGACTGTGGTGTTGCCTAGTAGTATAATGGGCGTAACATCTAGGTCATTTTCCCTTTTGATGTGGATGACAATGAAGACTACTACTACTGAACGGGTATATCAACCTTACAAACTAATGCAAATACATATTTTTAAAATCACAGGCTAGGTAGACTCTGGTGTTGCTTAGTAGTATAATAGACGTAACATCTAGGTCATTTGCCCTTTTGATGAGGATGATAATGAAGACGACTACTACTGAACGGGTATATCAAACTTACAAACTAATGAAAATACACATTTTAAAATCACAGGCGATGAAGACTGTTGTGTTACTTAGTAGTATAATGGACGTAACATCTAGGTCATTTGCCCTTTTGATGAGGATGATAATGAAGACGACTACTACTGAACGGGTATATCAAACTTACAAACTAATGCAAATACATATTTTAAAATCACAGGCGATGAACACTGTGGTGTTACTTAGTAGTATAATGGACGTAACATCTAGGTCATTTGCCCTTTTGATGAGGATGATAATGAAGACGACTACTACTGAACGGGTATATCAAACTTACAAACTAATGAAAATACACATTTTAAAATCACAGGCGATGAAGACTGTGGTGTTACTTAGTAGTATAATGGACGTAACATTTAGGCCATTTGCCCTTTTGATGAGGATGATAATGAAAACTACTGTTGAATTGACACGACAAACTTACAAACTACCGTGATAGAAAGAAATATTTCAAAATTCACAGGCGATGAAGACTTATTGTGTGTAGTGATTAGTGGTATAATGGGCGTAACATCTAGGTCATTTGCCCTTATGATAATAATAAGGTAATGAAAAATGACTACTAAACGAACATGGTGTAATTTTAAATCTGATATAGGCAATTCAGATTTCTACCTTCGATGTCTTCCAAAGTCTGAACGTTATTTTCTGGCTTAGGCCTATACTCGATGCGTGTAGTGAAAGAACTTATCGAGTACTGCTCGGGTCCAAGCTGCACGAATCGCAGATGATAACGATATATGATGACAGACGTTCGGGGGGGGGGGTCCCGGTCCTATTCACATTGACCGGCGAATCACTCATTCTTTCATAACACTACAGTGGTTTGAGCAAAGACCCTGTATGAACATCAGCATAGTCAGCAATACCAGGTAACACGGCGGGGTCTGGACATTTCTCTCATGTCAACTCGCGATGAATCAGCAAGCTATTCTCACACATTTGGCCCCCTCCTCCCCCCTCCACCCACCAGGGTCTCTCAACTTGTGGAAAGTGGGTTCGCGACCACGGGACCTCAGCTGAGTCCGGCATTGCTTCTACTTACTGGTGCCGGGCTCCTTTCAGTTCTCTTTCCTGCCAGTCTCCCTTGGTCAAACTCTTGTTCTCTTCCGACCCCGATGGTATCAGGGTATCCGAGGCCTAGCGACTCTTTCACTGTCCCGCCTTAATTGGCCCTTGTCTAATCATTCCTGATAGCCTCATTCTTCGAGGTGTCAGCCTTCTTTTTCTTTTCTTAATATCTCATGTCTTCTGCTCAAGACCCTCAAGGAGGCAGGGTGTGTGTAGCCCCACCACTTCTGGTGAACCCTGGATAGTGCTACAACCTCAAGGGCTCATGGCTGGTGAGTTCGGGAGCTGGCAACCCTGAGGGTTTCCTGAGCGGGTCCAGTTTCACCCCTTTTTTCCATTGCCTTTGGGACGGACCCTGTCCTCTTTCCGGGAATGGAGTGGTCTGTCCGCAATTTCAAGCAGACAATGTTACTCGCAGGGTACCAAAGGGTAAGTATGCAAATTTTGGTTCTGAACGGTGAAACGGTGTAGATTTGTGCCAAAGGGCCTGAATGCAGGAAATGGGGTGGTCTGTCCGAAATTTTAAGTGGACAGTGTTATTCACAGGGTTACATAGGGTAAGTATACAAATTTTGGTTGAGATCGGTGAAACGGTGTAGATTTGGGCCAAAGGGCCTAAATGCAGGGAATGGGGTGATCTGTCCGCAATTTCAAGTGGACAGGGTTACCCGCAGGGTTCGAAAGGGTAAGTATACAAATTTTGGTCCGGATCGGTGAAACGATATAGATTTTTGCCAAAGGACCTAAATGCAGGAAATGGGGTGGCCTGTCCGAAATTTTAGGTGGACAGTGATATTCACAGAGTTACAAAGGGTAAGTATACACATTTTGGTTCAGATCGGTGAAAAGGTGTAGATTTGAGCCAAGGGGCCTAAATGCAGGGAATGGAGTTGTCTGTCCGCAATTTCAAGCAAACAGTGTTACTCGCAGGGTACCAAAGGGTAAGTATACAAATTTTGGTTCTGATCGGTGAAACAGTGTGGATTTGGGTCAAAGGGCCTAAATGCAGAGAATGGGGTGGTCTGTCCGAAATTTCAAGTGGACAGTGTTATTCACAGGGTTACATAGGGTAAGTATACAAATTTTGGTTGTGATCGGTGAAACGGTGTAGATTTGGGCCAAAGGGCCTAAATGCAGGGAATGGGGTGGTCTGTCGGAAATTTCAAGTGGACAGGGTTACCCGCAGGGTTCCGAAGGGTAAGTATACAAATTTTGGTTCAGATCGGTGAAACGGTGTGGATTTGTATACATAACAGACAGACAGACAGACAGACAGACAGACAAACATTGAGCTTTATATATATAGATAGAAGATAGATGATATGAACATAGGAAAATGAACTTTACAAGATTGTTATGCGGGGCTGCATAGCCACATACGGCAGGGGGCGTGTATAATATGGAAGAGAACAACATTCACACTTAGCTGATTTTTAGGCCTTGTGACGATATGTGTTTGTTGTTGTTGTTGTTCTTAATTCAGTTAGAGGCTTTGCGACATCGTAGTCGTTAGCCCCGTGTACTTGGGTGTGTGAAGAATTTGTCTCAAATGCTGTGTTATTGTGATATCTGTACTAGTGTGATGGGATTTGGGTAGGAGGCGGCCATGGCCTTAAGTTAGGTACCATCCCGGCATTTTCCTGGAGTAGATGTGGGAAACCACGGAAAACCTCTTCTAGAATGACTGAGATGGGAATCGAATCTACCTCTTCCCAGATTTGCCACACGGGACTGAGTTTAACCCGTTCCAGCCCTCAGACAAGAAATAAATTCCTTGACAGAGCCGGGAATCGAATCCGGGACTCAGCGGTGATAGCCGCTTCGCAACGAGGCAGATGTGTGCTCGCATACGAAAGTGTGAGAAATATTTAAGTAATTGATGTTGATTCTCTTGGGGCTTTTCCACATCGTGGTCGTGTAGGCCCGTGCACATGGGTTTGTGTAGAATTTGTCTGATAACCTGTGTTACTCAGGCATCTATACCAGTGTGAGTATTTGAATTTGAGATAGGATTTGGGTAGGATGTGGCTGTGACCTTAAGTAAGCTACCATCCCGGCATTTGCTTGCAGTAGAATTGGAGAAATCATGGAAGACCACTTCTAAGATGGATAATATACAGTAGTAGCAATAGCGACAGCTGTGCGCGCCAAGGCAAATAGTCGACCTTCCTCACCGGGGTGATGGTACTCTGCCTCACGAGGCTGAGTGCACCCCGTCACAGATCTCATTCCATAATTAAACTTTTTGGCAGGGCCGGGAATCGAACTGAACCTCAGGGGTGGCAGGCAGAAATGCTCCGAGCTGGTCTCATATACGGAACGAAAGACAAGCAAGAGATGGAGAAGCTGCGTGTCCCTTCAGTGGAAGGTGTCTCAACAAAGTGGATGTGACGGGAAACAAATTGGTTTTATATTAGCTGAGAGTGGCCTCGCTCATCTTCACGTTGAAACGTCTTTCGCAGAAGCAAAATTCATAAGAAAAACGTAGAGTGAGTTTGATATTGTTAATTGAATTTAGGGGCTTGGGACATCTTGGTTATTAGCCCCATGTCTGATAACTTTTTGATTTTTCATTTGAGGAGCTTGGATATCGTGGTAATTCATCCCCGTGTACTTGGGTGTGTGTTAAGTTTTGTCTTGATAACTTACGTTACTCCGAGGGCTGTATTGTTGTTTGACACTTTAGTCTTTTGACTGGTTTCATGCAGCTCTCCATGCCTCCCTGTCCTGAGTTGTTCATCTCTACATAGCTATCACACCCTACATCCGAGGCAATCTGTTTAACAAATTCTAACCTTGGTCTATCCCTACAGTTCTTGTCTTCGACCCTTCCTTCTATAACTAAGCTTGCTATTCCTGGGTGTCTTAGTATGTCGGGCACGAACAGTGACGAAAGGAGAATCGGCTTCACTCGGCTCCAAACAGCACAGCTCGGCTAGGTCACGAACCAACGCTATATAGAACGAGCGCGACCAGAGTCCCCTCACCGCACTGTGTCGGAGAGGATCTCCCCAACCCCAACACACCCCCGCTCCTTTGTTTACCTTCCTGATGGTCTGTGGCCTTGGGGTGAATGACCTGGTTCATGACCTTGGAGTGAATGACCTGTGATTACCCCCCCCCCCCAATTTACATAAATGACGGTATTTGAGTCGTCAGCCTTATAGCGTCCCTACTATGATACAAATGGAACTTCCAGTTATACGCAATCAAATGCAACACGACGTTATATTGGAGAACAGTTGAATATATCAGGAATAATTTGTAGGTGACTACGGAGAAAAGTAGGTTAATTTGAATGGGGTCCCGGGAGTCGTCACAGATTATATTCGACATTCAGCATGCTGACCATGATTTAAACTAACGGTTAGGAGGATTCTAATTGTTGTCGAAGATGTAGTTGGACGAGTGAAACAGTGACCTGAGGGAACTCTCACAACTCACCGAAATGGAAGTGAGAAGACGTTACATGATGATTCTGAGATTGTTCGAGTTCAATCAGAGGGCAACACAACGCCGTTACGAGAGACCTAAAGAAGCAGGGTGTTCTAGGAAACCAGGAGGGCCTTCACATCGAGTCTACGCCAAGCAGGACGTATAATTTCTGTTATAATATTGTATGAAAATCCCTTCCTTGTGTGACTGAAGTCCATTTATATTTTTTCTTCGATATCTGAACTCAGTTGCATTTATGTGCTTGTCAAAGTGTTTAACATAACTAACCAATTACAAAAGCTTGCCAAGTAAATAGGGAATTTGAAAAGTGATGGTTAATAACAGAACAGTCCAGAACGCAATCAATTTAATACCTCGCAACGATACAAATTAACGGTTCAACGGTTTCAAACTTATACACATAAAAAGTACTAACAAAAAATCGCAACCCTTAAGAAGTGTAATAAACTTAATTGGTTAGACTAGTTACAAAGTTTAATTATAAACTTCTGTAGCTTAATAATTGTAAATACTGTTGTTTACATATCCACTGAACCTAAATTAAGCCTAATTGAAGTTGGCTTGAATTATTGAACTAGTCATTGAACTTAGGTCCCATTTTGTGAGAATTGGTTTATTACGTTTATAAAGGAAACTAATTGCAATTCCCCGTCCAACACACTCGTGGTGACCGACTGACAAGCGGCGGAGTGGTAGCCGTGCATCTCAACTAAGCCTGGAGTTATTTACAGTTAATAAGTCCTACACTATTCAATTACACTGATCACAAATATATTACAAATATTTACTTTCACTGATACAGACTCTAACTTGGGTCCTGTAATGTCATCTTCCTCATATTTGAGATCACAGCACACATTTTCCCTTCAGTCCTTCTATGAAAATGAAAACCCACAGCCTGCTTCCAGTCTCCGGCCGGGTCAGGAATGGAATGAATGAAGTCCCCATCTAGCGGCGAGGATATGAACTGTGCCGGCTGCCGAGGCCTGACGCACTCCTCTGGGGCAATGATTAAATGAATGACAGATGAAATGAAATGATAGTGGAGAGTGTTGCTGGAATGAAATTTTGACAGGGAAAACCGGAGTACCCGGAGAGAAACCTGTCGGCCTACGTTTTCTCCAGCACAGATCTCACATGGAGTGACCGGGATTTGAACCACGGACCTAGCGGTGAGAGGCCGGCGTGCTGCCGCCTAAGCCACGGAGGCTTTCCCCTTCAGTCCTTCTATGGAATCGAATAAATAATCAAAATAAACAATTAATAATCAATGAAACTTACGTCAAGATTTTGCTCGTTTCAAATCACAGATTATTATTATTATTATTATTATTATTATTATTATTATTATTATTATTATTATTATTATTATTATCCACTATATCTACTCAAAGCAATATATCATTATTGATTTATAAATTCTCAGCTTTATTTAACATAGCCCCTATTAAGATGTTATTTTAGAGTTGGCAAACTCTAATATCCTTCCAACAATTATTAGTATTAACAGTTTCAATACGTATGAATTAATCCCACACCTCGAGATACTACGCTTGTTTGTTATTTTTAGACACCCTGTATTCGTCGCACATGGCACATCGCCGATACTCATAATTCATCGAAGTTTCAATTATATCACATTTCACTATACTCAACTCACCTGTCATGCAATCACCCATCATGACGTCAAATTTCAATAAACGGGGAACACGGAAAGAGCCTCCCCGAAGAGTGTGTGATTTGCATTCGGGCGTTCCCTGGGCAACGGTGATACACCGGCTGATCTTTCGAATCCAGAAGTAACATATATTATTATTATTATTATTATTATTAATGACATTTAAAAGTCGGGAAAGATTATTTTCAAAACCAAAATTTACCATCATATTTATAAACATAGAGGGTATGACATCTTGTAAACAACAGCTCTTACAAGAACTTTGTCAAACAACAAATTGTGATGCAATATGTGTACAGGAAACTCACAGGGACGTACACCAACTACGCCCTAGAATAGGCCTACATGGTAAGAAATTGGCCGTAGAGAGACCTCATGGACAATATGATAGTGCTATCTTCGTCGAGCCAGATCTCCAGATACTTTCAACATCAATTACTAAAGAAAATTTTATCAAATTAATCTCAGTAGAATTGAGCAATTCGGTTATAGTTTAATCTGTAAACATCCTAATGTAACATTCTCATTCATGCCACCTAGCAATCTCAATGATCCGAAAGTTTTTTTCTTCATTAGCGATTTCAATAGTCATAGCAGTATTTGGGGATATGCACAAGACGACGAGAGTGGAGAGTGTGTCTTAGAATGGGCTTAGGAGCACCATTTATCTCTTATCCATGATAGCAACCTCCCTTCCTTTTTTAATAGTGGTAGATGGAAGCGGGGTTATAATCCAGACCTAATTTTTGTGAGCGAGAAGATAGCACATCAGTGCGTGAAGTCTGTATGTGCCGCTACCCCGAATACACAGCATCGTCCAATAATGTGTCAACTGGTAGCTGCCATTAGACCCCAAGAGGTCTACTTTAAACGGAGATACAATTTTAAGAAAGCCAACTGGAAAAAATTCACCAACTTACTAGACGAGAAGATCAAACCACTAATTCCAATTCCAGAAGAATATCAACAGTTCAATAATATTATCCGTGAGTGTTCAAGAGCTGCAGTCCCTACAGGTTGCAGAACAAACTACTTACAAGGCCTAACTCAGGAAACCTCTGCTCTCCCGTCAGAGTATCATAACTTATTAGAAGGAAACCCTTTCCGCAATTCCACCATCACAAAGGGACAACAGGTGATTTCTTCCATTTCCGAAGCAAAACGGGCACAGTGGTTAAGGGTGATGGAAGATATTGACTTGAGCAGAAGTAGCCAAAAAGCTTTGCGATTACTTAAACGACTCAGTAGTGATCCTAATAAAACATCTACACATTCCAATGTTACAGCAAACCAAATTGCACATCAACTTCTACAAAATGGACGATCATCTAATCCGTGTCGACTTCAGAATAAAGGAATTGAGAGGGTACACTCTCTGTACCATTCACATTATCTGAGTTGAATACAGCAATAGATCAGTCTAAGAATGGTAAGGCTGCCGGCTTGGATGAATTTGTGTTGAGCAAGTAAAGCAATTTGGACCTGTTGCTAAACAATGGTTATTAGAACTGTACAATAACTGCATAAGCACCTGTGGAGGAAAGCTAGAGTAATTGCAATTCTCAAACCAGGAAAAGATCCAAACGGTCCGAAAAATTACAGACCTATCTCACTGTTGAGTTATCTATGCAAGATCCTAGAACGGATGATCCTTGAATGTCTTACAGCGATCATCGAACTTCTCCTCATTCCAGAGCAAGCTGGATTTCGTAAAGGGAAATGTTGTACATCACAGGTCCTCCATCTGACAAAATATATTGAAGATGGGTTTGAAAACCATAAAATCACAGGGGTGGCGTTTATCGATTTATTTGCTGCATATTATACAGTTAATCATCGTATAATGTTGCGCAAATTATATAACATGACAAAGGAAGTAGGTACAATAGGCCGAAGCTGGCGCAGGGGCTAATGCGCAAGATGGCCGCCATGCGCAACTCACCTATGTTATTCTTATGGAGGGAGAGTCATAGCTGGCGCAGGGGCTAATGTGCAAGACGGCCGCCACGCACAATGAGCTCAGGATTACGGATACCCTGAACCAACAGGATGATGCTATTAATATCATGTACGAGGGTGAAAAAGAAAGGCAAGAGGAAGGAGTTGTTACCTAGAGCATGAGATTTTATTTTTAAATAGTCATTTTATGATTTTCATATTTCTCACATGGTTATTTACAATTTTCAATTTCCTCTTTCAAAAAATTTCATTTCCAAGTTTTGCACATGAAAAATATTCAAAAGTTGATTTTACATTTCACTGTTATCACCTATTCGGCTCTCTCACACATATGGCGGGATATGCTTTACACACATACTTTAAGCCAACCAGAACGTTAAAATGGTAGAAACCGCCGTTAACAACACCGCAAGGGTTGTAGCCTTGTCTTACAGAGTTGTAGCCACTACTCTACATCCCCTCTGTGAGGGGCTTAACATCAACCAGTCAAAGCTTGAGTATGTCATGAAGCTGATACTCCAGTGAGTTAACTATAAATGCTATACGTAAACTCTTATCACAGGTGTATCAACAAGGTTTGCAAGCTTGAATGACGAATACACCTCAAAGGTCTACTCTCCCTTCGTAAAGGGCACCGCGCATTATAGTTAGGTTTAAATAAGTAAAAAGCTTTTGTGCCTCTCCTCTTTTCTCTGGCATTGAGACCATCGCTAGGGCTTAAACCTAGAGGTAGAGTTAACACACACACAGGCTTATGGAGAAATTAATCTCGCACCAGAGGCCTTTCATTCACACACAGGCTTATGGAGAACTTAATCTCACACGATAGGCCTTTCATTCACACACAGGCTTACAGAGAAATTAATCTTGTGCCATAGACCGTTTCATTTACTCACAGGCTTACGGAGAAATCAATCTCACGCTAGATACATTTTCATTCACACACAGACTTACGGAGAAATTAATCTCATGCCAGAGGTCTTTTTAATTATAAGTACAAGGCCTGAGTTTACGTACAGTGGGGTGGCCACCTCCTTTCCGCTCCTCATTCCACCACAACATCTGGATTAGATTAGATTTGATTTTTATTTACCCATTTGATCAATTACATGTATACAATACATTTTTTGATATAGGACACGTCAGGTAGGTTCCGTTGAATTCAATGAAGTTACGTGACACAGTACCAGACCATATCATTGCTTTTATCGCTTGACAGAGCTAGGTATTGAAGCATGAACCTCAGGTGTGAAAACTAACAACACAATTCACTACATTATGAGGTGGTCTTGATAAGTACTTTTTATGCATTACTTTGTTGACATGATATGTTTAACTTAACAATTTAAGAATATCTATGACTTTAGTCATTTTTTCAAGTTTTTCCGTATTGATTTTGATAAGTTATGTACTTGTCCACTATACAATACAAAATATCTTTTTATTTATACATTTTGATACATGTTTCGGCCCTGTGAGCCTTCTTCAGTCAAAATCAAAAAATTCTCCTAGATCATTCTAAAGGTTGGTCTCTCATAAAAAAAAATTGTAAATCAAATTTTACATCGTCAGGATGCTTAAAATACATGAAAATAAAATGCTTAAAGACATTAAAAGATTTAAAAACGCATGAAATTTTGAAACGTGGGCTCCATTCTTGTTAATCTATTTCCAAAACAAGGGACCTGGAACAATAAAATTACCTAACAATCTATGGTTCCTACTTGGAAACATGAAGAAATGTTGACTTTAGTTATGTAGAAAACTTACCCCATTGTACAAGCATCTTTAAAAAGGAAAGTAGAGATAGGATTCGAACGTTGTTTATTTAGAGCTTGGTCAAAATGTTTTCAACAACCTGTAAAACGAAAAACTAAATGAAAATGAAAAATTGAAAAATAGAAATTATAACAAAAACCCACGCATAAATGACCAATTAACAATTTAAGTATGGTCGACGGTTGTGTAATGACCATAAGCATGTGTAGCTATACCATCAGAGTCAATTACTCTTTTATCATCACGAGGACACATAGCAATTTTGTTTAGTTTTACAGATGATATGTTATAATGTTTAGAAGCAATAATGTTCATTGGTATTCGTTTTACCTCATTCTTCATGAGACAATCCTTATAATCTTGAAAACTTATACAATTTTTGACATCACCTCTGCTAATAACTTTAATCTTTTTTATTTCTAGTCCATCAATATTTAAAGCATACATTTTAGCTCTAAGTCCAGCAAATGCTTTAATAATACATCCACAAGCCTCATCTTTAAATTTTCCGAAAGTGTTCTTGTTTGATGAAGAGTAACATATGTGATTATTAGGATAATCAGATGTGTCCAGGTGCTCTAAAAATTTCAAATTGTCTTGATAAACATCTTGGGTGTTAACAAAATACATAAACGAGTCTGTGCCCATACGCATGAGTTAAAGATTTTGGATCCCATAATGGTGTAGCAGGAAATCACAGTGGTGGGAATACATAAGAGTTTTTGAAATATCCAGTATACACATTTCAATATATATAGGCTTATTGAATACAATGCTACGTTTAGCCATGTGGAAATCGGCTAGGTTAGGAAGATAATTTGTTCTGTCGATAAATGTTGGTTTAGCGATTAGCTTTTCATCCTTTTTGCTGTCAGTTACAAGACGTACTGCCCCCGTAAATTGAATTATATTGAGACCACGATGGCTGTATTGGCAAATATGAATAAAGTTATGGCTGTCATAGTTGTGACGTGTATATTCATGACGTAGGCGCGGATGACGTAGACTTCATTCAAGTAGGCTGGTTGAGCTGAGATTCTTGGTGACGTCATGAGTTTGTTCGAGAAAGATCTGAGATTTACGACGCAGTCGCAGGAAACAAGGTATTGTGCTAAGGAAGAAGTTACGCTATTGGAGGAGAGACTCGAACCAATGAACGATAGTTTGGAAGGAAGACGGAGATTGCTGAAACTACGATATTTGATTGCTTTTGGCATGCAGATTTGTGGAAATCTATTTTCAGTTATGGCATTGATTTGGAATTTTGAAGAAATTAATTTTGAGTTTTTGAAATTTGAAAATCCGTCAAGTATAGCCAAAATTAAAAAATTCGAGCAATGACGGAGCAACAGACTATGGAAGGGATGGATACGCCCCTTAAGAAGTTGATAAAAGGTCGTGCACAGGAGAGAGGAGCTCTCATATCTCTCATATCTCTCATACCGCTGATACCGCATATATATTTCAGATGTCATAGAGTCATTTTCGAGTGAATAAGTGAAGCAAGTTGTCTTTAGCGTGTGGTTAAAGCCCGGCGCATCGAACGAACACGGAGCAGTTCCATTTTACGCTGTTCGAAACTAGGTGAAGTTGTAACGCTCACATTAACGTTTCTACCAGATAAGATATAAAGAGTTAACTTCTGCCTTCATTATAATTCAATTGGGCAGTACAACATTGAGGTGTGTAGAAGATTTGAACAATTTCACAGTTATACTTTAAAAGATATTGGCATTTTAAGACTGCAGACAAAAGTGATTTTCTCGCCACTTGAGAAGCACTTTTAAAATTCCACAGTATACACTACGGCTGACACGTATATCGCAACCGTGATATTGGAGCATACGTTTGGTAATACAACGATACATTCTACTATGGATCATTATAATCTTGCAGTGCTTTCAATGATTATAACAGAAGTTGAGATGGAAGGCTAAGGCTTTAATGCAATTGGGACATATATCGATGGAGTGAAGTAACAGCATGGAACTTCGTTAATCGTCATTCTACAAAAGCGAGCATGTAGTGAACATCCAACTACACTCATGCATCGTGAATCCATCGCTGAATTATATCAAATGACAGTGGAAATATCATCATACTCCACGATTATGAATATTTCTGCGGAAATAACTGCAATAAACTTCATGGCGAATTACGACTGGAACTTCAGGGAACTTTCAAGAGAGGCCAGGGTGGACCCGGCTCATAAAGAAGAGTTTTGCCAGAAGGATGTCTTTCGTATACATGGAGCAGTGCAATTTCCGGAGAAGGAAGCAGTTCGATTCTCCGAGGACGCTGATTCCAGGTTCGAGGACGGAGCACATCTTCACGCTGGTGAAATGGAACCAACAGCAGTTTTCTTTGAAAACTTTCCTCTAGAACTTCAATCAACAGATAAGGTAGTCGTGAACGTTTCTTGTATTATTTGAGTCATGTAGCGATATCTGAGCAACCATTTTCCCATATTTTCTGTCCTATCTTTTGCCCCATTTTCTTGATGGATATTTCTGTACTCAGTACACTTCGATGATTTATGCCTTTTTCTTCAATTGTCGTTTGACATTATTATGTCATTGGCATACTTAAATAATTTTGGATCAGTTGAGACTGATCATTTAGATTCTTTCAGTAATTTGCATATTTTTGTAGTCACGATTTGACTGTAAAGTTAACGATTTGCTATGGCAGATTTGAATTCAGACAGCGTGTCAATTTTATTAAAGTAATTCTATTCAGTAAATTACTTTGACCAATTTTCTGTCATCCTCAAGAAAGAAGAATGATTAAATGATTTTAGAGCGTTAAAATCTAATACGTTATCGACGATCTTTGAAATACTAGTCGTCTTATGGACATGATTGCAACATAGACATTTATCATTGCATTATAGACAATTTTATGAAATATGAACTTTGATTACGATTTATTGAATACACTATTGTAATGAACATTTGATAGGAGTTTTTCCCAATTATAGATTGGAACAATAATGTTTGCATTCCACAGTCTAATTGTATTCTATTCGACTATTTATGCAGTTTAAATGAACTTTGATTGAAGATAGTATTTTTATACTACGTTACTTTGAAGATATTAATCTCAATTTTGATAGACCAGGGAGGAGTGTCTAATCGTATTTGCTATTAAATTTATTTGTGATTGGCAAATTTTTACTTCATATCGATTCATGAATGAAACCCACGAAGGTTAAATAATAACAGTCATTAATACAATTGATGAATATAAGAATTTTTGAAGAGGAACAATGGATGTATAATCGTTAGTTCAGTGGACCTGTAAAAGTCGCTGATGAGTAATGCCCTTGAATAATGAAGGAGATTCCCACAGTAATAAATGAAGTTGTTGAATTTATGAGTGGAGGTTTTTGTATGTAATTTGGAAGATTTTGATACCATATATATGAAGATATATGATGAATTCTGGGCCTATTGTTGAGCAATTTTGTGCGTTTTGAGCGAAGTATTTTTCCGCTGAATGTATTGTCCTGGTTCTTTGAAAGTTATTCATGTGAAGATACTGTTAAAGTTAACAAGAGTGTTAAATAATTTGAGATGAAGATTTTGAATGGAGGTTACCGTCACAAATATTAATAATTATTATTAAACCTTATTAAACCTGAATTTGACATTTAAATATAACTAACCTTCATTGGTTGATTATATCACCATGATTTGAGTAATTATCAACCGGATAAACGTGTGGTTTAATGTATTTCTTGTATAAATAATATAAACAATATAATTTTGTAAATATCTTTGATAACAATTTGTAATGAAAGGGATTAATAGAGGCGTGTATAAAATTTTTAATTGTCGTTTGACATTGTTATAAACAATTTATTATTGTTATAAATAATTAATGAACTTTTGTTATTAACATTTGGAGTTTTGTTTTTATACTCTAAACAACGCTAATTAAACAAGTGGATTGAACAATTAAATATGATTTGGGATTGTTGGAGTAATCCACTGGTGTTTGAATGGAGCATTTAAAGGATTTGCGTGATAATATTTCAGTTAAGATGTGGACATTTAACGTGTTTTGAAAGGAGAGCTAAGCTCTGATGTAACTCGCATATGCTAGGGTTGAACGGAGGGGTGAGTCCACTTTGACGATGCAGGTGCATTGCAGCTGGTCCGGACAACTGTATGATATAGGCCAAGGACGTCTCCATAATAGCCTTGTGGCTATAAATAAAATGTGATATGTATAAACACGCAAAACAATTGCCATATGTGTCTCGTCCCAAATCCCGTTTCCATTCCAAGTGCATTATTATTTTTACGTTATTTTGAGCTTGAGAAAGCTGAAAAATTGTATGTAGAGTATACCAGTCCTACAGGAGGACATGGTTATGTGGACAATGCCTTCTGATTGCCACGTGGATTTTGTTGTTTTATTTTTGTTAAATTCATTCTTTATGTGAAATAAATTGTTGTGCAGTTTAAAGTTTCTCGTCTTCGTTTTTGGTTCATTTTAAATATCATGGTGGAGGTTATTGTGAGGGCATACTTTAAGTGATCCAGTTGACAACCCATCCCCGAGATAAATTTAAAAGGTAAGTAAAAGGTAAGTATGAACCCCCGTATATTTTGGTGTGTTCCACAATAATTTCTTGTTAACTATTGTGCTCTAATCTCGATAGTATCTGTCAATGCCATTTTCATTGATGTAGCTGTGCCGGTGCGTTTGATTATTGGCAATCCGATTGAGGGGGCGGATATCTGACAGCCTACTATCCTGATAACGGGGACAGTAGGATTGGCGACCCTAAAACGTGGGGCACGATCAGCAAAACATTGGATTACCAAGTTATTGCAGTAGAATTGACACCGCAATTTTGGAGTGTTCGAATAACATTGGATTACCAAGTTATCGATGTCAAAGGAATTGTGAAGACTCAAATAAAGAGGTTGATTCTTTGTTAGATGTCTTAGCCAATTGTAGAATTTGAGAGTGTGATTATATAGGAATAAAATGTTGTGTTGTATTAGGAAAATTACACTCAGAAAAGATCAGATCTTATACAACTTGAGAGAGGTTAAATAGGCTGGAAACTTAGAAAAATCGCCTATGATCTGGAATCTTATTTTATTTGACCGGCTTATGACATGTGTAGTCATATTAAAGATAAAATTAAACTATTTGGATTGTAAATGTAAATTATTTGTGTTAGGATATTTTAAAATGAACCAAAGAAACTTGAACATGTGCTTGAGTTTATTTCAACATGAAGTGTCTACAAAGGTTAATCATAAAGTAATTATAAGTTAGATTTAAGACAGAAAATTGCTCAAAACTTATATATGGTGAAAGATGTTGCTCAGATGTTGTTATTTTGCTCTGTTTGATGTATGTCCCTAAGGCAGTTTATTATTGAAATATTATTGAAATGGCAGATGAAAGTATTAAGAAAATGTTGGAGGAGATGTCCAACAATATGAAGGAGATGGAAGCTAGGAATGCTAGTCGTATGAAGCAGATGATGGAGGAGAATTCTAGTAGTTTGTCTGCTAATTTGTTATTAGGCTGGATGAAAGTGTGAAGGAGATGGAAGCTAGGAATACTAGTCGAATGGAGGAGAATGCTAGTAATTTGTCTGCTAATTTGAAAGATAGCATGAATGAAAGTTTGAAAGTTCTTCAGACCAGTTCTGCAAACTTAGAAAATAATGTGTCGCGTTTACAGATCAGTACCCAGGGAATCGAGAATGCCGTGAGTGACATTCACAAAGATGTTTCTGATGTTAAATTTGATGTTTCTAAGGTACAGAAAGATCTTACCATGTTGAATCTTGATGTTGCTAATGTCCGGGGTGATATTTCATGTGCTAGAGCTGAAGTAATTGTTGTTAGGAATGATGTTGCTACTGTACAAGACAAAGTAGAGGAAATTCAAAGAGAGGTTAGAAATGCTCGAACTGATGTGTCAAAAGTCCAAGTTGACATCAATAATATTCATTCAGATGTTAATGATATACAAAGCGATATCAATAAAATACAAGTAGAAGTCAATACTGTTTTTGTAGACATTGCTAAAGTTCAGACTGATGTTAACAAAGTTAGGGAAGAAATTGAAACTTCAAAAACGCTTTGTACTCGTAACATTAGTGCATTAACAACTCGATTAGTTGACGAGTCTGTTAGGACAACAGCTTCTTTAGCTGGTTTAAAATACGATGTAGAGGTCATGAGAACCCAAGTATTAGATCACAATCGTTTACTTAAGGAAGACATTGAAGTAGATATCGCGGAAATGTTAACTGCAAATGTAATGGTTTGGAAAGATGAATGGAACAGGTCAAGTGGGGAACATGTCGATCAGATTCAGGAGCGAATTGAAAGAAAACTTGCCAGTACACAAGTAGACATTAATAATGAAGTAGTTCAGATTAGGAAAGACTTGAATGTAAGGATGGATTCGCTATCCGAAAAGCAGGTAGAGGATAGAACTCAAATAGGTCAGGACGTGCAAGCATTAAAAACTGCGTTAGAGGAACAGATTCATAAGGTTGTCTCTGATGTTAATGAAACTACGAGCAAACTGCAGAATTTGAAACTAGGAGAAGCTAGCATGATGGAAACCTATAAGGAAGAGTTGATTAGGAAAGTCATCACGGAAATCACAGACAAGGATATTGAAGGATTGACTGGTGAAGAGGATAGAAATTACGTAAGAAGATGTAACCTCGCTACAGAAGAGAGAGATATTAGTCCTGAGGAACGTATATCCAGATTCAGGGAAGAAGAAGAGGATAGAAATATTGAACCTGAATGGAAGTATCGTGATAGTGGGAAACATTATATGGATTCATATCCGAGAAATGTGACAGTCATCCGGAATTTTGAAGACAAACCTCAAAAATTTAGCAACACTGATAGTCTCACACCGATCGAATATATCAGGAATCTTAAAGACTATTTCATAGAAGCCCACATTCCTAGAGAGAGAGAGAGATGAGAATCGTAGAAAGATTTCTAGCTGGAGGACCCCTTGAGTGGTTTAGAGCATTTCGGTACACTTTCAGCAATTTTGACGAATTTGCAGAGGCACTGATAAAACGATTCTGGTCAATAGAAGCTCAGAATTCATTAAGAGCTGAGGTATACTCGAGGAAGTATTCAGGTACTCTTCCAACACGGTACGCTGATTTCTTCACGAGTCAGTTATCACGCTTGAGATTTTTGCAACCCCCATTGTCAACAGAGCAGTTGATAGATGCGATTTCACGTATGCTGCCTGTGGAAGTAAGAAGACTGATCATATCGTCAAATATCAGAGATTTGACCAGTATGGACGAATTATTGAGAAGGCTTGACTACACGAGTCCAATGCCAAATTTGGTACAAAAAGGTCAGAGGCACGAATTCAAAGACGTTAATACAGTCTACATGGATCAAGTGCAGCAAACTGATAAGCCTGATGCAGAAAAAACTGAAAATGTAGGTCCTCACAGGAATAATTATTTCCGCAACAACAGATCCCAAGGTTACCGTCCATATCAGCAAAGACGAGGCTGGAATAATAATAGAGGGAATTATAACAACGGAAGAGGTAGATACTATAACAATGGTTATAATAGAAACTACAATCGAAATAACCAGTATCAGAATCAGAATCAGAATTCTCAAGGTCAGGTTATGACACCCGACAAGTATCAAGAATGAGAGAAAGAAAGTCAGCAGTATCTGAAGGAATTGCGAGAAAAGGAAGCTGAAAACCAAGAGAATAGACAGAGCGAAAGAACAACTCCAGAAAGCAGCAGAAAAACGACTGAAAAGAGTAGCTGGAAAACGTTTTGGTGCTCCCTTAGAAATTGGAAATCTGGTATTATTACGCAGACCTGTCAAGGCTGACGTGGGTAAGAAAATCTATCCCAAGTTTGGAATAGTGTTCATGGGTCCGTTCAGAATTACGAATGCTTATGGAAACAACTGTTATGAACTTTACGATGATGAGAATAATATCGTTTATGGCAAGTTCAATGCTGGGAACTTGAGGAAATATTATCCAAGAGTAAGCCAATAATAATTCAACTTCGTGTTCAAGTGAATTGAGATATTTATAACACAGAGTTTAAAAACAATTTGCAACAGTTTTTAAAACGTGGTGAAGGGAGAATGCCCCCGTAAATTGAATTATATTGAGACCACGATGGCTGTATTGGCAAATATGAATAAAGTTATGGCTGTCATAGTTGTGACGTGTATATTCATGACGTAGGCGCGGATGACGTAGACTTCATGCAAGTAGGATGGTTGAGCTGAGATTCTTGGTGACGTCATGAGTTTGTTCGAGAAAGATCTGAGATTTACGACGCAGTCGCAGGAAACAAGGTATTGTGCTAAGGAAGAAGTTACGCTATTGGAGGAGAGACTCGAACCAATGAACGATAGTTTGGAAGGAAGACGGAGATTGCTGAAACTACGATATTTGATTGCTTTTGGCATGCAGATTTGTGGAAATCTATTTTCAGTTATGGCATTGATTTGGAATTTTGAAGAAATTAATTTTGAGTTTTTGAAATTTGAAAATCCGTCAAGTATAGCCAAAATTAAAAAATTCGAGCAATGACGGAGCAACAGACTATGGAAGGGATGGATACGCCCCTTAAGAAGTTGATAAAAGGTCGTGCACAGGAGAGAGGAGCTCTCATATCTCTCATATCTCTCATACCGCTGATACCGCATATATATTTCAGATGTCATAGAGTCATTTTCGAGTGAATAAGTGAAGCAAGTTGTCTTTTGCGTGTGGTTAAAGCCCGGCGCATCGAACGAACACGGAGCAGTTCCATTTTACGCTGTTCGAAACTAGGTGAAGTTGTAACGCTCACATTAACGTTTCTACCAGATAAGATATAAAGAGTTAACTTCTGCCTTCATTATAATTCAATTGGGCAGTACAACATTGAGGTGTGTAGAAGATTTGAACAATTTCACAGTTATACTTTAAAAGATATTGGCATTTTAAGACTGCAGACAAAAGTGATTTTCTCGCCACTTGAGAAGCACTTTTAAAATTCCACAGTATACACTACGGCTGACACGTATATCGCAACCGTGATATTGGAGCATACGTTTGGTAATACAACGATACATTCTACTATGGATCATTATAATCTTGCAGTGCTTTCAATGATTATAACAGAAGTTGAGATGGAAGGCTAAGGCTTTAATGCAATTGGGACATATATCGATGGAGTGAAGTAACAGCATGGAACTTCGTTAATCGTCATTCTACAAAAGCGAGCATGTAGTGAACATCCAACTACACTCATGCATCGTGAATCCATCGCTGAATTATATCAAATGACAGTGGAAATATCATCATACTCCACGATTATGAATATTTCTGCGGAAATAACTGCAATAAACTTCATGGCGAATTACGACTGGAACTTCAGGGAACTTTCAAGAGAGGCCAGGGTGGACCCGGCTCATAAAGAAGAGTTTTGCCAGAAGGATGTCTTTCGTATACATGGAGCAGTGCAATTTCCGGAGAAGGAAGCAGTTCGATTCTCCGAGGACGCTGATTCCAGGTTCGAGGACGGAGCACATCTTCACGCTGGTGAAATGGAACCAACAGCAGTTTTCTTTGAAAACTTTCCTCTAGAACTTCAATCAACAGATAAGGTAGTCGTGAACGTTTCTTGTATTATTTGAGTCATGTAGCGATATCTGAGCAACCATTTTCCCATATTTTCTGTCCTATCTTTTGCCCCATTTTCTTGATGGATATTTCTGTACTCAGTACACTTCGATGATTTATGCCTTTTTCTTCAATTGTCGTTTGACATTATTATGTCATTGGCATACTTAAATAATTTTGGATCAGTTGAGACTGATCATTTAGATTCTTTCAGTAATTTGCATATTTTTGTAGTCACGATTTGACTGTAAAGTTAACGATTTGCTATGGCAGATTTGAATTCAGACAGCGTGTCAATTTTATTAAAGTAATTCTATTCAGTAAATTACTTTGACCAATTTTCTGTCATCCTCAAGAAAGAAGAATGATTAAATGATTTTAGAGCGTTAAAATCTAATACGTTATCGACGATCTTTGAAATACTAGTCGTCTTATGAACATGATTGCAACATAGACATTTATCATTGCATTATAGACAATTTTATGAAATATGAACTTTGATTACGATTTATTGAATACACTATTGTAATGAACATTTGATAGGAGTTTTTCCCAATTATAGATTGGAACAATAATGTTTGCATTCCACAGTCTAATTGTATTCTATTCGACTATTTATGCAGTTTAAATGAACTTTGATTGAAGATAGTATTTTTATACTACGTTACTTTGAAGATATTAATCTCAATTTTGATAGACCAGGGAGGAGTGTCTAATCGTATTTGCTATTAAATTTATTTGTGATTGGCAAATTTTTACTTCATATCGATTCATGAATGAAACCCACGAAGGTTAAATAATAACAGTCATTAATACAATTGATGAATATAAGAATTTTTGAAGAGGAACAATGGATGTATAATCGTTAGTTCAGTGGACCTGTAAAAGTCGCTGATGAGTAATGCCCTTGAATAATGAAGGAGATTCCCACAGTAATAAATGAAGTTGTTGAATTTATGAGTGGAGGTTTTTGTATGTAATTTGGAAGATTTTGATACCATATATATGAAGATATATGATGAATTCTGGGCCTATTGTTGAGCAATTTTGTGCGTTTTGAGCGAAGTATTTTTCCGCTGAATGTATTGTCCTGGTTCTTTGAAAGTTATTCATGTGAAGATACTGTTAAAGTTAACAAGAGTGTTAAATAATTTGAGATGAAGATTTTGAATGGAGGTTACCGTCACAAATATTAATAATTATTATTAAACCTTATTAAACCTGAATTTGACATTTAAATATAACTAACCTTCATTGGTTGATTATATCACCATGATTTGAGTAATTATCAACCGGATAAACGTGTGGTTTAATGTATTTCTTGTATAAATAATATAAACAATATAATTTTGTAAATATCTTTGATAACAATTTGTAATGAAAGGGATTAATAGAGGCGTGTATAAAATTTTTAATTGTCGTTTGACATTGTTATAAACAATTTATTATTGTTATAAATAATTAATGAACTTTTGTTATTAACATTTGGAGTTTTGTTTTTATACTCTAAACAACGCTAATTAAACAAGTGGATTGAACAATTAAATATGATTTGGGATTGTTGGAGTAATCCACTGGTGTTTGAATGGAGCATTTAAAGGATTTGCGTGATAATATTTCAGTTAAGATGTGGACATTTAACGTGTTTTGAAAGGAGAGCTAAGCTCTGATGTAACTCGCATATGCTAGGGTTGAACGGAGGGGTGAGTCCACTTTGACGATGCAGGTGCATTGCAGCTGGTCCGGACAACTGTATGATATAGGCCAAGGACGTCTCCATAATAGCCTTGTGGCTATAAATAAAATGTGATATGTATAAACACGCAAAACAATTGCCATATGTGTCTCGTCCCAAATCCCGTTTCCATTCCAAGTGCATTATTATTTTTACGTTATTTTGAGCTTGAGAAAGCTGAAAAATTGTATGTAGAGTATACCAGTCCTACAGGAGGACATGGTTATGTGGACAATGCCTTCTGATTGCCACGTGGATTTTGTTGTTTTATTTTTGTTAAATTCATTCTTTATGTGAAATAAATTGTTGTGCAGTTTAAAGTTTCTCGTCTTCGTTTTTGGTTCATTTTAAATATCATGGTGGAGGTTATTGTGAGGGCATACTTTAAGTGATCCAGTTGACAACCCATCCCCGAGATAAATTTAAAAGGTAAGTAAAAGGTAAGTATGAACCCCCGTATATTTTGGTGTGTTCCACAATAATTTCTTGTTAACTATTGTGCTCTAATCTCGATAGTATCTGTCAATGCCATTTTCATTGATGTAGCTGTGCCAGTGCGTTTGATTATTGGCAATCCGATTGAGGGGGCGGATATCTGACAGCCTACTATCCTGATAACGGGGACAGTAGGATTGGCGACCCTAAAGCGTGGGGCACGATCAGCAAAACATTGGATTACCAAGTTATTGCAGTAGAATTGACACCGCAATTTTGGAGTGTTCGAATAACATTGGATTACCAAGTTATCGATGTCAAAGGAATTGTGAAGACTCAAATAAAGAGGTTGATTCTTTGTTAGATGTCTTAGCCAATTGTAGAATTTGAGAGTGTGATTATATAGGAATAAAATGTTGTGTTGTATTAGGAAAATTACACTCAGAAAAGATCAGATCTTATACAACTTGAGAGAGGTTAAATAGGCTGGAAACTTAGAAAAATCGCCTATGATCTGGAATCTTATTTTATTTGACCGGCTTATGACATGTGTAGTCATATTAAAGATAAAATTAAACTATTTGGATTGTAAATGTAAATTATTTGTGTTAGGATATTTTAAAATGAACCAAAGAAACTTGAACATGTGCTTGAGTTTATTTCAACATGAAGTGTCTACAAAGGTTAATCATAAAGTAATTATAAGTTAGATTTAAGACAGAAAATTGCTCAAAACTTATATATGGTGAAAGATGTTGCTCAGATGTTGTTATTTTGCTCTGTTTGATGTATGTCCCTAAGGCAGTTTATTATTGAAATATTATTGAAATGGCAGATGAAAGTATTAAGAAAATGTTGGAGGAGATGTCCAACAATATGAAGGAGATGGAAGCTAGGAATGCTAGTCGTATGAAGCAGATGATGGAGGAGAATTCTAGTAGTTTGTCTGCTAATTTGTTATTAGGCTGGATGAAAGTGTGAAGGAGATGGAAGCTAGGAATACTAGTCGAATGGAGGAGAATGCTAGTAATTTGTCTGCTAATTTGAAAGATAGCATGAATGAAAGTTTGAAAGTTCTTCAGACCAGTTCTGCAAACTTAGAAAATAATGTGTCGCGTTTACAGATCAGTACCCAGGGAATCGAGAATGCCGTGAGTGACATTCACAAAGATGTTTCTGATGTTAAATTTGATGTTTCTAAGGTACAGAAAGATCTTACCATGTTGAATCTTGATGTTGCTAATGTCCGGGGTGATATTTCATGTGCTAGAGCTGAAGTAATTGTTGTTAGGAATGATGTTGCTACTGTACAAGACAAAGTAGAGGAAATTCAAAGAGAGGTTAGAAATGCTCGAACTGATGTGTCAAAAGTCCAAGTTGACATCAATAATATTCATTCAGATGTTAATGATATACAAAGCGATATCAATAAAATACAAGTAGAAGTCAATACTGTTTTTGTAGACATTGCTAAAGTTCAGACTGATGTTAACAAAGTTAGGGAAGAAATTGAAACTTCAAAAACGCTTTGTACTCGTAACATTAGTGCATTAACAACTCGATTAGTTGACGAGTCTGTTAGGACAACAGCTTCTTTAGCTGGTTTAAAATACGATGTAGAGGTCATGAGAACCCAAGTATTAGATCACAATCGTTTACTTAAGGAAGACATTGAAGTAGATATCGCGGAAATGTTAACTGCAAATGTAATGGTTTGGAAAGATGAATGGAACAGGTCAAGTGGGGAACATGTCGATCAGATTCAGGAGCGAATTGAAAGAAAACTTGCCAGTACACAAGTAGACATTAATAATGAAGTAGTTCAGATTAGGAAAGACTTGAATGTAAGGATGGATTCGCTATCCGAAAAGCAGGTAGAGGATAGAACTCAAATAGGTCAGGACGTGCAAGCATTAAAAACTGCGTTAGAGGAACAGATTCATAAGGTTGTCTCTGATGTTAATGAAACTACGAGCAAACTGCAGAATTTGAAACTAGGAGAAGCTAGCATGATGGAAACCTATAAGGAAGAGTTGATTAGGAAAGTCATCACGGAAATCACAGACAAGGATATTGAAGGATTGACTGGTGAAGAGGATAGAAATTACGTAAGAAGATGTAACCTCGCTACAGAAGAGAGAGATATTAGTCCTGAGGAACGTATATCCAGATTCAGGGAAGAAGAAGAGGATAGAAATATTGAACCTGAATGGAAGTATCGTGATAGTGGGAAACATTATATGGATTCATATCCGAGAAATGTGACAGTCATCCGGAATTTTGAAGACAAACCTCAAAAATTTAGCAACACTGATAGTCTCACACCGATCGAATATATCAGGAATCTTAAAGACTATTTCATAGAAGCCCACATTCCTAGAGAGAGAGAGAGATGAGAATCGTAGAAAGATTTCTAGCTGGAGGACCCCTTGAGTGGTTTAGAGCATTTCGGTACACTTTCAGCAATTTTGACGAATTTGCAGAGGCACTGATAAAACGATTCTGGTCAATAGAAGCTCAGAATTCATTAAGAGCTGAGGTATACTCGAGGAAGTATTCAGGTACTCTTCCAACACGGTACGCTGATTTCTTCACGAGTCAGTTATCACGCTTGAGATTTTTGCAACCCCCATTGTCAACAGAGCAGTTGATAGATGCGATTTCACGTATGCTGCCTGTGGAAGTAAGAAGACTGATCATATCGTCAAATATCAGAGATTTGACCAGTATGGACGAATTATTGAGAAGGCTTGACTACACGAGTCCAATGCCAAATTTGGTACAAAAAGGTCAGAGGCACGAATTCAAAGACGTTAATACAGTCTACATGGATCAAGTGCAGCAAACTGATAAGCCTGATGCAGAAAAAACTGAAAATGTAGGTCCTCACAGGAATAATTATTTCCGCAACAACAGATCCCAAGGTTACCGTCCATATCAGCAAAGACGAGGCTGGAATAATAATAGAGGGAATTATAACAACGGAAGAGGTAGATACTATAACAATGGTTATAATAGAAACTACAATCGAAATAACCAGTATCAGAATCAGAATCAGAATTCTCAAGGTCAGGTTATGACACCCGACAAGTATCAAGAATGAGAGAAAGAAAGTCAGCAGTATCTGAAGGAATTGCGAGAAAAGGAAGCTGAAAACCAAGAGAATAGACAGAGCGAAAGAACAACTCCAGAAAGCAGCAGAAAAACGACTGAAAAGA
Source organism: Meconema thalassinum (assembly GCA_946902985.2). Classification (NCBI taxonomy): domain Eukaryota; kingdom Metazoa; phylum Arthropoda; class Insecta; order Orthoptera; family Tettigoniidae; genus Meconema; species Meconema thalassinum. Next base: position 17,094,525 of record OX336389.2, on the reverse strand, counting down.
GTAGCTGGAAAACGTTTTGGTGCTCCCTTAGAAATTGGAAATCTGGTATTATTACGCAGACCTGTCAAGGCTGACGTGGGTAAGAAAATCTATCCCAAGTTTGGAATAGTGTTCATGGGTCCGTTCAGAATTACGAATGCTTATGGAAACAACTGTTATGAACTTTACGATGATGAGAATAATATCGTTTATGGCAAGTTCAATGCTGGGAACTTGAGGAAATATTATCCAAGAGTAAGCCAATAATAATTCAACTTCGTGTTCAAGTGAATTGAGATATTTATAACACAGAGTTTAAAAACAATTTGCAACAGTTTTTAAAACGTGGTGAAGGGAGAATGCCCCCGTAAATTGAATTATATTGAGACCACGATGGCTGTATTGGCAAATATGAATAAAGTTATGGCTGTCATAGTTGTGACGTGTATATTCATGACGTAGGCGCGGATGACGTAGACTTCATGCAAGTAGGATGGTTGAGCTGAGATTCTTGGTGACGTCATGAGTTTGTTCGAGAAAGATCTGAGATTTACGACGCAGTCGCAGGAAACAAGGTATTGTGCTAAGGAAGAAGTTACGCTATTGGAGGAGAGACTCGAACCAATGAACGATAGTTTGGAAGGAAGACGGAGATTGCTGAAACTACGATATTTGATTGCTTTTGGCATGCAGATTTGTGGAAATCTATTTTCAGTTATGGCATTGATTTGGAATTTTGAAGAAATTAATTTTGAGTTTTTGAAATTTGAAAATCCGTCAAGTATAGCCAAAATTAAAAAATTCGAGCAATGACGGAGCAACAGACTATGGAAGGGATGGATACGCCCCTTAAGAAGTTGATAAAAGGTCGTGCACAGGAGAGAGGAGCTCTCATATCTCTCATATCTCTCATACCGCTGATACCGCATATATATTTCAGATGTCATAGAGTCATTTTCGAGTGAATAAGTGAAGCAAGTTGTCTTTAGCGTGTGGTTAAAGCCCGGCGCATCGAACGAACACGGAGCAGTTCCATTTTACGCTGTTCGAAACTAGGTGAAGTTGTAACGCTCACATTAACGTTTCTACCAGATAAGATATAAAGAGTTAACTTCTGCCTTCATTATAATTCAATTGGGCAGTACAACATTGAGGTGTGTAGAAGATTTGAACAATTTCACAGTTATACTTTAAAAGATATTGGCATTTTAAGACTGCAGACAAAAGTGATTTTCTCGCCACTTGAGAAGCACTTTTAAAATTCCACAGTATACACTACGGCTGACACGTATATCGCAACCGTGATATTGGAGCATACGTTTGGTAATACAACGATACATTCTACTATGGATCATTATAATCTTGCAGTGCTTTCAATGATTATAACAGAAGTTGAGATGGAAGGCTAAGGCTTTAATGCAATTGGGACATATATCGATGGAGTGAAGTAACAGCATGGAACTTCGTTAATCGTCATTCTACAAAAGCGAGCATGTAGTGAACATCCAACTACACTCATGCATCGTGAATCCATCGCTGAATTATATCAAATGACAGTGGAAATATCATCATACTCCACGATTATGAATATTTCTGCGGAAATAACTGCAATAAACTTCATGGCGAATTACGACTGGAACTTCAGGGAACTTTCAAGAGAGGCCAGGGTGGACCCGGCTCATAAAGAAGAGTTTTGCCAGAAGGATGTCTTTCGTATACATGGAGCAGTGCAATTTCCGGAGAAGGAAGCAGTTCGATTCTCCGAGGACGCTGATTCCAGGTTCGAGGACGGAGCACATCTTCACGCTGGTGAAATGGAACCAACAGCAGTTTTCTTTGAAAACTTTCCTCTAGAACTTCAATCAACAGATAAGGTAGTCGTGAACGTTTCTTGTATTATTTGAGTCATGTAGCGATATCTGAGCAACCATTTTCCCATATTTTCTGTCCTATCTTTTGCCCCATTTTCTTGATGGATATTTCTGTACTCAGTACACTTCGATGATTTATGCCTTTTTCTTCAATTGTCGTTTGACATTATTATGTCATTGGCATACTTAAATAATTTTGGATCAGTTGAGACTGATCATTTAGATTCTTTCAGTAATTTGCATATTTTTGTAGTCACGATTTGACTGTAAAGTTAACGATTTGCTATGGCAGATTTGAATTCAGACAGCGTGTCAATTTTATTAAAGTAATTCTATTCAGTAAATTACTTTGACCAATTTTCTGTCATCCTCAAGAAAGAAGAATGATTAAATGATTTTAGAGCGTTAAAATCTAATACGTTATCGACGATCTTTGAAATACTAGTCGTCTTATGAACATGATTGCAACATAGACATTTATCATTGCATTATAGACAATTTTATGAAATATGAACTTTGATTACGATTTATTGAATACACTATTGTAATGAACATTTGATAGGAGTTTTTCCCAATTATAGATTGGAACAATAATGTTTGCATTCCACAGTCTAATTGTATTCTATTCGACTATTTATGCAGTTTAAATGAACTTTGATTGAAGATAGTATTTTTATACTACGTTACTTTGAAGATATTAATCTCAATTTTGATAGACCAGGGAGGAGTGTCTAATCGTATTTGCTATTAAATTTATTTGTGATTGGCAAATTTTTACTTCATATCGATTCATGAATGAAACCCACGAAGGTTAAATAATAACAGTCATTAATACAATTGATGAATATAAGAATTTTTGAAGAGGAACAATGGATGTATAATCGTTAGTTCAGTGGACCTGTAAAAGTCGCTGATGAGTAATGCCCTTGAATAATGAAGGAGATTCCCACAGTAATAAATGAAGTTGTTGAATTTATGAGTGGAGGTTTTTGTATGTAATTTGGAAGATTTTGATACCATATATATGAAGATATATGATGAATTCTGGGCCTATTGTTGAGCAATTTTGTGCGTTTTGAGCGAAGTATTTTTCCGCTGAATGTATTGTCCTGGTTCTTTGAAAGTTATTCATGTGAAGATACTGTTAAAGTTAACAAGAGTGTTAAATAATTTGAGATGAAGATTTTGAATGGAGGTTACCGTCACAAATATTAATAATTATTATTAAACCTTATTAAACCTGAATTTGACATTTAAATATAACTAACCTTCATTGGTTGATTATATCACCATGATTTGAGTAATTATCAACCGGATAAACGTGTGGTTTAATGTATTTCTTGTATAAATAATATAAACAATATAATTTTGTAAATATCTTTGATAACAATTTGTAATGAAAGGGATTAATAGAGGCGTGTATAAAATTTTTAATTGTCGTTTGACATTGTTATAAACAATTTATTATTGTTATAAATAATTAATGAACTTTTGTTATTAACATTTGGAGTTTTGTTTTTATACTCTAAACAACGCTAATTAAACAAGTGGATTGAACAATTAAATATGATTTGGGATTGTTGGAGTAATCCACTGGTGTTTGAATGGAGCATTTAAAGGATTTGCGTGATAATATTTCAGTTAAGATGTGGACATTTAACGTGTTTTGAAAGGAGAGCTAAGCTCTGATGTAACTCGCATATGCTAGGGTTGAACGGAGGGGTGAGTCCACTTTGACGATGCAGGTGCATTGCAGCTGGTCCGGACAACTGTATGATATAGGCCAAGGACGTCTCCATAATAGCCTTGTGGCTATAAATAAAATGTGATATGTATAAACACGCAAAACAATTGCCATATGTGTCTCGTCCCAAATCCCGTTTCCATTCCAAGTGCATTATTATTTTTACGTTATTTTGAGCTTGAGAAAGCTGAAAAATTGTATGTAGAGTATACCAGTCCTACAGGAGGACATGGTTATGTGGACAATGCCTTCTGATTGCCACGTGGATTTTGTTGTTTTATTTTTGTTAAATTCATTCTTTATGTGAAATAAATTGTTGTGCAGTTTAAAGTTTCTCGTCTTCGTTTTTGGTTCATTTTAAATATCATGGTGGAGGTTATTGTGAGGGCATACTTTAAGTGATCCAGTTGACAACCCATCCCCGAGATAAATTTAAAAGGTAAGTAAAAGGTAAGTATGAACCCCCGTATATTTTGGTGTGTTCCACAATAATTTCTTGTTAACTATTGTGCTCTAATCTCGATAGTATCTGTCAATGCCATTTTCATTGATGTAGCTGTGCCGGTGCGTTTGATTATTGGCAATCCGATTGAGGGGGCGGATATCTGACAGCCTACTATCCTGATAACGGGGACAGTAGGATTGGCGACCCTAAAGCGTGGGGCACGATCAGCAAAACATTGGATTACCAAGTTATTGCAGTAGAATTGACACCGCAATTTTGGAGTGTTCGAATAACATTGGATTACCAAGTTATCGATGTCAAAGGAATTGTGAAGACTCAAATAAAGAGGTTGATTCTTTGTTAGATGTCTTAGCCAATTGTAGAATTTGAGAGTGTGATTATATAGGAATAAAATGTTGTGTTGTATTAGGAAAATTACACTCAGAAAAGATCAGATCTTATACAACTTGAGAGAGGTTAAATAGGCTGGAAACTTAGAAAAATCGCCTATGATCTGGAATCTTATTTTATTTGACCGGCTTATGACATGTGTAGTCATATTAAAGATAAAATTAAACTATTTGGATTGTAAATGTAAATTATTTGTGTTAGGATATTTTAAAATGAACCAAAGAAACTTGAACATGTGCTTGAGTTTATTTCAACATGAAGTGTCTACAAAGGTTAATCATAAAGTAATTATAAGTTAGATTTAAGACAGAAAATTGCTCAAAACTTATATATGGTGAAAGATGTTGCTCAGATGTTGTTATTTTGCTCTGTTTGATGTATGTCCCTAAGGCAGTTTATTATTGAAATATTATTGAAATGGCAGATGAAAGTATTAAGAAAATGTTGGAGGAGATGTCCAACAATATGAAGGAGATGGAAGCTAGGAATGCTAGTCGTATGAAGCAGATGATGGAGGAGAATTCTAGTAGTTTGTCTGCTAATTTGTTATTAGGCTGGATGAAAGTGTGAAGGAGATGGAAGCTAGGAATACTAGTCGAATGGAGGAGAATGCTAGTAATTTGTCTGCTAATTTGAAAGATAGCATGAATGAAAGTTTGAAAGTTCTTCAGACCAGTTCTGCAAACTTAGAAAATAATGTGTCGCGTTTACAGATCAGTACCCAGGGAATCGAGAATGCCGTGAGTGACATTCACAAAGATGTTTCTGATGTTAAATTTGATGTTTCTAAGGTACAGAAAGATCTTACCATGTTGAATCTTGATGTTGCTAATGTCCGGGGTGATATTTCATGTGCTAGAGCTGAAGTAATTGTTGTTAGGAATGATGTTGCTACTGTACAAGACAAAGTAGAGGAAATTCAAAGAGAGGTTAGAAATGCTCGAACTGATGTGTCAAAAGTCCAAGTTGACATCAATAATATTCATTCAGATGTTAATGATATACAAAGCGATATCAATAAAATACAAGTAGAAGTCAATACTGTTTTTGTAGACATTGCTAAAGTTCAGACTGATGTTAACAAAGTTAGGGAAGAAATTGAAACTTCAAAAACGCTTTGTACTCGTAACATTAGTGCATTAACAACTCGATTAGTTGACGAGTCTGTTAGGACAACAGCTTCTTTAGCTGGTTTAAAATACGATGTAGAGGTCATGAGAACCCAAGTATTAGATCACAATCGTTTACTTAAGGAAGACATTGAAGTAGATATCGCGGAAATGTTAACTGCAAATGTAATGGTTTGGAAAGATGAATGGAACAGGTCAAGTGGGGAACATGTCGATCAGATTCAGGAGCGAATTGAAAGAAAACTTGCCAGTACACAAGTAGACATTAATAATGAAGTAGTTCAGATTAGGAAAGACTTGAATGTAAGGATGGATTCGCTATCCGAAAAGCAGGTAGAGGATAGAACTCAAATAGGTCAGGACGTGCAAGCATTAAAAACTGCGTTAGAGGAACAGATTCATAAGGTTGTCTCTGATGTTAATGAAACTACGAGCAAACTGCAGAATTTGAAACTAGGAGAAGCTAGCATGATGGAAACCTATAAGGAAGAGTTGATTAGGAAAGTCATCACGGAAATCACAGACAAGGATATTGAAGGATTGACTGGTGAAGAGGATAGAAATTACGTAAGAAGATGTAACCTCGCTACAGAAGAGAGAGATATTAGTCCTGAGGAACGTATATCCAGATTCAGGGAAGAAGAAGAGGATAGAAATATTGAACCTGAATGGAAGTATCGTGATAGTGGGAAACATTATATGGATTCATATCCGAGAAATGTGACAGTCATCCGGAATTTTGAAGACAAACCTCAAAAATTTAGCAACACTGATAGTCTCACACCGATCGAATATATCAGGAATCTTAAAGACTATTTCATAGAAGCCCACATTCCTAGAGAGAGAGAGAGATGAGAATCGTAGAAAGATTTCTAGCTGGAGGACCCCTTGAGTGGTTTAGAGCATTTCGGTACACTTTCAGCAATTTTGACGAATTTGCAGAGGCACTGATAAAACGATTCTGGTCAATAGAAGCTCAGAATTCATTAAGAGCTGAGGTATACTCGAGGAAGTATTCAGGTACTCTTCCAACACGGTACGCTGATTTCTTCACGAGTCAGTTATCACGCTTGAGATTTTTGCAACCCCCATTGTCAACAGAGCAGTTGATAGATGCGATTTCACGTATGCTGCCTGTGGAAGTAAGAAGACTGATCATATCGTCAAATATCAGAGATTTGACCAGTATGGACGAATTATTGAGAAGGCTTGACTACACGAGTCCAATGCCAAATTTGGTACAAAAAGGTCAGAGGCACGAATTCAAAGACGTTAATACAGTCTACATGGATCAAGTGCAGCAAACTGATAAGCCTGATGCAGAAAAAACTGAAAATGTAGGTCCTCACAGGAATAATTATTTCCGCAACAACAGATCCCAAGGTTACCGTCCATATCAGCAAAGACGAGGCTGGAATAATAATAGAGGGAATTATAACAACGGAAGAGGTAGATACTATAACAATGGTTATAATAGAAACTACAATCGAAATAACCAGTATCAGAATCAGAATCAGAATTCTCAAGGTCAGGTTATGACACCCGACAAGTATCAAGAAAGAGAGAAAGAAAGTCAGCAGTATCTGAAGGAATTGCGAGAAAAGGAAGCTGAAAACCAAGAGAATAGACAGAGCGAAAGAACAACTCCAGAAAGCAGCAGAAAAACGACTGAAAAGAGTAGCTGGAAAACGTTTTGGTGCTCCCTTAGAAATTGGAAATCTGGTATTATTACGCAGACCTGTCAAGGCTGACGTGGGTAAGAAAATCTATCCCAAGTTTGGAATAGTGTTCATGGGTCCGTTCAGAATTACGAATGCTTATGGAAACAACTGTTATGAACTTTACGATGATGAGAATAATATCGTTTATGGCAAGTTCAATGCTGGGAACTTGAGGAAATATTATCCAAGAGTAAGCCAATAATAATTCAACTTCGTGTTCAAGTGAATTGAGATATTTATAACACAGAGTTTAAAAACAATTTGCAACAGTTTTTAAAACGTGGTGAAGGGAGAATGCCCCCGTAAATTGAATTATATTGAGACCACGATGGCTGTATTGGCAAATATGAATAAAGTTATGGCTGTCATAGTTGTGACGTGTATATTCATGACGTAGGCGCGGATGACGTAGACTTCATGCAAGTAGGATGGTTGAGCTGAGATTCTTGGTGACGTCATGAGTTTGTTCGAGAAAGATCTGAGATTTACGACGCAGTCGCAGGAAACAAGGTATTGTGCTAAGGAAGAAGTTACGCTATTGGAGGAGAGACTCGAACCAATGAACGATAGTTTGGAAGGAAGACGGAGATTGCTGAAACTACGATATTTGATTGCTTTTGGCATGCAGATTTGTGGAAATCTATTTTCAGTTATGGCATTGATTTGGAATTTTGAAGAAATTAATTTTGAGTTTTTGAAATTTGAAAATCTGTCAAGTATAGCCAAAGTTAAAACTTCTAGCAATGACGGAGCAACAGACTATGGAAGGGATGGATACGCCCCTTAAGAAGTTGATAAAAGGTCGTGCACAGGAGAGAGGAGCTCTCATATCTCTCATATCTCTCATACCGCTGATACCGCATATATATTTCAGATGTCATAGAGTCATTTTCGAGTGAATAAGTGAAGCAAGTTGTCTTTAGCGTGTGGTTAAAGCCCGGCGCATCGAACGAACACGGAGCAGTTCCATTTTACGCTGTTCGAAACTAGGTGAAGTTGTAACGCTCACATTAAGACTGCAGACAAAAGTGATTTTCTCGCCACTTGAGAAGCACTTTTAAAATTCCACAGTATACACTACGGCTGACACGTATATCGCAACCGTGATATTGGAGCATACGTTTGGTAATACAACGATACATTCTACTATGGATCATTATAATCTTGCAGTGCTTTCAATGATTATAACAGAAGTTGAGATGGAAGGCTAAGGCTTTAATGCAATTGGGACATATATCGATGGAGTGAAGTAACAGCATGGAACTTCGTTAATCGTCATTCTACAAAAGCGAGCATGTAGTGAACATCCAACTACACTCATGCATCGTGAATCCATCGCTGAATTATATCAAATGACAGTGGAAATATCATCATACTCCACGATTATGAATATTTCTGCGGAAATAACTGCAATAAACTTCATGGCGAATTACGACTGGAACTTCAGGGAACTTTCAAGAGAGGCCAGGGTGGACCCGGCTCATAAAGAAGAGTTTTGCCAGAAGGATGTCTTTCGTATACATGGAGCAGTGCAATTTCCGGAGAAGGAAGCAGTTCGATTCTCCGAGGACGCTGATTCCAGGTTCGAGGACGGAGCACATCTTCACGCTGGTGAAATGGAACCAACAGCAGTTTTCTTTGAAAACTTTCCTCTAGAACTTCAATCAACAGATAAGGTAGTCGTGAACGTTTCTTGTATTATTTGAGTCATGTAGCGATATCTGAGCAACCATTTTCCCATATTTTCTGTCCTATCTTTTGCCCCATTTTCTTGATGGATATTTCTGTACTCAGTACACTTCGATGATTTATGCCTTTTTCTTCAATTGTCGTTTGACATTATTATGTCATTGGCATACTTAAATAATTTTGGATCAGTTGAGACTGATCATTTAGATTCTTTCAGTAATTTGCATATTTTTGTAGTCACGATTTGACTGTAAAGTTAACGATTTGCTATGGCAGATTTGAATTCAGACAGCGTGTCAATTTTATTAAAGTAATTCTATTCAGTAAATTACTTTGACCAATTTTCTGTCATCCTCAAGAAAGAAGAATGATTAAATGATTTTAGAGCGTTAAAATCTAATACGTTATCGACGATCTTTGAAATACTAGTCGTCTTATGAACATGATTGCAACATAGACATTTATCATTGCATTATAGACAATTTTATGAAATATGAACTTTGATTACGATTTATTGAATACACTATTGTAATGAACATTTGATAGGAGTTTTTCCCAATTATAGATTGGAACAATAATGTTTGCATTCCACAGTCTAATTGTATTCTATTCGACTATTTATGCAGTTTAAATGAACTTTGATTGAAGATAGTATTTTTATACTGCGTTACTTTGAAGATATTAATCTCAATTTTGATAGACCAGGGAGGAGTGTCTAATCGTATTTGCTATTAAATTTATTTGTGATTGGCAAATTTTTACTTCATATCGATTCATGAATGAAACCCACGAAGGTTAAATAATAACAGTCATTAATACAATTGATGAATATAAGAATTTTTGAAGAGGAACAATGGATGTATAATCGTTAGTTCAGTGGACCTGTAAAAGTCGCTGATGAGTAATGCCCTTGAATAATGAAGGAGATTCCCACAGTAATAAATGAAGTTGTTGAATTTATGAGTGGAGGTTTTTGTATGTAATTTGGAAGATTTTGATACCATATATATGAAGATATATGATGAATTCTGGGCCTATTGTTGAGCAATTTTGTGCGTTTTGAGCGAAGTATTTTTCCGCTGAATGTATTGTCCTGGTTCTTTGAAAGTTATTCATGTGAAGATACTGTTAAAGTTAACAAGAGTGTTAAATAATTTGAGATGAAGATTTTGAATGGAGGTTACCGTCACAAATATTAATAATTATTATTAAACCTTATTAAACCTGAATTTGACATTTAAATATAACTAACCTTCATTGGTTGATTATATCACCATGATTTGAGTAATTATCAACCGGATAAACGTGTGGTTTAATGTATTTCTTGTATAAATAATATAAACAATATAATTTTGTAAATATCTTTGATAACAATTTGTAATGAAAGGGATTAATAGAGGCGTGTATAAAATTTTTAATTGTCGTTTGACATTGTTATAAACAATTTATTATTGTTATAAATAATTAATGAACTTTTGTTATTAACATTTGGAGTTTTGTTTTTATACTCTAAACAACGCTAATTAAACAAGTGGATTGAACAATTAAATATGATTTGGGATTGTTGGAGTAATCCACTGGTGTTTGAATGGAGCATTTAAAGGATTTGCGTGATAATATTTCAGTTAAGATGTGGACATTTTACGTGTTTTGAAAGGAGAGCTAAGCTCTGATGTAACTCGCATATGCTAGGGTTGAACGGAGGGGTGAGTCCACTTTGACGATGCAGGTGCATTGCAGCTGGTCCGGACAACTGTATGATAGAGGCCAAGGACGTCTCCATAATAGCCTTGTGGCTATAAATAAAATGTGATATGTATAAACACGCAAAACAATTGCCATATGTGTCTCGTCCCAAATCCCGTTTCCATTCCAAGTGCATTATTATTTTTACGTTATTTTGAGCTTGAGAAAGCTGAAAAATTGTATGTAGAGTATACCAGTCCTACAGGAGGACATGGTTATGTGGACAATGCCTTCTGATTGCCACGTGGATTTTGTTGTTTTATTTTTGTTAAATTCATTCTTTATGTGAAATAAATTGTTGTGCAGTTTAAAGTTTCTCGTCTTCGTTTTTGGTTCATTTTAAATATCATGGTGGAGGTTATTGTGAGGGCATACTTTAAGTGATCCAGTTGACAACCCATCCCCGAGATAAATTTAAAAGGTAAGTAAAAGGTAAGTATGAACCCCCGTATATTTTGGTGTGTTCCACAATAATTTCGTGTTAACTATTGTGCTCTAATCTCGATAGTATCTGTCAGTGCCATTTTCATTGATGTAGCTGTGCCGGTGCGTTTGATTAATGGCAATCCGATTGAAGGGGCGGATATCTGACAGCCTACTATCCTGATAACGGGGACAGTAGGATTGGCGACCCTAAAACGTGGGGCACGATCAGCAAAACATTGGATTACCAAGTTATTGCAGTAGAATTGACACCGCAATTTTGGAGTGTTCGAATAACATTGGATTACCAAGTTATCGATGTCAAAGGGATTGTGAAGACTCAAATAAAGAGGTTGATTCTTTGTTAGATGTCTTAGCCAATTGTAGAATTTGAGAGTGTGATTATATAGGAATAAAATGTTGTGTTGTATTAGGAAAATTACACTCAGAAAAGATCAGATCTTATACAACTTGAGAGAGGTTAAATAGGCTGGAAACTTAGAAAAATCGCCTATGATCTGGAATCTTATTTTATTTGACCGGCTTATGACATGTGTAGTCATATTAAAGATAAAATTAAACTATTTGGATTGTAAATGTAAATTATTTGTGTTAGGATATTTTAAAATGAACCAAAGAAACTTGAACATGTGCTTGAGTTTATTTCAACATGAAGTGTCTACAAAGGTTAATCATAAAGTAATTATAAGTTAGATTTAAGACAGAAAATTGCTCAAAACTTATATATGGTGAAAGATGTTGCTCAGATGTTGTTATTTTGCTCTGTTTGATGTATGTCCCTAAGGCAGTTTATTATTGAAATATTATTGAAATGGCAGATGAAAGTATTAAGAAAATGTTGGAGGAGATGTCCAACAATATGAAGGAGATGGAAGCTAGGAATGCTAGTCGTATGAAGCAGATGATGGAGGAGAATTCTAGTAGTTTGTCTGCTAATTTGTTATTAGGCTGGATGAAAGTGTGAAGGAGATGGAAGCTAGGAATACTAGTCGAATGGAGGAGAATGCTAGTAATTTGTCTGCTAATTTGAAAGATAGCATGAATGAAAGTTTGAAAGTTCTTCAGACCAGTTCTGCAAACTTAGAAAATAATGTGTCGCGTTTACAGATCAGTACCCAGGGAATCGAGAATGCCGTGAGTGACATTCACAAAGATGTTTCTGATGTTAAATTTGATGTTTCTAAGGTACAGAAAGATCTTACCATGTTGAATCTTGATGTTGCTAATGTCCGGGGTGATATTTCATGTGCTAGAGCTGAAGTAATTGTTGTTAGGAATGATGTTGCTACTGTACAAGACAAAGTAGAGGAAATTCAAAGAGAGGTTAGAAATGCTCGAACTGATGTGTCAAATGTCCAAGTTGACATCAATAATATTCATTCAGATGTTAATGATATGCAAAGCGATATCAATAAAATACAAGTAGAAGTCAATACTGTTTTTGTAGACATTGCTAAAGTTCAGACTGATGTTAACAAAGTTAGGGAAGAAATTGAAACTTCAAAAACGCTTTGTACTCGTAACATTAGTGCATTAACAACTCGATTAGTTGACGAGTCTGTTAGGACAACAGCTTCTTTAGCTGGTTTAATATACGATGTAGAGGTCATGAGAACCCAAGTATTAGATCACAATCGTTTACTTAAGGGACACTGGGACTGAAATTTTCAAATTCTATATAAACTGAGGTACAGCTTTGAAATTTTATATGGTTATGAATAGTCATATTATAAACCACTGTGGGAAACGTGAGCATTATAAGTTGATTAGTTCTCCAGATATTAATTATTTTGTACATTTATTGTGCTAATTATTCAAGTTTTATAAAGGTCAGCCGCGTTAAAAAAACAAGATAGTGTAACTTTTAGGTTATATTCTATTGCACTATAACAATTGGAAGAAACCTACGGATCCGATTTTGAATTGCATTAATGAGTGTCAAGAAATTAATTTTTTTTCATATCCAAGTTTTTTTTCTACAAAAAATCGTATTTTTTCCAGTTTGATTTTTTTTTGCAGCCATACCAAAAGTGCAATCTAAAAAACGATCCGCAGGTTTATAGTCATTGCAATGAAGATAATAAATTCCCATTTTGAAAGCAATATCATGAGATTTATGACGCGAGTAACATTTTGAATGCCTGAAAAAGTGAATCCGAGAAAACAGCAATTTTCTAAAATGATGCACAATTTACAAGGTTTCAGCTTACCAATGACATTAGGATTGTCCTACAGCATAGGTGACACCCTCCTTCTTCTGTTTTGCAGCCTCCTCCTTCATTTCTGTTAGTTTCACCTTCCGTCGACATGCCTTTCGCTTATCCAATTATGACCGCGGACTTACATTCTTCCTGCGACTGTCACATCTTTCAAGTGTTTATGCTGTGACATGAGATACTGAAGTTAGTCTTATTCCTGATTTCAACTCTGTTGTAGCACTACACCCCATGTAGAATTCTGCTACAGAATTACTAACAGCAATTTCAAGTATCTTCCGTGAAATAAAAATCTCCTTTGGGCACTTCCTCCAGATAACAGAATGCAGACTCTCGTTCTGATTTTCAGTAGCACCACGGATGTATCTGGATAGTAGCTCATCTGATGCCAACCTTTGATAAACAGGCATAATCTTGACAACTAAGGGTTCTTAAAGTTCTACAGCCATTTTGTCATGACTCTGTGGTGTTTTACCAGCTGCGATACTTCGATTGTAGAAACACCAAGACTCAGAACCTTCAGGACACTTACTGTGCTGGGGCGATTAAAGGACACACCGTGCATTTTAAAGCTTCGCCAGAGCTGTAAAAATGGCGGAATTTGGATAAAAACACTGCTATATGATCCGCAGGGGATAGGGGTGTATTAATATGGAAAATACCGAAAATCGACATTTTCCACAAATTTCACTAAAATTTCAGTCCCAGTGTCCCTTAAGGAAGACATTGAAGTAGATATCGCGGAAATGTTAACTGCAAATGTAATGGTTTGGAAAGATGAATGGAACAGGTCAAGTGGGGAACATGTCGATCAGATTCAGGAGCGAATTGAAAGAAAACTTGCCAGTACACAAGTAGACATTAATAATGAAGTAGTTCAGATTAGGAAAGACTTGAATGTAAGGATGGATTCGCTATCCGAAAAGCAGGTAGAGGATAGAACTCAAATAGGTCAGGACGTGCAAGCATTAAAAACTGCGTTAGAGGAACAGATTCATAAGGTTGTCTCTGATGTTAATGAAACTACGAGCAAACTGCAGAATTTGAAACTAGGAGAAGCTAGCATGATGGAAACCTATAAGGAAGAGTTGATTAGGAAAGTCATCACGGAAATCACAGACAAGGATATTGAAGGATTGACTGGTGAAGAGGATAGAAATTACGTAAGAAGATGTAACCTCGCTACAGAAGAGAGAGATATTAGTCCTGAGGAACGTATATCCAGATTCAGGGAAGAAGAAGAGGATAGAAATATTGAACCTGAATGGAAGTATCGTGATAGTGGGAAACATTATATGGATTCATATCCGAGAAATGTGACAGTCATCCGGAATTTTGAAGACAAACCTCAAAAATTTAGCAACACTGATAGTCTCACACCGATCGAATATATCAGGAATCTTAAAGACTATTTCATAGAAGCCCACATTCCTAGAGAGAGAGAGAGAGATGAGAATCGTAGAAAGATTTCTAGCTGGAGGACCCCTTGAGTGGTTTAGAGCATTTCGGTACACTTTCAGCAATTTTGACGAATTTGCAGAGGCACTGATAAAACGATTCTGGTCAATAGAAGCTCAGAATTCATTAAGAGCTGAGGTATACTCGAGGAAGTATTCAGGTACTCTTCCAACACGGTACGCTGATTTCTTCACGAGTCAGTTATCACGCTTGAGATTTTTGCAACCCCCATTGTCAACAGAGCAGTTGATAGATGCGATTTCACGTATGCTGCCTGTGGAAGTAAGAAGACTGATCATATCGTCAAATATCAGAGATTTGACCAGTATGGACGAATTATTGAGAAGGCTTGACTACACGAGTCCAATGCCAAATTTGGTACAAAAAGGTCAGAGGCACGAATTCAAAGACGTTAATACAGTCTACATGGATCAAGTGCAGCAAACTGATAAGCCTGATGCAGAAAAAACTGAAAATGTAGGTCCTCACAGGAATAATTATTTCCGCAACAACAGATCCCAAGGTTACCGTCCATATCAGCAAAGACGAGGCTGGAATAATAATAGAGGGAATTATAACAACGGAAGAGGTAGATACTATAACAATGGTTATAATAGAAACTACAATCGAAATAACCAGTATCAGAATCAGAATCAGAATTCTCAAGGTCAGGTTATGACACCCGACAAGTATCAAGAAAGAGAGAAAGAAAGTCAGCAGTATCTGAAGGAATTGCGAGAAAAGGAAGCTGAAAACCAAGAGAATAGACAGAGCGAAAGAACAACTCCAGAAAGCAGCAGAAAAACGACTGAAAAGAGTAGCTGGAAAACGTTTTGGTGCTCCCTTAGAAATTGGAAATCTGGTATTATTACGCAGACCTGTCAAGGCTGACGTGGGTAAGAAAATCTATCCCAAGTTTGGAATAGTGTTCATGGGTCCGTTCAGAATTACGAATGCTTATGGAAACAACTGTTATGAACTTTACGATGATGAGAATAATATCGTTTATGGCAAGTTCAATGCTGGGAACTTGAGGAAATATTATCCAAGAGTAAGCCAATAATAATTCAACTTCGTGTTCAAGTGAATTGAGATATTTATAACACAGAGTTTAAAAACAATTTGCAACAGTTTTTAAAACGTGGTGAAGGGAGAATGCCCCCGTAAATTGAATTATATTGAGACCACGATGGCTGTATTGGCAAATATGAATAAAGTTATGGCTGTCATAGTTGTGACGTGTATATTCATGACGTAGGCGCGGATGACGTAGACTTCATGCAAGTAGGATGGTTGAGCTGAGATTCTTGGTGACGTCATGAGTTTGTTCGAGAAAGATCTGAGATTTACGACGCAGTCGCAGGAAACAAGGTATTGTGCTAAGGAAGAAGTTACGCTATTGGAGGAGAGACTCGAACCAATGAACGATAGTTTGGAAGGAAGACGGAGATTGCTGAAACTACGATATTTGATTGCTTTTGGCATGCAGATTTGTGGAAATCTATTTTCAGTTATGGCATTGATTTGGAATTTTGAAGAAATTAATTTTGAGTTTTTGAAATTTGAAAATCCGTCAAGTATAGCCAAAGTTAAAACTTCTAGCAATGACGGAGCAACAGACTATGGAAGGGATGGATACGCCCCTTAAGAAGTTGATAAAAGGTCGTGCACAGGAGAGAGGAGCTCTCATATCTCTCATATCTCTCATACCGCTGATACCGCATATATATTTCAGATGTCATAGAGTCATTTTCGAGTGAATAAGTGAAGCAAGTTGTCTTTAGCGTGTGGTTAAAGCCCGGCGCATCGAACGAACACGGAGCAGTTCCATTTTACGCTGTTCGAAACTAGGTGAAGTTGTAACGCTCACATTAACGTTTCTACCAGATAAGATATAAAGAGTTAACTTCTGCCTTCATTATAATTCAATTGGGCAGTACAACATTAAGGTGTGTAGAAGATTTGAACAATTTCACAGTTATACTTTAAAAGATATTGGCATTTTAAGACTGCAGACAAAAGTGATTTTCTCGCCACTTGAGAAGCACTTTTAAAATTCCACAGTATAGACTACGGCTGACACGTATATCCCAACCGTGATATTGGAGCATACGTTTGGTAATACAGCGATACATTCTACTATGGATCATTATAATCTTGCAGTGCTTTCAATGATTATAACAGAAGTTGAGATGGAAGGCTAAGGCTTTAATGCAATTGGGACATATATCGATGGAGTGAAGTAACAGCATGGAACTTCGTTAATCGTCATTCTACAAAAGCGAGCATGTAGTGAACATCCAACTACACTCATGCATCGTGAATCCATCGCTGAATTATATCAAATGACAGTGGAAATATCAACATACTCCACGATTATGAATATTTCTGCGGAAATAACTGCAATAAACTTCATGGCGAATTACGACTGGAACTTATGGATCTTTCAAGAGAGGCCAGGGTGGACCCGGCTCATAAAGAAGAGTTTTGCCAGAAGGATGTCTTTCGTATACATGGAGCAGTGCAATTTCCGGAGAAGGAAGCAGTTCGATTCTCCGAGGACGCTGATTCCAGGTTCGAGGACGGAGCACATCTTCACGCTGGTGAAATGGAACCAACAGCAGTTTTCTTTGAAAACTTTCCTCTAGAACTTCAATCAACAGATAAGGTAGTCGTGAACGTTTCTTGTATTATTTGAGTCATGTAGCGATATCTGAGCAACCATTTTCCCATATTTTCTGTCCTATCTTTTGCCCCATTTTCTTGATGGATATTTCTGTACTCAGTACACTTCGATGATTTATGCCTTTTTCTTCAATTGTCGTTTGACATTATTATGTCATTGGCATACTTAAATAATTTTGGATCAGTTGAGACTGATCATTTAGATTCTTTCAGTAATTTGCATATTTTTGTAGTCACGATTTGACTGTAAAGTTAACGATTTGCTATGGCAGATTTGAATTCAGACAACGTGTCAATTTTATTAAAGTAATTCTATTCAGTAAATTACTTTGACCAATTTTCTGTCATCCTCAAGAAAGAAGAATGATTATATGATTTTAGAGCGTTAAAATCTAATACGTTATCGACGATCTTTGAAATACTAGTCGTCTTATGAACATGATTGCAACATAGACATTTATCATTGCATTATAGACAATTTTATGAAATATGAACTTTGATTACGATTTATTGAATACACTATTGTAATGAACATTTGATAGGAGTTTTTCCCAATTATAGATTGGAACAATAATGTTTGCATTCCACAGTCTAATTGTATTCTATTCGACTATTTATGCAGTTTAAATGAACTTTGATTGAAGATAGTATTTTTATACTGCGTTACTTTGAAGATATTAATCTCAATTTTGATAGACCAGGGAGGAGTGTCTAATCGTATTTGCTATTAAATTTATTTGTGATTGGCAAATTTTTACTTCATATCGATTCATGAATGAAACCCACGAAGGTTAAATAATAACAGTCATTAATACAATTGATGAATATAAGAATTTTTGAAGAGGAACAATGGATGTATAATCGTTAGTTCAGTGGACCTGTAAAAGTCGCTGATGAGTAATGCCCTTGAATAATGAAGGAGATTCCCACAGTAATAAATGAAGTTGTTGAATTTATGAGTGGAGGTTTTTGTATGCAATTTGGAAGATTTTGATACCATATATATGAAGATATATGATGAATTCTGGGCCTATTGTTGAGCAATTTTGTGCGTTTTGAGCGAAGTATTTTTCCGCTGAATGTATTGTCCTGGTTCTTTGAAAGTTATTCATGTGAAGATACTGTTAAAGTTAACAAGAGTGATAAATAATTTGAGATGAAGATTTTGAATGGAGGTTACCGTCACAAATATTAATAATTATTATTAAACCTTATTAAACCTGAATTTGACATTTAAATATAACTAACCTTCATTGGTTGATTATATCACCATGATTTGAGTAATTATCAACCGGATAAACGTGTGGTTTAATGTATATCTTGTATAAATAATATAAACAACAAAATATTGTAAATAATTTTGTAAATATCTTTGAAAACAATTTGTAATGAAAGGGATTAATAGAGGCGTGTATAAAATTTTTAATTGTCGTTTGACAATGTTATAAACAATTTATTATTGTTATAAATAATTAATGAACTTTTGTTATTAACATTTGGAGTTTTGTTTTTATACTCTAAACAACGCTAATTAAACAAGTGGATTGAACAATTAAATATGATTTGGGATTGTTGGAGTAATCCACTGGTGTTTGAATGGAGCATTTAAAGGATTTGCGTGATAATATTTCAGTTAAGATGTGGACATTTAACGTGTTTTGAAAGGAGAGCTATGCTCTGTTGTAACTCGCATATGCTAGGGTTGAACGGAGGGGTGAGTCCACTTTGACGATGCAGGTGCATTGCAGCTGGTCCGGACAACTGTATGATAGAGGCCAAGGACGTCTCCATAATAGCCTTGTGGCTATAAATAAAACGTGATATGTATAAACACGCAAAACAATTGCCATATGTGTCTCGTCCCAAATCCCGTTTACATTCCAAGTGCATTATTATTTTTACGTTATTTTGAGCTTGAGAAAGCTGAAAAATTGTATGTAGAGTATACCAGTCCTACAGGAGGACATGGTTATGTGGACAATGCCTTCTGATTGCCACGTGGATTTTGTTGTTTTATTTTTGTTAAATTCATTCTTTATGTGAAATAAATTGTTGTGCAGTTTAAAGTTTCTCGTCTTCGTTTTTGGTTCATTTTAAATATCATGGTGGAGGTTATTGTGAGGGCATACTTTAAGTGATCCAGTTGACAACCCATCCCCGAGATAAATTTAAAAGGTAAGTAAAAGGTAAGTATGAACCCCCGTATATTTTGGTGTGTTCCACAATAATTTCTTGTTAACTATTGTGCTCTAATCTCGATAGTATCTGTCAGTGCCATTTTCATTGATGTAGCTGTGCCGGTGCGTTTGATTATTGGCAATCCGATTGAGGGGGCGGATATCTGACAGCCTACTATCCTGATAACGGGGACAGTACATCTATTCTTTTACGAATATTTTCCACTGTTTTTCCAAAAATTGCATTGTTAAATAATTTGTAAAGATTTTTCTCAAAATCATTTTTGGCTTGTTTTCGAAGGTTGTTATTAAAATCAACGTATGTCTTTAGCCAAGGTCTCTATTGAAACTTTAACACACGATGAATTTGCATCAATTTTAGTCCATGATTTAGAGCCTGTTTAGGTGCCATGTAATAAACAACGTATCGCCTTCGATTTCCTAGTTGAGGAATTAGTTTTTTGAGAGACGAATCTGAAGTTAGGTAATGGTTAGATGGATAATCAACATCAACGTCTAGAATGTATCCAACAGGGTTATCTTCTTCTAACCTTTCTAGATCAACGATATCTGGAGAAACCCACTAAAATCCACTGTAAGGAAGGGAGTGGAGGTTTAATTTTGAACTGATTCCAGACATTTTCAGCATGTCCATAATCTTCTTTACTAACATCTTCTTGAATGAATTTGTTATAGAATGCTTCTTTTGGAGGTAAACACTTTTCACTTAACTTTTCCCATGAATCAATGTAATCATAAGGAAATACTCTTTTACGAGTCATGAGCGTTGCATTTTCTTTCCCAATGCACTTGTCTGTTTCAGAGTATGATGTTAAGTTTGTAACTAAGTTTTCCAAACTACTAGGCATTAACCGAAACGTATCCACAAATCGAAGCTTAACATTTCCTACATATTTGGTGAAGGAGATGTAATTTTCTTCAGAGTTAGGGATAACGTCCACTCTCTCATTAGTACACCCCAACTGTTTTACAATGAAATTTGCATCGTATCCACTCATATTATGTAGAAATACAAGAACAGGGTTACGTGTTTTACACCTCAAATTACAGTTATTATGAGCGCTTCCACGATATTCGCCTGTAATATGACAATGATCTTCAACTTTCCAGTCCTCGTTGGTAAATGTTTTATGACACAAATAACAGGTTTCAGAAGATTGGAGCTCTGCTTCTTGATTTTCAGTTAATACCATTGGAACATTTACGGAGTAAAGGCGATCAATTTCAATAGCTATCGATAACAGTCCATAAACGTTTCTGCAGCTTCAGGACCACAATAAATAAAATGTTTGCTTGCAAGGTTTGTCTTTATATGTTCCTCAGCTAACGAGTGTTTAACATATTTACCAAAGCTCATAGGAACATGACTTTGGTATGGAACTGTATAACTTGCCTCAGGATTGGGTAAACATCTTTGATATGGTAAGAGTTTACTTTCGAAATCTGAATAGATAACGTAAGGTATCCTAAGCATTTTTTCCACATTTAAGAACATGAGAATTGGGTTTTAATAGGCATGTCAACCCTTGCAATGTCATGCAGGACACACAAAGCTCTATGTTCTTTTAATTTATCTATTTCTTGTTGACCATATCGATTATCCAAGTGAGTAAAACACTGTTTACACGTATATATCTTATGTCCATGGTGTGTGATCTGATGTCCTACTAGTTCATCAAAATCTTTGATAAAGACTTAGTGGTTCTGGCCAGATGAAGAACTTAGCAGAAGTAGGTCGTGGTGGTCTTGTAGCTCTTGATCTACAACCTTTAGAGGAAACAGTTTGTTGTCTTCTTCCAGTCCAAATACATTGATGGATATGTTTTTAGCTTTCTCAAATTTCATAATGTCAGCTAGCGATGTAGGGAACAAAACGACTGAAAAATCATACTTGTTTTCCAGGTCCTTGTATTTACTAACGCGTTGAGCATCTTTTTAACCAGTTTTGCTAAAATAGCATACATAACACACCTTTCATATTTCAAGTTTTGAGGATTAATGCAAGCTTTTTTTGAATTTACAGCTGCTGGTAATGGAATATCTGTGCTACCACGCAAGGAATTATACTTATTTATTTTCAATCGCACTCCTTCAACTGCCAGCAAAGCCCAATTACTGCCTTTTAGCTCAGATTCCTCCATTTCCGAGGTTAACTTTTTAAATTGTGTTTCTAAGAAACTACTTCAGTCTGTTTCAAAAAATATGGCCTGATTACGTCTTTTAAAAGCACGATATGTAATTTCATTGGTAGACGTATGAATAAATCTGCATTCAGCCACAATATTAACTTTTGACGACTTGTGGTTCGCTTGTTCTTTTTGTATAACATGGATTATTTTATGTTTGGACTCATTGAGGTATGAAATTAAATCCCTGCACGTATCACAACGTATAAAATAGGATTTAAGACGACATTCAAAAGACGTTTCATATTCATTAAGTCCGTTTTGAATAGTAACCATTGAGAGTAGGTGATGTTTTCTAGGCTCAGATTTTTGTCTTTTGGCTGATGACATAATAACACAACATTCTTCATGATGACGTCCGTTGTAAGCATTGTTGAATTTGATTCCACAGGTTTTTCACTGATGGAATTCACCCCACGATACTTCGTGACGTTTTCTATCATAGTCTCGAACAAAAGTGTTTCCGCACACTTTGCATACATAGCTTGGAATAGTTTGCTCCATTATGGATGTTCTTTCCTGCTAACAGTTGAATTTTTTCAAGAAATAAATCACACCTGTGAAAAAGAGAGACAGAGCTATGTACTTTCCCATCAAGCTAGTTGAGAAGAGTTGTGTAAACTGTTTATAGGATACAATATATTTAAGAGGTAAGATAAACATTTTTACATTTGTTAACGATAATAATATTTATAATACTATAATATAATAATAATAACAATGTATTCTATGTCTTACTTCTTACAATCTAACATTACATTTACAAACATCCCTGACTGTCACCTAAAGCAGCGTTTCAATTTCCTGAGCTTTCCTAAACGAATACACATGCTTACAGCTTACATATTATATGACTGAACATACACTATTTACATGTAAATACCACAGATATGCCCGCAGTGGTAATCTTTCATAAGAATAACATGGCTTACATTTAGGCCCATGGAGACCGAACTATTATTACGATTTTTATAAATCTTGAAGTTTCGTTTTGGAAATATACCATCTAAATACTTTGGTCATAATTTTGAACATATTAGTAGCCTCTAAATTACAGATCGGTTGCAACCCTAGATGCTATGTTAACACTTACTGCGTATGACAATGCTGTATACTGGTCGGTGAGACGGTCTTTCACGATGAGAACACTGTGAGAGGTAATAGTCAACTGGCGATGTTCTTGCTAAGGGTCCTCTAATATACCCAAGTCAAGGCTAACAGCTGCTTACTGCGTAGTACTGGTGGGTTAGACGGTTTTTCACGATGTGATCACCGTAATAGGTAGTAGTCAATTGATTTTATTCTTGCTAAGGGTCCTCTAATATACCCAAGTCAAGACCAACAGCTGCTTACTGCGTAGTACAAGGCTGTAGACTGGTCGATGAGACGGTCTTTCACGATGTGATCTGTTTGAGAGATCAGAGTCAACTGAAATTATCCTTGATATACGTCCCCTAATATACTCTACCCTAATACACCCAGGGCTTAACCTCTTACAGAAATACCACTATAGAAACATGTAAAATCTTGTCACAAGGTTGTGTATGACGTTAGACATGCGCTATTTACGAGTGAAAAAGATATGTACTCACAGTATTATTCTTCATAAGAATAGCATGGCGGTATTTATACTCCTATACGCTAAACTAATATTTGGATAATTTTAATTCTTGAAGTTTTGTTTTGGAAATATACGATCTGAATACAATGGTCATAATTTTGAACGTTCTAGTAGCCTCTAAATGAGAGATATGGATGCAGATCTAGGTGCTATGTTAAATATAATCAGCTACTTACTGTATATCACAAGGCTGTAGAATGAATTCTTAGAACACTTTTAAGGCGATGTGATCTGTTTGAGAGATCGGAGTCAACTGAAATTATCCCTGATATACGTCCCCTAATATACTCTACCCTAATACACCCAGGGCTTAACCTTCTACAGAAATACCACTATAGAGACATGCAGAATCCTGTCACAAGGTTGTGTATGACGTTAGACATGTGCTACTTATGAGTGAAAAAAGATATGTACTCACAGTGTTATTCTTTCATAAGAATATCAGGGCGGTATTTATACCCCTATATGCTAAACTAATATTGGGATAATTTTAATTCTTGAAGTATTGTTTTGGAAATATACGATCTAAATACAATGGTCATACTTTTGAGCGTTCTAATAGCCTCTAAATGGTAGATAGGGATGCAGGCCTAGGTGCTATGTTAAATATAATCAGCTACTTACTGTATATTCCAAGTCTGTAGAATGGTTTTGGTTATATGATATTTCACGATGTAACCAGCTCAAGAGCTAACAGTCATCTGAAAATATTCCTGCTGAAGGTCCTTATATAGCAGCTTTTTCTAGAAATAAATTACACCAGTGAAAGAAAAGACTGGGCGATGAACTTTCACATTAACCTACTACTACTACTCCTCGGCTCTACAGTCCATGTAGGACCTTGGTCTCTCCAACAATCGTTTCCCAATCCTGACGATCTTCTGTAAATTTCCTCCATCTTCTTACTCCCATCTTGCGTAAGTCATCCTCCACGTCATCCAACCATCGTTTCCTAGGTCTTCCTTTGCACCTTCTTCCACCTGGATTTCCTCTATCGGTATTTTTAACCACTCTATCACCTGCCACTCTCCACATGTCCCAGCCATCTTAGCCTATTATTCTTTACTTCCGAAACTATATCAGGATGCCCATATAATTCCTCCAATTCTTTGCTTTCCCGTATTCTCCATCTCCCTGCCTCATTCACTGCTCCATAAATCTTCCTCAGTATTTTCCTTTCCCATCTTCTCAAAAGGTCCTCTTCTGCCATGTCCATGTCTCCGAGCCGTACATTACCACTGGTTTTATAACTGTTCGGTACACCTTTGATCTTCTACTGAGGATGAGCGCTTTGAGGATTTTTATCAGTGCCAAATAAGCTCTATTACCGGCTGCAATTCTTGCTTTTATTTCTTCTCTTGTGCTATTATCTTCAGTAACCAGTACTCCCAAATACTTAAAACTTTCACACCTCTCAAAATTCACTCCATTTAGGTTTGTAAATAAATTTATATTTATATATTTATATATTTTATAATGGAAGAAACTATAGAGAAATAAATGAGCGGGGGAGGCAGGCAGAAGCATTTCGGAGGAGTGTGAGAAGCATGTTATGGAGCAAGGATGTCCCTCAGAACAGCAAAAAGATCATATATCGGACGTACTATGTCCCTATCCTGACGTATGCCTCGGAGACCTGGGTTATGAAAGGAAGGGAGAAGAGCAAAATACAGGCCAGTGAGATGAGGTTCTTGAGAAACAGTATTGGAGCTACAAAGATGGACAGAATAAGAAATGAGAGGACCAGAGAATTAATGAAGGAGGAACCATTACAGGATGGTATAGAGAAATCTAGACTTAGATGGTATGGACATGTAAAACGAATGGAGGAGAAGAGGATACCCAGGAGAGTACACGAGACGAAGTGGGAAGGAAAGAGACCGAGAGGAAGACCGAGAGACAGGTGGCTGTAGGGGGTGGAAGAAAGCGTGAAGAAGAGAGGAGAAGACTGGACAAGGGTGGAGGCTGAGAGATGGTGGGAAGACAGAAGACGTTGGAGAGGCTTGTGTTCCAAACAGACCCGGCCAGTGGCTGGAAACTGTGCAAGATGATGATGATGATCTTTCTCCACAGTATTTCTCCTAGATAATAATAAATATTGAGTTTTGTTGTAGTTCACTCGTAATCCTACTTCTTCTGATTCTTTTTCTAACCGTCCCAACCCTTCTTCAAGATCTTTCAGTCTTCGTGACAGCATACCTACATCATCAGCATACGCTAGATTTTGGCTCATACGGTTTAACAGCGTGCCTCCTGGATTGCTGATATCTATCTTCCCCATTACTCTCTCTAGTACTATATTGAACAGTAGCGTGGACAGTACGTCTCCCTGTCGTAAGCCTTGGTTTACCTCAAAAACTTTTGAGAGTTTTCATTCAACTTTAACTCGACATTTTTTGCCAGTAAGTGTCATTTGCACCAATCTGATTAGTTTGGGTGGGAATCTCATGTCCATCAAGGTCTGATACCGATATTTCCTTTTTACACTAACATAAGCCTGTTTGAAATCCACATATAGTTGGTGAATATCCACATTATATTCGTAACACCTTTCCATTATTTGCCTTATTGTGAAGATATGGTCCGTCGTCGATCTACCCTGTCGGAATCCACACTGGTATTCTCCAAGTCTCTCTTCAACAAGAGGTGTAAGTCTCATAGCCATTACCTTGGCTAGGATTTTATAGACCACACTAAGCAGTGCTATGCTACGATGATTTTCACCATTTGCTTTATCATTCTTCTTATGGATTGGGCAAATTATGGCCGTGTTCCACTGTTCTGGCATCACGTCCTTCTCCCATATCTCCACAATCAACCGGTGTACCAGCTTTGCCAAATGTTTCCCACCACACTTAATCATCTCTGCTGAAATATTATCACCTCCTGGGGCTTTGTTATTCCTCACGCTTTTAATTGCCAAACTAGCCTCCTCCAGCATCGGCACAGGTACTGGCATTGCATCAGTGTTATCCTTGCACCATGGTTGGTTATTCTCTTGACCCTCCTGTTCTAGCAATACCGTCTCTGCAGTAGCATTGAGCAGCTCGCTGAAATATTCAGCCCATCGATCTAAAATCTGTTCTTCTCCTCCTATGAAATTTCCTTCTTTATTTCTGCAGAAAACTGCTCGGGGTTGAAATCCCTTCTTCACTTCCTGTATTCTTTTATAGTACTTTCTTACTTCTTGATTATTGTATTCTTCTTCTAGCTCTTCAATCCATTTCTTCTCTGATTCCCGTTTCTTTCTTCTACAAATTCTATCTGCCTCTTTCATTTTCTTTTTATGTTCTTCTGTATTGTTTCTCGTTGGTATACTTATCATTTTCTCCCTTGCAGCATTCCTCTCCATTATAGCTATTTTACATTCTTCATCGAACCAGATTTGTCTTTTAATCCTTTCTTCTGTCCCCAGTACTTCTTCTGCAGCTTCGTGTAGTGCGTCCCTCATTATACTCCATTTTCCTTCTACTCCCCCTAAATCCCGATTTTGTTTAGTCTCCAACTCCTTCCGTAAATGTGTTTCATATTGTTCGGCAGTTTCCTTTTCTTTTAGTTTTAAGACATTATACCTTCTAGGGCCTTTCCTCATCTTTCCAGATCTGTACACTGCTATATGCTCTCTATATTTTACCCTTACCATGAAATGGTCAGAGTCACAATCCGCTCCTCTACAACTATCAACTGCGAGTATATCAGATGCGTGTCTTCTATCACTTACAACATGGTCAATTTGGTTGAATAAGGTTCCATCTGGTGAGCACCACGTTACTTTCCTTATATTCTTTCTCTGAAGCCATGCACTTTTCACAATCATTTCATTTCCCATGACAAAGTCGATGAGTCTCTGTCCATTATTATTTGATACCTCATGCAGACTTTCCTTTCCTACCGTCTCTCTAAATGCTTCTTCTTTTACCACCTTCGCATTGAAATCACCTAACACGATTTTTACATCTTGCCTTGCTATACGCTAGAGTTCCTGTTCAAGCTGACTGTAGAACGTGTCTTTCACCTCATCCTCTTCTGTGGGGGCGTATACACATATAAAGGTGATATTAAAGAATCGTGCCTTCATTCTCAAAGTACATATCCTTTCATTTACAGGCTTAAAATTCAGTACTGCTGTTTTATATCTATTATCCACGAGGAAACCTGTGCCACCTATTCTTCCACTGTCGCCTCCACTATACATTATTGTGTGGTTATCACTTCTCAATATACCATCTCCTCTCCATTTGATCTCTTGGATCGCTGCCACTCCTATA
This sequence comes from Meconema thalassinum, assembly GCA_946902985.2. Lineage (NCBI taxonomy): Eukaryota > Metazoa > Arthropoda > Insecta > Orthoptera > Tettigoniidae > Meconema > Meconema thalassinum. The sequence continues at coordinate 17,066,713 of OX336389.2, read as the reverse complement.
CTATATTTCTCCATCTCTTCCTTAAGGCCCTTCAACGCTCCAGGTTTGTTCAATGTTCTCACATTCCAGGTTACTATGTACATATCATTCTTCCGTTTACATCTTCCTTTTCCTTGCATAGGTCGTTTATCATTATCATCAGTCCGGCTATTATTGTATTGGAGTTTCATAACAGGCTATTTTTTTCGATATGGGGTCGTTAGCCCCATGATCAACCCCCAACCTGGAGGATCAGGGTGTCCCTCTTTGTCTGACCCATCACCTTTGACCTGTCCGGCATGGGAGGCCCTACCAGGAGCTTACGCTCCCGCTGGCATAGCTCGCAGGGTCATTTGGGCTGTCAAGCCCCCACATCACGACAAGATGAGGTAACCATCGTGAGGGACATTAACCTAATAACAATAATAATAATCCGTTACATTTTTATCCTACTTTCGATTTTAAAAAAATGAAAGTAGACTTATGAGATCAACACAGGGCGAAAAAATGTGTGACTGTCTGTGTGTCTGTGACATGTGTGTCTGTGAGTGTGTGTACTCTGAATGTCTGTCCCCCTTTATCAATTCAAACACGGTGAAACCGAATTGAACAAAATTTGGTACAGAGGTAGCACTAGCAAAGGGCACCTCAGTGCCATGTTTTATATCGCCGCCATATTGACGAAAACGTAATAGCGGCCATCCAAATGTTAAAAGCTTAAATCATATTACGACCAACCTAATCGTGTGATCTCTACCAAATTTTTCAACATTATACCTTTGTGTATGTATGAAGAATCTCTTGACTGAAGTACAAGGTCATCAGCCCAATTATTTGCGGATGGTGGCCATGTAATATGCAAATCGATTCCCCCTATGTATTCAAACACGGTGAAACCGAATTGAACGAAATTTGGTACAGAGGTAGCACTCGCAAAAGGAAACTCAGTGTCATGTTTTATATTGCCGCCATCTTGACGGAAACGTAATGGCGGCTACCCAAATGTTAAAAGCTTAAATCAAATTACGACCAACCTAATCATCTGATTTCTACTAAATTGTGCAACAACATACCTTTATGTTGTAGGCATCTTTTGACCAAACTACAAGGTCATCAGTAAAATAGTTTGCATATGGCGGCCATGCATGTGTGCAAATCGATTCCCCCTATCAAATCAAACACGGTAAAACCGAATTGAACGAAATTTGTTACAGATGTAGCACTAGCAAAGGGCACCTCGGTGTCATGTTTTATATCGCCGCCATCTTGACGGAAACAGAATGACGGCCACCCAAGTGTTAAAAGCTTAAATCAAATTACGACCAACCCAATCATTTGATCTCTACCAAATTTTGCAACAACGTACCCTTTCGAGGGAAGCATCGTTTGACTGACCTACAAGGTCAACTGCCCAATAGCTTGCAGATAGTGCCCATGTATGTGTGCAAATCGATTCACCATATCAATTCAAACACGGTGAAACCGAATTGTATGAAATTTTGTACAGAGTTAACACTAGCAAAGGGCACCTCATATTCATGTTTAATATCCTTATAACACGTTGTATTTCAACAAGCTACTGCAACCAACATTCAATTATACTCTTTGAAAAGGACAAAGAGTTATAACAATACCCATGCATTTAGGAGAAAGTAGGCTATGTGTTCTTTACTGAACATCTTGTTTATTTTGTCGTGTGACCTCTTGAGAAGCTGAGTGCAGGTCTGTTTAGTCAACGCCCGTGTGTGATCTGTGTGCAGGGATGAGAGATGGAATGGATGAACCTGAACAAGGATGTGAAAGGTAGTGGCCATAGCCTATTATAAGGTATCATTCAGGCATTCTCTTGGAGTAGAACTGTGAAACCACGGAACACCATTTCAAATGCAATTGAGGTTCAAAATACTGACAAAATGTAATTGAAATTGAAAATACACAATGTAATTTAGATTGAAAAACGCACATTTTAGATTCTAAATACTCGCAAATTGCAATAAAATTCAAAAATACTTACAAAATGCAATTGAAATTGAAAATGATAACAAAATGTGTGGTAGATTCAACTAAGGTACTCATTTTGGATGGATAATATTTACAAAATTTAATTTAGACGGAAAAAAGCTTACAAAATGTAATTTGGAATCAAAATACCCCCAGCAAAATGCGATTGACAATCAAAATACTGACGAAATGCTCACCATACAAAATGAAATTTAGATTGAAAAGAGTCACAAAATGCAACTTAGATAAACAAGAGTTTAGTGCCTTTATTATTTATTAATCTCATGTAATTTATTTCAGGATTAGAGCATAACCCAGCTCTTTTGGATACATTCGTGTTGACCGACTGAAAAGCACTAAACTCTTGTTTACTAAGGCAACACTGAAAAAATGTCTTCAAACCCCACAATGCAGCTTAGATTGAAAATACACACAAAATGTAGTGTAGATTCAAATATTCGCTTAAGATAATTTGGATACAGAGGATGCAATTAACGAAAACAGTGCTGGAATCTTACAGAGAGAAGGAAATAGAATAAAGAGAGAAAGAAAGGAAGAGACTCCCTAGGCCTTGGATACCCTAATACTGTTGGGAGAGGAAGTTGTTACTTTTAGGCATTTTCCTGGAGTAGAAGTGTGAAACAAAACAAAAAACTACTGGTAATACAACGTATGATAAAAATAGGGAATATTTTACCTGCTTAAATAATCTTGTTTTAAAATACTGCTGGCGACACACACAACATGCGCTACATTTTGACAGCAAATCATTCCCTCGTGTGGCTCGACTTGGCTATTCCTAAGAATGGCGTCGCCATCTATTCAAATTGATGGCTGAGCGCACTATTAAAACATTAAAACTCAATAACTCAGGATCCAATAGCTCAACTAACAGAAGATTAGTAAGATAGTAGTATCATTAGTCATAGCACGCAGCCACTGGCATGTAGCGATGATCCTCTATTACAGAGCAGCACGTAGGAAGTCTCACATAAAAGGCTTTCTCTGCAGAAGGCACAATTTCAACGATTCAATGCATTTAAGTTGGTGGATGGGATACTTTTCTAATGCTGGAATCATTTTATCTGGTTGCAACAGTGGAATTACAAAAAACTTCGTAAACGAGGAGTTTTACAATTTTATTTATTTATTTATTTATTTATTTATTTACATAGGTCCCAATGAGCCTGAGCTCGTGTTAGGGACAATCAAGTAACATAGTTACAGCATGGCATATATATAATTTTTGTAACATTATTGTTTAGTTTAATAGTAACTTAGATTGCTAGTGACTAACTTTACAGAGATAATACGGTATGATACATTGCATTGCTTAAGGCTATTGTACATTGGCTATTCATTCCTTAATAGGAAGTCTTTTGTTTTCCTCTTAAATGTTTTTATAGAGAAACTTTCCCTTATGCCTAATGGTAGCGAGTTGTATTCTTTTATTATAGAGGACATAATTCATTTAGTTCCAAATTTAATGGATTGGGAATGGCTGGTGAATATTTGATTTACTCCTCTTGTTGCATAATGATGAATGTTATTTGCATGGGTAAAATGGATGTGTGTGTGTATCAATTTGTTTTCTAATTTGTATACAAATACTGTTGCTGACATAGCTATTTGTTTTTGCAGTGGCATAATTTTAGTTCTTGAGTACAATTCATTTGAGGGTGTGAGCCAAGGAAATCCAAAGATAGATTTTATAGCACGTTTCTGGAGTATCTCAAGTTCTTTTATCAGCTCCTTCTTACAATATCCCCATATGAAATTCATGTACATTAGATGTGAATGTATCAGAGCAAAGTATATATTTTTCAGTTGTTGGCTAGTAAGACAGCTATATCTTAATCTGAAAATAATACCAATTAAAGGGCTGATTTTATGTTTTACATTTTCTACATGATTTTCCCAGGTTAGTGTACTATCTAGTGTGATACCTAAGTATGTTGCCGATTTAACCCTTTCTATTTCTTTGTTGGCTATGTTGACTATGTTTGTGGTCTCAATCTTGTATGATGGTTTATGGAAGAATAAATATTTTGTTTTAGTGATATTGATAACCATTTTGTGTGCTCTCAACCAATCCACCAGCTTATTGAGATCATAATTAATACTTAGCATAATTTCCTGTTCAGATGTTCCCAGATAGAGTATAAAAATATCATCTGCAAATAGTTTAAGCTTGCCTTTCAATTCTAATAATACTATATCATTAATATAGGCCAAGAAAAGAATTGGTCCTAGAACCTTGAGGTACTCCTGTGTCAATTCTCATTTGAGATCCTTTTACATTATCGATTGCAACATATTGTTTTCTGTTAGTGAGGTAGTTCTTGAACCAATCATGTGCCACTCCTCTGATGCCTGCAAATTCTAGTTTATTAAGGAGAATCTTATGGTTAACCAGATCGAAGGCTTTTTGAAGGTCAATTAGTACACCAGCAGCTAGTTTGTTTTCATCTAATGCCTTTTCTACATCAGTTACTACTTCAAATATAGCACTATCAGCTCCTCTATTTGGAATAAACCCATATTGGCAGTTTGCAAAGTAATCATTTTTCATGAAGAAATTCATAAGTTTTCGTTTAACAACGCTTTCTAGAACCTTGCTAATGGCAGATATAATATTAATGGGTCTGTAATTTGATGGGTGGGTTTTGTCTCCTTTTTTGTAGATCGGGACCACCCTAGAGACTTTACAGGCATCGGGGAATATACCAGTCATCAGTGAAAGATTTATTATTTTGACAAGATATGGTGTAAGGCCCTCAAGACACAATTGTAGCATGACATTAGTAGTGTTGTCCTCACTTATATTGTTTTTGTGTTTTAGGGAGTTTATAATTGATTGTATTTCATTAGCATCAGTAGGTAACATAAAGATTGTCTTAGTGCTAGTAGTATTTTTATAGCTTGTAATGTCCGAGGTAGAACCGTTTCCTTGATTTTCCCATATACTGTTAGCAATATTGACATAATATTTATTAATTTCACCACATATATTTTCCTTTTTTTCGACATTTGTGCCGTCGACTATAAGTTTGACAATTTCATTTTTCCCCTTCTTTGGCCTATTTAACATCTCATTAACAACACTCCACACTTCCCTCTGATTATTTGCATTTTGAATTTTTTGGTCAAAGTAGTTTCTTTGTAGGTTTCTCTTAAGTTTTGTAACTTGGTTGCTAATAATTTTATATTCTTCTAAAATTTCTGCAGATGGATTTTTAACTTTGGTTTTTGTATATATCTTATCTTTCCTGTGTATTAGTGCTAAAAGATCTTGTGTGATCCAGGGTTTTATTGGTGGGGCACTTGGCTCCTTATTCGTATATTTCCTAGTACAGGCTTCTATTCCTTTATTAATAAAATCACAGAATTTATTTTAGTAGTCATTGATGTTAGTTTCATTGCATACAAATTCTTGAGTTATTAAATATTTATTAAGTTTTTTGTAGTTTATTTTATCCTTTTCTATTGGCCTATCATCACATATTGAGTTCCTGTTTATCTTTTTGTTTCTCATTTCACAGATGAGTAAATGGTGATCACTCAAATCATTATCAATATTATAGACATTACATATTTTGTCACAGTCGTTCACCAATACATGATCAATTAGAGTAGAGCTAGTTTGTGTTACACGAGTTGGATATTTTGTATTACATAAGACTAGACCGTATGATTTGACTAGGTTAATATAACTACTAGTATATCTGTCCCCAAATAATAGATCGATATTCATATCACCTAGTATTATAACAGGATTCGTTGAGTAAGAACTAATAATTACTTCGAGATCAGTTAGAAAGTGTGGAATGTTGCTTTTATGAGGGTTATAAGCAGTGATTATGTAAGCCTCCGTGGCTTAGGCGGCAGCACGCCGGCCTCTCACCGCTGGGTCCGTGGTTCAAATCCCGGTCACTCCATGTGAGATCTGTGCTGGACAAAACGGAGGCAGACAGGTTTTTCTCCGGGTACTCCGGTTTTCCTTGTCAAAATGTCATTCCAGCAACACTCTCCACTATCATTTCATTTCATCTGTCATTCATTTAATCATTGCCCCAGAGGAGTGCGTCAGGCCTCGGCAGCCGGTACAGTTCATATCCTCGCCGCTAGATGGGGGCTTCATTCAATCAATTCCTGACCCGGTCGGAGACTGGAAGCAGGCTGTGGGATTTTCATTTTTCATAAGCAGTGATTATATTGTATTCTTGATGGCCTTTTCTCACAGTAATGTGCAGTATGCTGTATGCAGTATACTCCCCCTCCAGTTTGCTTTCTAACTATGTGATATGCAACATATTTCTTAATATTGAAAAACATTTTTGTTTGTTCTGTTAACCAATTTTCTGAGATTGCTAGGAATCTACACCTTTGATTCTGTCTAGCATTATTTGGATATCATCGAACTTGTTTTTTATGCTATGTGCATTTATGTGTACGCATTTTAGTGTACTGGTATCGGTTATTATCTGTTTACTGTCCTTAATTTTATAATAATCGCTAAGTGTATTACAGTTACACTCGGTTAATTCTAGTGTATTATTATTTGCATTACCTAAAAAATTTAATTTCTGTAATTCTAGTTCCATATGGGATAATACTTAGTAGATATCTTACTATTACATAGATTTTAGTTTGAGAGGGCAAGTTCATCCAGTATTTCAGCACTTGATATAAGCTTTGAGGGTCCATTTTGATTTTTCCGAATGTATATTTTGCAGTCTCTGACCCAAGTTGCAAAGATTTTTCCCTGTTGTCTCAATTCACGGCACTTTTTGGCGATGGTTTCATTTCTTGGGGTCAGGTGTTCATTGATATATATATTACCACCATCACTGTAACCAATTTCACTCGTCTTCAGGGTCTTCTTTTGTCTTCTGCTACTGAGAATCTCTTCCTTCTTCCACCTATTATTTAATTTCACAATTATCGGTTGAGGCCCAGGCTTTGTTGACGGGAGGCGGTGAGCTGCGTCTATGTTTGCCCTGGTGATTTCAACTCCTAACGTCTTGCCAATGTCCGAGATTTTGTGAAATACATCCTCCTCTCTTTCCGTGGGTATTCCATACACTATCAAGTTGTTCTTGCGCTGGTAATGCGTACAACTCTTGGCGTTCATCAAAAGGAAACTCAATTATACTGATTGATAAGAACCGGTAGATATAACTAGATGCATACATTTAAGAGAAAGTAGGCTACATCCTTTAGTTAATGCAGTGCACTAAGTAGCCCCAATTGAACTTGCAGTGTAGATCTGTTAACAGTGACTGGTGAACAATTCCTACAACGCGTTGTATCAGATAGCATATTGTCACAGCAAACACACCTGCCTCACGCATTCCTGTCAACATTCTCGGCATTAGATATTTGTAATATTTCCCATGAGTATTATTTTGTGTCCATGGTTGTTAATTTTCCTTTTCCATGCACCTGTACATAATTTTAATCAAAGAAGGGGCTTTGAAGACATAACTCAGTGGATTCATCAACAAATACTACAGCTTTATGAAGTAGGCTATTTTCTCTTATTTTTATTGGAAGTACAGTATCTTTGCAAGTTATTAATTTGGTTCTGTTGGGAAGCCTTTAAACCCAGTATTCCTCGAGTACCTAGATTTCGTGAGAAAGTGACCTTCTCTCTTGGCAATTACGATAATGGTAAGTGGTGAACGTGGTTATTATTATTATTATTATTATTATTATTATTATTATTATTATTATTATTATTATTATTATTATTGTAATAGAAGCAGTACACTTCTCACAAAGTTGGTAGGAAGAACTAGTTTGCACACTGTGAGAGGGACTTCATGCTTGTCAATACAGGACTCTTCTAATCCAGATATTTACGGACCATATGGCACATTTGGAGAACAGTAGTTTACTAACTGAATGCTCCTGCGTTTCATTGATGACGGTAGCAGTAATTAGTGCGGTCTTGGGTTGGGATAAGAACCCTGGGACTTGAAATAAGGTAGCCTTCTTTCCCGGCATTTATCTGCAGGAAAACCACAACGGGCTCATTTGGGTACCACTCGCCATTAACACAACACACTCATTCTACTGTGTCATGTATGTATCAAATCATTTGGCAGACTTTACACATATGGTGGTGGAGTTTTCACCATATGACCGTACCGTTCATACCATGCTATGCACAGTATTTTTTATTACAAGCAGAAGTACCTTTTCATCCAATGGTCTTTGGTACTTACCGGTCCAAAACTATCAAATAGTCACGTCCCGGTATTTCTAATGTAGTTATCTTATTTCCTGTTTATTAATTACTTTCATACTCTCACATTAACTAAAGTTATCAAAATGACTGTTATTAACATGGCTCAATTTATTACTTTGATAGCGTTTTTTGACATTGAAGCAGAGAAGAGTGAACCAAGTTAATCCAGACTAAACAAAGAATTTAATTTATTTTTAACAGGGAGGCAAACCCTGCTTCATAGAAAACAATAACACCAACCAAAATATAACGAAGAATCCGGAATATATGCAGCATAATCCATCTTAATAGCCTATACCATAAAAGAACGGTGACAATTTCCCCCGGACATATTGTGCAGTATTTCACTAATGATTGCAGACGGCTCAGAACACATATCAAGGAAACTACATTACGGAATGACGTTAGAAGCATCTGGACACAAGACATTCAACATTCCATGACTCCAATTAATAATAAATTAACATAGGTAATGAATGTTAGTGAAGTTCCACTTTCATCCGCCAAGTGGTAGTCTTACCAGCGCTGCCTGGGCCAGCAAACTATTCATAAATGAACCAAAAAATCTATAATCTTAATGGCTGAACATCTATTACAGATATCTTATGTGCAATATTATCTAAGGCAGAGACTCGGCGACGTCTGAAGTTTATACACGTTATGAAGTTTACGTATGTTTTACAATATCGTTCAATGGTGATTTGAGGGAATGCATGTCTGAATTTTTTTATGCTATGGATTTTATATAGTTCGAAACCCACCACAACAGTTTGATTTTGCATGCCAATTTTTGTTTCATTTTAAAGCTTGGTGTTTCATTACATTCTATACACAGCTTTCTGTTAGCGTTTATACATTAGGAGTTATTTATGTACCAAATCCTGGGATTACTACAGGGAAGTGCTGTTAGAGAGAGGGACTGGGGCACTGGCATTTCCGCCCCGTAGAAGCTCCACTTTGATCCGTGTAACGCACTCTGGCTATCAAATGGCCTTATTCATCATATTCCAAGCAGTGGATATACCCAACTTGGTTTGCAGGAAAGAACAAGTGGATGCAGAAAAAGCATGTGTACAGCTAAACACACATCTAACAACGTGAAATTTTGATGGTTACTCTATGTGTATATTATAAAGCTGGGGATCTACAATCATGTCATTTTGACGAAAATCTTGTGAGTTATGCCTCATTTATTTGTTTTAATAGAATGTATCATTTCTAAATAGGCTATTTATTACTCCCACAGTCCAAATTGTAAAACCCAGCAGTTGGTGAATATCATACTCGTATAGAACGCTAAAACCTATGTTTCACAAAATTTATGATCTTAGCCCAGAGAGAGTCACAAGATGCGGTTTGTCTCAACAGCACAGGACAGGACTAAACTTGAATTTTGTGAAATGTCAACGAAAATATATTTATTCGTTTATGTGCGTTTAAAGAAACAACTACGACGATAGCCCCTGTCAGAACTGTATCGCTTCAGCCCGCATAGCAGTAACGTCGGGTGGGTTGTATAAACACATGGAACACTAAAAAGTAACTTATAATAATAACTTTTGTTTCTACGTCCCTTTTAACTAGTGAGCCATTTAGACACGCCAGGTTGCCGGAATTTCGCCCCCAAGGGGATCTTTAACATATCAATAAATTAAATGTCACGACTCCTTCGCATTTGCGTACCCTCAAATGCCAACTGACAGCACAAGGATTCTAAACTGCAATCTCAGGCACAGCAGGCAAGAACTTGACCACTGCACCACGCAGCCATTCCACAAGTAACCGATCGAAATGAATGAGAATTGCCCGCAGCAGTGACGAATTGTCCTCTGATCTCCTCATAAATATGGACCTTTTGTTTAAAATGTGCGATGAAACAAATGAACAAGACGATAGTCCCTGTGCCGCGTCGAGCCCACATTCCACATATGCCGGGAGAGTGGTTTATACTCATGCGAGAGGCCTCACACTTATCTTTAACAGTTTCTGGGGAAATAGAACATCAGGCGTACAAAATTAACATTGGTCTCACCTTAAGTTGACAAGGTTGTGTCGCAAACTACTTAAGCCCTACCACGCAGGGAACATTTAAAATCCCTTGCACCGGATATCTCATTACCGCCACAGCCAGTGGGGGAGGGAGGGAGGGGGGGGAAGGGGGGGTATGTGGATCGACAGTTGTGTTTACTATTGCGAAAACTTTCAGACTGTGAAGCATGTAATAGATTCTCTCAAAGAACGAGAAGCCAAGGCCATTTAGATTGCTCAAGAATTGTTTTCAGATACGCAAATCGAGGGAAAACTAGCGAACCTCAAAGCAAATTTCAGCTCCTTGTTGTCAGGAGAGAGACGCTCAGTTTAGTCAGAACAGCCGCAGACAAGTCAACCCGCGAGGGCTGGCAGTAGGGTATCATTGACCCGAGACTTAAATAATGCTTTATATTTTCGTTTTGGTCAGCCCTTGTTTCCTGTCGCTTACTGTACCTTCCTCCCTAGCCTTGAACTTCACCCTGCAAAAGTAACATGTCCATAGCTGTTTGAACACTCAAGTTATTTCTATATTATTGACGGTCGGGTCAGATTTACCCATGGCGCCAGTCCTCGCGTTAGTCAGAACAATCTGTACAAAATAAGGAGAAAATCCACCTATTTTGGTGCAGCGCAATCACATAGCTCACGTTCTTGTTGATTCATGATTAGGGTCTAGGGACACCTTAGTCATCAGCTCCTTTGTTCAAAAAATTAAGACGACTGCTTTGCCACCACTATGAAGGCCAATGGTACCGTTACGAAAATTGTTGTCATTTTTCTGAATGTCAAATTGGAAAAATATAAATAAAACTCATTTTCTATTGGGAATAGTTCATAGGGAGACACCAGGTGTAAAATGACGTCATTAAAATACGTACAGCGTGTTCCGATTCATCACGGAACTGTAAAATGGGTTGCCTACCCACCCGCAATAGGTTTGAAATCTGCTCGCAGCGCGCTAGCCACGGGGCTGAGTTCGATTTCACTGATTGCCACCTTCTTATGCAGCATTGCATAGCATTTTGCTCTTTTAAAATATATTTACACAGGCTTCACAATACGTTTGAACGATTTCTGTTTCAGAACTTGTTATTTTACGCTTTTGTTAGTAGCTTTTGCAGAGCATTGGAGATGAATTTATATCTAGCGATTTAATGCACTCTTCAAGTATGCATCCATCGCATCCATAGACGTTGATAGGAGCGTCTGAAATATAAGAATGTGCTGGCGAATCTGTGAGAATCTGCAAATGGTCCACATATCGGTCTCCACAGAAGAAAGAGTTTCCTATTCAACAATTTAGGGAATCACTACTGATGGAAGGTCCTTTACTATGCCTCTATACTCATGCAGGTGATTAATAGTAGCAATAGTAATAAAAATTACTGAATATGAAGAACTGAACTTCGAGTATTATATAATGGAGTGAAATGACAACCAGTACTTAGGCCTATGTGCATATTTGACAAATAAATATTAAGTTAAATTATACTGCGTATATTAAATAAATTTTAGGAAACCGTGACAATGTGTATTCGCATTTCCTTGTGGGTTGAAACTACGCCAGCAACATAAATAGCCTATACCAACACAATGAGTGACTAACTGTAACATTTCATTCAAAGCTATAGGTCATTTTTAAAAGTTTTACTATATTTATTATTATTATTATTATTATTATCACTATTACAGTAATATTATTAATGTTAAGAACTTACATAAAAATAGTGGCTTATTGACGGACCCTCCATTAGTAGTAAATCCCGAAATCGCTGAACAGGAAACTCTTTCCTCACTGGAGGCTTATACACATGAGTAGTCGATAAAGCATTTAGCATGCGGATTTCTGTGCCGTCAACGATAAATGATGTTGGACTGTGCGGACGTATTGTCAGAGTGAATGCCCCTCTCGTCATTAATTCCAATAATACCAGATGGCTGCAATTAGGTTCTATGTGGAGATCATAGTGAATAAGGACTGGGTCCTAATTCAAGCGGAGTGATGCAGTATTTGGACCGTGTATGGCGAATACAGAATATATGTAGGCCAAGCGGAGTGATACAGCACTTGGACCATGTACGGCGAGTACAGAATATATGTAGGCCAAGCGGAGTGATACAGCATTTGGACCATGTATGGCGAATACTGAATATATGTAGGCCAAGCGGAGTGATACAGCATTTGGACCATGTATGGCGAGTACAGAATATATGTAGGCCAAGCGGAGTGATACAGCATTTGGACCATGTATGGCGAATACTGAATATATGTAGGCCAAGCGGAGTGATACAGTATTTGGACCGTGTATGGCGAATACAGAATATATGTAGGCCAAGCGGAGTGATACAACATTTGGACCGTGTATGGCGAATACAGAATATATGTAGGCCAAGCGGAGTGATACAGCATTTGGACCATGTATGGCGAGTACAGAATATATGTAGGCCAAGCGGAGTGATACAGCATTTGGACCATGTATGGCGAATACTGAATATATGTAGGCCAAGCGGAGTGATACAGCATTTGGACCATGTATGGCGAATACAGAATATATGTAGGCCAAGCGGAGTGATACAACATTTGGACCATGTATGGCGAATACAGAATATATGTAGGCCAAGCGGAGTGATACAACATTTGGACCGTGTAAGGCGAGTACAGAATATATGTAGGCCAACCGGAGTGATACAGCATTTGGACCATGTATGGCGAATACAGAATATATGTAGGCCAAGCGGAGTGATACAGCATTTGGACCGTGTATGGCGAATACAGAATATATGTAGGCCAAGCGGAGTGATACAGCATTTGGACCGTGTATGGCGAATACAGAATATATGTAGGCCAAGCGTTGTGATACAGCATTTGAACCATGTATGGCGAATACAGAACATATGTAGGCCAACCGGAGTGATACAGCATTTGGACCGTGTATGGCGAATACAGAATATATGTAGGCCAAGCGGAGTGATACAGCATTTGGACCGTGTATGGCGAATACAGAATATATGTAGGCCAAGCGGAGTGATACAGCATTTGGACCATGTATGGCGAATACAGAATATATGTAGGCCAAGCGGAGTGATACAGCATTTGGACCGTGTATGGCGAATACAGAATATATGTAGGCCAAGCGGAGTGATACAGCATTTGGACCGTGTATGGCGAATACAGAATATATGTAGGCCAAGCGGAGTGATACAGCATTTGGACAATGTATGGCGAGTACAGAATATATGTAGGCCAAGCGGAGTGATACAGCATTTGGACCATGTATGGCGAACACAGATTGTATGCAATCTAATGAAGTTTTAAACTTACCCATGACTGACATTTTGAGAAATATAATGAAACATAAGTGAATCCTTGCAATGAATGAAAAAATTCCTTCTACCGCTTGTACGGCGTGTCCCTGAGTTCTTGACAGTCCCTGTACGCCACATTTGTGAGCTTTCATTTCCTGTCATTTTATTGTTCAAAGAAAAAAAGAGGCAGCATAAGGAGAGGCACGTAGAATAAGCAAAACAAGAAGATGGGTAGGTATAGATGGGCTGGTCGAAAGCAAGTGATAATCCTTCTTGAAGCCCGAATAAGACACGGATACCACTGAATATGAACATGCGTTGCCGATGACACATTGATCACAAATGTCTGAAGCCTCACTGCGCACGTAATATGTACCAGTCAAGAAGGAAAGGCCCACTTTTAGATGGCCTCACGTATAAATCAGGAGGATGCCAATGCCAATTAATGTAGGACTATTTATGATTTCTAGGTCATTATTATTCTTTGTATTAAATGGTCTAGTTATGGTTCATAAAAGTACGATAAAGAAAAATTTCCCTGTATTTTATTGTGGGTAGAATGTAAATGCTTTTATGTTTTAATAACTGTCAATGCAGTAATTTAAGGTAGGAAGTTATCATCGAAATTTAAAATCACCTAGGCACCTTAGTAGTATGACCCAGGACAATTTCATAAATTGAGTATTTGAAGAACATGCTGACATTTGCACCGCAAGGGAAAGGCACTAATTTAACTGGGTAGCCTTAAAGCAGGCATAATGCACACTGCATTCACGGCCTTAGGATCTGAACAGGAAGTAATTAGTAATTCATAACACATACATCTCGAGCGTGATTTAATTACGCTAATCCTCGAAAAGTTTGAGAAAGTACCTGGAGGAGCAGCACCAAGCAAGATCAATTACCCTGAATAGGATGGAGAACGTAGAGGAAATCCCTGTCAAGACTCCTTCAAATTATCTTCAAACTTCCTTGTGTCTTATCGTGTTTATTACCGAGTAAATATCAAGTGTGCAAGGCAATCCCGTAGAGTGGATACCATCAGAGTTACATTCGTCCTATAATTCTTCATGTGCGGCTTCTGTGGTCGCGGGGTACTGGGTTCGATACCCAATTCTACCAAGAAATGTGATTCTGATCTGAGGGTTGGAGTAGTGTACACTCAGTCTCGTGATGCAAAACAGAGAAGAGACGGGTTCGATTCCCAACTAAGTTGTCCTGGAAGTGGTTTACAGTGGTCTCCCACGTTTACTTCAAGGCCAAGGCATGCTCCTTCCAAATCCTGCACCAAATTACCTATACACGACTACTACAGCCGTAAAATGACTCTGGTTACACCGCTCTGCATTTTCTATTGTCTTTCACCTGATGTGCGATTCTAAACGGATTTTGTGTGATGAATTCGAAAATAATATCCTTTTTTTTCAAAAACTAAGGTTTTCATGCACATCATAACTAGAAATGAAGCTATAACTTGCAAAATATTATGAAAACTATTTTCAACAAAACGTACGAGAGAAAAACTAGTCCACAATTTCCTCCCTAAGACAAATAATCATTGTATGTATGTCTACCCCTTATTATTCCCGTTTTCTAACGGGGTCGGGGATGAGATGTGATGGAAGTCTTTGTGGCGATGATTTTTACGGCCGGATGCCCTTCCTGACGCCAACCTCATGAGAGGAGTTAATGAGAGATGAAATGAATGATGGTGAATGAAACTGGGCTAGGATGTGGAAGGAAGCGGCCGTGGCCTGTCAGCAGGTACCGTCCCAGCATTTGCCTGGTGTTGAAAATGGGAAACCACGGAAAACCATTTCAAGGACGGCCGACGGTGGGGCTCGAACCCACGCGTCTACCGAGTCAGCAGAGAGCTTGGCCCCATGACCTAATGCTGAGCTTTAGCCAGCGTAGCCACTACTGTCGGTAAGACAAATAATCATTAATTAGTATTAATTAATAATTATAATCTCATAGACACGGTATTCTGTTTGCACTTCACTTTGAGCTCATCTAATGTTGCTCAGAGCAGTCATTTCCCTTGATACCTCATTTCCATATTTTTGATACTCTAGTGAAATATTTCACCTTGATCCTCAATAAAACCTCATAAATTATTCAGCAATAATTTATATGGGAAAGATGGAAAGTTGCAGCCAATCAGTTAATATCTCTTTTGTTTCCAAGGACATTAAAAGCAACGCTCCTGTACGCGTTCCAGTCATCCGTTACATCCCAACGCGTAGTAATCTTGAACTGACTGTCCATCATGAATTTTGAAATTTCTGAGCCAACAAACATACCAGCTTTAACTGAACTTAACTGCTACTTGTGGCTCTTCAGTCGGTCAACACACTCCTGGAGAATATTACATGTATTAGTTAAATGGGGCCCGCGTTGCGACCCTCACGTGGCCGTCAGCACATCCCGATCACTGTGTTAAAGTTTACATTTTCACTACTGTGGTTAGTCGTTGGATGATTAGAACATGATTCGCAATTCGAAACTCGTGATACGTTAGGTTTGTTTTGTGTTCAAGGTTTTATAAATTACGTGAGTAAAGGTGTAGCCTATATGCACGTGTATACAATTTAGAATAACACACTGTAATAAGAAATAAATCTATTATTATTATTATTATTATTGATTAAATCGTTACGAATATACACAGTTAACAAAATTCAGAAAGACTGTAGACATTTTATGAATTTCCTTACACTTCCTAATCATTCTTTAACCTGTAAATTTACAATAATTAAATGCTATTGTTACAATATGATAAAGGCAGGTCGAAATAGGATATCAAATTCATACAGAGGAAGGAGAGATATCACATATGTGCAACCTTGTGTGTGGCTTGCATATCATTGAGTATTATTTCTTAAAATTGCATAATGGCTTAGTCGAATAACACGTTCTATGTAAATGCTTTATGTACTAAAAGTAATGAATAAGAAGGAAAATTTAATTTGCGTTTGTATAACCTCAACTAATTATATTTTCAGTTTTTTTTTCTGTGAGAAAATGTTTTATATGCATCTTCAGGTTTGCATGATTTCTTTTAATTTCTTCTAATTTAATTGGGAGAATGTTATGTAATTTTGGTGAGAAATACAGAAAGTTACGTTTAGCTATACTTAACTTAGGTTGATGTAAAATAGAGGGATTCTATGTAATACTTCTGGTTTCATACCCGTGACTTACCACTTGAATTCTATTTCTATCTTTAAAAATGTATTTATATATTTCAAAAGCATACAATTGTTTAATGTTGAAGATCCTTGTCTCAGCATACAGCCTCATAGTCGGATATAATCTATCTTTCTTCAACAAGTCTACCCCTAAGAGTGAAAAGAGGAATACCACAAAGCACTCTACTGGGTCCATTATTATTTTTGATTTTGATCAACGATGTCGAATCATCTATACATGGAATGGAAAATGTTAATGTCATACCATACGCAGAGTTCTGATTACAGTTCAAAGTGTGTATTTCAGTTCATTAAATGCATCTTCAACTGCTTTTAAACTGAATCATACGAACTTTGATTTATTTATATTTAAAAATAGTTCGTTACCATTCGTTAACATTTTCAATGCAGCAGTTGTAACTTGTTTTATGTTTCCCCATGTTCTACCTTCAACATTAACATTTTCCATTCCATGTATAGATGATTCGACATCGTTGATCAAAATCAAAAATAATAATGGACCCAGTACAGTGCTTTGTGGTATTTCTCTTTTCACTCTTAGGGGTAGACTTGTTGTTCAATTTATTCTAACGTATTGAATCCTTTCAGTCAAATAGCTTTGTGTCTCTCCATCTTCTGGAGGAGAATATGGTGAGAAATATGCCCAAGGTTGGCTTCATTCT
The DNA here is from genome assembly GCA_946902985.2 of Meconema thalassinum. Lineage (NCBI taxonomy): Eukaryota > Metazoa > Arthropoda > Insecta > Orthoptera > Tettigoniidae > Meconema > Meconema thalassinum. The sequence continues at coordinate 17,049,269 of OX336389.2, read as the reverse complement.
GTTAATATTTTCATAAAGTCACCTAGTTAATTCCCCAATAGCATTTATAAACCGAAATAGCCTAGTTGATAGTAAATGTTGTTTCTTCAAAAACTGATAAATATGATTGTATATACATTTTTCATATAATTCTGACATGATTGTCGTTAACGATATAGGTCGATAATTCATTAGTTATGAAGGATTGCCTGCTTTATGTAGAGGTTTTGCAATTGTAATTTTGAATTGCTTTGGGAAGTATCCAAGTGAAAGCGACTCGTTTATTATTGGTAGCAAAGGACTCTTTAAAGAATTAAAATTCTGCCTAATAATTTGAGCTGAGATGTTATATATTCCCATTGCTTTGGTGACGCATATTTCGTTTAGGTACTTATGTAAATCCGCTTCGGTAATCGGAATAAAAAAACAGGAATATGTGTTTCTGTTGATTTTCAAGGAAAAATCTGGGTTGTTCTGAATAGTATTAGACATGTCAGTGGTTTGTTAATAAAATAATCATTGAATGTATTAGCTGTAGTGAAGTCACCATCGTAAACATGATTCTGAGATCTTATTTTTGTTATTCTTTCTTTATGATGTAACTGTTTCTTATGCCCTCACTGTTGCGTGACAAATGTAATGTTTTCTACTAAGATATGTTGTTTTAATGGGCGCCAAGACCTCAACGCAATGTTGAAATCCAAATTTATATTTAACAACACCTAGCTCTGGTAGAACACCTACAAGAATCTATATACTCAGATCGTGGTATGATTTGATCATTAACCCAACAAACAATTGTATCAGGAGAAGGAATTGGTCTATATTTAATGCTACCTACTGAAAGCAAAGATTGCATAGTTAAAAGAAATTAATTTATTATATAAAACAAGTTTGCAAAATTAATAATAATAATAATAATAATAATAATAATAATAAGTTTGAATTTAAATTGGAGCGTTGTGATTTGAATATTACCGCTAGAAAATTACGTGAAAACGGAGTCGGATAAATTACTGATTTTACTCTTATTCCCAAGCTATGAAGTTACTGAATTACTGAATATGAAACCAAGAAAGACGAGAGATTGCGTAGTTATGAGTCATTCGCGCTTACCACTGGAAATTGCCGAAGCATTTCCCTCGTACTGGATGTTGAAGAGAGCTTCCCGCAGCCTCCTGGACGTCGTCATCTTCTTCGTTAGTTGATGATATATTTGTAGATAAGAAGATTTATGGTCCGAACATCGGAACCAACACGTACAACCACAACGGTTAAGTTTCACAAAGATAGTCCCCGTTTCCACTGAACATCGGAGCCACTCACTCGTGCAACCATACTGGTTAAATTTTACAACGAAAGTCCTCGTTTCCACGGCGCGCAAACACTTTATGCCCTCGCCGCATCCCCTCTCCGGAGCCGTCTTCAAGTCGCTCGGTCTCCACTGATTGGCTGATCCCCACGCGCTACTTCCCCACCTCTGGCTCATTACACTCGGCGGGAGGGTGAAGTCGTTTACCGGTCCAGGCCAATTCGCCTTTACTTGACGCTGCAACCCAGGGTTGCGTCACGCTTCACGACAAGATTAAGCCTGTAGCCGAATTCCCAATGAGTCATCTCTCTCATAATACCCTAACTGACAAAACCCCGTAAAATTCCGTAATCATATAATTTTCTACGCTAATGTTGATCGTAATAATTTGCTTGATAGCGTTTTCTATAACATAGAAAACCTATCTGTATGCTTATAATTTTATAAGAAAATGCTCCAAGAAATCAATTAATAATAATAATAATAAGTTAATAATAATAATAAGTTACATGAAAACTTCTCTTGGCTGAACAATTTGCCGCGTAAATAAATATAGACTGGCTTCCTACTGACTTATGCCAGTGGTGTAAAATCCCCTCGAAAAACACGTTACATATTCACCTCGGATCATCGGATGATTTACCGTGACGACAGTCCATCATGTGATTATCCCAGACACGTTAATAAAACCCCATCAAAATACATATTACATAAATGAAATCACCCTAAATTACATATATATACACTCATAATTTTTCTTTACGCACTTTGCGTCAAAGTTTGTTGTAACTATCGATTGCTCTTAGCAACCAGTCCAATGTTTTTCATATAGAAGAGTGTTCCACGGATATTTCCGCCTCTCAAATTTCTCTATGTGGGGAAAATAGACATGAATAATGTGTGAGCACTATGTATTTATGATGTCACATCACACGCATTGAAGGTGTTCTGATATTTATATATCACCACAGAACTTCCTAATTTCACTGGAGGTTCCTTCCTTATGGTGAAATTTAATCTCACTTATCACTGAGCACACGATCACACTATTGTGGCAGCGCATCGTAACCATAATACTTAATCTCTCTTTATAATAGACGAAATTAATAATGACTTCTGAAAAAAAAAAACAGTAAATACGCATTACATATAACACCAAATATTTCTGTGCCGTAATCGCCCTGTTTTCTTAAGTTCCCCTAGACCATATTCTACTTAATACTAGTTCTCAACACAGACCAGTTCTCCTCACACAAATAATACCATTGTACAAATTACCTTAAATTACACACTTACAAATCTTACCTGGCGAGGCCGTAAACAGAAATCACGTGTGCTGATATGTATGAGTTTCATGAAGGACTGTCTCGCCTTTTGATGGCCCATCTTTTGTCTCGTGGACGCCTTAAGCAAAATTACCCTGTTCAAGCGCTCACCCATCTCTAGGAGACAAATGGGAATTCACCAGCGCTACCAAATTCTGGCCTTGGTGTATCGAGACATTTTAGTGCTCAAGAGCATCCGACAATCCCGTCATATTTCCCTGTACCTTAAAAACTCTCATTTACTTACATACTACCCCCCTGTGTGACTTCTGATACGCCTGCCTTGAAGACCAGATCTTCCCCGCACCAAATACCACACTTACTCATTTGATAGGCTGGCTCGCCAGCTAAACACACTCACTTTATGACACATACTTAATGTCATCACGTTGCTCCACTAACATATTTCTCAGTGTCTGTAACGATGCCCTGTTGCTACTGTCCACACATGCTAACCCTACATTCGTCTGGTGTCACACCTCTACTCGACACTCTATGACCTAAAAATGTCACTTCTGACTGACAGAATGACGACTTAGACAGTTTCAAAGTGAACCCTGCCTGATCTAACTTCTGAAAAACTATATCTAAATGACGTAGATGCTCCTCAAAACTGCGTGAACTAATTACCATATCATCAATGTAAATGGTTACAAACTCTCCTGTGTCATCCCCTAATGCGATGTTTAAAGCTCTACTTAAAGCTGCTGAACTACTCTTTAACCCATAAGGTGTTCTACAAAATTGATAAAGGTTATATTTATGACTAAAAGCTGTAAGTGGTCTATCTTCGTACATAAGTGGCACTTGCCAAAACTGGAACTCAAATCTACACAAGTGAAATACTTCTTCCCCTCAAATGTTTGCATTAACTCCTCTATTGACATAGATTTCGGCTGATCTGAACTAATTCTACTGTTAACCAAACGAGCGTCTAAACAAATACGAACTGTGCCGTCGGTCTTGGGTACCGTGATCAAAGAATTAACATATGGACTGTTAGAGTGCTCAATAATCCCATCTTCAAGCTTCTGATTAATTTGTGCCTCAACTGCACTCTGATAAGCGAAAGGTACAGGATATCTATGTCCTGTGAATACTGACCTATCAATAACGTTCAGTGAATGTGTATAGCAATTGGCCATACCAATGCGATCCTCAAAAACTCTCCTATTACACAATAACACATCATAGAGCCGAACACATTGTTCCACCTCTATATTTCCCTGAAATGCAGCATCACGTAACGAGTCCTCTAGACTACCGTTCGTAATCACACTGCCCACAAAACATGGAGAACCCCGCTCTACGGCTTGCGATATCTCATTTAAAGTACAAATCACACCTACAACACTACTTCTCTGAATATGGTCATTGAACGCTACTTTTACTTCAGAATCTCCCCATTTAAATTTCAAACTCCCTACATCATAACATAAGTTACCAGACACTCTACTTAGCCACTCTGAACCCAAGATAACACTGAATACTAAATTTGGAATTACAAGACAAATCTGCTTTTCCACATGATTATTAATTTTAATGTCTACTAAAACTTGCTTAGAAATTACTTTAGACTTCTTCCCAACAGCTGTGATAACAAAAGTGCTTTTAATTGGCATCTCCTCAAAATTTACTCAGTTCCTTTCATTTTATCATAAAATGCACTACTTATGCAACTCTTCATACAACCACTATCAATTAAAACATCTGTGTACGCCTCGGACACGTTAAATTTAACTATGGGGCTCTTACTAACTACCTCCTGAATAATACCTTCATCATTTAGTTCACGTAATAATTCATTTCTTACATTTAGGTCATAGGGTTCATGTATAAGTGTATGGACAGAGCATGTTACAGACTGAGATTCTGACCTTACATCGCAGCCTGGTTCGTGTTTAAAGTATTGCTACCGCTTGGTGTAGTACTACTGACTACTGCACTGGTCTGGTTGTTCTGGGTTGTATTAACGGTATCTCTCTGTCCGTTATTACCATTGGGCTGATTCCCTCCTTGACCCCTGTTCTGGTTATAATTATTATTATTATTATACCGCCCTTGGTTACCCCTATAATCATTATTTCGGCCGTGATTTCCCCTGAAATCATTATTTCTACCTTGGTAGTTCGTACCATACCCATTTCCTCTGTACTGGTTTTGCTGATTATTATTATTACTATTTTGGTTCCCCCTATTTTGAACGCTGGCCCCTTCGCCACTGTTCCCTCGAACTTCCTGACTCCTATTCTCATTAGGCCTGTTATTATGGTTACCCTGGTTCCTACCGAAATTCTCCTCGTAACCACCTCTTCCCAGAGCATCGAATGTACTCAATAAATTCTCCACTTGTGAGATAGATTTAACATTTTTATACAGGCAGCTTCTTTGATTCTGTATGGAAAATGTCTTAGTAATAGCCTGACTACATCACTCTCCTCCTTCAAACCATCCAGATATTTGCACGTTAATACCTGTCCTGAAAAGTACTCGGTCATAGTGTAGTTGCCTCTCGGGTTATATTTCCCACACACAATTCCCTCACGATGCTGAAACTGAATCACCTCATTCCAAAATTTCTCACAAAATTTGACTTTAAAATCTGAAATATTCTCAAAATTTTCTCTGTAGACAGCAAACCAGTTTATTGTCTCCCCTACAAACGCTTGCTCTAAAATTTCAACTACCTGGCACCACTCAACACTACCATCTTCCAACCTCTCCCCGAATTTATTTTCTATAGTATTCATGAACTCCATTGGACAACCCTGCCGATTACTAAATTTGCCTAGTTCTATTTCCCTGTGTGTGCTATTCACATAAACTGGCCTACTCTGACTATTTTCCTGCCTAATTCTAGCTTTCAACTTCTGTTCTAATTCAGCAATTTTCTCCTCAGCTTTTCTTTCAATATTAGTAACAGTTAACCTAATGCTCCCTTCCGATGCCTCAACTTTACCACTTAACTGAGCTTGTTTCTCACTAATCTCATTAATGCTTTCCTTATTCCTCTCCCTTAACGTATTAACTTCAGTGATTATTTCTGCATGTACTTTATCAATTCTTCCCCCCAGCTGTTCTTTAACCTCTTTTGTAGCTACCTGAATCTTATCAATTTCTCCCCCCAATCGCTTTTTGACCTGCTGTGTTTCAAGTTGCACTAGTTCTTTTAAATTTTCAGCCTGTGTACTGATTCTAATTTCCAACTCCTCCTGTACTTTTCCTAACTTTCTGTCTACATCTGCTACAATTTCTTTAGCCTTCTCTTCCATCACCCCTCTGATTTCTCCTCTAATCTGCTCAAATTTCTTATCTAATTTTAGATTGTTCTCTTCAAATTTCTCATTTAATTTATTGCTCACTTCCTTACCGCTCTGTTCCAATTTAGCGTTTAGGGCCCCTGTACTCTCTTTATTTTCCCTACTGTTTTGTTCTAATTTAGCGTTATTTTGTTCGAGTCTAGCATTTAAACTATCGCTCAATTCCCTATTACTCTCTTTATTTTCCCTACTATTTTGTTCAAGTTTAGCATTTAGAGTTTCAGTACTCTCTTTATTTTCCCTACTATTTTGTTCAAGTCTAGCGTTTAAGGCATCAGTACTAATTTTGTTTTGTTGCATAAACTGAAGAAGCAAACTCTCTAACCCTGCTTGACTGTTTTGATTACTCCCCTCAGTATCGGGATTTACCTCCGACATCCCTGTACTGCTTTCATTTCCAAGACTAGCCATACTGCTCGTATCTTCACTATCCAACAGGTGACCACTACGCAACTTCATCTCTTCCTCAACACTACCCATGCTGATACACACCGATGAATGAAAAACCCCCAAAATACAGGCACAGAAATATATACCCTTCTCCTTCCACAAATGTTATTTGGTTTTCAGCCCCAAGTTGGTAGCACCAAGTGTAACTGTTTCTTATGCCCTCACTGTTGCGTGACAAATGTAATGTTTTCTACTAAGATATGTTGTTTTAATGGGCGCCAAGACCTCAACGCAATGTTGAAATCTAAATTTATATTTAACAACACCTAACTCTGGTAGAACACCTACAAGAATCTATATACTCAGATCGTGGTATGATTTGATCATTAACCCAACAAACAATTGTATCAGGAGAAGGAATTGGTCTATATTTAATGCTACCTACTGAAAGCAAAGATTGCATAGTTAAAAGAAATGAATTTATTATATAAAACAAGTTTGCAAAATTAATAATAATAATAATAATAATAATAATAAGTTTGAATTTAAATTGGAGCGTTGTGATTTGAATATTACCGCTAGAAAGTTACGTGAAAACGGAGTCGGATAAATTACTGATTTTACTCTTATTCCCAAGCTATGAAGTTACTGAATTACTGAATATGAAACCAAGAAAGACGAGAGATTGCGTAGTTATGAGTCATTCGCGCTTACCACTGGAAATTGCCGAAGCATTTCCCTCGTACTGGATGTTGAAGAGAGCTTCCCGCAGCCTCCTGGACGTCGTCATCTTCTTCGTTAGTTGATGATATATTTGTAGATAAGAAGATTTATGGTCCGAACATCGGAACCAACACGTACAACCACAACGGTTAAGTTTCACAAAGATAGTCCCCGTTTCCACTGAACATCGGAGCCACTCACTCGTGCAACCATACTGGTTAAATTTTACAACGAAAGTCCTCGTTTCCACGGCGCGCAAACACTTTATGCCCTCGCCGCATCCCCTCTCCGGAGCCGTCTTCAAGTCGCTCGGTCTCCACTGATTGGCTGATCCCCACGCACTACTTCCCCACCTCTGGCTCATTACACTCGGCGGGAGGGTGAAGTCGTTTACCGGTCCAGGCCAATTCGCCTTTACTTGACGCTGCAACCCAGGGTTGCGTCACGTTTCACTACAAGATTAAGCCTGTAGCCGAATTCCCAATGAGTCATCTCTCTCATAATACCCTAACTGACAAAACTCCGTAAAATTCCGTAATCATATAATTTTCTACGCTAATGTTGATCGTAATAATTTTATAAGAAAATGCTCCAAAAAATCTATTAATAATAATAATAAGTTAATAATAATAATAATAATAAGTTAAATGAAAACTTCTCTTGGCTGAACAATTTGCCGCGTAAATAAATATAGACTGGCTTCCTACTGACTTATGCCAGTGGTGTAAAATCCCCTCGAAAAACACGTTACAATGATTTATTCTTTGTGTTATTTCATTGACAATGCCCCATACTTTTCTTGGATTGTTAGATTTGGAATTAATTTATTAATTGTTTATAGTGATCAGTTTTAGCCGTATTAAGCAATTCGTTTAACTTATTTCTATACCGCTTATATTTCTCCTTCATGGCATTGTTCTTTCTATTTGCTATATATTCCTGATACAATCTATCTCTGGTGTGAATGGACTTTATTAGCGCGTGCGTTATCCACTCCTTTCTCTATCGTTGCTTTCAATTTAATTGTATTGCAGATTTTGTATGCAATTTTGGGTAGTTTGTATGAATTTATCTACTTTAGAATCCAAGTGGTTGTTCCCTAATACCGTGTCCCAATTAATATGGCTCAATTTCTTTTTGAGCATCTCACTATCTAACTTAAATTTATCTTCACGTATGTTACGCTGAGCTGCTTCTAAGTCACGGCCCTTTTCAAGATTGACACTAACTTACATAGGATAATGATCTGTAATTCTGCTCTGAGATATAATGGGTAAGATGTTATCATTAGAAATACCGCTACGAATAAGTGCATGATCAATACAGGTTTTGCTCGTTGAAGTTTCTCTAGTAGTGCCGTATATCAACTATCTAAAATCATGCTCATGCAGTAAGTCATTAGAATCATATTCATCAAATAGGTCTATGTTAGTGCCGCCTGGAATCAACTCGGTTTCTAGTGTATTATTATTGCTGGACATGATCATGAAGATTATTAAGAAATAGTTTTTTATTGTATTTTGATGAACAGCATATGCCTGTCAATGCAATTGTATTCTTCCCTTAATTTATTTTGGGCCTAAGGAATTTGAAATCATTGTACGTCACAGTTTCTACCTCATGGTCAATAGAATTCTTCACCATAATAACTCCATTACATTTAATGAAGCATCCTTCGTTATAATATGTTTTATAGTTGGAATGCTTCCAAGTTTTTAAGTTTCTGTGAGAATAACGACTTCAAATATATAGTTATATGCATCTAACTCGGCATCTAATCTAATTTTATTTTGTTGACACACTTCTAATATTTGTGTGAAATATGCTTAAGATATTATAACCTTCTTAAATTTAAGTATTTGAGACACACATTGATCAATACCTCTACCTACTTCTGGATGAATTTGATATCTTACAAATTCATCATTAAATAAATTCATACACAAATATATTTGACAGGAAGAGAATATTTACAACCAACCAGCTGTTGAGCTCTGCAGTTACTGTATACTAAGAATTACTGTATTGGATGTTTGGTCAGAAGTGAAAGGACGACCTAGCAGGTGGGGCAAGAGGGGAGTAGTGAGTGGGTGGGGAGGGGGAGGGAAGGGGGATGGGGAGGGGAAGTGAGGAAGGAAGCTGAAGTTCGCACCAACTTATACGTCTTAACCATTGAGAACTGGCGTGGAAAATATAACACAAGGACTGGCGCCGGGTCATTTTGACCCATAGCGTGTCACTCCCTTTTTTCCGTAGTCGTACGGTTGTTAATGAAGAAATTTTACCCCTGGTTTCTTCCTATGAACTGTTTTCAATATAAATTGAGGTTTATTTATATTTTTCGGATTTCACATGCAGAAAAATTACAATAATTTTCGTACAGTATAATTGTTCTTGATCGTGTCCTTAAAGCAGTCATCTCACTTGTTTTGAGCAAAGGAGCTGATGACCAAGTTGTCCCTAAGCCCTAAACATGGATCAACAAGAACGTGAGCTATGTGATTGTGCTGAACCAAAATAGGTGGATTTTCCCCCTTATTATTTACAGATTGTCCCGACTAACGTAAGCCGAAAATTGTCACGCGAGGACTGGCGCCATGGGTAAATCTCACCCGACCGTAAATAATATAGAATTAACTTGAGTGTTCCAAAAGCTATGGACATGTTCCTTTTGCAGGGTGAAGTTCAAGGCTAGAAAGGGAGGTACTGTAAGCGATAGGAAATGACTGCTGACCAAAACAAAAATATAGAGCATTATTTAAGCACCGGGTCTAAAATACCCACGCGCCAGTCCTCGCGGGTTAAGTGTTTAGCAGCTGTGTTTTGCGTGAAATTAAGTTAACCCCTGAGGACTGGCGCGTGGGTATTTTAGACCCGGGGCTTAAATAATGCTCTATATTTTCGGTTTGGTCACTCCTCATTTCTTGTCGCTTACTGTACCTCCCTTCCTAGCCTTCAACTCCACCCTGCAAAAGTAACATGTCCGTAGCTTTTTGAACACTCAAGTTATTTCTATATTATTTACGGTCGGGTCAGATTTACCCATGGCGTCAGTCATTGCGCGACAATTCTCGGCATACATTATTCGGGATCATATGTAAAAACAAGAAGTTCCGTGAAGAACTAAAGAGCCTACTTCTCATGCCAATGATTATTCTACAGTATATGAACCTATCTAGAATAATGACGAAATTAAGTTGGTAATATCGAAATGTCTAATTAGTTCGAAATATTCCTGGTATAATGTAGCCTAATAGAGCACTACAGTTGGCAGCCCTGGTGACTGAATATATCCTTAGTTCCGTCTCTTAGGGTACAGAATACAATATTTGGTTGAAGTCCAATGGACGTTACATGCAGTTAGACATTCGATCTATCAGCACGCGTAAAAGCACGTTGGCAACAATGTCATGCGTGTGCTGGTTAGAAATAATCGGAAATATATCTTGTTGTGCCAATTTTGGATGAAATCCATTCGTTAGTATAGAAGTTACATGCATTTTAAAATTGGACCTATCAGCAAGCATAGAATCATGTTGGCAGCACTGCTTTGTATTAATTACTCCAAATTAATGTAGAGTGTCAGGTGCTATACGTGTGCAAAGTATAGAGCTGTTGGCTTGCATACTTTCTGATATATTGATATTAGGGTAAAAAATAGATAGCATTTATTAACAGGTGGCATCCCTGATTGCTCTTAAGAATACTTATAGTCATATCTGTTATGTTATACATAGCACATACGAAATTTGGTTGAAATCCAACTGATAGTATAGAAGTTACATGTATTTAAAAATTGGTCCTATGAGCCGGTTTAGAATCATGTTGGTAGAACTGAAGTATATAAGTTACTCCAAATTAATCTAAAATGTCAGGTATATACGTGTCGTGTACACAGATTAAAGCTGTTGGCTTGCATACTTTCTGATATATTGACATTAGGATGAAGAAAATAGAGAGAGCAATTATTAACAGTTGGCAGCCCTGGTGGCTCTTAAGAATACACTCAGTCATATCTGTTTATGTACACATATTACATACAAAATTAGGTTGAAATCCAATTAATAGTGTAGAAGTTATATGCATTTATAAATTGGACCTATCAGAAGGATTAAAATTATTTTGGCAACACTGTCATGTATGGCCTCCTGGAAATTAAATTGAAATAGTATTATCTACATGTGTGCCAATTTTGGAATAGCTACCATGCATATCTTCCATGATATCCAACATGGAGCTCAAATTTCTATTGCGTTTTTTCAGCAGTTGGTAGCACTGACATCATTTTCAAATATGGGTTTGAGATATTCCGGTATACATCTTTACTCATACTAAATTTGGTTACGATTGCTGCAGCCGTTTAGGAGTTGATAGGGGACACACACACACACACACAGACAGAAGGACAGACAGACAGACAGAAGGACAGACACACATTTCCCGGATCGATCTCATAAGTCTACTTTTTCCTCATTTTTGCAAAATGTGAAAAGTAGGCTAATAAGGGGGCAAATCCACCTATTTTGTGCACCACCAGAACAAACCACAAGGTTCACGTTCCTCTTGATCCATTTTTAGGGGTTATGGTTACCTTGGTCATCAGGTGACTAAAATTAAAAAGAATGATAGTCAGTCTGAAAGACTAGACTTTATATCATTTTAAATGCTACAAATGCTACAAATGCTGAAAAATGCTGTGTGAAAGCCTCATGATCATGCAGTGAACTGCGTGAACTCAAACTCCATTAGCAAGTACAAACCAAGGTCAAAGGAGGTAGCTGGCTGGATGGCGTCACGCTCACCAGAGGAGAAAGGAGGAAGCTCAAGAGGTACTATGACGTCACACACCTCAGTGCATTCTCGGTACATTTCGTCCCGTTGCCGTAACGAAGTCGAAAAGATCATTTAAAATGATAAAATAATTTATTTGCTGCCAATTTCCAGGCCAATTACACTGTTGCAAAAATCATTGTCATTTTTCTGCATGCTAATTTCCAACAATGCAACTAAAGCTCATTTTATATTTGGGACTGGTTTATTGGAAGCTAGCACAGCAGGTGTTACACTGCGCCAGTCCTCGTCTTGTATTTGGGACTGGTTTATTGGAAGCTAGCACAGCAGGTGTTACACTGCGCCAGTCCTGGTCTTGTATTTGGGACTCGTTTATTGGAAGCTAGCACAGCAGGTGTTACACTGCGCCAGTCCTCGTCTTGTATTTGGGACTGGTTTATTGGAAGCTAGCACAGCAGGTGTTACACTGCGCCAGTCCTCGTCTTGTATTTGGGACTGGTTTATTGGAAGCTAGCACAGCCGGTGTTACACTGCGCCAGTCCTCGTCTTGTATTTGGGACTGGTTTATTGGAAGCTAGCACAGCAGGTGTTACACTACGCCAGTCTTCGTCTTGTATTTGGGACTGGTTTATTGGAAGCTAGCACAGCCGGTGTTACACTGCGCCAGTCCTCGTCTTGTATTTGGGACTGGTTTATTGGAAGCTAGCACAGCAGGTGTTACACTGCGCCAGTCCTCGTCTTGTATTTGGGACTGGTTTATTGGAAGCTAGCACAGCAGGTGTTACACTGCGCCAGTACTCGTCTTGTATTTGGGACTGGTTTATTGGAAGCTAGCACAGCCGTTGTTACACTACGCCAGTCTTCGTCTTGTATTTGGGACTGGTTTATTGGAAGCTAGCACAGCCGGTGTTACACTGCGCCAGTCCTCGTCTTGTATTTGGGACTGGTTTATTGGAAGCTAGCACAGCCGTTGTTACACTACGCCAGTCTTCGTCTTGTATTTGGGACTGGTTTATTGGAAGCTAGCACAGCCGGTGTTACACTGCGCCAGTCCTCGTCTTGTATTTGGGACTGGTTTATTGGACGCTAGCACAGCCGTTGTTACACTACGCCAGTCTTCGTCTTGTATTTGGGACTGGTTTATTGGAAGCTAGCACAGCCGGTGTTACACTGCGCCAGTCCTCGTCTTGTATTTGGGACTGGTTTATTGGAAGCTAGCACAGCCGGTGTTACACTGCGCCAGTCCTCGTCTTGTATTTGGGACTGGTTTATTGGAAGCTAGCACAGCCGGTGTTACACTGCGCAAGTCCTCGTCTTGTATTTGGGACTGGTTTATTGTTAGCTAACACAGCCGGTGTTACACTGCGCCAGCCGTCGTCTTGTATTTGGGACTGGTTTATTGGAAGCTAGAACAGCCGGTGTTACACTGCGCCAGTCCTCGTCTTGTATTTGGGACTGGTTTATTGGAAGCTAGCACAGCCGGTGTTACACTGCGCCAGTCCTCGTCTTTTATTTGGGACGTGGTTATTGGAAGCTAGCACAGCCGGTGTTACACTGCGCCAGTCGTCGTCTTGTATTTGGGACTGGTTTATTGGAAGCTAGCACAGCCGGTGTTACACTGCGCCAGTCCTCGTCTTGTATTTGGGACTGGTTTATTGGAAGCTAGCACAGCCGGTGTTACACTGCGCCAGTCCTCGTCTTGTATTTGGGACTGGTTTATTGGAAGCTAGCACAGCCGGTGTTACACTGCGCCAGTCCTCGTCTTGTATTTGGGACTGGTTTATTGGAAGCTAGCACAGCCGGTGTTACAGTGCGCCAGTCCTCGTCTTGTATTTGGGACTGGTTTATTGGAAGCTAGCACAGCCGGTGTTACACTGCGCCAGTCCTCGTCTTGTACTTGGGACTGGTTTATTGTTAGCTAGCACAGCCGGTGTTACACTGCGCCAGTCCTCGTCTTGTATTTGGGACTGGTTTATTGGAAGCTAGCACAGCCGGTGTTACACTGCGCCAGTCCTCGTCTTGTATTTGGGACTGGTTTATTGGAAGCTAGCACAGCCGGTGTTACACTGCGCCAGTCCTCGTCTTGTATATGGGACTGGTTTATTGGAAGCTAGCACAGCCGGTGTTACACTGCGCCAGTCCTCGTCTTGTATTTGGGACTGGTTTATTGGAAGCTAGAACAGCCGGTGTTACACTGCGCCAGTCCTCGTCTTGTATTTGGGACTGGTTTATTGGAAGCTAGCACAGCCGGTGTTACACTGCGCCAGTCCTCGTCTTGTATTTGGGACTGGTTTATTGGAAGCCATCACAGCCGGTGTTACACTGCGCCAGTCCTCGTCTTGTATTCGGGACTGGTTTATTGGAAGCTAGCACAGCCGGTGTTACACTGCGCCAGTCCTCGTCTTGTATTTGGGACTGGTTTATTGGAAGCTAGCACAGCCGGTGTTACACTGCGCCAGTCCTCGCTTTGTATTTAGGACTGGTTTATTGGAAGCTAGCACAGGCGGTGTTACACTGCGCCAGTCCTCGTCTTGTATTTAGGACTGGTTTATTGGAAGCTAGCACAGGCGGTGTTACACTGCGCCAGTCCTCGTCTTGTATTTGGGACTGGTTTATTGGAAGCTAGCACAGCCGGTGTTACACTGCGCCAGTCCTCGTCTTGTATTTGGGACTGGTTTATTGGAAGCTAGCACAGCCGTTGTTACACTACGCCAGTCTTCGTCTTGTATTTGGGACTGGTTTATTGGAAGCTAGCACAGCCGGTGTTACACTGCGCCAGTCCTCGTCTTGTATTTGGGACTGGTTTATTGGAAGCTAACACAGCCGGTGAAACACTGCGCCAGTCGTCGTCTTGTATTTGGGACTGGTTTATTGGAAGCTAGAACAGCCGGTGTTACACTGCGCCAGTCCTCGTCTTGTATTTGGGACTGGTTTATTGGAAGCTAGCACAGCCGGTGTTACACTGCGCCAGTCCTCGTCTTGTATTTGGGACTGGTTTATTGGAAGCTAGCACAGCCGGTGTTACACTGCGCCAGTCCTCGTCTTGTATTTGGGACTGGTTTATTGGAAGCTAACATAGCCGGTGGTACACTGCGCCAGTCCTCATCATGTATTTGGGACTGGTTTATTGGAAGCTAGCACAGCCGGTGTTACACTGCGCCAGTCCTCGTCTTGTATTTGGGACTGGTTTATTGGAAGCTAGCACAGCCGGTGTTACACTGCGCCAGTCCTCGTCTTGTATTTGGGACTGGTTTATTGGAAGCTAGCACAGCCGGTGTTACACTGCGCCAGTCCTCGTCTTGTATTTGGGACTGGTTTATTGGAAGCTAGCACAGCCGGTGTTACACTGCGCCAGTCCTCGACTTGTATTTGGGACTGTTTTATTGGAAGCTAGCACAGCCGGTGTTACACTGCGCCAGTCCTCGACTTGTATTTGGGACTGGTTTATTGGAAGCTAGCACAGCCGGTGTTACACTGCGCCAGTCCTCGTCTTGTATTTGGGACTGGTTTATTGGAAGCAAGCACAGCCGGTGTTACACTGCGCCAGTCCTCGACTTGTATTCGGGCCTGGTTTATTGGAAGCTATGACAGCCGGTGTTACACTGCGCCAGTGCTCGTCTTGTATTTGGGACTGGTTTATTGGAAGCTAGCACAGCCGGTGTTACTCTGCGCCAGTCCTCGTCTTGTATTTGGGAATGGTTTATTGGAAGCTAGCACAGCCGGTGTTACACTGCGCCAGTCCTCGTCTTGTATTTGGGACTGGTTTATTGGAAGCTAGCACAGCCGGTGTTACTCTGCGCCAGTCCTGGTGTTGTATTTGGGACTGGTTTATTGGAAGCTAGCACAGCCGGTGTTACACTGCGTCAGTCCTCGTCTTGTATTTGGGACTGGTTTATTGGAAGCTAGCACAGCCAGTGTTACACTGCGCCAGTCCTCGTCTTGTATTTGGGACTGGTTTATTGGAAACTAGCACAGCCGGTGTTACACTGCGCCAGTCCTCGTCTTGTATTTGGGACTGGTTTATTGGAAACTAGCACAGCCGGTGTTACACTGCGCCAGTCCTCGTCTTGTATTTGGGACTGGTTTAATGGAAGCTAGCACAGCCGGTGTTACACTGCGCCAGTCCTCGTCTTGTATTTGGGACTGGTTTAATGGAAGTTAGCACAGCCGGTGTTACACTTCGCCAGTCCTCGTCTTGTATTTGGGACTGGTTTATTGGAAGCTAGCACAGCCGGTGTTACACTGCGCCAGTCCTCGCTTTGTACTTGGGACTGGTTTATTGGAAGCTAGCACAGCCGGTGTTACACTGCGCCAGTCCTCGTCTTGTATTTGGGACTGGTTTATTGGAAGCTAGCACAGCCGGTGTTACTCTGCGCCAGTCCTGGTGTTGTATTTGGGACTGGTTTATTGGAAGCTAGCACAGCCGGTGTTACACTGCGCCAGTCCTCGTCTTGTATTTGGTACTGGTTTATTGGAAGCTAGCACAGCCAGTGTTACACTGCGCCAGTCCTCGTCTTGTATTTGGGACTGGTTTATTGGAAGCTAGCACAGCCGGTGTTACACTGCGCCAGTCCTCGTCTTGTATTTGGGACTGGTTTATTGGAAGCTAGCACAGCCGGTGTTACACTGCGCCAGTCCTCGTCTTGTATTTGGGACTGGTTTAATGGAAGCTAGCACAGCCGGTGTTACACTGCGCCAGTCCTCGTCTTGTATTTGGGACTGGTTTAATGGAAGTTAGCACAGCCGGTGTTACACTGCGCCAGTCCTCGTCTTGTATTTGGGACTGGTTTATTGGAAGCTAGCACAGCCGGTGTTACACTGCGCCAGTCCTCGCGTTGTACTTGGGACTGGTTTATTGGATGCTAGCACAGCCGGTGTTACACTGCGCCAGTCCTCGTCTTGTATTTGGGACTGGTATATTGGAAGCTAGCACAGCCGGTGTTACACTGCGCCAGACCTCGTCTTGTATTTGGGACTGGTTTATTGGAAGCTAGCACAGCCGGTGTTACACTGCGCCAGTCCTCGCTTTGTACTTGGGACTGGTTTATTGGAAGCTAGCACAGCCGGTGTTACACTGCGCCAGTCCTCGTCTTGTATTAGGGACTGGTTTATTGGAAGCTAGCACAGCCGGTATTACACTGCGCCAGTCCTCGTCTTGTATTTGGGACTGGTTTATTGGAAGCTAGCACAGCCGGTGTTACACTGCGCCAGTCCTCGCTTTGTACTTGGGACTGGTTTATTGGAAGCTAGCACAGCCGGTGTTACACTGCGCCAGTCCTCGTCTTGTATTTGGGACTGGTTTATTGGAAGCTAGCACAGCCGGTGGTTCACTGCGCCAGTGCTCGTCTTGTATTTGGGACTGGTTTACTGGAAGCTAGCACAGCCGGTGTTACACTGCGCAAGTCCTCGTCTTGTATTTGGGACTGGTTTATTGGTAGCTAACACAGCCGGTGTTACACTGCGCCAGTCGTCGTCTTGTATTTGGGACTGGTTTATTGGAAGCTAGCACAGCCGGTGTTACACTTCGCCAGTCCTCGTCTTGTATTTGGGACTGGTTTATTGGAAGCTAGCACAGCCGGTGTTACACTGCGCCAGTCCTCGACTTGTATTTGGGACTGGTTTATTGGAAGCTAGCACAGCCGGTGTTACACTGCGCCAGTCCTCGTCTTGTATTTGGGACTGGTTTATTGGAAGCTAGCACAGCCGGTGTTACACTGCGCCAGTCCTCGTCTTGTATTTTGGACTGGTTTATTGGAAGCTAGCACAGCCGGTGGTTCACTGCGCCAGTGCTCGTCTTGTATTTGGGACTGGTTTATTGGAAGCTAGCACAGCCGGTGTTACACTGCGCCAGTCCTCGTCTTGTATTTGGGACTGGTTTATTGGAAGCTAGCACAGCCGGTGTTACACTGCGCCAGTCCTCGTCTTGTATTTGGGACTGGTTTATTGGAAGCTAGCACAGCCGGTGTTACACTGCGCCAGTCCTCGTCTTGTATTCGGGACTGGTTTATTGGAAGCTAGCACAGCCGGTGTTACACTGCGCCAGTCCTCGTGTTGTATTTGGGACTGGTTTATTGGAAGCTAGCACAGCCGGTGTTACACTGCGCCAGTCCTCGTCTTGTATTTGGGACTGGTTTATTGGAAGCTAGCACAGCCGGTGTTACACTGCGCCAGTCCTCGTCTTGTATTTGGGACTGGTTTATTGGAAGCTAGCACAGCCGGTGTTACACTGCGCCAGTCTTCGTCCTGTATTTGGGACTGGTTTATTGGAAGCTAACACAGCCGGTGTTACACTGCGCCAGTCCTCGTCTTGTATTTGGGACTGGTTTATTGGAAGCTAGCACAGCCGGTGTTACACTGCGCCAGTCCTCGTCTTGTATTTGGGACTGGTTTATTGGAAGCTAGCACAGCCGGTGTTACACTGCGCCAGTCCTCGTCTTGTATTTGGGACTGGTTTATTGGAAGCTAGCACAGCCAGTGTTACACTGCGCCAGTCCTCGTCTTGTATTTGGGGCTGGTTTATTGGAAGCTAGCACAGCCGGTGTTACTCTGCGCCAGTCCTCGTCTTGTATTTGGGAATGGTTTATTGGAAGCTAGCACAGCCAGTGTTACACTGCGCCAGTCCTCGTCTTGTATTTGGGGCTGGTTTATTGGAAGCTAGCACAGCCGGTGTTACTCTGCGCCAGTCCTCGTCTTGTATTTGGGAATGGTTTATTGGAAGCTAGCACAGCCGGTGTTACACTGCGCCAGTCCTCGTCTTGTATTTGGGACTGGTTTATTGGAAGCTAGCACAGCCGGTGTTACTCTGCGCCAGTCCTGGTGTTGTATTTGGGACTGGTTTATTGGAAGCTAGCACAGCCGGTGTTACACTGCGTCAGTCCTCGTCTTGTATTTGGGACTGGTTTATTGGAAGCTAGCACAGCCAGTGTTACACTGCGCCAGTCCTTGTCTTGTATTTGGGACTGGTTTATTGGAAACTAGCACAGCCGGTGTTACACTGCGCCAGTCCTCGTCTTGTATTTGGGACTGGTTTATTGGAAGCTAGCACAGCCGGTGTTACACTGCGCCAGTCCTCGTCTTGTATTTGGGACTGGTTTAATGGAAGCTAGCACAGCCGGTGTTACACTGCGCCAGTCCTCGTCTTGTATTTGGGACTGGTTTAATGGAAGTTAGCACAGCCGGTGTTACACTTCGCCAGTCCTCGTCTTGTATTTGGGACTGGTTTATTGGAAGCTAGCACAGCCGGTGTTACACTGCGCCAGTCCTCGCTTTGTACTTGGGACTGGTTTATTGGAAGCT
This sequence comes from Meconema thalassinum, assembly GCA_946902985.2. NCBI lineage: Eukaryota > Metazoa > Arthropoda > Insecta > Orthoptera > Tettigoniidae > Meconema > Meconema thalassinum. The sequence goes on along the minus strand of OX336389.2, from coordinate 17,030,133 downwards.
AGCACAGCCGGTGTTACACTGCGCCAGTCCTCGTCTTGTATTTGGGACTGGTTTATTGGAAGCTAGCACAGCCGGTGTTACTCTGCGCCAGTCCTGGTGTTGTATTTGGGACTGGTTTATTGGAAGCTAGCACAGCCGGTGTTACACTGCGCCAGTCCTCGTCTTGTATTTGGTACTGGTTTATTGGAAGCTAGCACAGCCAGTGTTACACTGCGCCAGTCCTCGTCTTGTATTTGGGACTGGTTTATTGGAAGCTAGCACAGCCGGTGTTACACTGCGCCAGTCCTCGTCTTGTATTTGGGACTGGTTTATTGGAAGCTAGCACAGCCGGTGTTACACTGCGCCAGTCCTCGTCTTGTATTTGGGACTGGTTTAATGGAAGCTAGCACAGCCGGTGTTACACTGCGCCAGTCCTCGTCTTGTATTTGGGACTGGTTTAATGGAAGTTAGCACAGCCGGTGTTACACTGCGCCAGTCCTCGTCTTGTATTTGGGACTGGTTTATTGGAAGCTAGCACAGCCGGTGTTACACTGCGCCAGTCCTCGCTTTGTACTTGGGACTGGTTTATTGGAAGCTAGCACAGCCGGTGTTACACTGCGCCAGTCCTCGTCTTGTATTTGGGACTGGTTTATTGGAAGCTAGCACAGCCGGTGTTACACTGCGCCAGTCCTCGTCTTGTATTTGGGACTGGTTTATTGGAAGCTAGCACAGCCGGTGTTACACTGCGCCAGTCCTCGCTTTGTACTTGGGACTGGTTTATTGGAAGCTAGCACAGCCGGTGTTACACTGCGCCAGTCCTCGTCTTGTATTTGGGACTGGTTTATTGGAAGCTAGCACAGCCGGTGTTACACTGCGCCAGTCCTCGTCTTGTATTTGGGACTGGTTTATTGGAAGCTAGCACAGCCGGTGTTACACTGCGCCAGTCCTCGCTTTGTACTTGGGACTGGTTTATTGGAAGCTAGCACAGCCGGTGTTACACTGCGCCAGTCCTCGTCTTGTATTTGGGACTGGTTTATTGGAAGCTAGCACAGCCGGTGGTTCACTGCGCCAGTGCTCGTCTTGTATTTGGGACTGGTTTATTGGAAGCTAGCACAGCCGGTGTTACACTGCGCAAGTCCTCGTCTTGTATTTGGGACTGGTTTATTGGTAGCTAACACAGCCGGTGTTACACTGCGCCAGTCGTCGTCTTGTATTTGGGACTGGTTTATTGGAAGCTAGCACAGCCGGTGTTACACTTCGCCAGTCCTCGTCTTGTATTTGGGACTGGTTTATTGGAAGCTAGGACAGCCGGTGTTACACTGCGCCAGTCCAGTCCTCGACTTGTATTTGGGACTGGTTTATTGGAAGCTAGCACAGCCGGTGTTACACTGCGCCAGTCCTCGTCTTGTATTTGGGACTGGTTTATTGGAAGCTAGCACAGCCGGTGTTACACTGCGCCAGTCCTCGTCTTGTATTTGGGACTGGTTTATTGGAAGCTAGCACAGCCGGTGGTTCACTGCGCCAGTGCTCGTCTTGTATTTGGGACTGGTTTATTGGAAGCTAGCACAGCCGGTGTTACACTGCGCCAGTCCTCGTCTTGTATTTGGGACTGGTTTATTGGAAGCTAGCACAGCCGGTGTTACACTGCGCCAGTCCTCGTCTTGTATTCGGGACTGGTTTATTGGAAGCTAGCACAGCCGGTGTTACACTGCGCCAGTCCTCGTGTTGTATTTGGGACTGGTTTATTGGAAGCTAGCACAGCCGGTGTTACACTGCGCCAGTCCTCGTCTTGTATTTGGGACTGGTTTATTGGAAGCTAGCACAGCCGGTGTTAAACTGCGCCAGTCCTCGTCTTGTATTTGGGACTGGTTTATTGGAAGCTAGCACAGCCGGTGTTACACTGCGCCAGTCCTCGTCTTGTATTTGGGACTGGTTTATTGGAAGCTAACACAGCCGGTGTTACACTGCGCCAGTCCTCGTCTTGTATTTGGGACTGGTTTATTGGATGCTAGCACTGCCGGTGTTACACTGCGCCAGTCCTCGTCTTGTATTTGGGACTGGTTTATTGGAAGCTAGCACAGCCGGTGTTACACTGCGCCAGTCCTCGTCTTGTATTTGGGACTGGTTTATTGGAAGCTAGCACAGCCGGTGTTACACTGCGCCAGTCCTCGTCTTGTATTTGGGGCTGGTTTATTGGAAGCTAACATAGCCGGTGTTACACTGCGCCAGTCCTCGTCTTGTATTTGGGACTGGTTTATTGGAAGCTAGCACAGCCGGTGTTACACTGCGCCAGTCCTCGTCTTGTATTTGGGACTGGTTTATTGGAAGCTAGCACAGCCAGTGTTACACTGCGGCAGTCCTCGTCTTGTATTTGGGACTGGTTTATTGGAAGCTAGCACAGTCGGTGTTACACTGCGCCAGTCGTCGTCTTGTATTTGGGACTGGTTTATTGGAAGCTAGCACAGCCGGTGTTACACTGCGCAAGTCCTCGTCTTGTATTTGGGACTGGTTTATTGGAAGCTAGCACAGCCAGTGTTACACTGCGCAGTCCTCGTCTTGTATTTGGGACTGGTTTATTGGAAGCTAGCACAGCCAGTGTTACACTGCGCCAGTCCTCGTCTTGTATTTGGGACTGGTTTATTGGAAGCTAACATAGCCGGTGTTACACTGCGCCAGTCCTCGTCTTGTATTTGGGACTGGTTTATTGGAAGCTAGCACAGTCGGTGTTACACTGCGCCAGTCGTCGTCTTGTATTTGGGACTGGTTTATTGGAAGCTAGCACAGCCGGTGTTACACTGCGCAAGTCCTCGTCTTGTATTTGGGACTGGTTTATTGGTAGCTAACACAGCCGGTGTTACACTGCGCCAGTCGTCGTCTTGTATTTGGGACTGGTTTATTGGAAGCTAGAACAGCCGGTGTTACACTGCGCCAGTCCTCGTCTTGTATTTGGGACTGGTTTATTGGAAGCTAGCACAGCCGGTGTTACACTGCGCCAGTCCTCGTCTTGTATTTGGGACGTGGTTATTGGAAGCTAGCACAGCCGGTGTTACACTGCGCCAGTCCTCGTCTTGTATTTGGGACTGGTTTATTGGAAGCTAGCACAGCCGGTGTTACACTGCGCCAGTCCTCGACTTGTATTTGGGACTGGTTTATTGGAAGCTAGCACAGCCGGTGTTACACTGCGCCAGTCCTCGTCTTGTATTTGGGACTGGTTTATTGGAAGCTAGCACAGCCGGTGTTACACTGCGCCAGTCCTCGTCTTGTATTTGGGACTGGTTTATTGGAAGCTAGCACAGCCGGTGGTTCACTGCGCCAGTGCTCGTCTTGTATTTGGGACTGGTTTATTGGAAGCTAGCACAGCCGGTGTTACACTGCGCCAGTCCTCGTCTTGTATTTGGGACTGGTTTATTGGAAGCTAGCACAGCCGGTGTTACACTGCGCCAGTCCTCGTCTTGTATTTGGGACTGGTTTATTGGAAGCTAGCACAGCCGGTGTTACACTGCGCCAGTCCTCGTCTTGTATTCGGGACTGGTTTATTGGAAGCTAGCACAGCCGGTGTTACACTGCGCCAGTCCTCGTGTTGTTTTTGGGACTGGTTTATTGGAAGCTAGCACAGCCGGTGTTACACTGCGCCAGTCCTCGTCTTGTATTTGGGACTGGTTTATTGGAAGCTAGCACAGCCGGTGTTACACTGCGCCAGTCCTCGTCTTGTATTTGGGACTGGTTTATTGGAAGCTAGCACAGCCGGTGTTACACTGCGCCAGTCCTCGTCTTGTATTTGGGACTGGTTTATTGGAAGCTAGAACAGCCGGTGTTACACTGCGCCAGTCCTCGTCTTGTATTTGGGACTGGTTTATTGGAAGCTTGCACAGCCGGTGTTACACTGCGCCAGTCCTCGCTTTGTATTTGGGACTGGTTTATTGGAAGCTAGCACAGCCGGTGTTACACTGCGCCAGTCCTCGTCTTGTATTTGGGACTGGTTTATTGGAAGCTAGCACAGCCGGTGTTACACTGCACCAGTCCTCGTCTTGTATTTGGGACTGGTTTATTGGAAGCTAGCACAGCCGGGCCAGTGTTACTCTGCGCCAGTCCTCGTCTTGTATTTGGGACTGGTTTATTGGAAGCTAGCACAGCCGGTGTTACACTGCGCCAGTCCTCGTCTTGTATTTGGGACTGGTTTATTGGAAGCTAGCACAGCCGGTGGTTCACTGCGCCAGTGCTCGTCTTGTATTTGGGACTGGTTTATTGGAAGCTAGGACAGCCGGTGTTACACTGCGCAAGTCCTCGTCTTGTATTTGGGACTGGTTTATTGGTAGCTAACACAGCCGGTGTTACACTGCGCCAGTCGTCGTCTTGTATTTGGGACTGGTTTATTGGAAGCTAGCACAGCCGGTGTTACACTTCGCCAGTCCTCGTCTTGTATTTGGGACTGGTTTATTGGAAGCTAGCACAGCCGGTGTTACACTGCGCCAGTCCTCGACTTGTATTTGGGACTGGTTTATTGGAAGCTAGCACAGCCGGTGTTACACTGCGCCAGTCCTCGTCTTGTATTTGGGACTGGTTTATTGGAAGCTAGCACAGCCGGTGTTACACTGCGCCAGTCCTCGTCTTGTATTTGGGACTGGTTTATTGGAAGCTAGCACAGCCGGTGGTTCACTGCGCCAGTGCTCGTCTTGTATTTGGGACTGGTTTATTGGAAGCTAGCACAGCCGGTGTTACACTGCGCAAGTCCTCGTCTTGTATTTGGGACTGGTTTATTGGAAGCTAGCACAGCCGGTGTTACACTGCGCCAGTCCTCGTCTTGTATTTGGGACTGGTTTATTGGAAGCTAGCACAGCCGGTGTTACACTGCGCCAGTCCTCGTCTTGTATTCGGGACTGGTTTATTGGAAGCTAGCACAGCCGGTGTTACACTGCGCCAGTCCTCGTGTTGTATTTGGGACTGGTTTATTGGAAGCTAGCACAGCCGGTGTTACACTGCGCCAGTCCTCGTCTTGTATTTGGGACTGGTTTATTGGAAGCTAGCACAGCCGGTGTTACACTGCGCCAGTCCTCGTCTTGTATTTGGGACTGGTTTATTGGAAGCTAGCACAGCCGGTGTTACACTGCGCCAGTCCTCGTCTTGTATTTGGGACTGGTTTATTGGAAGCTAACACAGCCGGTGTTACACTGCGCCAGTCCTCGTCTTGTATTTGGGACTGGTTTATTGGAAGCTAGCACAGCCGGTGTTACACTGCGCCAGTCCTCGTCTTGTATTTGGGACTGGTTTATTGGAAGCTAGCACAGCCGGTGTTACACTGCGCCAGTCCTCGTCTTGTATTTGGGACTGGTTTATTGGAAGCTAACATAGCCGGTGTTACACTGCGCCAGTCCTCGTCTTGTATTTGGGACTGGTTTATTGGAAGCTAGCACAGCCGGTGTTACACTGCGCCAGTCCTCGTCTTGTATTTGGGACTGGTTTATTGGAAGCTAGCACAGCCAGTGTTACACTGCGCCAGTCCTCGTCTTGTATTTGGGACTGGTTTATTGGAAGCTAGCACAGCCAGTGTTACACTGCGCCTGTCCTCGTCTTGTATTTGGGACTGGTTTATTGGAAGCTAACATAGCCGGTGTTACACTGCGCCAGTCCTCGTCTTGTATTTGGGACTGGTTTATTGGAAGCTAGCACAGTCGGTGTTACACTGCGCCAGTCGTCGTCTTGTATTTGGGACTGGTTTATTGGAAGCTAGCACAGCCGGTGTTACACTGCGCAAGTCCTCGTCTTGTATTTGGGACTGGTTTATTGGTAGCTAGCACAGCCAGTGTTACACTGCGCAAGTCCTCGTCTTGTATTTGGGACTGGTTTATTGGAAGCTAGCACAGCCGGTGTTACACTGCGCAAGTCCTCGTCTTGTATTTGGGACTGGTTTATTGGAAGCTAGCACAGCCAGTGTTACACTGCGCCAGTCCTCGTCTTGTATTTGGGACTGGTTTATTGGAAGCTAGCACAGCCAGTGTTACACTGCGCCAGTCCTCGTCTTGTATTTGGGACTGGTTTATTGGAAGCTAACATAGCCGGTGTTACACTGCGCCAGTCCTCGTCTTGTATTTGGGACTGGTTTATTGGAAGCTAGCACAGTCGGTGTTACACTGCGCCAGTCGTCGTCTTGTATTTGGGACTGGTTTATTGGAAGCTAGCACAGCCGGTGTTACACTGCGCAAGTCCTCGTCTTGTATTTGGGACTGGTTTATTGGTAGCTAACACAGCCGGTGTTACACTGCGCCAGTTGTCGTCTTGTATTTGGGACTGGTTTATTGGAAGCTAGAACAGCCGGTGTTACACTGCGCCAGTCCTCGTCTTGTATTTGGGACTGGTTTATTGGAAGCTAGCACAGCCGGTGTTACACTGCGCCAGTCCTCGTCTTGTATTTGGGACGTGGTTATTGGAAGCTAGCACAGCCGGTGTTACACTGCGCCAGTCCTCGTCTTGTATTTGGGACTGGTTTATTGGAAGCTAGCACAGCCGGTGTTACACTGCGCCAGTCCTCGCTTTGTATTTGGGACTGGTTTATTGGAAGCTAGCACAGCCGGTGTTACACTGCGCCAGTCCTCGTCTTGTATTTGGGACTGGTTTATTGGAAGCTAGCACAGCCGGTGTTACACTGCGCCAGTCCTCGTCTTGTATTTGGGACTGGTTTATTGGAAGCTAGCACAGCCGGTGTTACTCTGCGCCAGTCCTCGTCTTGTATTTGGGACTGGTTTATTGGAAGCTAGCACAGCCGGTGTTACACTGCGCCAGTCCTCGTCTTGTATTTGGGACTGGTTTATTGGAAGCTAGCACAGCCGGTGTTACACTGCGCCAGTCCTCGTCTTGTATTTGGGACTGGTTTGTTGGAAGCTAGCACAGCCGGTGTTACACTGCGCCAGTCCTCGTCTTGTATTTGGGACGTGGTTATTGGAAGCTAGCACAGCCGGTGTTACACTGCGCCAGTCCTCGTCTTGTATTTGGGACTGGTTTATTGGAAGCTAGCACAGCCGGTGTTACACTGCGCCAGTCCTCGCTTTGTATTTGGGACTGGTTTATTGGAAGCTAGAACAGCCGGTGTTACACTGCGCCAGTCCTCGTCTTGTATTTGGGACTGGTTTATTGGAAGCTAGCACAGCCGGTGTTACACTGCGCCAGTCCTCGTCTTGTATTTGGGGCTGGTTTATTGTAAGCTAGCACAGCCGGTGTTACTCTGCGCCAGTCCTCGTCTTGTATTTGGGACTGGTTTATTGGAAGCTAGCACAGCCGGTGTTACACTGCGCCAGTCCTCGTCTTGTATTTGGGACTGGTTTATTGGAAGCTAGCACAGCCGGTGTTACACTGCGCCAGTCCTCGTCTTGTATTTGGGACTGGTTTGTTGGAAGCTAGCACAGCCGGTGTTACACTGCGCCAGTCCTCGTCTTGTATTTGGGACTGGTTTATTGGAAGCTAGCACAGCCGGTGTTACACTGCGCCAGTCCTCGTCTTGTATTTGGGACTGGTTTAATGGAAGCTAGCACAGCCGGTGTTACACTGCGCCAGTCCTCGTCTTGTATTTGGGACTGGTTTATTGGAAGCTAGCACAGCCGGTGTTACACTGCGCCAGTCCTCGTCTTGTATTTGGGACGTGGTTATTGGAAGCTAGCACAGCCGGTGTTACACTGCGCCAGTCCTCGTCTTGTATTTGGGACGTGGTTATTGGAAGCTAGCACAGCCGGTGTTACACTGCGCCAGTCTTCGTCTTGTATTGGGGACAGGTTTATTGGAAGCTAGCACAGCCGGTGTTACACTGCGCCAGTCCTCGTCTTGTATTTGGGACGTGGTTATTGGAAGCTAGCACAGCCGGTGTTACACTTCGCCAGTCTTCGTCTTGTATTGGGGACTGGTTTATTGGAAGCTAGCACAGCCGTTGGTTCACTGCGCCAGTGCTCGTCTTGTATTTGGGACTGGTTTATTGGAAGCTAGCACAGCCGGTGTTACACTGCGCCAGTCCTCGTCTTGTATTTGGGACTGATTTATTGGAAGCTAACACAGCCGGTGTTACACTGCGCCAGTCCTCGTCTTGTATTTGGGACTGGTTTATTGGAAGCTAGCACAGCCGGTGTTACACTGCGCCAGTCCTCGTCTTGTATTGGGGACTGGTTTATTGGAAGCTAGCACAGCCGGTGTTACACTGCGCCAGTCCTCGTCTTTTATTTGGGACGTGGTTATTGGAAGCTAGCACAGCCGGTGTTACACTGCGCCAGTCCTCGTCTTGTATTTGGGACTGGTTTATTGGAAGCTAGCACAGCCGGTGGTTCACTGCGCCAGTCCTCGCTTTGTATTTGGGACGTGGTTATTGGAAGCTAGCACAGCCGGTGTTACACTGCGCCAGTCCTCGTCTTGTATTTGGGACTGGTTTATTGGAAGCTAGCACAGCCGGTGTTACACTGCGCAAGTCCTCGTCTTGTACTTGGGACTGGTTTATTGTTAGCTAACACAGCCGGTGTTACACTGCGCCAGTCGTCGTCTTGTATTTGGGACTGGTTTATTGGAAGTTAGCACAGCCGGTGTTACACTGCGCCAGTCCTCGTCTTGTATTTGGGACTGGTTTATTGGAAGCTAGCACAGCCGGTGTTACACTGCGCCAGTCCTCGTCTTGTATTTGGGACTGGTTTTTTGGAAGCTAACACAGCCGGTGTTACACTTCGCCAGTCCTCGTCTTGTATTTGGGACTGGTTTATTGGAAGCCAGCACAGCCGGTGTTACACTGCGCCAGTCCTCGTCTTGTATTTGGGACTGGTTTATTGGAAGCTAGCACAGCCGGTGTTACACTGCGCCAGTCCTCGTCTTGTATTTGGGACTGGTTTATTGGAAGCTAGCACAGCCGGTGTTACACTGCGCCAGTCCTCGTCTTTTATTTGGGACGTGGTTATTGGAAGCTAGCACAGCCGGTGTTACACTGCGCCAGTCCTCGTCTTGTATTTGGGACTGTTTTAATGGAAGCTAGCACAGCCGGTGTTACACTGCGCCAGTCCTCGTCTTGTATTTGGGACTGGTTTATTGGAAGCTAAGACAGCCGGTGTTACACTGCGCCAGTCCTCGTCTTGTATTTGGGACTGGTTTATTGGAAGCTAGCACAGCCGGTGTTACACTGCGCCAGTCCTCGTCTTGTATTTGGGACGTGGTTATTGGAAGCTAGCACAGCCGGTGTTACACTGCGCCAGTCCTCGTCTTGTATTTGGGACGTGGTTATTGGAAGCTAGCACAGCCGGTGTTACACTGCGCCAGTCTTCGTCTTGTATTGGGGACAGGTTTATTGGAAGCTAGCACAGCCGGTGTTACACTGCGCCAGTCCTCGTCTTGTATTTGGGACGTGGTTATTGGAAGCTAGCACAGCCGGTGTTACACTTCGCCAGTCTTCGTCTTGTATTGGGGACTGGTTTATTGGAAGCTAGCACAGCCGTTGTTACACTGCGCCAGTCCTCGTCTTGTATTTGGGACTGGTTTATTGGAAGCTAACACAGCCGGTGTTACACTGCGCAAGTCCTCGTCTTGTATTTGGGACTGGTTTATTGGAAGCTAGCACAGCCGGTGTTACACTGCGCCAGTCCTCGTCTTGTATTTGGGACTGGTTTATTGGAAGCTAGAACAGCCGGTGTTACACTGCGCCAGTCCTCGTCTTGTATTTGGGACTGGTTTATTGGAAGCTAGCACAGCCGGTGTTACACTGCGCAAGTCCTCGTCTTGTACTTGGGACTGGTTTATTGGAAGCTAACACAGCCGGTGTTACACTGCGCCAGTCCTCGTCTTGTATTGGGGACTGGTTTATTGGAAGCTAACACAGCCGGTGTTACACTGCGCCAGTCCTCGTCTTGTATTGGGGACTGGTTTATTGGAAGCTAGCACAGCCGGTGTTACACTGCGCCAGTCCTCGTCTTGTATTTGGGACTGGTTTATTGGAAGCTAACACAGCCGGTGTTACACTGCGCCAGTCCTCGTCTTGTATTGGGGCTGGTTTATTGGAAGCTAACACAGCCGGTGTTACACTTCGCCAGTCCTCGTCTTGTATTTGGGACTGGTTTATTGGAAGCTAGCACAGCCGGTGTTACACTTCGCCAGTCCTCGTCTTGTATTTGGGACTGGTTTATTGGAAGCTAACACAGCCGGTGTTACACTGCGCCAGTCCTCGTCTTGTATTGGGGACTGGTTTATTGGAAGCCATCACAGCCGGTGTTACACTGCGCCAGTCCTCGTCTTGTATTCTTCACGCCTGTTCTCAAGTGTTAAAAGATCACATTGAATAATGTAATAAATAAATGAATGAAGTGAAATTAATAAAATACAATGCGTATTAAATTAGTGATCTTAAATGAATAGAAAATTAAAGTGAAAAATAAAATAAAAATGTAATGTTTTAATTATTATATGAGATTGACTCCAGGAATTAAGAAGTGTCAAATACTCATCTGATTTCCTAATGGGCTGGTAACTCATTCAATTTCGTCACTCGGACTTTTCTTTCGTCAATGGTTCTTACAAAAATGACACCATCTTGAATCTAAACGTACTTCAATTGAAATTGAGACACAGCACTGTTCAGAACAGCAAATCTATTCACGGTGAGGTATTCCCTTATAGTTGTCCTTGTTCCCTTGAGATGCCTTTCCTTCTTGAAGAACTCACTCCTAGCTCTATATGAGGTACACCTCACTATAAATGGTCGCAGCATATTTGTGGACTTCATTTCCACTCGGTGGCTCCTTACAATGTCATTCTTGTTGACATCTGCATTAATGTTTCTTGCAACTTGGAGCACAAGGTAGTCCGTGTCCTTTGCATCATTCTCATCAATGCCAATTAGCCTGACATTTATCCTACATCCATACTGTTCTATTTCGTCCAGTCTGTCATTCATAGTCCGGTTCAGTTCGTCAAATTCACGCTTTGTCAATTCTAGTTTCCTCTCTACATACTCGTAGATTGTGGCATAGTTCGCTATTGAACTTGACGGACTGCTCCGGCTCCTTGATGACACACTCCGTGTTTTTGTCCACAATATTGCTGGCAATTAAGTTGATGAACTCTTTCGACTGAAGAGATTCCATAAGTACCTTCCTAACTGTCTCTTCAATTGAGTTGGTAGCACTGGGACTGCATGGCCGCTCTGCACCTTGCTGCTGCTTCTTCTTACTCGAACCACCCATTTCGAAAATTCAATTTTTAGGAGAAACTGTTGCACTTTCGATATTTTTTTCTTTTTGCAAAAAGTTCCCAGTCACTAGTTAAAACTTTCAAAAGTAGTTTGCCACAATCACCTGTATTTTACAGTTTCCGTGTTTACAGTAATTCCTGGAGAGGACTCACTCATGTGTCACTCGCACTGTGCGCATATCTACGTTGTCTCACTAATTTGTTATTTGTTAATTGATTTATAATTACAGCGAATACATCACTAAAGGCACCTCAATGGCATGGGTTATTAGACAAATGCTGTCCTCACACCCAACTGTAATGCCCATTTAAATACAGTAACACACTACGCGTTTCCCCTTTCATGACTCTACTTCCCTGCAAGTTCCTCAAATCTTATTTTTCAAGGGCTGAGGGCGAATCCTTTCCCTCACTATCTACTGACCACAACCGCGATGTGATGTGGTTTTCCACACTCACCTCGGGAGAACTACCCCCATTACCTATACACACTACTACAGTCGTTACAAAGGACAAATTGATCACCTGTAAGCACACGGGGCTCTTGACCAAGATGTACCAAGCCCTTAAACGAATTAACACCAATAGCAGTTGTTTTTTTTTCATATTGTCTACGGGTCGATGATCGTACAAGTTGCTTCTCTCGTGTGGTAGATTTCCGTTTTGAGGACTTCGCATTAAAATTAGTAATGTCACATTCCCAGCTGTGATTATATAGAAGCTATTGAGGTATGCGTGGTGCTCAGGGCACAACTAGTGTCTGTGTGTACAGTGAATGGTCAGTGCTATTGTCCTCGCTCAGTGGGAAACTACCTTACTCCTCACCATGCCTAGTATGCCTCATTATAGTGAGGTTTTGCGGATATCAACTGACCTAACCTGATGATCCAGCGAGCCTCTGGGCTAACTACCTAACAAAGATGTCTCCTAATGTATGGAATGTCGGCTCTCAAGTCTGTGTCAGGAACTGCTGAGTCACTACACAGTTTCAACACTCGCCTTAGTGTCTCTCGGTTATAATGGATAAAGATTCTGAAAGAGGAAATGTCGAAAGCCAAGAGATACTACGATGTGCACAATGTGGAGCACTATCTGGCGATTAGATGAATTTGGTTGAAACTCTGCAACAAGTAGAACAAATGCCTAGAAGTCTTCCTGGTGTACTTTGTTATCATCGATTGAATGGTGGTATGTTCATGTTGACCGACTGAAAGTGACAAATGGTTTCAAAGCATTCTATATGGCTATCATCGTAGAGAACATCCAGCCTTCTGTTGGCTAATTTGGAAAATATCAGCATGTTATGTCCTAGTTTTTCATCAATTATTTTACCAACAGCTGTCATTTTCCAATTCACTCAGAGGAAGGGGGAAATTTTTCTCGGTTGTAATACAAGTCAAACATTCAAGGTCGACTTGTTATTTGGCTTGAGAATGTAACGGTTTCTTCATCATTCGTAGTTAATAACTGGATATTTATTGCTAAATGTTTTTTTTTTCATGAGGCCCTTCAATCATCTCTCATATGTAGCCAAACGTGACAGACTTGCTTGGTTGGACAGCACTAAGTACATTGCTGATTCCGCACTGAAGCGATCCCTGTTTGACGCTACGCAGAATTAGCTCATGATATTGAAGACTCGAACAGTAAGCAACAACATGTGATCAATCCATTCAGTAAGATGTGGATTGGTGCTTTTCTTTGATGTACACCCTGTGTATAGTAGAGGTTAGCAGCAGAGTGGAAGGGAAGGGGAAGGGTACTCTCAACCTCAGAGATGAGTTTGAATCTCACTAAAGGCCTACCCTCGAGGGATTTTTCGTGTTTTCTCTCTTCGTCTCAAAGAGAATGCCGGGAATACAAGTACACATCCAAGAGCATAAGCGGTGATTTTGCTCACACACGGGACTGATGATTACGATGCCCCAAACCACAGTCAGGAGCTCACATGGTCTCCTCAACAATACCCATCTTCTCCTATTTAACAACGATTTTTTAATCACAATATTGGTTGTATGTCCTTTTTAACTACTGCTGCTTTTAGAGACGCCTGGGTGACGGAAATTTGCCCTGATTGGGATGTTCAACGTGCCAATAAATCTACTGACACGGCTCCCTCACACTTGCTCGCCCTCAAATGCCAGTTGACTGCGCCAGGGTTTGATCCTGCAACCTTGGAATCTGCAGGTGAGTTACGCAGCCAGTCACAACGATTTTGTAACAGAGCCACCAGATTATCACTTCGCCACTAATCCCCACGTCGCGTCGTTAAATCCCTGCAGTGGCCATCCTCAGTGATGATTTCCACATTTCCTTCTTCTTATTATTATTCTTCTACTTCTTCCACGCGATCAGGCCCAGTGGACCGCGCGCTGCTACAAGTTTCCATCTCCATCGTCTCCTTTCCATAGCTGCCACCCGCCAACTGTCCACACGTATCGCTGCCTGTTGCAGATCTTCATGGAGTCCATCACTCCACCGCTTCCTTGGTCTCCCTGGTGGTCTTCTTCCTGTGGGGATGAAATCCAGTAGCTTCCGTGGCCATCGGTGGTCTTCCATCCTGGCTACATGTCCAGCCCACTGCAGTCTTCTGGTTTTGATGGTTCCAGCTATGTTGGCATCATGGTACAGGTCTTCTACTTCATGATTGTGTCTAATCCTACATTCACCCGTGTGTACATCCCTCACCGGTCCAAAGATCTTCCGAAGAACTTTTCTCTCAAAAACGAGTAGTGTAAGAAAGACCTGTTTTCGGATACTCCATGTCTCACATCCATATAGTACAATGGGTTGGATCAGAGTTTTATACAGACGAATCTTGAACTGTCTGGAGAGACTTCTGGACCGAAGAAGCTGTGTTAAGCTGTAGAGAGTTCGGTTTCCTGCTTGGATCCAGGCGTTGATTTCTGCCTCACATGATGAGTTCTCCGTGAAAAGCGATCCTAGTTACTTAAATTCATGGACCCTCTTGTAGGACTGGTCTCCTAGCCGGAGTGACTGTAGTTGCCCAAAAACGTGGCCTTGCCCGCAAGTCATATTGAGATCTTGGTCTCATTCACGATTAGCCCAAATTTGTTGGTAGCTGCCTTGAGTGCTCTGGTCATTTGCCTCAACTCTTCCTGAGAGCTGGAAAGTAAACTGATATCATCTGCGTAGGCGAGGTATGCTAGGTTCTTCCCTTCGACTTGGATTCCTTCAAAATTCTCTCGAAAGGTCTCACGCATGTTCTTCTCCAAGGCAAAATTGAACAGTGTAGGAGATAAACCGTCTCCTTGCCTGAGACCCGTTAAAATTTCAAAATCCTCCGTCACTCGATTTCCCATTTTTATCTTACCGCGTGTTTCGCTCATGCAGATAGCTACCAAGTTGATGAGTTTCCCGGCCATTCCAAACTCTCTTAGGCAACTGAGTAGGCTCTTTCGGTGTATGCAATCATAGGCCTTCTTGAAATATACGAATAACACGTGGAGTTCTTTGCCATATTCACCCAGTTTTTCAGTGAGCTGTCGGAGAACGAATATATTATCTACTGTGGATCACCCCAGCCGAAAGCCTCCCTGGTATTCACCAAGCTCTGATTCTGCCACTGGTTGAATTCTATCCATGAGGCAGTTGGACAAGATCATGTAGCAGACGTTAAGCAGGGCGACTCCTCGATAGTTATCACATTTCAATTTGTCACCCTTCTTATAGATTGGACAAATCAGAGCTGTTTTCCATGCTGACGGTAGTTCTTCTTTGATCCAGATTGCTTGTATCAGCAAATATAGGAAAAGTAGGTTAATTCAAGTCCTGAGGCACCTGGCGTATTGCCACATAAATAGCCTGCAGGTTATCAGAAGAATTCAACACACATAATCAAGGACCCGGGGCTGATATCCAAGATGTTTCAAGCCCCTAAAAATGATGTAACAAAACTCTCCAGTGACATTTTAATAATACGTGCCTTCATGAGGGTGGTGTTCCCTTGGATACCCTTACTCCTTCCAGACAAATATCGAGGTAACTTCTCTCGTCATCGCACATCCTAATAATTACAGACACTTCAGAAACACACGTTACAATGCTAATTACACACACACACAACTACACGGGACTAATGACCAATGTTTCCCAAGCCCCTAAAATGAATTAACAACCAATAATAAGATTAAGAGAATTGGACACGTATTCCGTTAAATTCTCTCTCCCTTATTGATCGATACTAATTTGAGTTTAATTAATTTAAAATAATTTGAACACGTTAAATTCCTTGAACAGCAATGCAGATATTTCGATGAGCGCTCTCAGCTTGATGCGTTGGCATGGATTAAAAAATTAATTACATAAATCCCCACAACAATATCACTCCCTTGCTTCTCGCTCTGAAAAAAACAATAATTAAAAACGTGTGGGACCTTTTATTTGTTAACTAACTCAATAAATGGAGCCTAAACCTGTCAAAACAAGTGCTCTACCGAATGTGAATGGCACAAGCGTGAATATATTATACCATACTGTAGTCTACTAATTTGGTTTATTGGTTTCGGTGGTGATTGTAGATTTGTGAGAAGCAACACCGAGTTCATTAGCACCTGCCATTACTGCCACTAATAGCCTATTAACTACTTACAGCTAACCTACCTATTAGAAGAAGTTGTTGTCCTTCTTCTTCGTGTAATTTCTCTTTAGGGGCGTGGACCATTTTGGCCATGAGCCCCGTGTACTTTGGTGTATGCTCAATTTGTCTATGGTGGGTGCAACTGTAATTATTACGGTCGAGAATGGCATAGCTACCTCGGAATTTCAGTTAAGGTATTACAACACCATTTGCATGGAGGGAGTGTGGAAACACTGGTTACAAATTGCACTGAAATAGCCGTTGTCAGCGTCGGATTTTGATCCCCAGTCTCCGGACTTGCTGCACCTCCCCACGTGGCCGTGTTACGTGAAGGAAGGGGGAAATGATGTTATTGATTTATTTAGGAGCTTTGCAACATCGTGGTCATTTGTATTGCATTCGTCTGGAGAAGAAGTGGGAAATCACAGAAAACCGCGCATGGCTGGGATAGGAACCGAACCCAGCTCTACTCAGTGGTGAATTGGTTTAAATTATTTAAGGAAAATGTCACCACCGTCCCCACCCCCAAACCAACCACTTTCATCACCACCACCACCACACAAAGATCATAGCTGCCTGTCCGAAGCAGCGACAATGCTCACAGTACGCCGAGAGTTAGGACAGTCAGAGGCTGCTGATACCGTATGTAAGTTTAAGGACTAGGCCGAAATACACATCAGAAAGGGAAAATAGCCTTATTAATTGTCACGCTGGTTCTGCTATGACTGGATTTCTGCTAGAGAGTAAATTAGTGTTCCGGGAAAAATCGAAAACTTGATCAGACTACCACACTGAAATGAATTGGGAAACATTCCGAGAATGGTTCTTAACGCAGCTGTTACCTGCATCTGTTATTGTAATAGACAATGCGAGCTATTGAACAAACCTCCTACAACAAACACAAGGAAGGGAGATAGGCTATTATCGTGTGGCTGCGTGATAACAATATAGGCCACCGCATGACGCATCAAAACAAGGCTTGGATTGTTGCAGCTCGTAAAGAAGGCAAAGGGCAATGACACCATACGGTAGCTGAGCAGAAAGGTCACAGGGTGGTACGATTACCACCTTATCACTGTCAGTATTACCCTATAGAGTTGGTATGGGCACAAGTGGAAGAACACCACATTTAAAATAGCCGATACTGAAAGGTTGACTCACGAAGCGATAGACCGCATCACATTTGCCGATTGGGAAGCCTGTGTACGTCACACAGACAAAGTACAGGAGGAGGATTTTCGCCAGGAACTGGTCAGAGACGACTTAATGGAGTCGATAATCATCAATGTGACAGAAACATCCGGCAGTTCAAGTTCCGATTCTGACAGTTCTGAGTAACCAGACACGTGTGGTAAGTTTATTTTATTTGTATTTGTTTTGATTTTCAGAATGTATACGGGGTCGCTCGCAAAAAGCCTGCAGCGTCGACTCTCAATTCACTTCCTTGTACTGAGAATGTTGCGATAACACTTAGTTCTTTGTAGGGTCGGGCGAAGCAAGGACGGTTTATCGTGAGACACCCGGTAGTATAAATGTATCTCAACTTACTATAAAACTAAGTCCACGATTCTTAGATGTTACGGGTGAACTCGAGAACCACTGGATGGATTTTGATGCGGTTTTCACCATTCTGTAAAGGATATCTCGAAGATGATTTCTGTAGTAAATAATTAATTTATGATGAAAGGAAGCCGAGCAGTAATGATTTCAGTGGAAAAGTCGAAAAAAAACTGGCGTCCGAGTGCTTTGTAAGCTTACGCTGGGCAAACCGTTAAAAAGATCTAAATACTATGAGTGCAAGAATTGTTCAGCATGAAAAGTTCTACAAAAAGTCCACGAGAGCATATGTCTATCTTCAATACATCGTCCACTATAAGTGTTTTTACGTTTTAATTTCTTCCAACCATGTCCATTCAACTACTGAGGCGACAGTTTACGAGCTAGCTAAGGGCGAGTCTTTAATCCCTGTTACAGCCTAGCTAGCGGGTGAACCTATTGTCCCAGATAGAGCCAGCAGCAAACCGTTGAATCGTGTTGAGAAGGGTGGTTGTGTTTGGAGTTTCCCTGGAAGTACAACTCGAGTTTTCTTCATTTCGCCTGTGAAACACAGTCAAGTTATGATTGGACGGAAGGGGGATTAGAGTTTCATTCACCTTGCCATTCCCTTGAAGTGCAAATCTCATTTCGCCTGTGAACTTTTCGTTCCGCAAAATTCACAGTCAATTTAAGAATGGACGGAAGAGGAATTATATTATATTAAATTATACTGATTGGCGTATAATCTCTACTTAGTATTCTGTGCAGGATATCTCGAGGAAGGTTTC
This sequence comes from Meconema thalassinum, assembly GCA_946902985.2. NCBI lineage: Eukaryota > Metazoa > Arthropoda > Insecta > Orthoptera > Tettigoniidae > Meconema > Meconema thalassinum. Next base: position 17,012,034 of record OX336389.2, on the reverse strand, counting down.
TGTAGAAATTAATTTATTTATGACCAAAGGAAGTCAAGCACTAACGATTTCAGTGAAAGGTCGAAAAAAAAACTGGCATCCGTGCGCTTTTTAAGCTTACGCTGGGCAAACCGTTAATATATATATATATATATATATATATATATATATATATATATACTATGAGTGTAAGAATTGTTCAGCATGAAAAGTTGTACAAAAAAGACCAAGAGAGCATATCTCTATCTTCAATACATCGCCTACCGGTTCTATAAGTGCTTTTACGTTTTCATTTCTTCCAACAATCTCCATTCAGTTACTGAGGCGACAGTTTACGAGCTAGATAGGAGCGAGTCTATCACCCCAGTTACAGCTTAGCTAGCGGACGAGCTTATTGCCCCAGATACAGCCAGCAGCAAACTGTCGAGTCGTGTTGAGTTAAAAACTCTAGAGAAGTGTGGTTGTGTTTGGAGTATCCCTGGAAGTGCAACTCGGCTTTTCTTCATTTCGCCTGTGAACTTTTCGGTCCGCAAAATTCACAGTCATGTTAAGATTGGACGGAAGGGGGATTTGTGTTTCTTGCACCTCGCCATTATGTCTGACAAGAATTTGTTGCACGTGCATCTCCATGATAATATAATTAATAGTCCAGTCAGTGATTTTAACCCATCATGCAGATACGTAAAACGGATATTGGTCGTTGTTCATTGACATTGAAACAAAAAGCGCTTATTACGTAATGCATTCATAACTGTTCCTGGGCGAAGCCGGGTCGGATTGCTAGTATTGTATAAAATGAAATAGTATGTGTTGTTTTCCAGTGTTTTGCCATTTTAAAGAGGTGGATGACCACCGGCTTCTCACTCCTCAGCCACAGAGTTGATTCCCGACAGCTCAATGTGGGATCTGTGCTGGACAAAGCGGACGGTGGACAGTACTTCGGCTCATCTATGGAATTATGATTATTCCATAATTGCACCTTTATCATTTGAAGTGCCATTTCCAGAAGAAGAAGAAGAAGAAGAAGAAAAAGATGAAGATGAAAAATGATGTGATGGACTTCATACAAGTGTATGCACCACGGACTGGAAACAGAGAAGAAGATATTGAAGTATTCCTGGAGGATGTAGAAAGAGTAATTTCAGATGTAGAAGTGGTGATCATGGGAGATATGAATGCACAAGTCGGAAACGAGAGACAAGGAAAGGAAGAAGTCATTGGACCATATGGATATGGGAAAAAGAACCGGGAAGCAGAGGAACTTGTAAACTTTTGTGAAAGGAATGGTCTGATAGTGGGTAATTCATGGTTTCGGAAGAAAAACAGCAGGAAAATTACGATATGGTTGGGGCGATAGAAGAACAAAATCAGTAATTGACTACTTTCTGGTGGAAAGGACTAATCGCAGAAAGCTGATAGATGTGACAGCTTTACCAGGAGAAGCATATGATGGGGACAATAGAGCTGTGGTGGCAAAATTTAGATGGGAAAAATTGGAAAACCTAAAGGAGATCAGAGAAAGTAAAATAAAAGTATGGAAATTGAAAGACAAAACTGTACAGGAAGATTTCCAAGAGAGATTGAAGCAACAAATCCCAGTTACTGAAGTGGAAAACATAGAAGAGGAATGGTCCCACTTTAAAAAGGCATTTGTTGGTGCAGCAGAGAGTGCTTGTGGTAGGACGTCAACAAGAGTGAAAGAGAAGGAGACACCGTGGTGGAATGAGGAAAGCAGTGAAAGAAAAGACGTCTGCATGGAAAGAATGGAACCGAGATCAAACAGAAGAAAGCAAAAGGAAGTATCACGACAGCAAACGGAAGTGTAAGATATTGGTAGGAGAAGAAAAGAAGAAAAGTTGTGAAGAATTTACACGAAGAATGGAAACAGATGTAAGTGGCAGTAAATGGATGCTGTATGGGCTTCTAAGAAGTAAGAGGAAAGAAAGAGTTACCACAAAGTTGGTGAAAAAGGAAGATGGAGAGTTGTTAACACACCCAGAAGAGATAAAGGGACGATGGAAGGAGTATTTCGATAAGCTATTGAATGTGAGTAATTGTACTGGTGAGATGGAAGTGACACAACCTGACGACTCTATAACAGAATATGATATAACAATGCTGGAGGTGGAATTAGCAGTACAGAAAATGAAGATGGGAAAAGCAACAGGGGTGGATGAAATCAGTGTAGAAATGATAAAGGCTGCTGGACCTGTTGGTATGCAATGGTTGTATCGACTGCTAAAGTGTGTGTGGAAACGGAAATGTGTACCAGAAAACTGGGAGAAAGGGCTAATAATACCAGTGTTTAAGAAGGGGGACAAGAAGGCGTGTGATAACTATAGAGGGATCACCCTCTTATCACAGATATTAAAAATACTGGAAAGGATATTAGAAAGAAGAATGAGAAGAAAGGTGGAAGGAGAGTTGCAAGAGGAACAGTATGGCTTCAGGAGTGGAAGATCCACAGTGGACCCAATCTTTAGCTTGAGGCAGGTGATGGAAAAGAACTGGGAATATGGAGAGGATTTGATCATGACTTTCAAAGATCTAGAAAAGGCATATGATAGTGTCCCCAGAGAGAAGGTATGGGAAACCATGGTTAAGAAGAGACTGGGAAGAGAAATGTTGGAAATGGTGCAAGCAATGTACAACAACTGTGTTAGCAGGGTACTGACCCCAGTTGGAAAGACAGATTGCTTTAGGAACAAGACTGGACTAAGACAGGGGAGTGTGCTGTCACCTCTCTTGTTCATAATGGTGATGGATGAAATTGTAAAGGAAACAAAGGAAGTATTTGGACATAAAGAAATGAAGTTACTGTTATTTGCAGATGATATTGTGGTCTGGGGAAGGAACTCCGAAGTGCAAAAACAACTAGATGCACTGAACGAAAATATTCAGAAGTACGGCCTGAAAATCAGTATAGAGAAAAGCAAGACCATGATGATGACAAGAGGGGAAAGACAAGGAAAGGGCACTGTGAAAATTGGAAGTCAGAGTTTGGAAATTGTGGACACGTTCAAATACCTAGGAAGTGAATTGATGCAAACTGGTAGGTTGGACATGGAGATTGGCAGGAGGGTACAGCAGAGCAATGCATTCTATCAAAGTGTAAGAAAACTTGTTTGGGATAAGGAAGTACCAAGGAAAAGCAAGGAGGTAATGTATAAAGTGTACTATGTTCCCATATTAACTTATGCAGCTGAGACTTGGACCCTGACAAGCAGGCAAGAGAGTAGAATCCAAGCCAGTGAAATGAAATTCCAAAGAAGTATGATAGGAAAGACAAGGAAAGACAGAGTGAGGAATGAAGATGTTAGGAAGGAAGTTGGGATGGGAAAACTAAATGAGAGAATTGAGAAGAATAAACTAAGGTGGTTTGGACATGTAAAGAGGATGGAGGAAAATAGATTACCAAGACAGATGCTGGAGGCAAAGTGCAAGGGTAAGAGAGCAAGAGGAAGACCTAGAACAAGGTGGATTGATTCAGTGAAGAACAGCGTAAGAAAAAGAAATCTGGACTGGGACAAGATCGTGGAAGAAGAATGGTGGAAGGAGAGAGGAAAGTGGAGAAGTGCCATAAATACCCCGACCCGGCAGGAGCTGGATAAGGGGAAATGATGATGATGATGATGATGATGATGATGCACCTTTATCATGCTTGTCATTTCATACTTCAATAACCTCTGCACAGGGGGGAGGGGGCATCCTTCAAACAGTATGCCACAGCGAAATAAATAAACTGTTATGATTTCTGTTGTTAATATTCATAATATGTGCTTGAGACATCTTGGTCATCAGCCCCGAGTACATGTCTGATATAACCTGAGTTTCTGTGATAGTTGTAGTAGTGTAGCTGTATTAAGGACAGGTTGCCCCTGGCAAGGAGATTATTCTATATTCTAACGTCATGTTCGTTAACTGGCCATTAAACGCGAACCAGTTAGCGTAGAAATGTAATTTTTGTTCCTAATATTCAAAATTTGTATTTCTTCATCCTAACTGCTTGAAAATCCTCCTACTACGAAAACTTTGCCCAAGCGCACGTGATATTTGATGTTGCGGTGGCAACTTCTGCCCTTATGAGGCAACGCTGTATTTCGTATGATCGCTTTCTCTGCGCGGCCAGGGGCGATCAACGTGCCGCCTAGTGACGCGGCGGTCGCTATGGCCTGATCCGCTAACTTGATCGATTAACTGCCTCGAATAAGAAAGAACTAATAAAAACAGCTCATTTGGGATAGCGTCGGCCCCAACATTTACCACCAAAGGTAAATAATTCATCCGAAACCTTATGTAACATCCTAGCCTAATAACACCAAAAGTACTTGTATGTAGACTGCACAAATACACCACAATATGCGAAAGCCATCTGACCTCGAATCGTATGGGTCGTCATTTTGTCTCAGAATTACTCATCATTGATTATTTACAATTCATTCTCGTCGTCTCATCATGTTTTTTACACATTATAAATTACAAATCTCATTACATCCCTACAAGGAAAGGGTCTTCAACCATCCAGTAGGATTAGCTTTGCTTAAAATGGGTAAAATCAAGCAGATTATGTCCGAATTCTCAGATGTAAAGTTGAGCGTCTATGGTTCCTTAAATTGATTGCTATTGTTGTTCCACGCTTATTATATCTACTCAATATATTAGGATGTTATTATTCTCTCATATATGGCAATCCTACCATATGGTCTTATTTATATTGTCGGTTTAATATTTGATTAGCCCTGGACTACTTATACTGTACTTGGGATTATCATCGTAAGCTAGGACCTTCAATATTCATAAACATTCGTGGTCAATGTGCTCCATACCCCAGTGCAATTAGAGTTTAACCCGGAAATTTAGAATAACAAGTCCGGATATGAAATAATAGTTGTAAGAACCTTTAAATAAGGTAATTGCCTCCTTGATGGGATACCTGAAATATCCTGGAAAAACCTGGAGAATCCTGGAATTTTCCTGAAACGCTTATAAATCACGAACCAGTGGTCAGAATCTGGTTGTTTTGGCTTATTAATATGTATTTGTATGCAGAATAATATTTTAGGTAGGCCTACCCAGGGTGAAAAAAATGGTACACTGTAAAAAAAACGCGCTTTTTCAGACAAAAAATCGGAGTTTTGACAAAATATGACCAGATTCCACGCCAAAATGCAGTCACATACACGCAGCTAATTATCAGCGATGATAAAATTAATTATCCACTGTAAGAAAAAGCCTAAAAAGTCCAAAAACACGGTGTTCGTTGCCTGGACTATGGCTACTATGGCCATAAATCGCGAACGCCGGAGTTATCGAATGTATCTTGTTTTTGTTTTTCTTTGCCTAGAGATGCTTAGCCATGATTTTTTCTGTTTTCTTCACAAATATGTACGGCACTCTATCCCAACTATCCCAACGCTTAAAGAATTATATAATGTGGAAAGAATAACTTATGTATATACGTACATATTGTACATCGTATAAAAATTAGAAGAACGAACAAAACATATCCGTACTGGTAAGACTAGGAACGAACAAGTATATGGAATACATAATTATCTGAGACGTCGACGAGTCCGTGGCGGGGCCTTCTCAGGTTCGTCGATGAGCTCTGCAATTCAAAACGAGAGGTCTCAGCATTGTTTAAGACTAAATTCTACAATAAGCCTATTGAAGTTGCAAATCCTTCTGGAAAGTCCTCTGTTTCTTCCTCTTCTTCCTCATTGGAGCCTTCACGCAGATTACTGCAGCCGTGTCCAGCACAATATGCACACATATTTGTGCAGTCAATGCGGTTCTTTCTGCAGCTGCAGTTTAATGTTTCGCATCCGGTCGCACAGTTGCATGATATAAGATTGAACAGTTGAGACGGTGCCAGATGCCTTGTGTTTATAACAGCGACCAGGTTGCCGTTTTCTTCTTGCCATCCCCATTGAGTTGGGGGCAGCTCATTTCCCAACCACGCTTAGACCTGGACATATAAAGCAATAGCTTACAGCAAAGGGCATGCAAGAGAAGGAATCAAGAAACAGAAAACAGTTGCTGGTGAACTTACCTTATGGTAAACCCGAATGAGTGTTGTTGGGCAGCCGAAGAAGTTGCGGGGTAGATTGGCCAATTCAAATTTCTTGTTCGGAGGAGTTTTGGCTACTAATCTGGTGTACTCGTGGAATCTCTTTTGATCCAACGATCCCTTGCTGTTTCCAGGATATACGGACAGTAAGAACTTTTCGCCAGCTCTTGTGACAGTCCCGTGTAGTTGATTATGTGTGTTACTGTATTAAAGTCAGGGATGGCGCAGGTGTGCCCTGATTCTTCAAGTAAGGTACTATCTCGGCATTTACCAAGGGGAAGTGTAGAAAATGTAGGGAAAACACACTCAGGATAGATGCTGACAGCGATGGATTCCCATTTAGGTAACTGTTTTAGAGTTATTTGAGGATAAACTCCCGAACAAGAAACATATTGTTCCGACAGTAGTAAAAGTTTGTAGGGAAAAATTCTTACCGCACATAGCAGCGGCTGGCTTCACCTGATGCAAAATTGAATACTGTATAGAAAGATATGACTAGTTTGTAGATTAGATAGCGCGTTCTTGATATTTTAGAAAAAAGATGGACAAGATGTGTTCGTGTTCTAGTTTATTGCGAATATCTATTCTAAAAGCATCCGATGCGGACGCCCAAATCTAGGTATCGTCTTCTAGACATAACAAACAAGTCCACAAACCGTGAAAATTTCAAATCAATCGATTTATAAGAGACCGAGTGCACACGCACTTAGGCCTACATACATATATACATACATTGTGGTAATTCGTAACTTATGGGTCTTTGGTTCTTTTGACTCTTATTCCCTTTTTTCATGAGATCTGAAACGACACCGTGAGACCAACCTCTATAGTTCAACTTTTATGGAAGTAATAATAAAAGTACATTTACGTAGGACATTTTATTACAATAAACAAATTATGAAAATGCACACCAAGAGCAAAATTATTATCTACAATAGAATTAAAGTTCCTAAGATATTCTCATCTGCCTATTGTCAGCACAGGCAAGAGTGATAACTGCGCACTAGAAACAAAGAAATACAGCATAGTACTGTATATATCTAATCATTTCCTGTTCATGAACTCAATGCTTCAATTGTTTCCATATCAAAGATTACGTTTGCTTTAGCACATTGATAAGTACAAGAAAAACGTATCAAATACTATCTAAATCAAAGAAGAAAAATGTGTGTATACCAAATGTTTGATCTTCCAGTAACGCACATTTATTGTCGTTGATTATGTCTCGTTTTCCCCGAACTTCCATCCCTCAATGAAATAATTACCCCATTCATCTCCTCCCAGAAGCAAGCCCTTGTTATGCCACTAACAATTTACAGATATTGGAATGATGTACGTCCTGGTCGTTAACATTGTTGGGATGCTTGAATATCTCTATGACCTCAGATTTCTCTGTGGTGGAAGTGGCTGTTGGGAGCTAGGAGTTTTGTGACATTGAGGATAGAGTGCCTAAAGTTCGATGAGTGTTCTGCTATTGTTCATTTAGAATGCTGGTTTAGACTCTTATATTAAATGTTCTGACAACATTGTGTTTTGGCCCTCATCCTGGCTACAGCCACCTCTGTGGAGCCGGACATTCTCCTTCACTGGACGGATGAGGTCTCGTACTTTCAGTCTAGAGCTGAACATAGTGTTGATGTGCTTGATTTTCTGTATCTCCCATATATACATAACTTTACATAAATGGTAGTCAAGCTGCTTAATGCCGTGTATTTTTGTTACAGAACATCGAGGGATCATGCCTCCACGTTTCAACGACCGGGTTACAACAGGACCAGTGCGTGAGGGCGAGACAGCAGTACTCTCCTGCGTGTCTCAGGGATACCCGCCTCCGACCTACTGGTAAGCCAAGAGCAGAGCAGAGCAATCCCCCACTAGTTTCTAGTAGTATCCTTAGTATTCTAACTTTTCTGTTTCTTTCTTTCTTTCTTTCTTTCTTTCTTTCTTTCTTTCTTTCCTTAGTCATTGTTGAATTAAAATGAATATAACATTGTAACATTGTACACTATTACTTCATGTCACTGAAGAAACTGAGGACGTCAAGTAGGCTATATTATTTAGACGCACCTAAAAAATAGAGAACTAATCCTTTAGGTTCATCCATTCTCTATCTGTCCTGTAAAAGTACAGAAAAATGTAACTTGCACGTGCTCTCCAAGAGAATCAAGACTACAGCACGATTTTAATGTCACATTATCCTCCCTTAAAGAAAATTTATATTGCCCGTCTTAAAGAAAGCGCTGGTTTGCTCACCCATGAAAGCTGTATAATGACTGGAGGGAGCAAAACACTCTTCCTTGAGGCACATCGTCAACGTATCCCTCACCAGAGCTCATGACTGTGCGTTCTGGGCACATATTAGCAAGCTTCACTCCAAACGTTACCCAATTCCTAAATTAAGATTGCAGCATGATTTAACTAAGTAAAGAGAATTTAGAACGTTTCAATGATAGAAAAGTGAAGCCAGTGCGCCAAGATTGAGCCTGGCCAGTAAACATACTGATTGGGGATATCGCAATTGAATACCCTTAAATTCCATTGCACAGAGTCGGGATCGAGACAGTGCTTACAAACTCAGTCCGAGCCCAGGATAATAACGTGAGTTTCTTCATCTTGCAGAAGAGCAATATTAACTGGGCTTGACGGACTAAGTAACTGGACGAAAAAGATGGAATTTAGGGGATTCTAGATCCTGCACACCGGCACAGAAGGAGCAACTACAACTGAACTTATCCGAACATAACACAGTCTAACCGAACTTATCCGAACTTAACTGAGTGCAACCGAACTTAGCCGAACTTTACCGAATCAAAACGCATTTAGTCGAACCGAACCGAAATTAGCTGACCCTAACCAAACCTAACTTAGGACCCATCAACAACGATCTTGGACTTTGAATCCTGGATCTTAGAGCCAACAATCCTTTTGCATTTGTTTGTAGAGTGATGCCTAGGTATTTGAATTCTTTTACTATATTTATTCTTTTTTCCTGTATGAAAATTTCTGTTCCGGTCGGTACCTTTCCTCCTTGTCGAAACACCATCATTTCTGTCTTAGATGTGTTGATGTCAAAATTATATTCAGTGCACCATTCCTCCATGTCTTTTAGAATGTTTTGTAGTTTTATGATGTTATATGATCCGATCACAATGTCATCAGCGTACGCATATGATACAATATCTGCCTTTTGAGTTATTCTCATTATGTCTTCCGCTGCTAGGATGAAGAGCAAAGGGCTGATTGGGTCACCCTGTAGTACCCCATTCGTTTGAATTATCGGATCAGAGAGTGATATATTATCCGAGATTCTTATATTGTTCCAATGTAGTATCGTATGTATAATTCTTGTCCATACATTATCTCTATCTAGAGCTTTTTCCAGCTTCAGTTTCACAAGATCACGGTTTATGCGATCAAATGCTTTTGTGAAGTCTATAAATACTGCGTAAAATTTTTCTTTTCTTTCCATGACTTGCCAAATGTTATTTAATAATAGTTTTATTGCAGTAAGAGTTGACCTTCCTTTCTTGAATCCAAATTGTGTTTCTGGTAATTGTACATCTATTTCTTCTGTGATTCTTTCTGTTATTAATTTAGTGAATATCTTGAACGGAATGTTCTCCAGCGCGATGCCTCTGTACATATTTGTATCATATGGGTCACCTTTGCCTTTATAGAGAACTTTTATGGTAGACTGTCTCCATCTCTCTGGTATTGATGCGGTCTCGATGCATTAATTATATAATTTCGTCCATATTGGTAATAGAAGGTGTGCCGTGTCTTTTATGTATTCACCGAATATGTTGTCTGGTCCAGCAGCTTTGCTTTCCTTTATGCTTGCGATTATATTTTGAACTTCTTTTGTTGTTAGTGGAGTCCATTCCAATGTCGTTGTTTGGTCAGTTCCTTTTATGATTTCCGGTATGTTTGTTATTCCTGCCCTGTTGAATAGATCGTTAAAGTGTGTCGTCCATTCTTGCATATTGATAGCCTATAGTGTGTCTGTGCCTGTTTCCTAGGGCGTAGTGCGATGTATGGGTCATTCTTGGCCTCTTCTACGATTCTTTTTCCTTCCGCTTCCCAGAATGTCCTTTTCTTTTCACGTATCAGTGTCTTGTAGTCACTTCTTTTCTTGTTTTATTTTTGAAGGAAAAGAAGACTCTCGCAATTCGTCCTTAGCTGGTGTAAGGCCTCCAATACGTCTTTTTTTAGATAGGTAGCATTCCTGGTCGAACCATTGTTTTGCCTTTCGATCTTTCCTAGGGGTTGTGGCTTGTATTAGGCGTTCTTCAAGGGCTTGTACTGCTTCATCTAGTCTTGAATCTTCTGTTAGTGTTTCTATTTTCTTTATAAGGTCGGGTCTACCTTCTACTTTCCCACAGTCTATCGTCCTTGATAAGAGCTGTTTACTTTGCCTCTTTGTTTTACACCAGTCTCCCTCTATTACTATTTTCAAAGGAATATGCTTTCTTATAGGTGTATGATCTGCTGCCCATAGTGGAGCTATTTCTCCTTTTATGTGACCTCTTATAAGCGCAACGTCTATCGCACTTTTCCCATTATGGCATATATATGTAGGTATGTTGTGGTTATTCAGAAGGTGTAGGCCATCTTCCTGCATTTTTCCCATTACTAATGTTGTTTTATAGTTTTGTACATCCAGCCTACAATTTAAGTCTCCGGCTAGGATTAGAGGGATGTCGTGCCTACTCAATGATATTAGTTGCCCTACTTCATCTATTATCTCCATGGCCGTTGTATACGGTTGAAAGTAACAGGTAATAATGGTGATGTATTGTGTTTCAATTAGCAGAGAGTGATCTAATTTAATTTCTGAGATTATTGGCGTCAACCATGGCTTTAATAGGATAGTAATTCCACCTGCAGGTCTTCCTCTTTCTCCTTGTTGCGCTTGAAGATGTATACAGTAATATTCTGCGTGTTTCCAATGATCTATGAATTATCGGGAACAGTAGGAGCATTCGAGAAATTGCTAGCGCGTTTAATGTTCGAACCTCTAGATACTGCTACCCCCTGAGGCCCCATAAGGTCCTCATAGGGTATATCTTAACTACACTACACCCACCCCTATATCAGCCCCATATCACTACTCATCACTCCCCGCTTCTACACTTTCTACACCTACACCGAGAAGGGAAGCAACTCCAACAACCATATATCTAACACACTTCAGCCCCTATTTCTACCCTGAACCACCGAGGAAGCAACAACATTTACCAACTATTTCACCATTATTACCAAACACAAGCTGCTAGCTACCAACGTGGAGCAGGTATTTGCTAACTCTTAGTCAGCAGAATCATCCAGTATAAAATTACTCCCACCTCTGCTGACGACACCGCCCTAGAGCCAGCGGAAACTCTGGACGCCGACCACCGAATACAAGTAAGTGTACGAACGGGTAATCCCACTGTTACTTCCTACCATTATACCACCCCTGCAAAACTTGTAATCGCCTTCATCTTGCATTGTAACTTGTACTGCACTACAAGTCTGCTCACTTCTCCAAATTAATTTTATTAAACAGCCACATTCCATCACAACTAGCCTCTTGTATAGACCCGCCATTTGCCCATACGACTCAGACTCTGTTGAGTCACCGCTGTTAACGACCTGCTCGCCCACATCGCATTGTAGACAGCGCGTCTCCATACATAGAGCAAGGTCGCAACTTAGCGACCGTGCGCGTTCTTATAATTCTTTAGCACTCGCTTTTACTTAGGAAGTAGTCCGGTTTTAATCCTCGACTAGGAGCACCTCCAACCCCCTGTAATTACCAGAAGTGCCAAGCGTCTAGAGGCTCTCAAATTGTAACACTTGATCAAACCGTCAGGTATTTCCACATCACCGTAGGTGACACATACACGCACTCACCCCTTCCCCATAAAACACCCCTGCACGCCTTTCAACTTAGTTATAGCCCATAAAAGCTACAGCAATACAGACTTCGAAGCAATGAAGATATCGAAGCAATCCAAAACTATGAGATATTTTTAAAGACTGTCAAGCTTAATGCAGTTTGTCTGCTAAAATGTCCGTTAGCTGATCATCAAGCTTTTTAAGATAAATTTCGAGCTTTTGGATGACTATGTCAAAATCGGTGGTATAGACGAAATACTTGATACCAAGTCCTTTAACACGAAGGAAAATGTGATTTTCAAATCCCGTAATCCTGACAATACTTATCAGTATTTTTTTTTCTGATGTTATCGTTACTTGTTGTTTGAGTCTTCAGTCTTTTGACTGGTTTGATGCAGCTTTCCATGCCTCCCTGTCCTGAGCTAATCGTTTCATCTCTACATAGCTACCACAACCTACATCCGAGGCAATCCGTTTAGCATATTCTAACCTTGGTCTACCCCTACAGTTCTTGTCCTCGACCTCTCCTTCCATAACTAAGCTTGCTATTCCTGGGTGTCTTAGTATGTGTCCTACTAATCTATCTCTTCTCTTCAATAGCAGTCGCCAGAAACATCTCACCTCTCCCACTCGTCTTAATACCTCTTCGTTTGTAACCCTATCTACCCATCTGATCTTCATCATTCTCCTGTAACACCACATTTCAAACGCTTCAATTCTCCTCTTTTCTGCTGCACCAATAGTCCAAGTTTCACTTCCATAGAGCGCCACACTCCAGACAAAGGCTTTCAAAAATGACTTCCTAATACCTAAATCTATATTCGATGTCAACAGATTCCTTTTTTGTAGAAATGCTTTCCTTGCCTGAGCCAACCTACTTTTTATATCCTCTTTGCTTCGTCCATCACTGGTTATTTTGCTTCCTAAGTAACAGAAGTCTCCTACTTCCTTCAGCTTTTCACCTGCCAATTTGATGTCCATAGAGGTTTCTGATTTATTTCGGCTGCATTCTAGTATTTTTGTTTTACAATTATTAATTTTCATCATGTATTCTTTCCGTAAGACGGAGTCCATACCATTCAAAAACTCATTCAAATCCTCAGGCTTGACGGCCAAGATGACGATGTCATCAGCAAATCTCAGAGTTGAAATTATTTCTCCTTGAATCTTCACTCCCACTTTAAATTTCTCTCTAATTTCCTTCATTGCTTGTTCAATGTTAAGATTGAAAAGTATGGGTGATAAGTTGCAGCCTTGCCTAACACCTTTCTGAATATCAGCTTCTCTCTCATGTCCTTCAGCTCGAATGACTACTGTTTGGTTTCTGTATAGATTGTAGATCACCCTCCTATCCCTGTACTTTATTCCAATCGTTTTCAAAATGTCAAACAATTTAGTCCAATCAACGTTATCAAAAGCCTTTTCTAAGTCTACAAATGCCATGAACGAACTCTTATCTTTCCTTATTCAACCTTCCAAAATCATCCTAAGACTTAGTACAGCTTCCCTTGTCCTTACATTTCTCCTGAAACCAAACTGGTCTTCACCCAACTCCGTTTCTATCTGGCTTTCAATCCTCTTGTAAATTATTCTAGACAGGATCTTTGAAGCATGAGTAATCAAGCTGATTGTACGGTAATCTTCACATCTGTCAGCTCCCACTTTCTTTGGTATAGGGATGATTACATTCTTCTTGAAATCAGGGGGTACCTCACCTGTCTCATAAATCCTACACACCAAGTGAAATAACCTGATCAGACCTTCATCTCCTATGCAGCGTAGCAACTCAATCGGTGTATCATCTATGCCTGGTGCTTTGTTCCTGCTTTAGTCTTTCAAAGATCTATCAAATTCTGATCTCAATATTAAATCTCCTTTTGCATCCTCATCAATTTCCTCCTCCCTTTCCATTACATGATTCTCAATCTCCATTCCCTTATACAAACTCTCTATGTAAGCTTTCCATCTCTCAACCTTTTCTTCCCCATCTGTGAGAGGCTTTCCATTTGTGTCCTTAATATTACAGCACTTAGTCTTCTTTTCCCCAAATGTATTCTTAATCCTTCGATAAGCTGTGTCTACTTTTCCTAATTTCAGACAATTTTCTATACCTGCACATTTCTCTTTCAACCATTCTTCTTTCGCTTCCTTGCACTTCTTGTTGACCTCATTTCTCAGACGTCTGTATTTTGCTTTCCCCTTTTCATCTCTTACATTCATGTTTCCGCTTTTCATCCATCAATTCTAGTATATCCTGAGTGATCCACGGTTTTCTACCTATTCTTTCTTTCCTACCAATGTTTTCTTCTGCGGATTTTGTTATTTCATTCTTCAAAAGTGCCCATTCGTCTGCAATTGAAGTTTGTTTAGGGTTTTTCATTAGTCCTTCCTTTATACTCTTCTTGAATCTTTCGTTTACATCCTTTACATTCAGTCTGTCTATTGCCCACCTTTTGAGCTTTTGACTTTTCTTCAGTTTCTTCAACTTTAATATGCATTTCATTACAACCAGATTGTGGTCAGAGTTTTTGTCAGCACCAGGATATGTTTTACAATCCAAAATCTGGTTTCGAAACCTTTTGCTTGACCATAATGAAGTCGATTTGGTAACGCCCTGTATCTCCTGGTCTCTTCCATGTGTATATTCTCCTATTGTGATTATTGAATAAGGTGTTAGCTATCACCAACTCATGCTCGGTGCAGAATTCCATCAGGCTGCTTCCTCGATCATTCCTTTCACCCAATCCGAAATCTCCTACTATCTTCCCTTCTCTTTCTTTTCCTACCACAGCATTCCAATCACCCATTACTATAACATTTTCATCACCCTTGATATACCTCAGAATTTCGTCTATTTCTTCGTAGACCGTTTCAACATCCTCATCATCAGCTTGACTGGTAGGCATATAGACTTGTACCACTGTGGTGCACGTAGGTTTAGTATTGATTTTTGCTACAATAATCCTTTCACTATATTGCTCATAATATTCCACCCGCTGTCCAAGTTTTCTACTCAATATGAGACCAACCCCTGCTTGGCCATTGTTGGATTTAGTGCTAATGACCCTATAGTCTCCTGACCAAAAGTCCTGTTCTTCCAGCCAGCGCATTTCACTAATCCCAACCAAATCCAACCTTAACCTATCCATTTCCCTTTCTAAGATTTCTAACCTTCCACTTCCTAGCATACTTCTAACATTCCACGCTCCGATCCGTAGAATGTCAGATTTCCTCTTTGTCACTTCTGTGATGTTAACCCCCTCTCGAGTAGTCCCCACCCGGAGATCCGAACGGGGACTAGTTTACCTCCGCATTGAAATTTTACAAGGGAGCAGGCCATCATCACATGTAATTAAGCATAGAGAGGTGCATATCCTCGGGAATAGCATTACGGCTGTAGTTTCCCGTTGCTTTCAGCCGTTACTAAGAGTGACGAATTTCGAGAGAATGTTAGCGTGTAGACGGTTGTCCGTGTACTTCTTCAAGTCAACTTTCAGTTATTTACTATTCTGGGAGGATCATCATCAGCATACATCGATTTACTAAAATGGGTGAAATCAAAGCAAGCAGTTACAAACGTGAGAAATTTGTCTTGTTTTTGTTGGAATTTAATAACAAAATAATACCAAGAGAATTTCTCCGGAATATGTATACTTCGACGCGATCACTGGCGATCAGAATATCCTTCGATATGTACTGTAGTTGTTGTTTCATTTGAGGGGCTAAAACATCGCAGTCATTTAGACCCGTGTACTTGGGTGTGTGTAGATGTTCTCTGATAACCTGTGCTATAGCGGTGTCTGTATTAATGTGTGTATTAGCAATTAAGATTAGGACTGGGAAGGAGGCGGCCGTGGCCTTAAGCTAGAATCCATCCGGCATTAGCCTGGAGTAGAAGTGGGGAAACTACAGAAAACCACTTCCAGGGTGGCTAAAGTGGAAATCGAACCCACCTCTTCTCAGTTTTGCCCCACGAGGCTTAGTGTACCCCGTTCCAGCCCCAGAGCGGCATAAAACTTCCTGGCAGATCCGTGAATCGAACCCGGACCTCCGGAGCGACACTTTACTATGTTTTGTTCATATCCATGTCAGATTTTTTAACTTTCTGCCATTACAGGTCACAGGCAAAATTCAACGTACTCTTCACAGGCCTACATCGTAAGTTAATAAATGTGGCAATGTGACTTTGTACGTGTGGCTTGATAGTACATCCCCACCAAAATAGAGCACGGACACTCGTTCAAAAAAGTATGCCTACGGCTGGATTCGAAGCACCATTGTACCCTTTCTCACCCACCATGTCCATCCGGAACTTGACCAAATCAGCCACTACTACAACGTGGATTCTGCGCACTGCACGTGTACTAGGTACAGTGGCAATCCCACCTCAAACGTTACTATACATGTAAAAGTCTTCAATCATGGTTTATGGTGTTAATTTAACTTTCTGCAATTACAGATCACGTAGCGTAACTATTAATTTGATCGTATTACGTGTTTTCTTACAAGGAGCAATGAATCACATGTTAGTATTTGGCGCGGAAATCTTTAGGGCCGTCTTTTCCTTCTTAGACCCATGGCTCAATTACATTGCTGTCACACAGGCTGAGCGCAGAGCAATATCGACTATTGGGAGAAATGTAATGTTAGTGGAGTTTCATAAAACTAAATAATAAGGGGCTGGTGAACCACTCTGTATATTGAGAACCGTCTAAATATTTCGGATGGTCGCCATGTGGGATTTTCATAAATGTTACCATAGAGTTATGAACTATTTGATGACAATTATTGCGTAGGTTCATTATTCAATCGTTGATGTTGATCGTATGATTAGGACACAAGAAATGAAAACTTAATTTTAAAATTTCGCACAGCCACCATCTTAAGGTTATGTAAACAATTAAACTAAATTAGATGTCAGTGCATTTCAATGTGTATAAACATTTTCTGTACTACGTTTCACTGCGAAGTAGTACTCTTTATCACAGTACAGAATTGCATGGTGTTAACAGTAATAGTTTCGGAGATATAGAATGCAGGTGAAATATTTCGCACAGCCAACGTGATGCATTGGTGTGACGAAATAAAATTTGAAGGGCACGGTCGGCGTCGGACGGAACTGTACTGTGACCTTACCGATTTTCATTGAAGTCGCTCCTGCTGTTAAGATTTTATTAGACACACACACACACACACACACACACACACACACACGGGCAAAAGGTAATCTCTTAAGCCTATTTCTTTTCATAAATGAAAATAGGCTAAAAATAGGTTGATTTTGAATAATTTGGGTCACTAGAATTCGCTTGCGATATACAGTATGTCAAAACAGCTAAAGTGCGATCTATTAAACTACGATTTTTAGACTCGTTTGGCTTGCAGTAATTTAAAATTCAGTTATTTCTAGAAATTTGGTGAACTCTTCCCAAAAAAGAAGATTTTAATTTAGTTAGGTGGAAGGGCGTATTCCCATATGAATACATTAACAGTGTGGAACTTCTTGAGGAACGCTATCTGGCACCAAAAGACGCATTTTGCAATTCTTTGAAATGTTGTCATATTAATGATGAGGATATTTAGCACTCGCAACCTCACACTCACTAGAGAAATGTATTTGTTGACGTAAATTCTATTATTATACGATGTTTTTGAGAAATTTCAGGATGTAGGCCTGTACGATATACTAAAAACTTTTTTTTCAGGCCCATGTTGGACTTACACGGTTCCTAGGCTGAGTTGTGTTTCTTCATTGAAGAAAAATTAAGTAAAACTAGAATTTGTTGACTAATATAGACCTAATTCATTCCACAAAGCGTCTATTCGAGGTGGATTAGGCAAATGTAGCTTTTAATATTCTGAGGCCAATAATATAAAACATTCCTAATCATGATCCTAGTAATCCGTCGAAGTATATGGTCTACCTCGATGTGAATAACCTATATGCTTGGGCAAAGAGGTTACACCTATCACTGGAAGAATTCATTTGGTTGTCTCAATCTGAAATTGCTGAGGTTGCTCTGCAGCCTGACGCAATTGAAGATGTACCCAATAAAGTGGATCTCCAGTATCCTAAAGAGTTACATGACGCGCACAACGAATACCCTTTGTGCCCTCAAAACATGAAACCTCCATACATCGGTTCGCTTGCTAATGAGGATATGCTAATTGCTAATCTAAATGATACATGTGACACATTATCGCAGCTTAAGATTGTCTTTAAAACGTGGACTAATAGTGACCAAAATCCACCCTGAGGTAGAATTTCATCAGACGCCACGGTTAAAGCCGTATATTGATCTAAACAATGACTTGAGAACGCAAGCAATAGACGATTGCGAGAAAGACTTTTACAAACTCATGATTAACAGGTTTTCCTTTCTGGAAAAGCCATGGGAACGTTGTTAGTTATTGTTGTTTGAAGGGGCGAAAATACGAGGTCATCTGCCCCCCCCCCCCCTCCGTGGGATCGTAGATAAGCAAGTTGGTGTTTGGTGTAATCGAAATGGGCACATTATTGAAAGAACTACTGTAGTGCAAACTACGTAACGAGTAGACCAAATTTCCATAGCCTTTCAATTATTAATGATGAAGTCGTTTTAATGCAAATAATTTATGTAAAGGTAAATTACAATTAACCTGGCTATTTGAGCTTCGGTCTACAATACTGGAATTGGCAAAAACTCTTATGTATGAGTTTCCTTATTATTATATAAATAATAATTATTCTAATAATGATTCTCGCATTTACTAGATATGAACTGTTGATTTTTACGATATCAGGACAGTCTTAGATATACTTCATACAAGCAACTTCCCCGTGAATAATAAACAGAATTAGCCTCTAGTAAGCAAGAAAGTCCTCATAGAATTCAACCGATGTTGTAATAGTTCGTTTTGCGGGTGTTAAAGCTAAATCATATGGTTTTAAGGAATGATCTGACAATGATAAGAATAAAGAAAAAGGAAGCACTACAGAGCTTTGATAAGATTGTAAACTGTGTACGTGGTACCACGCACACCTTGCTTAATTCCACTAATATATTACAAAAAGTCGCTTTAAAAAGTAATGACAGGAAGAGATTTGTTACACCAAACTCTGTTGATACTAAACTTAGGGCCAATGTACGTATATCCGTTTAAAGCCTCGAAGCACGATCCTACCTAAAATGACGACAGACATTGAGCGGTATTGTGGAAATTGTATTTTATTAAGATGCCCTACAGTACGTTATACTTTATTTACAATGGAATTTGACCCTAAATGAATGCTTTAACAATAAGTTGCTCCCAATTTCATTTCCTACTTATTGTGATATACCAAATGTCTGCTGATGAGCCGAAGTTGGGCAATGCCCTAGGACATATTTTGGTGTTGATATCTTGACTGTGATAACTGATGTTTTCCAATAAACCCCAGAGGTTTTTCATGGTAATACGCACAGAAAGTCTTTGTTTCGGTAATACAGCGCACAGTGCTTTCTGGGTCAGACATACAGGCGGTCTTTAGTGTATATGTTATGTATATATGTATTTATTTATGTACACACATCAAAACAAGTTTTGCATCACCTCGGTTCCCAGATCTCCGGCATATAGACGTTGACTGTGTATATTGTATCCAAGATACAGTCCCTTTGACTGTTCATAGATGTCACTAAAACTGCTCAAAGATGTAAACAACCATGCATGAGCAGGGCCTATTAGACGGAGGGGGTACGACAGCCGATCAGTTCCAGTCATTCCACCAGGACGAAGGTACGCTGCTCATGTTGTCTGTAGTTCTACCATGCCTAGAAGGTCAATACCGCAGTTCGATCGCGTCCGCATTGTTACTTTGTGTCAAGAAGGGCTCTCAACAAGGGAAGTTTCCAGGCGTCTCAGAGTGAACCAAAGCGATGTTGTTCGGACATGGAGGAGGTACAGAGATACAGGAACTGTCGATGACAGGCCTCGCTCAGACCGCCCAAGGGCTACTACTGTAGTGGATGACCGCTACTTACGGATTGCCGCTCAGAGGAACCCTGACAGCAATGCCACCATGTTGAATAATGCGTTTCGTTCAGCCACAGGACGTCGTGTTTCAACTCAAACTGTGCGCAATAGGCTGCATGATGCGCAACTTCACTCCCGACGTCCATGGCGAGGTCCAGCTTTGCAACCCCGACACCATGCAGCGCGGTACAGATGGGCCCAACAACATGCTGAATGGACCCCACGGAATTGGCATCACGTTCTCTTCACCGATGAGTGTCGCATATGCCTTCAACCAGACAATCGTCGGAGACGTGTTTGGAGGCACCCTGGTCAGGCTGAACGTCTTAGACACACTGTCCAGCGAGTGCAGCAAGGTGGTGGTTCCCTGATGTTTTGGGGTGGCATTATGTGGGGCCGACGTACGCCACTGGTGGTCATGGAAGGCTCCGAAACGGCTTTACGATACCTGAATGACATCCTCCGACCCATAGTGCAACCATATCGGCAGAATATTGGAGAGGCATTTGTCTTCATGGACGACAATTCTCGACCTCATCGTGCACATCTTGTGAATGCGTTCCTTCAAGATAACGACATCGCTCGACTACAGTGGCCAGCATGTTCGCCAGACATGAACCCTATCGAACATGCCTGGGATATGTTGAAAAGGGCTGTTTATGGACGTCTTGACCCACCAACCACTCTGAGAGATTTACGCCGAATTGTCGTTGAGGAGTGGGACAATTTGGACCAACAGTGTCTTGATGAACTTGTGGATAGTATGCCACGGCGAATACAGGCATGCATCAATGCAAGAGGACGTGCTACTGGGTATTAGAGGTAGTGGTGTGTACTGCAATCTGGACCACAAATGCTGAAAGTCTAGCTGTATGATGGTACAACATGCAATGTGTGGGTCTCATGAGCAATAAAACGAGCTGAAATGTTGTTTGTGTTGATCTCTATTCCCTTTGTATTTAACGGTTCCGGAACTCTTGGAACCGAGGTGATGCAAAACTTTTTTTGATATGTGTATGTGTGTATGTATGTATGTATGTATGAGGTATAAGTCAGGCATTTTCTAGTGGCTATACAGTATATCACATTTACAGATTTAGTGAAGCTTCACACGAGGACTTGGTCAGCGGTCAGAGATTAAATACAGCTTCTGAAGTCATGTATGGGATTAAATTATTCCCTGTGTTTATAGACACTTACTTGTGGAAAACTCAGGATGGATAACATTTCCCCCAATCCCTCTCCAGAGTAATACTTGTTGGACAAACGTCTTAACACAGTAATCAGATAAATTTCGTTTGTTCTTAAATCGTTGTGGGGCAGGATATATCTTGGTCATCAGCCCCGTGTAGTTGGATTTGTCTTCTATTTGTCAGATAACCTCTGTTGCTGTGTTGACTGTAGTAGTGTGTATTTGGAACGGGGATGGTGTAGGTGCATCGTGACTTGAAATAAGGTACTATCCCGGCATTTTCTTGGAGGAAATGCGGGAAAAACATCGTCTGCACTGGAAATTAAACCTTCAAACTCCACACTTGCTGGAATGGTGTGGTGAGTAATTTAGTTAATGCGGCTCATGGTCAAATTCATTCAAACTTCTAAATTAGGGAATACGACATACACCACGTGGATGACCCAAGCCCCTTCATTATCTCCTGTTTGACGCTGACCTAAGTAAACTTGCCAGCTGATTGCCACAGTCTGCTGGATGAGGATGAACTGTAAACTAGCATTGCAATCACATATTGCGCAGTAGAGCGTCCACCATGGTCCAGCCATGAATTATGTCACTCAACTGCTGATCAATTTCCTGTTTAAATTACACGCAGCAACAGTTTGGCCCAAAGATGATACAAAACAAGTCCTAGGCCAGAAGCAGCCCGGTTTTTGCTCGAGACGAGAACTATCGAACACGTGTAGAAGACTACCAGGTTCCTGAAAAAATACCCAACTTACCTTCGTAGAAAAGCTGTAACCGCTACACCACAACAGAGAAACAAGTCAGTCCAGACGGAGTTAGCTGAGCCCACATGACAAGCAGCATGTCCTCTTAGTGGCTCACCATCATAGCCTATAATACCATAGTGTAGCGATAGAAGCCATGTTTCGGTGTTGCTTAATTCTAATAAATAAAGATTTTCAGTCGGTCAACACGAATTGTGCCCAATTACAAGTATCTACACACCCTACAGGCCAACACGCTATGTATGTACAAGTACAAATAGGTATTCGTACATAAATAGCGTGTTGGTTTGTATGGTACGATATGTAATTGGGCACAATTCGTGTTGACCGACTGAAAAGCTTTCTTTATCATAATACCATATTGTGCGTTTTATTCAGCATAATCATATCATGCCTGTCTGACCTTTAACACTTGGCTTACCTTTGATACGGAGGCTTCATTATCACTCTTGTTTCAATGAAATTCATTCACAATAGCCCAGTCATTTTAGACAAAATATCCCCCATACCGGGGAAAAAACCGTTGTGCTAAGAAATTGCAGAAATGCTCCAAGACGTGGCCCGAACAACATACTAAAGGTCCCGAAAGTTCCCATGTGCGGGTCTTCGTTTCTTTGATTCTGTTCTCCTAAGAGCGGTCAGAATTGCCAAATCGTCTACCAAAGCCCACCTGACGATGTATTATACGGTCCAAATCACCGAAGACTATCTCAGTGAGCCACCACAAAGCCGGTACCATAGGTGTACCCTTGATCCTGGTCCTCCAGGAGGCCTTCAAAGTGCCTCATCATCTACGAAAATCGTGTTTTCGCTACTTTTGAGGAGTTGTATTTGGAGTAAAGCCCGTGATAACTGGCGCTTCTTATTTCCAAGGTATGGTTAAATCTCTTCAGCATATATTCAGTCGAGCCTGGACCTCAAGTGCCTGATGATCGCTGGAACTCTGGTTCGGGTGCCCGGCCACGATGAGCATTGTTGTCCCACCAGTAGTGGCAAGTCCCGAGGATTTCTTTCTTTTTTCAGGTGTTGTGATCTCTTTTGTGTTTAACAACGTTCACATGAGCGTTGAGTACTTGCCTGTTTTTCTTTGTCGCCGTCTTAGTGAGCGCAGAACTATGATTGTGAGCAGATGTCTGGAAGGGCTGAGGAAAGCTTCACAGGACCGGCAGAACGACGAACTCCACACACTGTTCGAGAAGCTAATTAAAGCCAAATCGTCAAAGGAAGTGCACATGGAATGTTCATCAATAAATTCTTTCCTTTTTCTCGTTGGTCTACTTTCCAAACACGACGATGGGCTCGTCCACTGTAAGCAGCGCTCCTTGGGGGGGGGGGGGGAGGTCGGCACCAGTGACCTCCCCCACTATGGGAGGATTCGAGGTTAAGTCGCCATTTGGAAGGAAATGAGAAAGGTTGACTTGCGGAGGCTGTTGCTTGTGCTAAGTGTGGTACAGGTACATTCAGTAGTGCAATACGAAAGGCTGCCCAGTCGCGCTGTCACGGGTTGTGGATGCCTGCCTTTTTATGGTTTCGGCATCCGCACTTGATCATTTCTCTGCTGGAAAAATTACACAAGTCCCACGAGAATCGCAAAGGATGTGACTGCCAATGGAATTCCCTCCCTGTTCTGCTGAGCCTCCACCACTTCAACCCTTCGCAATTGAGAGTGATCGCCTATTGTGTGGGGAAGAAGCGTCTGTTAAGATAGAGATGAGAAAAGCAAGTTAAGTACAGGAGATCGCCAGAGATGTCTGTCCACGCCACCTACAGCTAGCCTAATGATGTAAAGGCGCGAGTGATCAATCAAATTGACTTAGTGGCGGCTGAAGCCAAGTATCACACCGATTGTCACTTGAAATATTTCTGTCAAGGTAAATGCAAATTGTAATATTTCCGAAACCATTTCTATAATTTCAATCTCGAATCACCTCCTGCCCGCTCCTCGCCGCTTCTCTCCCTCCACTTGTCGAGAAACATTCAAAATATTTAAAGAACCAGTAAATTAAATAAAATTAAAACTCAGGAATTGTTATCGGTTTGTGCCCTGTCTTGTTTGGGGTTTTGCCTAGGACACCAAGCTGGCTCATCAGCGGGCTCTTGGTGCCCACGCCCGGACCCCCAAAGGAGTAGCGAACTGCGCGCTACCTCCCTTTTTATGAAGCGCACCTGCGCTTCTTCACTGCGAGAGCTAAAACTCAAGCAGCCTTCACCTCCTTATAAAGGCTAATTTTAGTTTTGAATCTTTTGCCGCAAATGAATGCAACAGTCAACTACGTGGATGCCCGGAGGACCCACAAAAGCTTTCAAAGTTCCAGAAGACTTGCACATTCCTTACTGACAATGATGGTTGTCGGTTATCACCGTCAGAGCTTGAGATTATGGCTAAGGAAGAACCAAAGTATACACAGAGGACCCTACTTTCTAAACAGCGTCGACATGTTGTCATCTCCTTGTTATTATTATTATTATTATTATTATTATTATTATTATTATTATTAGTATTATTTATTTATTTACAATAAATCGTACACGAAGTATGGAAGGCCTAGTAAAAAGGGCGCCCCACATACATATTTCATGCTTCACAGGAACAGTTTACATCTACATTTGTTTTAACAATATGTACATGTTTTACAAAGATATTTGCAGTATTTACATATTTAGAATATTGACATACGCTAGTACATTTTTCCTGTTCACTCACTCTCTCACGCACGCACTTTCATAACCTCAATCACTCCATACAGTCATTCATTCCATTCAGATACTCATTCATTCAGCGATACAATCAATCACAGCAAGACAGATGAAGCTGAAGCTGAAGGGCCGGTATTAGACATGCACTAATGCCTGCTGCCAGACCATCATCTTACCTGTCGGCCATCTTTCTTGAACTTGGTGTGTAAGCGCACAGGTCCTTCGAGTGAAGAAAACTTGTTGATACGTTGCGTGCCCTGGTCTATTCCGTCAGCTGCGGACATTTAATGCAGCCTATATGAATCAAGGGTGAAATTATGTTACCAGCTTTCTGGCGACTCACTTCGATAGTCTCCGGCGAGTTGGACCGTATTCGCCACCTCAATGTGTGGAGAACAGGACGCTCACGTGCGAACTCCCGGCACCTTTAGTATTGTACCCGTTCGTCCTGGGGATGCGATGACCCATCTGCTATTACATCGCATTCCTGGAGTTCCAGGACAGAGCGGAGTTAAATGAACCTCTAGTCAAATAAGGAATGTGTAGGAAATTCAGCTGAGATATCGAAAAAGCAGTGGGTAACACGAGACAAAGTATCTCTAGGGTCGTTACGGGCTTAAGTTTAATAAAAAAAAATGCAAATATAAATGGGCGCCATCAACTGAACTCCTAGCAAACCACATCCTTTCCGGTTAAGCCTTAATTAAGACAAGGAAAGAAAAAGGAAAATCACACCATCATCAGATCACAACTAAGATAAAAACAAATTTATTTCACTTTGATAGTCAGACAGACATTTTAAATATTCATCCTACCTGAGAGTATGGTCGAATGCCAACGTTAAATTGTCATTGTCCAAAAATCGAACCATCTCTTTTCTAACCAAAAATATTCCATCCACATAGAACAAGAAAAATCTCTAAAGTTCTCTTGGGTTCTCAGGATCACTGTAGCACTATGTCTTTCGTCACTGACATTTGTGATACCTGAGACCTAATTTCTCTTTAATTTAACATCATAAATATGGATTTGAAAAAATTATTAATCTTTCTAAACATACACATTATTATAATCACATATTTTAAATATCACGTATTTTATGACTTGCATGGCATAATTTAAATGTTGAACACGTTAGTAAAATGCTCCTAAACATCGAATAATTAATTTACACTATTTACATTGTCATTACAAATTGCTTGTTTGTGAATTACAGAAAATCCATTGCTCATTGGTCATCATCATCATTATCAATGTTAAATATTTCTCACATTAATTCTCATTTCAAAATTCAACATATTCCTGTCAGAATCATTAACTCATCACCATTAAATCATTTAAATGAAATTTATTATCATCACTTCATTATACTTTCTAATTATTCACACATTCTTATTTTATCATCTTCTTCAGATTAAATCATCTTAAATCATCAATATAAATTGTTTAATTCCTCAACTCGAGTTGCAATTCCTTTAACTCATATCTCAATTAAATTTATTTTAATCCATATAAATTCATTAATCATCAGCTTCTTTAATTAATTATCACCTTCTAATTCAGTTATTCATCATCTATCCAATCATCTATTAATTTATTTAAATCAGTTTATATATTCAATCTTTAATTCATCCATCTATTTAATTCATTGATTTATTCCAAAATTTAATTTATCAACTTATTTAAATTTTATTCTTCTGGTTATTTAGATTTTTATTATTTCATCTAGTCATTCTGATTTTTATTTCATTAGGTCAGATCATTAATATGCTTAAATTTCAGATTATTATTTCATTAATTATTATTATCAGAAAATCTTGTATTATCAACCTTATTTATTTGTTTAATTTCCCAACAAATTGTTTAATATGGGTTATAGAACGTTGTCTTACAGTTTTATCACTTCCAAGTTATATCTCGTATTTAATTATCATGCCAAAAAATATTATTGCCTTCACGACATCACGTTGGATCTGACTATCCACAACTACATCATATATCCTCACTTCTTCAAATATCACATTTGAATACCACAATTATTCCACAAAACTCCATAAATATTCAGCACATACAGCATGAATCTCAACAATTACGCTAGACTGGGTTCGACAACCTCATGTCTGCCTCAAAATACATTAGCAACATTGCAACTATCACTTGGCAACTTCCACAAAATGCCTATCACAAACTTCACTTAACCATGTTGCATGATCTACAAAAAAATATATAACTGGCTTCAAATTATCAACGCACACAATCTCCAATAACTGTAAATAATCTGATCACATCTAGACAACTTCTTAAACAATTGGAAAAATATTACCTTAGTAATTCAAGATCTGCTTTCAAATAGCATAAATTCTCTTAAAATTCTCATAATCCACATCACAGAAAAACATCAATGTGCTATAATCTCTCATATCAAAATCTGCAATACTGATCTGCCTTAAAATAAATCTGACCATTAATGATTCATCTTACAAGATTCAATTACTTTAAATCCTTCTCAAAGGTATCAAACACAATTATAAAAATCATCAAAAGCATTAGCTGTACCAGCTGTTAAACTGAAAGTACTCTCAAAAGAGTATAGCAACAAAATATTGGATTGGCAAACAAGAATTACTAAATGTAACCCTGCTAACATTTATCTTTACTTTATTTAACAAAATTTCGACTGATATGTGACTAGTAGTTCCTTGTTTGATTCACTTACAATCTCATGTACACTCGGATGATAAAAATGAGTCCCTCAATGGCAAGTAAGATGAGTAACCACCGTACAATCGTATAAGTACGAAAGACCTCGCCCCGTCGACTAACATGATAGTGCCCTGAACGATGGGTAAGATGAGTAACCACCATACAATCGTATAAATACGAAAGACCCCATCTCGAAGACTAAATGAGTGAATGTACCAGATAGGAATCAACAAGTCTCTAGGTGTCATATAAAAGCGATATTCATTCACTAAAGTGAAAAACATCTTAATATCTCCAAACAATCCAATGGAAAAAATCCCTACTGATGAATAATACACACTCGCTAGTATGCAATGAACTGACGAAGAAATATAGATAATCAATTGCAGATCACGAGTTCGAAATACTCGTCACACAAAAAAACTATTCATGAAAACTATCCTTGCTGGAAAAATGTCTAAAAGACCAAACATCTGCTTAATAAAGCCAACCAATGGTGAGAATTTCGTATAATGATGCCTGCCATGTCATATGGTCACGCCATATTCTAGCAAAATTTGAAGCATATAAAGTCAAAGCCATGTCTAAATAATCATATCACTCCTATTAGAAAAATATACATGTGTGCCCAGTATTCATGAAAATAATCGTATCAGGAAGTTATAACTCATTCAGTGCCTTCTCATAATCAGCTGTTATTAAATTTCAAAGATCGTCGATTTTCCTTATGTAATGAATTTCTCGAAAGATCGGCGTGAATATCATTCCACCCACGCAATGACGATTGCCTTCAAAATCCCAAGTGAATCAGCTGGTGGACCTCCTTCTCGTCAGGAATCGAATCCATCGCTCTGTGGTGCCATCGCGTCTCTGTCTGCGTTTACTCCGACATGATGAACTTCTGGTTATCCATAGCGGATACTGTCCAAATCTTCACGAAAAAGTTCATAGAAACAGCGGACCCCTTATTCCTCTTCTACGTTACGCCACTGTTCCATACAATGTTCGGTTTGAGTGTTGAAAGTTCAATCTCCAATAACTGCTAAGTCTCACTTTCATAAAATACAATTTTATATGAGAGTGTCTAAGTTTATGAAACACCCTGTAGCTGTGTTCATACTCGGTAATTCATAACACTTCATAAGAAAGAATTGCATTAATGCACGAGCTAATGTTCATCAGTGCATATGCTTAAAACATTTCATTTGCCTAAACTCGTTAATGTTACTTGGAATGCGTTATGAAATGCATAGTCGTAATGTCATTGAAAAACTATGCTCATTCGAAGTTCACAGTTGCAGTATCTCGTAACTATCTGCTTGTATAATTCAAATGCTGAATAAACGTTCCAACTCAATGTCGTAATGAAGTTCAGCTTCAGTCATAATGCTTGCGTATATAATTGGAAATAACCCGCTCGCCCCTACTGCAATGCTAGAATCATCTCCGCCTAAAGCTGGCCTCGCCATGTCGCTCTACTATGCTGTTCTGCGTTTCCAAATGCAGCTTGTAATAAAGTTCTCCAACCACTATCGCAATGCTGTTCTAAAACCCCGGCCTTCTCATGCCTGCTTGACCCGTACAGCTGGTTCTGTAACCGGTCTTCACGCTGCCTACCGCGGGTGTCCGCCCGGCTCAATGACCTACTTTTCGTTCGCTGCTTAGTGAAGTTAAAACTGTCGCTTTCACTTTCCGTGACAAAAGCTGCTCACCGCGCGACCTTTACCATGCGCTCGGCATATGTCCCACTCAGCTCGCTGTCTGAATTCAACTGCCGTGCTAACTGTACTAGACTCCTCTGCTTACAGAGCTCGACTGCTTGGCTCAATGAGCTCAACTGACTGTCTCTGGACTGCAATGACCTGTACCTCCCTGGCGCAGTCACGTGACGTTCTCCCCACCTCTGTGCTCTTGCGTCACAAATATAATCTCGAACCGCGATCATCTCGGCTATTAAGTTATAAAATAACTTAAGGGTTATCTGACTTCCTTCAAATTATTTCCATGTATAATGCATGTTATATCTTCTTCTCTGAGATGTTTAAATACCATGTTCCATATAGATCTTAATAAAGCTTCATATTTCCATCCATAATTCCATCTGCCTGACTGATGTCAGTGCCTTCTTGATCCTAGACCTTCTACGTCATCCTGACATTCCTCTTGACTCGATCTGAGCGCTATCTTTTCATAACTCTTCCTATAATCTCAACTACGGTTTAATGTCTGCTGGCGTAGCCGATAGCCTCAACTAGGTATCGGGTACATCTCTCCCGTACATCTCCTTTTTTTATCAGGATTGAGAAAAAAATACACTCTCAGGCATTCTATATATATCACATGTACACGATAGCTCTACAATCCTCTTAATCAGCATGATGGTACTTTCTAATGCTAGCTGCATTAAAAGTTCCCACAACTTCATTAGTATCCATTCTGACAATCTTGTAGCTATTATTTCGGTACGTTTCTTCAATACGGAATGGACCAGCGTACAATGGCGCAAATTTATGGTAGATCTTCAGTTGAAGATTCGAAGTGACTGGTTTCCTAATCAGCACCTCATCATTTTCTTGAAATGGCTCGTGGAACCTCCTTCCTGCTTGTCTCCTGGCTCTCTTCTCCGCCTGTCTTCTGAGTCTCTCTCCTGCCATCTCGACTCTTCTTTCTTGTGTGGGTTGAGGATCTACTGGTGCCCTCACGACTCGGTCCCATGGTCTATCCGGTTTCAATCCATGATGAAGCATGGACGGAATCTGTCCTGTGCTTTCATGTACTGTGGAATTCAAGCATTGACTAATGATGGGTATCACTTCCATCCATCTATGGTGTTGCCTTGACACATATAAGCGACACATTTTACTGATTTCCGGCATAATTCTTTCGGCTGGATTTCCCTCTGGATACCGCACAGAATTAAACACATGCCTTATTCCTAAACGTTCCATAGCAGTAGAAAATTCCATACTGGTAAATTGTGATCCATGGTCACTCAACAAAACTTCAGGTTTCCCCATGCTCGGAATAACTGTTTTCTCTAATCTGTTGATCACATACTTGGATGTAGCTTTCTGGATAGGGCATAGAGATACGTATTTAGAAAATACGTCTACTGTTACCAAAACAAACTGGTTCCCTTTCGTCGAACGAGGAATCGGACCGAAAATGTCCGTAGCGAAAAGTTCTCTTGGCTTGCTGGGTAATATTGATCTAGGAACTTCTTTCATTAGCTTAGATGAATATTTACTTCGCTGACAACTGTCACAGGTCTTTATGACGTCGCGAATCGTTTGTCCCATTTGTCTCCAAACGAAGGTTTCTTGAGCGAGAGCCAAAGTCTTGTCTACACCGAACTGCAGCTCATGTAGATGAGCTGCAGTTCGGTGTATCATCCAAATAACTGGTTTGACAAGCTTGGGTGGGATCACTACTCTAAGTTTAGTATGATCCTGGCCGATATATTGGCATATAACACCTCCCATAATATGATATTTTCTAGCCTCTATCTCAGTTCTTTGAAAATCTGGATCAGCGTTGTCCATCCTGCGTGTCAAAAAACGGTAAATTCTTCGCAAAGGTGCATATCTCTTCTGAGTTTGCGCTAACAACTTCAACTTTTCTAGAGTACCATTAATGAAATTTATATGGTTGACAATTACTTCCTCACAAGGGTTTCTGCTCAACACATCTGCTAACAGATTTAATTTCCCAGCTCTATGTACAACAGTTGGGTTAAATTGTTGTAAGAACAGAGCCCATCTGGTGATGCGGTCACTCGCTAAGTCTGTCTTCAAAATAAATTGGAGGGCTTTATGATCTGTGATCACTGTTATGTCATGTCCAAACAACACCTTCTTCCACGTCTTAAGAGCATGAACCACTGCTAATGCCTCCAACTCAGTTGCATAGTAATTCTTCTCACAATTCCTGAGCTTGCGACTGGTGAAAGCTAAATACCTGTGTTTGTTGGTATCGTCCAGCTGATATAGGATCCCACTAATACCTATTTTGGATGCGTCTGTCTCCACAAAAAATCTTCTTGTAAAATCCGGGTACTCAAGCTTGATATTCTGGATCAACATATTCTTAGCCGCTAAAAACGCTTGATTGCATCTATCGTCCCATTTCCATCGATTTCCCTTTCTTAGTAAATCCTGCAGAGGTGCCATCGTTTCAGTATATTCAGGACAATGTGTTGAAAAGAACTGACACATGCCTAAAAACTGCCGTACCTCTTTAATCTTTCGTGGGGTTGGAAACTCTGAAATAGCCATGATCTTCTTTGGATTGGGCCTATAACCATCTCCATCGATTCTATGTCCAAGAAATTCAATTTCTTCTTGAAAGAACTGACATTTGTTGAAATTCACCTTGAAGTTCGTCCTCCTAAGATCTTCAAAATGCATTCGAAGGTGCCTGATATGTTCTTCCGCTGTCTCAGACGCTATAATCAGGTCATCAATATAGCTCACCACATGCTCCTTAACTGCATCTGACAAATTTTCATCTAGTGCTCGGATCATCACCGGACCATTATTTTTCACTCCAAAAGGTAACCTATTGAATACATATGTTTTATGGTCAAACAAGAACCCTGTGTATTGTTTGCAGTCTTCTGCTAGTTCCACATGATAATAAGAACTAGTCAGATCGATTGTCGAAAAGAAACTCTTTCCTCTGAATCTGCGCAACAATTCCTGTCGTGTTCAGGAAGAACTCATTCATTAAGGGCTCTAGCATCTAGGCATATCCTCAGCTTACCATTAGGTTTCTTGACAACAGCTAAAGGATTCAAATAAGCAGTTGGCATCTTCTTGATTATTCCATCTTTCTCCATATCGCTTATCATTGTACTAACTTCCTCCTTCCATTTATCCGGAATGGGATATAAATTCTTATGGTATGGTTTGTCATCCATCAACTTGATGCTGTAGGTAAAATTTTCTATGAGACCTGGTTTGTCATTGAATATGTCCTCATATTCTGAAATTACTTGATCAAACTGCTCCTTAATTTCTGGATTTATTTTACTTTTCATGCCAGTTCTATCTTCTATAGACCTTTCAATGCTGCATACTATCTCATCCAATATATTCTTTCTAAAGAATGTCATCTCAGATTCCTGATTTTCCATGACCCCTTCTGGAAAGTACATGCGCCTACTCTGCATATCTATGATCAGGCCACTTTCACTTAAGAAATCCACTCCTAGGATCATGTCAAAATGTAGTTGACCCACTACTAGGAACATCTGTTCAAAACTTCTGGTTCCAATCCCAACATTTAAAAGTACCTGACTTTTACATTTCATACTTCTGTCTGGGATCACCCCTTGAATCTTGCTAACAACAGTTGGCAACATTGTAATTTCTCCTGATAATTTCAACTCATCCAGGCAACCTATGGATATCAAGCTCACCATAGCCCCCGTGTCCACAAGTGTCTTTATTTCCTTTCCCATGACTTCCACACTGGTAACTGGCAATTCATGTCTATTTCCTCGATGTTCTACGTCATCCTCTTCAATTAAATCCTCGTCCTTGACCTGATACGTTTCCACAATGATGATCGATTCCCAATGATTAGCATCTTGCTCTGCAGTTAATTTGACGTTTTTTTTTCCTTCGCCACTCGTGCTTGCTCGATTGACATCTCTGACTGTCTCCTCGGGTGGTGCACTAGGCTGTCTACATTCTTGCCTCGATCTCTCATATTCACGATTATCTCGTCTTTCGTTTGGCTCATTTCTTCGGCCATCATGCCTGTCGTTCCGATTAGACTGTTGACCTTGGCTCCAGTTGTTTCTACCACGATATCTATTGTTGTATCGATTCCTATCTTGATATCTGGAATTCTGATTATAATTTCTGTATCGGCTGTCTCTTGCTTCCTGATCGTATGGTCTCTCATATGGTCCTCTATATCGATCATTTCCACGAACGTTACGGATGTTTCCTCGATTTCCTTCGTTCCTTCTGTTTTCCCAGGAATCTCTTCTGTCCGTCTGAGCTGCGTTATCAACGACTACCGCATTCACCTCTTGCGTATTTCGATTGTCGTTTCTTGCATTTCTAGGCGTAACTTGAGCGCTTGTATAGTCTAATCGCCGTAAAATGTCGTCATAGTGCTCAAGTGTGTTTGCTCCCGACGCTATGAGTGATCTCTGTACATCAATCGGTAACTGTCTCGCTATAGCTTGCAAAAGCTCTTCTTCTGGCAATGGAGGAATCAGAAACTGTAATTTAGCCAATTGTGAAGTAAAATAATTGGCATAATGCGTCGGATGTGACGTAGAATAACGCTTCGAGTACATTTCTGCTCTTACGTTCAGCTGATCCTCTGCACTCCAAAATCTCCTTAAGAATGCTATGGCAAATTGCTCCATATTCGCAAAATTGCTTCTGAATGCTCTAAACCAAGTTAACGCAGGCCCGTCTAAGGCGCGTTCGACTATCCTTAGTTCTCTCTTCTTGGCTACTCTATGTTCCGCCATGTAGTCGCGAATATCTCGCAGAAATTCGACTGGTGTGACTCTGTATTTCCAGAAAACTTCCTCGGCTTGTCATCCAGATTTCTGATAATGGTAACTGGACCTGAGTATCGTTCACTTGTACCCAACGTACTCCTATTCGAACTCGGATTATCCTGAGGGGTTGAACTTGCCCTTTCGAATGTCACATTCGGTTGCGTTTGACGGTCTTCTCCCATGCTAACTTCTTGATTACTCATACTGCGGTCTATCGCTGTCTGATTTATCGATATTTCCCCTGATGTAATATTTTGACTTGAGAAACTATTAATCATAGATTCTAGTTTAGTTATCCTATCTTCTGCTAATTTCTCTACGGTCTTGACCTGAGTCTTCAACTCATCTAACGACGTAACATTCCGCGTTTTGTTACTCTCGCCTAAATCGTTTTTCAACTTGTCTATCTTGTCTTCGCATGTATTCTTTACTGACGCGACTTGTTCCTTTAACAGATCAACATCTGTCCTAAATAGAGTTGAATCTATCTTCATCGCTTCCTTGTTCTCCGTAAATCTCGCTTCTAAGTTGGCCATACCTGCGATTAATTTCTCATCTAATCCTGCACGTTTTTCTTTTCCTTCGGCATCGACCTCACTATACCGTTCTTCCACGATTGCACCGACTCTATTTTTGAATAAAGCTAAGTTTTCATTAACCTTTTGCTCTATATCATCATCCATTTTCCTAATATCTTTCTGCAATTGATTCTCTAATGATTTTAAATTAGAATTAACCTCTCCTAAGACTTCCTCTTTAATGGTTCCAATTACTGACTTTAAATCGTTAATCTCATTACATAGATTCATCTCTAGACCTTTGATTTTAGTTTCGAAAGATACTTCGGTAGACCACTCTTGAATTTTGCCTACATCTGCCACTGAACCATCGATTTCGAATCTCAACTTCGATACATCCGATTTAATGTCTTTCTGTATAGACATAACGTCTGTTCTTAAAGTAAGAATGTTTTCTTCTCCTCTACTTTCTAATTCAATAATATTCTTTCTTAATATTTGAACATTTTCCTCTCCTTTAATATTTACTGCAATTATATCTAATTGTAAAGTCTTAAGCATTTCATTATTCTTTAAAGTTAATCTATTCTCTAACCTAGTTAACTTGTTTTCCAATTCAGTATTAGTTTCTTCACTACGAGCTTGTAATTTCTCTTCCAATGATTTAAAATTATCCTTCAAGTTAGCTTCACTAGCTTTCAAATGACTTTCAGTACTAGTCTGTAATCTAATCTCTAATGACTTTAAATTATCTTCACTATTTGACTGTAATAATTTTAAATTTTCTTCATTACTAGTCTGTAATCTAGTCTCTAATGACTTTAAACTGTCGTTCAGATTGCCTTCGTTACTAGCCTGTAATGCTTGCACATTTTCTTTACATCTAGCTTCTAACCTAGCTTCTGAACTATTTATCTGTTCTTTAACTTCCGTTTCCATTTTAGAAATGGTTTCTGCAATACCAGACATACCACTCTGTAACTCTCCTAACACCTTAGCTAAATCTTCCGGCAACATAATTATATTTTCAATAGACGTTTAATTCAGAGACGTTAGACAACAACACATCACAATGTCTCAATTCCTGCATTCACTTGGGTATAGGAAAAATGACTTATAACTAACATGATATAATACTAATACGATTAAGATGAACACTGGAATGGGCACACAAGTATATTGTCTGACTAAGTTTAATAAATTTTATAACACCATTAAATGAAATTGAGATCAATCTCTCCGTAATCTAAATCTGATGTGATTCCATAGAATAAACAAAATCGAAGCCCCACAGGTGGGTAAAGCCAATTCTCCCTCTCTCTCTGTACCCGTTCGTCCTGGGGATGCGATGACCCATCTGCTATTACATCGCATTCCTGGAGTTCCAGGACAGAGCGGAGTTAAATGAACCTCTAGTCAAATAAGGAATGTGTCGGAAATTCAGCTGAGATATCGAAAAAGCAGTGGGTAACACGAGACAAAGTATCTCTAGGGTCGTTACGGGCTTAAGTTTAATAAAAAAATGCAAATATAAATGGGCGCCATCAACTGAACTCCTAGCAAACCACATCCTTTCCGGTTAAGCCTTAATCAAGACAAGGAAAGAAAAAGGAAAATCACACCATCATCAGATCACAACTAAGATAAAAACAAATTTATTTCACTTTGATAGTCAGACAGACATTTTAAATATTCATCCTACCTGAGAGTATGGTCGAATGCCAACGTTAAATTGTCATTGTCCAAAAATCGAACCATCTCTTTTCTAACCAAAAATATTCCATCCACATAGAACAAGAAAAATCTCTAAAGTTCTCTTGGGTTCTCAGGATCACTGTAGCACTATGTCTTTCGTCACTGACATTTGTGATACCTGAGACCTAATTTCTCTTTAATTTAACATCATAAATGTGGATTTGAAAAAATTATTAATCTTTCTAAACATACACATTATTATAATCACATATTTTAAATATCACGTATTTTATGACTTGCATGGCATAATTTAAATGTTGAACACGTTAGTAAAATGCTCCTAAACATCGAATAATTAATTTACACTATTTATATTGTCATTACAAATTGCTTGTTTGTGAATTACAGAAAATCCATTGCTCATTGGTCATCATCATCATTATCAATTTTAAATATTTCTCACATTAATTCTCATTTCAAAATTCAACATATTCCTGTCAGAACCATTAACTCATCACCATTAAATCATTTAAATGAAATTTATTATCATCACTTCATTATACTTTCTAATTATTCACACATTCTTATTTTATCATCTTCTTCAGATTAAATCATCTTAAATCATCAATATAAATTGTTTAATTCCTCAACTCAAGTTGCAATTTCTTTAACTCATATCTCAATTAAATTTATTTTAATCCATATAAATTCATTAATCATCAGCTTCTTTAATTAATTATCACCTTCTAATTCAGTTATTCATCATCTATCCAATCATCTATTAATTTATTTAAATCAGTTTATTTATTCAATCTTTAATTCATCCATCTATTTAATTCATTGATTTATTCCAAAATTTAATTTATCAACTTATTTAAATTTTATTCTTCTGGTTATTTAGATTTTTATTATTTCATCTAGTCATTCTGATTTTTATTTCATTAGGTCAGATCATTAATATGCTTAAATTTCAGATTATTATTTCATTAATTATTATTATCAGAAAATCTTGTATTATCAACCTTATTTATTTGTTTAATTTCCCAACAAATTGTTTAATATGGGTTATAGAACGTTGTCTTACAGTTTTATCACTTCCAAGTTATATCTCGTATTTAATTATCATGCCAAAATATATTATTGCCTTCACGACATCACGTTGGATCTGACTATCCACAACTACATTATATATCCTCACTTCTTCAAATATCACATTTGAATACCACAATTATTCCACAAAACTCCATAAATATTCAGCACATACAGCATGAATCTCAACAATTACGCTAGACTGGGTTCGACAACCTCATGTCTGCCTCAAAATACATTAGCAACATTGCAACTATCACTTGGCAACTTCCACAAAATGCCTATCACAAACTTCACTTAACCATGTTGCATGATCTACAAAAAATATATAACTGGCTTCAAATTATCAACGCCCACAATCTCCAATAACTGTAATTAATCTGATCACATCTAGACAACTTCTTAAACAATTGGAAAAATATTACCTTAGTAATTCAAGATCTGCTTTCAAATAGCTTAAATTCTCTTACAATTCTCATAATCCACATCACAGAAAAACATCAATGTGCTATAATCTCTCATATCAAAATCTGCAATACTGATCTGCCTTAAAATAAATCTGACCATTAATGATTCATCTTACAAGATTCAATTACTTTAAATCCTTCTCAAAGGTATCAAACACAATTATAAAAATCATCAAAAGCATCAGCTGCACCAGCTGTTAAACTGAAAGTACTCTCAAAAGAGTATAGCAACAAAATATTGGATTGGCAAACAAGAATTACTAAATGTAACCCTGCTAACATTTATCTTTACTTTATTTAACAAAATTTCGACTGATATGTGACTAGTAGTTCCTTGTTTGATTCACTTACAATCTCATGTACACTCGGATGATAAAAATGAGTCCCTCAATGGCAAGTAAGATGAGTAACCTCCGTACAATCGTATAAATACGAAAGACCTCGCCCCGTCGACTAACATGATAGTGCCCTGAACGATGGGTAAGATGAGTAACCACCATACAATCGTATAAATACGAAAGACCCCATCTCGAAAACTAAATGAGTGAATGTACCAGATAGGAATCAACAAGTCTCTAGGAGTCATATAAAAGCGATATTCATTCACTAAAGTGAAAAACATCCTAATATCTCCAAACAATCCAATGGAAAAAATCCCTACTGATGAATAATACACACTCGCTAGTATGCAATGAACTGACGAAGTACTATAGATAATCAATTGCAGATCACGAGTTAGAAATACTCGTCACACAAA
This sequence comes from Meconema thalassinum, assembly GCA_946902985.2. Lineage (NCBI taxonomy): Eukaryota > Metazoa > Arthropoda > Insecta > Orthoptera > Tettigoniidae > Meconema > Meconema thalassinum. Next base: position 16,973,693 of record OX336389.2, on the reverse strand, counting down.
AAAAACTATTCATGAAAACTATCCTTGATGGAAAAATGTCTAAAAGACCAAACATCTGCTTAATAAAGCCAACCAATGGTGAGAATTTCGTATAATGATGCCTGCCATGTCATATGGTCACGCCATATTCTAGCAAAATTTGAAGCATATAAAGTCAAAGCCATGTCTAAATAATCGTATCACTCCTATTAGAAAAATATACATGTGTGCCCAGTATTCATGAAAATAATCGTATCAGGAAGTTATAACTCTTTCAGTACCTTCTCATAATCAGCAGTTATTAAATTTCAAAGATCGTCGATTTTCCTTATGTAATGAATTTCTCGAAAGATCGGCGTGAATATCATTCCACCCACGCAATGACGATTGCCTTCAAAATCCCAAGTGAATCAGCTGGTGGACCTCCTTCTCGTCAGGAATCGAATCCATCGCTCTGTGGTGCCATCGCGTCTCTGTCTGCGTTTACTCCGACATGATGAACTTCTGGTTATCCATAGCGGATACTGTCCAAATCTTCACGAAAAAGTTCATAGAAACAGCGGACCCCTTATTCCTCTTCTACGTTACGCCACTGTTCCATACAATGTTCGGTGTGAGTGTTGAAAGTTCAATCTCCAATAACTGCTAAGTCTCACTTTCATAAAATAAAATTTTATTTGAGAGTGTCTAAGTTTATGAAACACCCTGTAGCTGTGTTCATACTCGGTAATTCATAACACTTCATAAGAAAGAATTGCATTAATGCACGAGCTAATGTTCATCAGTGCATATGCTTAAAACATTTCATTTGCCTAAACTCGTTAATGTTACTTGGAATGCGTTATGAAATGCATAGTCGTAATGTCATTGAAAAACTATGTTCATTCGAAGTTCACAGTTGCAGTATCTCGTAACTATCTGCTTGTATAATTCAAATGCTGAATAAACGTTCCAACTCAATGTCGTAATGAAGTTCAGCTTCTGTCATAATGCTTGCGTATATAATTGGAAATAACCCGCTCGCCCCTACTGCAATGCTAGAATCATCTCCGCCTAAAGCTGGCCTCGCCATGTCGCTCTACTATGCTGTTCTGCGTTTCCAAATGAGCTTGTAATAAAGTTCTCCAACCACTATCGCAATGCTGTTCTAAAACCCCGGCCTTCTCATGCCTGCTTGACCCGTACAGCTGGTTCTGTAACCGGTCTTCACGCTGCCTACCGCGGGTGTCCGCCCGGCTCAATGACCTACTTTTCGTTCGCTGCTTAGTGAAGTTAAAACTGTCGCTTTCACTTTCCGTGACAAAAGCTGCTCACCGCGCGACTTTACCATGCGCTCGGCATATGTCCCACTCAGCTCGCTGTCTGAATTCAACTGCCGTGCTAACTGTACTAGACTCCTCTGCTTACAGAGCTCGACTGCTTGGCTCACTGAGCTCAACTGACTGTCTCTGGACTGCAATGACCTGTACCTCCCTGGCGCAGTCACGTGACGTTCTCCCCACCTCTGTGCTCTTGCGTCACAAATATAATCTCGAACCCCGATCATCTCGGCTATTGAGTTATAAAATAACTTAAGGGTTATCTGACTTCCTTCAAATTATTTCCATGTATAATGCATGTTATATCTTCTCCTCTGAGATGTTTAAATACCATGTTCCATATAGATCTTAATAAAGCTTCATATATCCATCCATAATTCCATCTGCCTGACTGATGTCAGTGCCTTCTTGATCCTAGACCTTCTACGTCATCCTGACATTCCTCTTGACTCGATCTGAGCGCTAACTTTTCATAACTCTTCCTATAATCTCAACTACGGCTTAATGTCTGCTGGCGTAGCCGATAGCCTCAACTAGGTATCGGGTACAGTATATTGTTCAGGACATTATTTGGTGCAGCCCTGCAAGTCTTTAGCTCAACAGCATGTTCTCCCGGTCAAAACCTAATATTACTAGGCTATAATTCATAGCTTAACTTTGTTAAATTAAAATTACCATAGTGCTATTTACTAATCTTAATCCATGTTAAATTCTTTCAATTCTCATCTGTTACACACCTCTAATATCATGCCTCTCAAATAATTTAATCCGATATTGTTTCATTTCACTTTGTTTCACATATACCTCATACATTGAATGTCTATCCTGTTTCTACTAATGCATGTATTTCATGCCATCAACGGACAAAAATCACCAAACTATCGGGAAGATATAGCCTATTTCAACTTATCAATAAAAGAGAAAAATGTAAAGCCTAAAATTTAAATAATTAGAAGAAATTCTATTCAATTACATTCAACCTGCGTTTAATAATGAGCGTTCATGGAGGATTAATTCCTCTATTAACCAACGGCCTCTCGCACGCTGTTTCTATTTGTCAACAAACAACAATATTGCTCTACCTTACAATTAAAGGTCTGCGTTGCAATTCCCTGTGTTACGGCGGACTCCACGGCATGTCCTACTGGTCACCTTCTCGAAGATGTTCTTCAGGATATTCTCTTCTCCTTAGGATCGTCCTTCAGGATATACATCTCCGGCTTGTCCCACGTCGTAGTGTTGCCGTCAGAAATGGCATGTTGTTCTGTAGTAGTTCAAAATTCTGCGTCAATATTGCGTGTTCTAATTCGCCTTATGAATCAGTCATAAGTTCAAACCATCCTCTATGCCTTATAATGATCCCTGTTATCAATTATGCACATTTTAACTGATAACCAATTTGTCTCGGGCTTTATAAAAGTTTAAAAACGTTCAAAAAGACACTCATAAATCAATTCAAATAGCGCTGAAATATTTGTTGTCGCTGCTGTTAATTGTATAACCGTTTCTGAATATCTATGTGGAAATGGAGATACTGTTTCCGAGTGTTAACTGCAATTATCAGCCCGTGAAATACAGGGTCATCGAAAAATAATGCCTAGATATGAAATAATCGCTATAAAAACTATTAAAGGTAATGTAATGCTTTAAGCCTTAAAATGCGTGGATAAGATATTTCTTTTCATACCTTAGTAAGTTGCAATGTGAGTTCCGTTTGTTGCCCTGATGACGTCTAATGTGTAGTCCACTTCGTGCCACGTGCGTTGAATTATATCTGGAGTATCAGTTGAGATGGCGGCAGCAATTCGCCCGCTCCAAATCACGATCTTTTTTCTGCGTAAACAACAAATGGGTTAGGTCTGAACTTCTGGGAGGCCAGGAAATGGGGGCATCTCTGCCAACCGGTTGGAAAGCGAGCGACGAGTGTATCGTGTGCCACGCGAAGGTAGCGCTGACCAGTCTCTTGTTCGATGTCTTCCATTTGAGGGAAGACATTCTGTTCAAGAATGTCTAGGTAAATTAGGCCTGTAATTGTTCCTTCAGCGCAAGAGAAAGGTCGAATAAGTTGGTCATGAAGTAGCCTAACCCACACCACACATTGACTTTGGGAGAATCACACTCGTGGATGTCGTTAGGCAAGTAGTCCGAGCTGAAGCATTAAACAAAACTGGCGCTAACCAGTTACCACACAGTGAAAGAATCACTCATTTATCATAAGGGGTTTCGATGTATTTTTTTTTTATCTGGGCATTGTTTTCCGATGACCCTGTATGTTAAGTCCAAGTCCTTATATCGCGCTTCTTAACAATTTCTCTTTTTTATTTTCAATGCAGTCGCCTCCGTAGCGTAGTGGTCAGCATGGTTAGCTGCCGCAGCGGAGGTCCTGGGTTCGATTCCCGGCTCTGCCACGAAATTCGAAAAGTGGTACGAGGACTGGAACGGGGTCTACTCAGCCTCGGGTGGCCCAACTGAGTAGAGGAGGTTCGATTCCCCCTCAGCCATCCTCGAAGTGGTTTTCCGTGGTTTCCCACTTTGTCTTCGGGCAAATGCCGGGATGGTACCTTCTTCAAGGCCACGGCCGCCTCCTTCCCTCTTCCTTGTCTATCCATCCTAACCATCCCTTACCTTCACTCCTGAGGTCCCTGTTCGCTTTGCAGGTGAGGCCGCCTGGGCGAGGTGCCAATCCCACCTCACCAGTTGTATCCCTTCCGATTCGATGTTCCCAGCTCTAGGACACTGCCCGTAGAGGCGGTAGTGGTGAGTTCCCTCGCTGAGTCCGTGGGTTCCACCAACCTGGAGGGTAAACGACTAAAAAAAAACAATCAATGTTTAATTTTCAATTTTTAATTTAAATTTAATTCTGTATTCTAATGTATTTTTATTTTGTATTTCCATGTATTCTCTGTGTGTGTTTGCTACTGTAATTGGGGCACTGCCCTGTTGTGGCAATAAGTAAATAAATATCCCAAACATCACTTTCAACATCTAAGAGACAATATACTCGTAACTGCCCTGATATTTCACAAGTCCAACTCGTCGCAGCATTCTGTCTATATTGTACTCGCACACGACATTTTCTAATGTTGTATGTTCCACTCTCACTATACCAAGTTCACACTTATAATTTAATTGGCTGGGACTCAATTACTAATATTGTGTCGAGGTAACAAGATCATCTCTCGTATAGGAATCTACATCTCCCTCCCTAAGGATATTGCAAATTTTTATGTGTTTCTCGTGTTTCTGGAAAGTCTATATTCGGATAAATTAATTTATGAAGCATGGCGGGAGATTGGCGCTCAAACAATCCTTACAATGATGCCAATTTGGTTTCTAGGGAAAACTTACTGACTGACTCGTTCTGTTGTGATCGTGCGGGCCAACTCGCATTGCACCGCGTCTTTAAATGTGGTGATGATAGCAACCAGAAAAAGACGAAAAGAAATAAGATTATGCACGCGACTCTCAACGTGACATGCGAACAGCGACAGCCAATAAAAATAAGTCAATTGTAGCGCTAATTACAGGACAATGAACAATTAAAAGGATCAGTCATAAAGAACACATTGTTTTTTGAAAATAGAGGAGGAAAATTATATGAATTACTTGATGTTCTTCTCATGTTTCTGGAATGTCTGTGAGGTGGCCCACATAATCACATTCATTCATGTTCATTTATTTGCAATTTGGGGAGTTTTCCCCGGTGGCAAATTGTGCATACAAAAGAGAGAAACAATTAAACTGAAGTATTTACACAAACTGTCAGTCTTTTCTTAAACACACCTACTGTATATGTTTGGGGGAAGGCTCTAAGACAGTTCCAGCAATCAATGGCACGGTTTTCGAAAGAATATTAATTAGCATACTCTTTACGCCATGGTCGGCCCTGTACATTGAAAGAATGATCCCCCATATTCATGTAAGTGGGCTTTCCCGTGCGTTTGCTAGTTGATTTGTGTACGTGTTGTAAGCGCAGCCTCAAGTTTGTTTCACTGCTCCTGGGATTAATGTCGCTAAGCACAAAACTAGCAGCCATTCTTTGTACCATTTCTAACTCATTGATGAACCCTTATTACGTGGGTCCCAAACCACTGAGACGTATTCCAGAATTGGTATCATAAGTGACAAGTATCCTAATTCTTCAGCAGATGTGCAGAGATTTGGAAGCATTAGAAACTACACATCCTATGTGACTGCTCCATTTTAGTTCATTCCTCACGTTAACACCCAAATATTTGCATGAATCTTCTTCCATAAGTATTTGCATGCCAATGTTATATTGAAAACCTTGCATTCACACTTTCGTTATTTTTATGAGTATATTTTATTTATGTTCAGTCTATTTTCAATTGCCCACTTATAGACCAACTTCAGGTCATCTTGAAGTACTGCGATGCCTTGTGAGCCATGTATTTTTCAATATATTACACAACCATCTGCAAGTAATCGACAGTCACTGTGATTCCCCCTTTGGTAAGTCATTTATGAACGCCAAATTAACAAGGGTCCGATCACGCTACCCTGAGGGATACCCAACGTTGCGGTAATTTCAACCGAGAATAGGCCTTCAACTTACACTTTCTGGGAATGGCCCGTCAAAAATGCTTGGATCCATAAAGTTACTCTTCTATGAAGCTTTGTTGATGCTAAGTTATGTCGCCGTTTGCGTGTCACGTCAAGGGTTGCGTGTATAGTAATATTCCTTTTCATCTCATTTCTTGTTGCTATCATCGCCACATTTCGAGACATGGAGCGATGGGAGGTGGCCTGCACGACCACAACAGGACGAGTGAGTCAGTACGTCTTCCTTCAAAACCAAAACCAAACTGACATAAGTTTAGGAACTGTATGAGCACCAGGACTCCCACCATTCTCTCATAAATGTATTTCCCCGATTAGATATATTCAAAAACATGAGAAAAGCAAGAAAAAATACCAAATTCTGAGTGCGGAGAAGTGAATTATTGTACGGGAGACGACCGTGATGCTACACACACACTGAATTATTGTACGGGAGACGACCGTGATGCTACACACACACTGAATTATTGTACGGGAGACGACCGTGATGCTACACACACACTGAATTATTGTACGGGAGACGACCGTGATGCTACACACACACTGAAAACAGAAACAACATATCGGATTCTAGGAGAGAAGTACTGCCCCCAAAAAGGTTCTCATTGCCTCATGTATCACTTTCCCCAGCAAGACGATCTTAAGTGTACAGCATCTCACTGCGTGATCCCGGCTGTTAAAACTATTCTCCATGTGATATATACTAAACAGCTTTTGATATATGACCTATGTCTCCACCAAGACCATTACATTCAGAGAGTATGTGCTACAATATATAACCTAACTCTCAGTATCGGTGAATAAGTCTCCTCCAAGAGATGGCATCTTTCTGTAACGAGTCACGGGAGTTTAATTTAAGAAAAGTCCAATGCATCGCTTCCCTGATTTACGAAAAGTATGCTACAGTATTTAGTGCCATTTGATAGTGATTATTATAATAACCTATCTTACGAATCCTCTCTTCAATTGCTTGAATAGGGTACGTGAAATAACAATAACAAGGTTTTAAAATTTGGAACCGATACAACTTTAGTTTTGGAAAACAAGTGAACATAAGATATACTGTATTAATATCGTATGGCCTCGGGTGCCGGGTGCAAGCTTTGTTATTTGACACCCAGAGGATAGCTTGCATGTCGAATTTCGTTGTTCCTTGACTATGAAAGTCAAAGACGTTAGATGTTAGATATCTAAGCTCCTTGAACACTATAGCGCTTTCTAGTAGAGAAATGAGGAACTTTGTGTTGTCGGAAACTCCCGAGATTAATTTTGCCATTATGAACTCGGCCTACTGAATTCAAATGGGTTCTTTGACATGCCAACATCGTATGACATGCGTATCGTATCTTTGCCGCCTTTCAAAAATCACTTACCACGGCCAGGAGCGAACCTGCAATCTGGGGTTAGTAGACCTACACGATATCCACTCACCCACCGTGGCAAGTCTCTATGTCACTGCAGGCTCTGCTGTTAGCATCACTGCTCTCGGGTGATTAAATCGCTAGATATATCATTTGAAATAATTGAAAATCTCTTGGCCGCCATGTTGCTTTTCTGTTTCTCAGGATTTGGAAAGCCGCATAGGCTATACCGGGTGAGTCAGCCGCCCCTTATTTTTTTAGTTTTCGGCCACTCTTCCAACGTCTGATGCCAATATGGTCGACAGTTCCCCGTCTGTTGCCAAGCCACAATGACCCTAAACGACTTTACAAGATTTATGATGACATGGAAGCAAGACCTTTACAAAAACATGTGTGCGACATGTGATTATTCAATGCATCAAACTGTCATACTGATAAAAAAAACGTGAATAAACCTTCGAAGCGGTAAGCAGTATCACATCTCATATGCTTTTAGGCAAGCTGAAGGGACAAGTAAGTAGCCGTGGAGCAACGGTCTAAGTGCATAGAAGATAAACGTCCTGTTTTTGGGAGATGAGTTCAAATCTCACCACCGCTAAATATTTTTATGCACATTTTAAGCTTTGGGAATAATATACAAGGGCATTCGTGCCACTTTTGACTAATATCATGTGGTGTTTATTTAGGGTTTAATGTGTACTGGGTTGGCACAGTGTGCAGCCTAGAAGCGCTGGTTATTTCATCGCCATGTTCTTGTATTTGATCCCCCAGGGGCTCACATCTGGTGGGGCGTGGGTTGGTGATCACGGGGCCCCAGCTGAGTCTGGCATTGCTTCGACTTGCTTGTGCCGGGCTCCTCTCCGGCTTCTTTCCTGTCGACCTCTCTTGGTCAACTCTTGTTCTCTTCCTACCCCGACGGTATTAGGGTATCCGAGGCCTAGGGAGTCTCTCCTTTGCCGCCTTAAATGGCTCTTCTCTCATTTTTCCTGATCCCGCATTCTTCGAGGGTTTTTCTTTCAGGTACCTCCTGCCTTCTGCTCAAGGCCCTCAGGCAAGGCGAAAGAACGCGATACCCGTGGAGCAATGGCCTAAGTGCGTAGAAGGTCTTCTTTATGAGAGGTGGGTTCGATTCCCACCACCGCTGAATATTTTTGTGCTCATTTTAAACCTTGGGGATCAAATACAAGATTATGATGAAGATAATTGTTGTTTTAAGGGTCCTAACATCTAGGTTATCGGTCCCTAATGGTTTGGGTGTTAATGAAAAAGGAAAAATACCTATAATTAAATCTAACTACAAACTTTCACTATCGTTTTACCCTCCAGGGTTGGCCTTTCCCACGGACTAAGCGAGGGATCCCACCTCTACCACCACTGAGGGCAGTGTCCTGGAGCTTGAGACTCTGAGTCGGGGATATAACTGGGGTGTGTGACCAGCACTACGCCCAGGCGGCCTCATCTGCAAAGCGAACAGTGGGCCTGATGAAGGGATGGGAAGAGTGGGAGGGTTAAGCAAGGAAGTGGGAAGGAGGGGGCCGTGGCCTTACGGAAATTACCATCGTGGCATTTGCCCGAAGACGAAGTGGGAAACCACGGAAAATCACTTCGAGGTTGGCTGAGGTAGGAATAGAACCCTCTCTACTCATTTAGACCACCCGAGGCTGAGTAGACCCCGTACCACTCCTCATGGCACTTTTCAAATTTCATGTCAGAACCGGAAATCGAACCGCGGACCTTCGGGGTGGCAGCTAATCACGCTGACCACTACACACCGGAGGCGACTGCTACAAACTTACAACTAAAATTAACTACTGACTTACACATGCCGTTTATGATTTCAGTTGTATACGAAATTAACGCTGGGAACGGTGGCATACAGATAAAGGACGTGAATGAACATTTGAAGCGGAAAGCAGTATCACATCTCATACGCATTCAGGCAAGGTGAAGGGACGAGTAGTCGAGGAGCAATGGTCCAAGTGCGTAGAAAGTAGCGGACCTGTTTTTGGGAGGTTGGTTCGAATCCCACCACCGCTACATATTTTTATGCACATTTTGAGCTTTGGGGATCAAATACAAGTTGATGATGATGGTGAGAATTGTTGTTTTAAGGGACCTAACATCTAGGTTATCGGCCCCTAATGGTTTGGGTGTTCATGGAAAATGAAGATGAAAATTTAAATAAATCGAACTACAAACGTATTAACATAAGTAGGTTGTATGAAAATAGGCTAAGAAGTGTATTCACAACAGAACATCTTGGTTTACAATACATTGCCCAAAAGGCGATAAATATCACATTTTGATGTGAATTCTCCAACAGACTTTTCTCTTCCATACCCAGAACGGAACGTAGGCTACTTTAGTCTCACTTGGATACATTATCAGATTGATTGTATTCTTACAATGCTAGTGAATGAATCTCAATAATTATATATGCACATACTTTGAACGGGTATTACACATGATTTTGTGGAGGTAGCCTACATTACATTATAGTCTACATAGTGAGCTAGACGTCATAGGCCTACATTCACTTTGAGACACCAAGCAACTCATTGAGAAAATGGATGACTTTGGGAACATTTTGGTGCGTAATGCTTACGTGTGAGTATCACGATACAAGTATTGAGCTATTGAGTGGGGAGAAACGTCAGCTTACATGTAATCATGACGTGACTTAACATCCCCCGAGCTTTCAATTTCAAGATTGATGGTTATTTAACAATAGTTCGACTCACCAAAGTCTCGTGTCTCTTGTTATATCCCGTGCGAAATTCATGTAGCATGTTTTAAGGGGAATCGTAAAGCCCGTTATTACCAATGTTAAAATGACAGTATAAATGCTCCATTTTCTCAGCATCTGTTAGATCCTGTATATGAATTATTATTTTACAGACTGTTAATTGGTTCTTCCTCAGTGATCTGATCCTCATTCATATGGAAAACTTTAATCGAATTTTTTAAATATTTATTTCTTTGAACCTTTGGAGATTATTTTTAACTATCTACTTGAACAAATTGACTCTTCGAGGATCCACAGTATCGGTGTGCAAGATACATTATATGGCAAAATAATTATGTAGATACAATCAGTTGTTCCTGAGAAAACGGGTCTTTTATTATGAAAAAAGTAATTTTGAGAAAAATGATTTTAAAGTAAGGCCATTTCGTTTTGAAGCTTTTCCACACAGTTTCACTTTCCCCCTACAAATATTACAACTAACAGTGTCACTCAAAACAGAAATCAATGTAACTAATTAATAAGTGCATATTTTTTACAATCATTAATCATGAAAAAAATATATGCGATTAATAAATAAATTAATAAGTACACTTGGAGGCTAACGGCCTAGCCATGTTGAAACACCGGATCCCATGTGAACTCCGCAGTTAAGCAGCATTGGGCGCAGTCGGAACTTGGATGGTATGCCGGTTCTAGGTACTGCGCGCTGTTGGCCAACATAAGGAGGAGCGGAAAGGACCTGGCCACCCTACCGCAAGTAAACTCCGGCTGGGGGTAGCCTCTTCGGAGGCTCGGACCTGCCTTCGGGCAGAATACCAATTAATTCACACTTGGATGGCCAGTTTCGTCAAGCGATCATCATCAGATCTATTATACGTAGAATATTAAATCTATGTTTAAAGGTTTGGGTGAAAGTATTTAGTAGCAACTGTATAAGGGTATTGTGCCCGTTAGACAGGGATGTCGGGGAATCATCGACTGCTGACACTCTTCTCGACAGAATAGCCAACTGATGATTTCCTTTGAAATACAGTATAAGCCATACCACAGCCTTCTACACGAAATAGTTTGTGAGATATGCTGTTTATAAAACCTTGCAAGATTGTTTAAAGAAAAATTAGGACTACAGTAATATAATAAGCAGAAATTAAAATTATAAAAATTATAGTGAAACACTTACCAAATTAATCAGAAAATACTTTATATATTATTAATGTGTAAAAATGTGAAAATGTAAAAATTAACCGATTTGGACTGTTTCGACTTCCCTTAAGGTACCGTACACAGAAACCTTTGCAAGGATGTTTTATGAAGGTAATATTTGCATTGCATTGCAGGTGGCAGCGTGAGACAGGCAGTGCTCTAGAAGTGGTGCTTCCCACAGAACGCTTTCACATGCGAGATGGAATCTTGGTGCTGCAAAACGCGCATACATCTGACGCTGGGCGCTACTTGTGCCACGCCAACAACTCTGCTGGGAGTGAGAGGGTTGAACTGGAACTGGCTGTCCTGGGTAATCTTGCTGTTCATGTGAGCCCCCAGCAAGTGACTGTTGACCTCGGACATCCAGCAGAGCTGACTTGCTCTGTGTCAGGCCAACCTACACCATCGATAGCATGGGCAAAGGACGCGCTCCAGATTCGGGACACGGGCTCGTATCGGTAAGTTGTTTCCATGTGCTTATAGCTCCAGTTCTGCTGGCCGGCCTTGGTCAATGGCAGGCCTAAACCAAAACCACCAACTCGGCAACGTTGAGCGACACCCCGAATGTCTGGGTTCAATTCCACTTCTGCTCAGAGGGGGTCCTAAATTAAAGCCACGGTAACACTATTGCAGATACAATAATAACGCATAAAACATATGAAGATTAGGCTACCACAATGTCCAAGCCCCTAAAAAAAACTGTTCTGCAATTTATGGGCGCAGTGACTAGCTTTTTTGGGGTTCGAGTTTGATTCTCGGCTGTGCCAACAGCCACGGTCAATTCTAATAATAGTGTTATTAGTTTACGTCCTTTTAAACTAATGCAGTTTTCAGAGACGCCGGAGTCCCAGTAACTGACTGCGCTGGGATTCGATCCTGCAACCTTCGGCACATCAGGCGGGAACGTTACCACTGCGCCACGCAACCAGTCACTGTCAAATCAACCGGGGGCTCATTTCTACTTGTCACCGGTTCTAGCTCCATATCCATCAGCGAGTAGCCTATATTAAACCTTGGCGGTACGCATGCAGTGATAGGACTCGCAACCGATCATCTTCTGGACTCTCCTGCGCTCTCTCAGTGATACAAGCGCACTGATAGGTTACAGAATTTGGGGTCGCAACTTCGCGGTCCATGATTTTTTGATGAACCTCTATAAGCCGCATTTTTTCTATTTCTTTACAAGTCTAAACCCGTCTGTATCCTTGATAGGGACAAAATTAGCCCGATGTAAGCCGTGCAATTTATTTGAACAAGTCCAAGACAACAGTCACGTGGTCCATGAATATTGCAATGAGCCAATATAAGCCGTGATTTATTTGTCCAAACCCGTCGGTCTCGTTGAGGGGGAAATATTGGCCCATTATAAGCTATGCAATTTTTTTCCATAATAATGATGTGGCAGGAGGCGGCCATGGCGCACGCGAGACACGGCCGATTGTACCAAGTTTCTGCACGGCTTAACGCTAGCCAGTCGGTTGAACTCGCAGTCTCTACGGTGAAACACTTGGACTTGTGATTTGCATAAACTCATTTAAAAACTTCGTGGACTGCGTGACCGGGATCACGTCTTATAGGGGGATTTATTCCCACAACGAGACAGACGGATTTGGACACATTTTCAAATTTTCAACCGGCCGCGGTGGCTGGTGCCTCACTGGTATGGGGAGGGCGTGGCTTCGAATCCCACCTCGGCCATCCTGAAATTTGTTTTCATGGTTTCCCATTTTCACCACCAGGCAAATGCCGGGACGGTCCCTTACATTAGGTCCACGGACGACTTCTTTCCTCAATTCCTTTCGACCTTTCCTTAAATAGACCCAAGTTAGCCGTCACCTGGGCTATCTGCCTATCACCATCCCCAGTTGTATCTGCTGGCAAAGTGTGTTCAGCTCTCAGACACCGTCCGTGCGACGGTAGAGGAATGATCTCTCGCAGAGTCCGTGGGTAAAGCCGAGCTGAGAGGATAAGCGATTAGTTTGTAACGAAACACAAATCATAAAACATAAAAGTGAAGCAATAATTGGCAGCTTGACGAACAGGAATGCCCTCTAAGCATTGTCGTTCATGGCCCCGCCAGTGTGTGGCGCGGAAGTCGCTCCGCACCTCAAGCACGCGCGAAGTACTATAATATCCTGCGCGCAAGAAGTCATATAGGCGAGGGAATTCGTTTCTTTGCAATATTTTACGAATGGCTGTGTCAGTTTCTGTGCAGTACTTTGTGCGCAAACAACTAAATTTTGTATTGTTTGGAGAAAATGTCATACGAAAGTTCCTGGATGTAAATAGGGTTACGGAAGAAAAGCTGATGGTAGACATTTTTCACACCGCCAAAAGAAACAAATCTGTTTGCGCAATGGGTGACAGTTTTTCCGCGCAAAGATAGGCCTAAGCGATTGTCGATCAAAAGTAGAATCACTGACGTGCATTTTTCAGAAGATTGATTTATAAAGGCGGACTGTTTCGTAGTGAACTGTGAGAACGTGGAGCTTCCTCGTGTGAAGTGGAAATTAAAACTAGGAGCAGTAGGCCTACCTCACATTTCCCCATATTAACCAAAATATCTGTCCACTGAGGTAAAATGACGAAAGGTGCCCGGCAGGAAACAATGCAGCTAAGAATTGGGAAGGAAGCGGCCGTGGCATTAAGTTATGAATCGTCCCAGCATTTTCCTGAAGTAGAAAAGGGAAGACACGAAAAACCACTTCCTGAATGGCTGAGGTGAGAATCGAACCCTCCTCTCCTCACGAGGCTGTGTGTATCCTACACCAGAATTAGAATTTCTTGGCAGAGCCTGGGATCGAACCCAGGCTCCGGGGTGACAGGCAAGAACGCTAGCCGCTACACCACGAGGTACTTAATTTGAGAAAAGTGTCAGTGTAATTTACAATCTGATGTCTGTTTTATGTGCTCAAAGTGACAAGCTCTGTTTATAGCCTAGTTGTTGCTTATTTTAGGGGCTGTGTCATCGTGGTCATAGAGCCTCGTGTATTTAGGTGTGTGTGGAATTTGTGTGACCTGTGATATTACGAAAGGTGTTCAAATGAAAAGGTACGAGACGTCGTAGGGACAAGGTAGGTCGACATCTAGGAGCTGCAGTGTCCGGCGTGGCACTGTGCAAGCGTCGGCGCACACACACATGGCACAGAAGAGACGTTCCGTCCCGCCCAGTTGAAGTTGAAGCAGCCGTTGTAATGGCGTTCACATTGCTCAATTCGACAAGTGAGGAGCAGAGAGTCCATCAAGAACAAACGGCCTGGACTGCTCACAAAGGGAGTGATTCTGCTCCATGATAACGCTCGCCCACTCGTCTCTAACGTCACACAAGGTGTATTGGCCACGTTCAAGTGGGAGCAACTTGAGCATCCGCCCTACAACCCGGACGTGTCACCCTACGACTGTCATCCGTTAAAAAAGAACATCTCAATGGAAAACGTTTCCAATTAGACGACTACGGTATCTAAAGGACACCGTACATGATTGGCTCCTGTCACAACCACAAGACTTCTGGGTACAGGGGATCCTGCGTCTAGTGAAGCAATGGAACACCTGTGCACACCGTACAGGATTGGCTCAGGATTGGCTCCTGTCACAACCACAAGACTTCTGGGAACAGGGAATCCTGCGACTAGTGAAGCAATGGGACACCTCAGCGCACCGTACAGGATTGGTTCCTGTCACAACCACAAGACTTCTGGGAACAGGGAACCCTGCGGCTAGTGCAGCAATGGGACACCTCAGCACCCCGTTTCATTTGACCACCCCTCATATATGGCTGCACTAGTGTATGCAATTGCAAGTTGGGAATAGGATTGGGAAGGAGGCGACCGTGGCGTTAAGTTAGGAACCATCCCAGTATTTGCTTGGAGTAGAAGTGGGGGGAACGGAACACTACTTCCAGAGTGACTGAGGTGGTAATTGAAACATCCTCGTAACAGCTTTGCCTCACGAGGCTGAGTGAACACCGTTCCAGCCCTCAGAGCAGATTTAAGTTTCTTACTAATCCTTTGTCAGAGTATTGTGGGGCCGTGCCTGAGTAACCTTCCATGTTTCCTTGTTCTACTTCGTGCTATCCTTGCCTAAAACCAAAAAGTATATAATCTGACATAATAATAATAATAATAAGCATAAATTAATAATAGTTTGTGTTCTTTTATTAGGGCCCTTGCGTCATCTTGGTCATGTAGCCCCATGGTCTTGGACGTGTCTAGAATTTGTCTGGTAACCTGTGTCATTGTGATGTCTGTAGTAATGTGTGTATTTGTAATTGAGGTAAGATTTTGGTAGGAAGCGGCCGTGGCCTTCAACTGGGTACCATCCCGGCATTTGCTTGGAGTAGAAGTGGGAAACGACGGAAAACCATTTCCTGCCCACATTACACAGCAGCTGACAAAAGTTACACGTGTGGAGTTATTTTTAGGCTCGTCATTTCACAACTCCAGGAAAATGCTTACTAAGTTATGGTGTAAGATATCCCAGGACTATAAGATCATAATTTGAACTGTTGGTTTGATATTAAGACTAAAATGAACCCTGGGGCTGTCAGTCCCATACGCGACTAACAGAGGGGATTAAAAGGTATTTTTACATGGGGAATGAGAATATTAATAATAACTCATTCACAGTATTCTTCATAAGCCTAAACAAACAATGTGTTTTAATAGAGCGTAAAGAGGTTTACGAAGGCTGCGGCACATCCCATGTAGCGTTGGTGTTCTGAGCCACTACACTCTGATTTACAAAAGATGCTCGGTGGAAGCCGTCATCCGCTTGAATGGTGAGGTGAGGAGTGGAGACGAGAGGGGTAACGGTCTCCATAGCAACAGCAAGCAATGTTGCAATGTATGCCGACACAGCAGTGAGAACATGGGTTGACTTAGTGTTCTACTGTGCCTTGACTCGTCACGGTCATTAGGCCGCCAGGGGGGGGGGGGCTAACTTCCCCAGTATTTGTGTCTTCCTGCAAGCCTCTTGGAATGTTATGAGTCATGATCTGCCTCAGTGGCTACGCTAGCTTTGACAGCCGTCAGCGATCATTATTGGTAATTCAGAGTATAGCGCTGGCCAAGTGCGCGGCGCGGCGCGGTTCTATTCTATTCGTCATGTTGGCAGACAATCCACCTTGAACCAAGTAACAATATTGCACCGCTGTTTGACCTGAGGTTGGTTGTTTCCACGAAACTCTAGGATGCTATCCACTTGACCACCATGGCACTGTATTGTGACCCCTATGTAACAAATTCATAACATAGTCTACGCTTCAGATGCGGCACATATTGTTGCCAAGCTTTTGCCATTGATAACTTCGTATAAAAACTGACTGTAATACCTGCTGCCATTAAAATTATACATTCTTAGGTTTACTTATGAGTAATTGGCTAGAATCAGGAAATAGTAAGCTGGGACACTGGGTACTGCCTAGCGGTTGAAAGTGGAACTTCGCTAACTTTCATTACTTCAGCTTGCCCAGAAGAATGACCTTGGTGAAATGAATATTCTAAATAATTTGAATACGCGGGTAAGAGAATCAAGTTGAGGCTCAGTGGATAATAAGTAACGTATATAATCTCTAAAGTCGACAAACTTCGTCGTACCACAATTACTTGTCAGGATAATTCAGTTTTAGTAAAAGGTGAAATGTCTTCCCAATTAACGTCCTATATTCATCATTTGAAAAAATAGCCTTATGAGATCACCTTTTTCCGTGTATGTGTGCACCCCACGCCCCCTAATAAAATCTAAAGGGCCAGAGAGATTTTCATCGAACTCGGTAATGCCATAGTACTAATTGGCTGACCCCGACCGTGCCCTCCAATATAAATAAGTTTTACCCATACAACATGGCGGCCACGCGAAATATTTATCCGGCATTCTACTGTAGCTTACATCTCCGAAACGTTTGATGATATCACTCTGAACCAATATGGCGGCCACGCGAAGTTAAAATATTTAAATGACATTTTCTCGAGAGTTCATTTTATCAGCTGAGCGCATTGAAACTGAACACCCCAGAGCAATTTATCAACTGACCGCATTGAAACTTAACACCCTCGAGCATTTTATCAGCTGAGCGCATTGAAACTGAACACCGCAGAGCAATTTATCAACTGAGCGCATTGAAACTTAACACCCTCGAGCATTTTATCAGCTGAGCGCATTGAAACTGAACACCCCAGAGCAATTTATCAACTGAGCGCATTGAAACTGAACACCCCAGAGCAATTTATCAGCTGAGCGCATTGAAACTGAACACCCCAGAGCAATTTATCAACTGAGCGCATTGAAACTGAACACCCCAGAGCAATTTATCAGCTGAGCGCATTGAAACTGAACACCCCAGAGCAATTTATCAACTGAGCGCATTGAAACTTAACACCCTCGAGCATTTTATCAGCTGAGCGCATTGAAACTGAACACCCCAGAGCAATTTATCAACTGAGCGCATTGAAACTGAACACCCCAGAGCAATTTATCAGCTGAGCGCATTGAAACTGAACACCGCAGAGCAGTTTATCAACTGAGCGCATTGAAACTTAACACCATCGAGCATTTTATCAGCTGAGCGCATTGAAACTGAACACCCCAGAGCAATTTATCAACTGAGCGCATTGAAACTGAACACCCCAGAGCAATTTATCAGCTGAGCGCATTGAAACTGAACACCCCAGAGCAATTTATCAACTGAGCGCATTGAAACTTAACACCCTCGAGCATTTTATCAGCTGAGCGCATTGAAACTGAACACCCCAGAGCAATTTATCAACTGAGCGCATTGAAACTGAACACCCCAGAGCAATTTATCAGCTGAGCGCATTGAAACTGAACACCCCAGAGCAATTTATCAGCTGAGCGCATTGAAACTGAACACCCTCGAGCATTTTATCAGCTGAGCGCATTGAAACTGAACACCCCAGAGCAATTTATCAGCTGAGCGCATTGAAACTGAACACCCCAGAGCATTTTATCACCTGGGCGCATTGAAACTGAACACCCCAGAGCAATTTATCAGCTGAGCGCATTGAAACTGAACACCCCAGAGCAATTTATCAGCTGAGCGCATTGAAACTGAACACCCCAGAGCAATTTATCAACTGAGCGCATTGAAACTGAACTCCCTAGAGCATTTTATCAGCTGAGCGCATTGAAACTGAACACCCCAGAGCAATTTATCAGCTGAGCG
This sequence comes from Meconema thalassinum, assembly GCA_946902985.2. Classification (NCBI taxonomy): domain Eukaryota; kingdom Metazoa; phylum Arthropoda; class Insecta; order Orthoptera; family Tettigoniidae; genus Meconema; species Meconema thalassinum. The sequence continues at coordinate 16,955,324 of OX336389.2, read as the reverse complement.
CATTGAAACTGAACTCCCTAGAGCATTTTATCAGCAGAGCGCATTGAAACTGAACACCCCAGAGCATTTTACCAGCTGAGCGCATTGAAACTGAACACCCCAGAGCATTTTATCAGCTGAGCGCATAGAAACTGAACACCCCAGAGCAATTTATCATCTGAGCGCATTGAAACTGAACTCCCTAGAGCATTTTATCAGCTGAGCGCATTGAAACTGAACACCCCAGAGCATTTCATCAGCTGAGCGCATTGAAACTGAACACCCCAGAGCAATTTATCAGCTGAGCGCATTGAAACTGAACTCCCTAGAGCATTTTATCAGCTGAGCGCATTGAAACTGAACACCCCAGAGCATTTTATCAGCTGAGCGCATTGAAACTGAACACCCCAGAGCATTTTATCAGCTGAGCGCATTGAAACTGAACACCCCAGAGCATTTTATCATCTGAGCGCATTGAAACTGAACACCCCAGAGCAATTTATCAGCTGAGCGCATTGAAACTGAACACCCCAGAGCAATTTATCAGCTGAGCGCATTGAAACTGAACTCCCTAGAGCATTTTATCAGCTGAGCGCATTGAAACTGAACACCCCAGAGCATTTTATCAGCTGAGCGCATTGAAACTGAACACCCCAGAGCATTTTATCAGCTGAGCGCATAGAAACTGAACACCCCAGAGCATTTTATCATCTGAGCGCATTGAAACTGAACTCCCTAGAGCATTTTATCATCTGAGCGCATTGAAACTGAACACCCCAGAGCATTTTATCAGCTGAGCGCATTGAAACTGAACACCCCAGAGCATTTTATCAGCTGAGCGCATTGAAACTGAACACCCCAGAAAATTTTATCATCTGAGCGCATTGAAACTGAACACCCCAGAGCAATTTATCAGCTGAGCGCATTGAAACTGAACAACCCAGAGCATTTCATCAACTGAGCGCATTGAAACTGAGCACCCCAGAGCATTTTATCAGCTGAGCGCATTGAAACTGAACTCCCTAGAGCATTTTATCAGTTGAGCGCATTGAAACTGAACTCCCCAGAGCATTTTATCAGCTGAGCGCATTGAAACTGAACTCCCTAGAGCATTTTATCAGCTGAGCGCATTGAAACTGAACACCCCAGAGCATTTTATCACCTGGGCGCATTGAAAGTGAACACCCTAGAGTATTTTATCATCTGAGCGCATTGAAACTGAACACCCCAGAGCAATTTATCATCTGAGCGCATTGAAACTGAACACCCCAGAGCAATTTATCAACTGAGCGCATTGAAACTGAACACCCTAGAGCATTTTATCAGCTGAGCGCATTGAAACTTAACACCCTAGAGCATTTTATCATCTGAGCGCATTGAAACTGAACACCCCAGAGCAATTTATCATCTGAGCGCATTGAAACTGAACACCCCAGAGCAATTTATCAACTGAGCGCATTGAAACTGAACTCCCTAGAGCTTTTTATCAGCTGAGCGCATTGAAACTGAACACCCCAGAGCAATTTATCAGCTGAGCGCATTGAAACTGAACACCCTAGAGCATTTTATCAACTGAGCGCATTGAAACTGAACACCCTAGAGCATTTTATCAGCTGAGCGCATTGAAACTGAACACCCCAGAGCATTTTATCAGCTGAGCGCATTGAAACTTAACACCCTAGAGCATTTTATCACCTGGGCGCATTGAAACTGAACTCCCTAGAGCATTTTATCAGCTGAGCGCATTGAAACTGAACACCCTAGAGCATTTTATCAGCTGAGCGCATTGAAACTGAACACCCTAGAGCATTTTATCACCTGGGCGCATTGAAACTGAACTCCCTAGAGCATTTTATCAGCTGAGCGCATTGAAACGTAACACCCTAGAGCATTTTATCAGCTGAGCGCATTGAAACTGAACACCCTAGAGCATTTTATCAGCTGAGCGCATTGAAACTGAACACCCTAGAGCATTTTATCAGCTGAGCGCATTGAAACTTAACACCCTAGAGCATTTTATCAGCTGAGCGCATTGAAACTGAACACCCTAGAGCATTTTATCAGCTGAGCGCATTGAAACTGAACACCCTAGAGCATTTTATCACCTGGGCGCATTGAAACTTAACACCCTAGAGCATTTTATCACCTGGGCGCATTGAAACTGAACACCCTAGAACATTTTAGCAACTGGCTTCTAATTCAATTCAATTCTTCTCATAAAAGCATGATGGCGGCTGTGAGAAGTTTTAATTTTAAGTTTTCATTTTTGTGTCCTAATCATACGATGGAAGTGAACGCTTGAATAATGAACCTACGCAATGATCTTTATCTAATGGTGCATAACTGTATGGCCTACAAGTAGAACATTTCAACAAGGCGACCATCCGAGATATTGAGACTGTCCTCAATATCTGCGAATCTATTACAGCAATCGAATTGAAATTTTGTATGTTGATAGAGGCTATGAACATAAAATCACTGGTCGTGGTGACCGAGAGCGCTAATGCGCTACCTAGTGCCGCGCTGGCATCTGGAGAGCGTGGGTTCAAATCCCACTTTAGTTTTCGTAGTTTCCCATTTTCACCACCACGCAAATGCCGTCATGAACATGAAATAAATGGCCATTGCCTGCATTAATAAAATAAACACAAAATCATCTCTAGACCCTTCAATAACCTGCGTAACACATATTCAACATGGCGGCGACGCGAAATTAAAATAGTTATATGGATGTTTCTTGCAGCTTAATTATACGGGCACTGAAAGGAATTGCAAGCTCCTGCAAACGCGCTAAAATTATCCTGTCTCTTCTGGATGTCGAATAGGGCTCTAAAACACTGGCAAGGGTAAGATAAGGAGAAGTCTTCAGGCCCAATAACTCATGCTTTAAACCACGATAGCAATCATCGCTCGAAAAATGGACGGAGCAAATTTTTGCGTTGACTGCATTTACTTTATCGCCTCATTTACACTTTGCCTGCAAAGCTACCACAAGAGTTGCATCATTGGAAACAGTAATACACAGTATCAATGTTGACTCTTGTTTTCCTCCAATAGTTCCAGCATGCAGCAATTTCATATGCCATTGTAAGGGAACTTACATTAGTTTAATCGGGTGCAACTACTACACAGAGATGTGGATGTACGTACAATACACAATATAACATTAAATAAAATACTTAAATTAATCTAGAAATAAGAGACAGCTCACACACAAGAAGTAAACCACGTGTTTTGCTACGGACATTCACTGTGGTTAGCTGGAACCTACCCCCACCCTAGCCATTCACTGCGATTAGCTGGAACCTACCCCCACCCTAGCCATTCAGTGCGGTTAGCTTGAACCTACCCCCACCCTAGCCATTCACTGTGGTTAGCTTGACCTACCCCCACCCTAGCCATTCAGTGCGGTTAGCTTGAACCTACCCCCACCCTAGCAATTCAGTGCGGTTAGCTTGAACCTACCCCCACCCTAGCCATTCACTGCGGTTAGCTGGAACCTACCCCCACCCTAGCCATTCAGTGCGGTTAGATGGAACCTACCCCCACCCTAGCCATTCACTGCGGTTAGCTGGAACCTACCCCCACCCTAGCCATTCAGTGCGGTTAGCTGGAACCTACCCCCACCCTAGCCATTCACTGCGGTTAGCTGGAACCTACCCCCACCCTAGCCATTCAGTGCGGTTAGCTGGAACCTACCCCCACCCTAGCCATTCACTGTCGTTAGCTTGAACCTACCCCCACCCTAGCCATTCACTGTGGTTAGCTGGAACCTACCCCCACCCTAGCCATTCACTGCGGTTAGCTGGAACCTACCCCCACCCTAGCCATTCACTGCGGTTAGCTTGAACCTACCCCCACCCTAGCCATTCACTGTGGTTAGCTTGAACCTACCCCCACCCTAGCCATTCAGTGCGGTTAGCTTGAACCTACCCCCACCCTAGCCATTCACTGCGGTTAGCTTGAACCTACCCCCACCCTAGCCATTCACTGTGGTTAACTTGAACCTACCCCCACCCTAGCCATTCACTGCGGTTAGCTTGAACCTACCCTCACCCTAGCCATTCTCCCTACCTCAGGGTTTCACACACAATGGCACCTCCCACCACCCCCAGCGTCCGACCTACATCTTAGCACGAAACCAAATGCGCTGAAAATCGGGCTAGAGACGCCAGCTATACAACAATGGTAGGGGTACAAAATGATTGGATGACTCCTTCCATAATAACAACAGGGGGCAATTACAAGCAGAGAATATCAAGCCGCGCCATATAAGGACATGGAAAATAACAGGCTATAAATAAACATGATAACACGGTCGCAGTGGCGTGGAATAAGCAGATAAAAATAAAATGATGTTATAGGGTGTGTCACCACTTCTACCAAAAATGGCTCAGGTTGCATTTTGATCCATCGAATAGAATACGAGAAGAGAATTTTGAAAATAATTGAACAACCTTAGATAGTCAAGTCTCGTGACACACCCAATTACACTCTACTACAGTCACCCTAGAAACATAGGTTATCAGACAAACTGAAAACACATCAAAATATTCACTGCTCACAGTATGTGCCAAGATTCTAAAATAAACTAATAAGGAGATTTGTGCTTACACCTCACCAAGATAGAGTACACTGTGAGCAGCTGCAGCCTAGGCGACCTAGCATTGGCCTGCAGGAGGACGATAATATGTAATATGTCTAGATTATCTGGTAGCAAATCTTTTTGCATGTTTTACTGTAAATTGGCCGATCTGCCTAGTTTTCAATGAAAATCTTTCTGTAAAATAACTCATTTGTTGTGTGTTTGAACAGGATCCGCGTAGTGGGATCTGGCGGTTCTCGGCTGCAGATTTCTTCTGTGACTCGCGAGGACCGCGGCATGTACCAGTGTTTCGCGAAGAACGATTATGAAATGGTGCAAGGCACTGCCGAGCTCCGGCTGGGAGGTAAGTACCGCTATTCTTACTTCTTGCTGTAACCATTACACTTATTCACTTGAGAAGCGTGAGAAACTGGAGGAATGAGCACTGCCTCTCTCCAACGGAGCAATCGTCGACTCTCTGTCTACAAACAGTCTTGTTTTACAAGAGGGATGGGCTGTGAAGAGACTAAATTGACCGTAAGACATGCAGACAGTATCTTGTAGAAAGGGTTTGCTATCTTTTTTTACGATAACGCTGTGATCAGAAATATAATTATGATTCACCAAGAAAAGAAAATTACCCCTAAGGGAGATATTTGTTATTTGGAGTGCACAATAATCAACAGAAAAATTGTATGACACAATGATTGATTAAATGAAAATTTCGAAATATTTCAGTCAGTATGGATAACTGACGTTTTGGCGTAACAGCCGGGCTAGAATGCTTGGCAATTTTAAAATGGATATATCACTTTTGGCTCATCTGCCCTTGTGTGCTCGATATAAATGTTGTTTTCTTTATCCTAGGAAGATACGTAAGTGCGTGTAAGGTCCAGCCTCAACCCATAGCAACATTTAATGGCCGGGCATGTCGATAACAACGCTCTTGATACCATAAAATTGTCTGTACACAATACATAATTCGCAACTTCCTTCAACCTATTTTATATTATTAATGGTGCCCTTGCATGGCTCACGCTAGAGACATAATAAAACTCTATATGGCTTACTGCCCCCGGAGTGGCCTGGTGCTATTCGTGAAGCTCCGTAATTAACAGTACAAAGTTCAAATCTCACGACCCAACCGGAAATCGAACCCTGGGCTTCTATCGTTTGTGACGTTCCCAAGTCATAAGGGACAGAACCCTCATATTTCAGATTTGTTATATTTCATAATCGTGTATATATTTTTTATCTGATGGAATTATTCAGTATTTTATATTTTTAGAGCATTTCACGTAACATTATCTATTACCATCTACATACTTAAAACATTAAGGTGATTTTTGTTTCCGCGAGATTGAGCTCTTGGGCTGTAGATCTGCACAGTGGCTCTTCTCCAGGAGACAAATGGCGGATCCCGCCGAGTCTTACTCAGATCTTTGTTTATGAGAATTAAGAAGAGGGGTATTGTTTATAATATTTCCACGATATATATTGATATAGAATTATAAAATAAGGGAAATATTGAAGAACTTAGCAGTTGAGTGTGTATGCTCTTTACGTAACTTAATATTGCACTCCCGATGAAGTGTCTGGTTGGCTGAGGCCCTAGCGTTACAGTCTCTGAAATGTAATATGCATCGTCGAGGGAGTTCAAATCTCACCTCGGATATGTTCTCTTATTTCCGTATTCTTCTTTCTTACAATTGGTATTACATTGTCAGAACATACCTTACTTTTATCATTCCCATGATATAACGAATTCACCGCGATTTACGTTGCCATATACTTTTAAATTATTAAAGAGAAATGTAGTATTCCAGGCGCTGGCTCGTGCGCACAATCGCTTTCGCCATGAGAGCAAACAAAATTAATTTGAGGGGCTTTGACATCGTCGTCACTCAGCCCCTTGTACTTTGGTGTGTGTGTAATATTCTCTCATGTAGCATGTGTTATTGTGATGGCTCTAATTATGTGTGTATCTGTAACTAAGGGTGGTATTGGGAAGGAGGAAGGAGGAACCATCCCGGAATTTGCCTGGAGTGGAGGTGGGAAACCACAAAAAACACATCCAAGATGGTTGAGGTTGGAATCGATCCCACCTCCCCTCACTTTTACCTCTCAAAGCTGAGTGCACCCGTTCCAGCCCTATGACCACAATTAATTTTCTTGGCAGAGCAGGGAATCGAACCCGGATCTCCGGGGCGAAAGCCAAGAATGTAGCTTTAAGAGTGGAATTCGCTGTGTAAATACGATGTTGATCATGTACGGGACATAGAATTCTAAAACTGCCTCTATTAAGGTGGCTGGCGAAGTGATTCTGTGCTCCCTCGCATCATTTACTGTCATGGAAACCCAAAGTACTGTATTGTACCTGTAACAGGTGATGGAAGACGCTTATTTAGAGCAGTTTCGTACTGCTTAGCCTATATCAAAATAAAGAACGTCATCGTGAGCTGCGTTTGCAAACTTGCAAAAATTGTTGCTGGCAGGGATAATTATAAGGATATTATTATTGGCGATCAGATGCATCGCATTCTCCTTAGGAACCAACTTGAGTATGAAAGTCTCTGGACGGTGAATACACTGGTCATGTTGTAATTCATTGTACAGTATAAGCCAATTGTTTATTGATTATTTGTTTAGAGAACATTCTAAGCACGTTGTTGATTTTGGCAATGGAAGTATTATTTGCCATTTAATACTTAGCGGCTCCGTTGATGCAGGACACTATAGTGTTGTCGAATACAACGTTAATTTGGAGAAAGATGCTTCCATAAATATCTCGTCCGACGAAGAAGAGCATTGGCCGGTTAAATACAAATACCTAGTAGACGCTAAAAAGTGAAAAATCGGTGAAAACACGAAGTCACTTTTTAAATCCAATATAAATATGCCATTTCAGAAAGAATTACAGATATTATGCCGTACAGTTTAGGGTCCTTGACGAACGAATTTAAACATTGTTCAACATTGTACTTCTCTTGCGAGAAGTCAACGCTTGGTTACTTTGGACTTTGCTGTTGTAATGGTAAAATTGATCTTCCGAAATATAAAGTACCTGACATTTTGAAACAAATTTTCACTGGAGATGATATCTCAAGGAATTTCAGGGAGAATATTCGGCAGTACAACAATGCTATGTCCTTTGTTTCTTTTGGTGACAATGTTGCCGTGCCACATGAATACGGCCCATATAGTTTAAAATGTCTGGAATATCACATCATTGCTTTTCTTCCTTATATTCCAAAATTATAAACGACGGTTCTAACGGCCAGTTGTACACATGTATTAGACTCCTCAGAACCGAATTAAGTCAGATCTGTAAATCAAGTGAATTCTTGCATCAGGGAGGGAACACTTCACAATTTAGACAATATTTTGCAAGAGCATAAACCCGTTCAGCATTCAAAATACTTCTCAACTTAAATGAGAGCTCAGTATCTAAATAAAATTAAATTGCAATCCAGCTGACGATATTCGATTATCATGGCTCATAGTATGGGGTGAAGCCACAATGGCAAATATTCATTCAATAATGTGCGTGAATCGACTTCTAAAAGATAGTATACGTAACGACATTATTGTTTTTTTGTGGGATAGTTATGGTTCTTGAAGGATACTTCAGGTAGGTTTTGCCTGTTGTGCCTTCTTGCCAAACATTTATTCACAATTTTAATTAATACTCTTCTCTCTGGCCCTTCTCCAAAATACGCCGCTTAAATAAAAACACGCGACCGAAACCAGATAAAATGCAATTATCTGCTTTTTGGTACAAGTTAACGACGACTACCCCCCTGTGGATGGTGAGGAATCAACTGTTATTGAATTACCAGCCAGACTTCCAACTCATGAGGGTATCGTGACTGAGATTTACGGCGAAACATTCACTTCTGCGAAGGATATAATACATTTATTGAAAGTTTTCATTCTTACACCAAAAGATGAACACTGTAATGAAATTAATTTTTAAGTCATTGAACTGATATCCAGTAGTTCAAAATATACACCAGTGTTAACAGATTAAATACATAAGATGAAATCAGCTACTTTAGTTTCCTACAGAATGCTTGAATTCCTAGGAAATAAGTGATTTGGCTCCACATATTCTTACTCAAAACATTTGAGCCATAGTTATGCTCCTTAGAAATTTGAACGTTTCCCAAGGCTCCTTAATGGAACCCGATTAATTGTAAAAAATATGTATGAAAAATGGTTGGATTTGGAAATAACATTGGGCAGAGAGCTATAATCCTTCGACTTGATGGAACATCATCCATAAAACACTTCCATTTTCCGATTTCCAATTCGCTTGGCGTACTTTAGCACAATCAATAACGCTCAAGGGGAAACTCTGGAATGTGTAGGTCTCTATTTGCCTCATCAAGGTTTCAGTCACGGCCAGTTATATGTTGCGAAGTCGATCTTTCGATGCCCTTAAAGTTGCAACAGTGTCAAAAAGTAATCGTACAAAATATGCATATAAGAGAATCCTTCAGTAAATATTTTCCCATTGTCCGTCATGTTTTGACGGGTTTCAACTAGTATCATTTAATTTAGTTATTTAATATAAAACATTTTGTACAAGCTGAAGGGGAGTCTGAATTTCCATTAGGGTTCAATGCGGAATATACAAGAGGAACTACAGGATACAAGCCCATGGTAGATATTAGGCGCGTTTTGGCGTTCCGACTGGTATAGGCTACTTTGGATAATACAAAAGCTAACCAGACCGTTTTGGCGAGCTTTGCTTTTAACTGGGGGTATCGTTTGGTTATAACCAGGCTCTTGACCAAGCTACTACTGCGGTTGTAATCACTTGAGAAGCGCCAATTCAAACATAAACTGAAACTACTGTTGAAAGTACGAGATATGAAATCATATTTGAACTTGAATCACTCAGCACGCAGCAAATGAAATCATACAACATCAAATTCTTAGTGGTTTTTGCATTTTCATATTTGACGATTTCGAAATCGAGCTGTTGTGACGTTACTTGGTCAGTCGATATGGGCTAGGGACTACGCTCTTTTAAGGATTATGGTAGCTCTTTTTATAGCGTACGTAGCGCGCTACGAATCTGTTGTGTATTTTTAGAAACTGCAACATCGCGGTCATATAGCGCCTCGTATTTTTGGGTGTGTGGAATTTGGCTCATAACATATGTTATTTTGATGCCTGTACTTGAGGTTTTAATTTGTAAATTGGGTGGATTAGGAAGGAGGTGGCAGTGGCTATCCCAGCATTTGCCTTGAGTAGAAATGGGAATCCACGGAAAACCCCACTTTCAGGATGGTCAAGGTAGGACTCGAACCCTCTTCTCCTCAGTTTAACCTCACGAGGCTGTATGTACCCCGTTCCAGCCCCCACACCACAATTCAAATTTCTTGACAGAGCCGGGAATCTAATCCGAACCTCCACTAGCCGCTACCCCATCTGTTCATCATAGAACGTCAGTTGAAGGGATCGGTTATGGTCACCATTGAGCCGTCTTTTGCCAAGTACCATACCAAATTCAAGTTTTTTATTAACTACCATTTCTCCCCCTTATGATCACACTACTGTGACTATGGAAATTTTCGTGAGTCATCCTAAAATGAATATAAAAATCAGTGTCACTGTACAACGATATCCAGTATTCGCTAGGCTATAGGCCTAGAGTGAATGTCTTAAGTTCCCGTTCTCTGGATGTATTTAAAGCCATTGCGATATTTTTAAAATTAGTTTAGCCCTCCATATATTGTAGAAAACACATCTGGTTGAGATCATCATCATTATTTATTCACCATATCAATTCCAATACATCTTTCGTCGCCGTATTGTAACTTTTCTTAAGCTATTTCGTTTTGGCGAGTGTAACCGCAAACTGTAACCTAACCTAACCCAGGTTATAACCAGAGGGAGCTCCAAAACACGCTTATTGTCTTATGTTAGTCTCTGTGAGTGAGGCAAGGCAGGGCAGGACACAACATATTGCTTCAACTTGAGAAACCTGTCTAAATTTAGTGTGAGGTTTATACCGTGCGCTGTCATTAGTTCACCCTTCTAGACGACGGCAGTGCAAGGCAGGTGAGATCCTACATTCATGTCTGAGAAGGAGGTTCCTACCCAGATGGCAATGGCTACTGCCATTAACGGGAAGTTATTCCTCGTGACGTATTATTGGACTATTCAGGGAATAAAAGACAACAAATTGATTTCCAATCCCATTCAAACACCAAATCAAGAATTGGAAGAAATAGAAATTATAGTTTCTATGATTAATAGGCTACATTTATGAATAGAATATTCGAAGGGTTTTGCTGACGGGTAGTCTGAATTTTCATCAGGGTTTAATGCGGAATACCCAAGCGGAACTACAGAAGGCCTAAATTGAAAAACAATTTAATTTTAATAACATGACAAACATTGCTCCAATATTTCCAATGAACGATTATGAAAACGAAGATTAATAATAAATAAGGGTTTAATGAATTTGACAGATAGGCTATACGAAAATTGTATTTTAACCTTAAGATTTTAACACTCTGGAAAGTAAGTAATTCGTTTCTTACAAGCAAGTAACTTATTCTTGTCAGAAAATAATTGAATTTCTGTTTATCTATTTCCTCAAATATCGAATGATAAAACGTTCATGATTAAATTTCCTTATCCGATGAATCCAACGATAACTGGAGGACGATTCACTCTAGAACCATTAACACAAGAGTTATAATTTTTTCCTTATTTTCTCCACACGAAATATTCCTACCTCGTAATACAGTAGCCTAATTGAATGTTAGGATCTACATTTGAATACATGTGTGGTTTATGGGGGAGTATTTTACAAAAAGGAGCAATGAAACTAAGACGAATGAAATTAATATATCACAGAACAGAGAAAACATTTTTACCCATTGTACTGCAATAGGGACAACATTCACCACAGAAACACACGGGCTGATGACCAACATATCCCAATACCCTAAAAAGAAACAACTATAAGAACATGTTGGAGAAGTATGTGGCGTGTTGACAATTGCATGTAATGACAATGATTTGATTACGACGAAAGCAAAACCGCCGACGCGACATGTCAATGGGAGATGCTCGCTCTAATGATGTGGTTTGGGTCACTAGTGTGCTCTCGCATACAATGCGGGATCGAATCGCTTCATTATTAGCCTATTTTCATTTATGAAACAACATGTTCAGTAAAGAACATATAGCCTACTTTCTCCTAAATACATGGGTATAGTTATAACTTATGACTCGTTGTCCTTTTCCAGGAGTATAATTGAATGTTGGTTGTAGTAGCTTGTTGAAATACAACGTGCTCTACGGATATTATACGTTGATTGATTGAATCCTCACCTGAATTATATATGCACACACTAATACAGCCATCGCTATAACACAGGTTATCAGACAACATTCAAAACTCACCCAAATACATGGGGCTAAATGACCATGATGTCCGTGCATCTCATCTGAATCAACAACAACAACAGCTTCCTACCCAAATCCTTCCTCGTATAAGAGTACACACACTAGTAAGCCTACAGACAACACAATGACACAGGTTATCAGATAACTTCTACACACACCCAAGTACACGGGGCTACAGGACCATGATGCTGCAAAACCACTAAAGAATCAACAACAACAATAGACTCTACCGCGGATCAAGGACAGCGAATTGTAATCGATGTAGTCGTGTGTTGAAATATGTGATGTTACGTATAAATATAATAATTTCGATCGCAAATACACGCTATATATGCTTCACATTATAACGTCTGAGTTGTTATAAATCAACAAATACAACAACAAAAACGAAATAAAAAAATATACCTGACGGGATTAAAACCACGCACCTCCGGCTTACGAGGCAGAGTCGCTACAAAGAGTCAATTGAGCACACGGATATCAAGCTTTATGAATTTATTTAGTCGCCTCCGTAGCGTAGCGGTCAGCATGGTTAGCTGCCGCCCCGAAGGTCCTGGGTTCGATTCCCGGCTCTGCCATGAACTTTGAAAAGTGGTATGAGGACTGGAACGGGGTCTACTCAGCCTCGGGTGGCCCAACTGAGTAGTGGGGGTTCGATTCCCACCTCAGCCATCCTCGAAGTGGTTTTCCGTGGTTTCCCACTTCGTCTTCGGGCAAATGCCGGGATGGTACCTACTGTAAGGCCACGGCCGCTTCCTTCCCTCTTCCTAGCCTATCCATCCCAAACTTCCATCCCTTCCAATCCCTCATGAGGCCCCTGTTCGCTTTGCAGGTGAGGCCGCCTGGGCGAAGTGCTGATCACACCTCCCCAGTTGTAACCATACCGACCAGATATTCCAAACTCCAGGACACTGCCCATAGAGGCGGTAGTGGTGAGTTCCCTCGCTGAGTCCGTGGGAACCACCAACCTAGAGGGTAAATTGACTAAATTAAAAAAAAATTACGTACAACGTCTTAGCAAATAATGACATGGAATAAACGATTTCCTCACTGGAGTATAAATTCATCATAATCCATTTCACACAAAGTTTATATTACTTCCATCTGTAGGCTACATTGCATGCAACATATTCAGGTCAGAACGAGGGATGAGCTGCCATCTTGTGTTGATAACTGACACAGCTCAGCTATTTTATCTCTATCTCTACGTAGTATAAAACAAGTCCCCGATTCTTGGATGTTACGGGTAAACTCGAGAACCACTGGATGGATTTGGATGCGGCTTTCACCAATCTGTAAACGATATCTTGAGGATGATTTCTGTTGAAAATAATTTATTTATGATCAAAGGAAGCTGAGCAGTAACGATTTCAGTGGAAAAGTCGAAAAAAAACCTGGCGTCCGTGCGCTTTCTTAAGCGTACGCTGGGCAAACCATTAAAAATATCAATAAACTATGAGTGTAAGAATTGTTCAGCATGAAAAGTTCTACAAAAAGTCCATGAGAGCATATCTCTATCTTCAATACATCGCCCACTATAAGTGTTTTAGATTGGACGGAAGGGGGATTTGTGTTCCATGCACCTCGCCATTCATAAAATACGTCTGATAAGATTTCGTTGCACATGCATCTCCATGATAATATTTTAGTCCAGTCAGTAATTTTAACCCATCCTGCCGAGACGTAAACGGATATAGATCGTAGTTCATTGACATCGAAAAGAAAGCGCTTATCACTCATTCATAACTGTTCCCGGACGAAGCCGGGGCTGGTTGCTAGTTTATATATATAATAATTTTGATCGCGAATACACACTACAGTATATATGGTTAACATTATTACGTCTGATTAGTTATAAATCAATGAATACCAAAAAAAATGCACCTGATGGGATTAGAACCACGCACCTGTGGGTTACTAGGCAGAGTCGCTAGCACTTTTTTTTATTAGCTCTCTACAGAATTACAGAATTTTCAGATATGATAAATACCAGATAGTGTCCATATTTATCATACAATTGTCCACTTTCACTAAGCTTCCAACGCTCTTTCTGCAGGTGATATCTGAGATCCAGGAACGAGAAATGTTGATCATTGTCCATCACGAAGTGTACATATTGGCCCATTATCCACACAATGGCAGTCTGTTTAATTTGGGGGAAGGCGGTCACCGACAAACGAATCAACTTCCTGTCATCAAGGTCATCCGTGGGCACATTTAATAGTTGACATACTTTTCCCTTACACCACAGCCACGTGGAGGCAACTCGCGTGCATGATGTGAAGCGGTGTATCGCCGTATCAGTTTGACCACATATAGTACACCATGGGTAAGCTTCAAGACGGATGGTATATCGCCGTAGAGCCGTTGGGATGAGATCGTTGAGGAAGATAAAAACCTGGGAGTGTACAGCAGAAGAAATGGTCATAGCCCCAAAATTTTTCCAAACAGTGGGCCAATGGACGTAGAGGGTGGTGGCCTCGATTCGCGGTTTGGAGTGTACCACTTGCCGCAACATGTTATAAATACTTTTCGTCGTTGGATAGTCCCTGAAGGCATTTGGCGAACAGTTTCCAGAAGGTGCTGTTGATGGTCCCTAAATATCTTCGGCAAAGCTCTATCACAACCACGGGCTGTGTTTCGAATATCTTTGTATAGCGCTTTCGTAAAAGTGTCATGTTGGGAAAGGATGGTGATATCGTTCTTGCAGAGGAGTGCACGGCATTTCATGACATGAGCTGGTAGCCCTAGCCCGCCTTGCCGGGATGGGAGATACAACTGTTCCTGTTGTACTCGGAACAAAAATCCTTGCCATATAAACCAACCTGTATATTTTGACAATTGGCTTTCAAACATTTTGGGAAGTGGGAAAAGTTGTGCGACATACCATATTTTAGAGAGCGCAAACACGTTGAGGACCATGACCCGTTGCACTATATTGAGGTTTCTTTGACCAAATTGGATCAGCACTCCCCTAACTTTGGCAATGACCTTAGTCCAGTTTGCTTGCACTGTGTCCAGAAGCGATTGCTTCCAGGTAATGCCAAGAATTTTCACCTCATTTACTATTCGGAACCAGGGCTGTTGGGTAATCACTGAGTTAGTATTGAGCGGAAGCAAAGCAGTTTTCTGGGGGTTCGATTGTGCTCCAGAGGCGATATGGTAGAGCTGAAGGACGCTACCGATGTGGGAGATGTCTTCATTATTGCGGATCAATATTGATACGCCATCAGCATAGGCGCACATGCCAAAAACATGTGTGGACAGTTTGTAACCCTGTAGCTTCACCTGGGTAGTCCGAATGAACGGTTCAAGGCCAATGACAAAAAGTAGCATGGAATGAGGACATCCTTGCCTAACTGATCGTTGTATTGGAATCAGAGGGGAAAGAAAACCGTTGATGAGCACTCGAGACGTAGCATTACAATTTATCATACGAATGTAGTCAATAAGGATTGCAGGAAATTCAAAGTGTTGCAAGACCATGTACAAGTATTCATGACTGATGCGGTCGAAAGCTTTATCAAGATCTAAGGTGAGAAAACTCATTGGCTCAGTGGGGAGCATTTCGGCTTTTAGGTGTAGGTCCCGTAGTATCGCTAAGTTTGTTAACAGAGTTCTTCCAGGAATACTGCAACATTGTTCATCACCAATGATATCATGTAGAACAGTCTTCAATCGGCATGCAACTACTTTGGTAAGGACTTTATAATCACTGCAGAGCAGAGTAACTGGTCGGAAGTCACCAACTGCCATGGGAGAGGATGTTTTTGGTATGAGGACTATGGTACCCTCGTGATGTGATTGACAAAGAGCACGACGTTGGAGAATGGTACGCAAGACGTGACAAAATTATTTGCCAATGAGAGGCCAGAAGTGTTTATACAGTTCATATGGCAGTCCATCAATGCCAGGTGAGCGATTATTTGGGAGGTGCTTAACCACAGAGTGAATCTCTTCATCCGTAATATCCGCGCTGAGCAGAGTTTTGTTGTCCGGAGATAGTTGGGTACTGCAAGATGAAAGCAATAGGGTCACCTGCTGTGGATCAATTGGAGCCTTAGCGTAGAACCGTTGATAAAATAATGATATTTCACTACGTATAGCGTCAGGGGAGGTGACGACACTTCCAGTACTGATGCGGAGGCGGTGGATATATTTACGTTGCCACTCACGTTGTCCTTTGGCGATATGGTATACACTTGCACTTCCGTCCGGGAGCACTGTACGATCTTTTAAGCCACGTTTATATGAGCGAGCGTTCGTTGCTGTAGAGACAGGAGCTTGGTTTTAACTTCCCGAATCTGGTCATACCATACGCTCCCCAGCATCAGATCTTTGCTGGAGCTGGCGAAGAACTCGATAGTAAAATTCAACTGTATCCCGTCTTTCCCGACCTCGTTGGTAGGATGTGTTCTTGAAGACGCGGCGGATCCCTGGTTTAACTAAAATATCCCACCAGTCTGCACAGTCGCGAAAGTTGCATTTTTGTTGGACCCATCGAGTCCAGTGTTGTCTGAAAATATCTTGGCACTCCTCCTCCAGTAACAGCGAGCAATTCAATTTCCAATAACCTCTTCCTATGTGAAATATGGGATGGGGGTAAGAGATTGTACATACGACTGCATGATGGATAGTGAAACTGGCAGGTATCACTTCATATCGTCTAGGCTGGATAAGTTCCTGGGAAAAGTAGATGCGGTCAATTCGTGATGAGGAGTTGTGACTTATACAGGTGTAATGGGGCAGGGGCACCCTTAAACTATCCACAGCATCAATGAGGTGTAGGGAGGTAAGGAGGGTCCTGAAAGCCGGGTTGACACCTTGGTATGGACTAGTGGAATCCTCTGGGCGTCGAATACAATTGAAATCCCCTGCAAGAATATGTTTTTCCTTAACGTCGTGCAGATGAGGCAGTATACTCTGTTGAAAGAACATTTTCCGTTCCACACGTTTATTGGACCCGGATGGGGCATATACATTTATCAGGGTGGTATTGTTTATGTGTCCAGATATTATGCGTCCTGATGGATGACATAGCACACCTTCGAGTGGGATATCATGTCTTATGAGGAATCCGGTCCCTCTATTTGTAGTACCGGTATTGATGTATTGGTTGTAGAAGGCAGATATGGGCAAACAGGGTATAGCAACTTCTTGAATGAAGGCAATGTCAATGTCTGCATCTCGAAGGAATCTCTCCAACATTTGAAATTTCAGAGGGCATTCTATTACATTGATATTCACAGTGGCCACAGTGAGAAATAGCGCCATTAATAGAAGTATAAAAGCTGTGCTAGTCATACTGGAAGGTGGACTCGAGAAAAAAAAGGCACGGGTGAGAAATATACTGGTGCACTATGTCAAATTAGGTTGAGATAGTTCCTTATGACTGCCATTCATAGGCCGGCTGTCAGCGTTTGAGAGCGTTCGTGGGTCCCTAGATGACGTAGAATGAAGATTTTGTTTCTTTTTCACATCTGCGGGAACGTTTGTAGAACCAGGTTGATTCTTCGGGGCTGGTACGGCAATCGAGGCATTTGTTTTAATATTCTTAGATACGTTCTCAGATCCCCGATCAACCTGCTTAAGTGAGTCGGTAGGTACCAGAGAAGGTGGGGGCAGTGAAGACGAAATTTCTGTGGCAGCCTGTAGTGACGGCAGAGTTGGTTCTAAGGCTGCCAAACAGGTTGCCGATAGCACAGGGGCACTCTGTGGCTCGCTGATCTGGTCAGTGCAAGGTACCAGTTCTGCGTCATGTGTGTCCGAGGCCACTTCTGGTGTTGTCCCAGCTGACTGATCAATAAGCATGTTTTCATGTGACGTTTGCTGTGTTACAACATCCGAGTATTGGACACGTCGTTGTTGTGTAGGAGTTATACCAAGGGGAATCATTTTCTTTGGGCAGTTGATACGTAGATGTGTGTTAGCATTGCAAATTAAACAGGTCTGTTTCTGTCCATTATACGATATATAGCCAGAATGGCCACCAAAAGTCTCAGTGGTGGGGATATCTTGTCTGATTTCCATAGTGACTGCACGTATTCCATTATACACCGGGAACTGATAAGCAGAAGACCATTGTTCTTTCCTGACGTCACTCACAGTGCCATATTTCGACAGGACGGATTTGAAAATTTCAGGGGGAACTTCGAGTGGGACATTAAATATACGCACTGTGGTAAAATTTGATTCCGCTGTGGAGAGCTTAACATTAGTCATTTCGCCTGAGTCATACTGAAATTTAATAGGAGCTGCAAAAGTATTTAGCAATTTCTGATAAGTAGATATGCTCATTACCTTGATGTACATGGTTCTTTCTTTCGCATTTAACTGGATGGCTTCTACTTGGTCGACAGTCAACCGGAGGGTATCGCTAATCCAGCGGTGAATTTCTCCTGGTGTGGGGCGAGAACTCTGCCTGTCCCATTGACAGCGTACGGTGTTTTTCCTCTGGTATCCGGACATGATTTTCAGCGTGGTTTTCTGGGTTTCTGGTTTTGTTGTCCTATCTGGAACACTACTTGAAAAAGTATTGTCCGAATGACACACGGAAGGTCAGTACACCCGTGGAACTATCGGAAGCACCGGTATTAGGAAACGTACACTCTTCCAATGCGGTCAGACAGCGCGCACACACGCACCTCACTCGGCCACGACTAGTGACCAACTGTGAGCACTGAGCCAAACGAGCCCACATATACCAAGCTTTATAAATCGGTTTACATACAACGTTTAGCAAATAATGACATGGACTAAACGATTTCTTCTCTGGAGTATATATTCATCATAATCCATTTGATACAAAGTTTATATTAGATCTATCTGTAGCTTACATTGCATGCAACATACTCAAATTAGTGAAATAGGGGTCAGAACGAGAGATCAGCTGCCATCCTGTGTTGATACATGACACAGCTCAGCCTCTTAAAGACACTTCTTCTCTAAAATATTATGATATAAACTCTCAATTTCGAACGGGCCACGCCCTTCAGAACCGTTTAAACGATTCTTGGTTCGATAATAGGAACTGGTGGGTCCTTTGTTAGGTATTATATAGTTTGCATAATTCACATGGTCGTCATCCTAAAATGGTACGGCCGATCACCTTGTAGTTTGGGAACAAGACGCGTCCCATATGAAGGTATTGTGTTACCAAATTTTGTAGAGATCAGTTGATTACGTTAGTCGTTATGTGATTTTACGTTTTGAACGTTTGAGTGGCCGCCATTCAGTTTTGGTAAAGATGGCGGCGATATAAAACATGACACTGAGGTGCCCTTTGCTAGTGCTACCTTGTGACCGTTTGACCGAAGTCCCACGACCACATGAGCATGAATGTCAACATCCGCCGAGCACAAGACGTCTCGGCTCTATCTGGGCAAAACACCAAATCCAAACAAAACGCTAGCCTGACGGATATCGAAATTCACACTCCGTCAAGGATAGAAGGAAATGCAGTAATTCGTGAATGACACCAGTTTCTTAAAATATATCAGTTTAATTTAACTGTCCACACACCCTATACCGAAATACAATATGCTCCCCAGGGAGAAATCTAAAATTCCAGATCTGAAAGATAAAGACATCCTGGGACCCTCATCCTCATCCTCATCTAACTGTATTAACCATATAAATCCATTAAATAAACAGCCATTCGACTACAAGCAAAAATTTTAACTATGCGCAAAATATTTACATGATGACGCCTGGGAAATGTTTAGTCCATCCCAACATCATTTAATTATAGTTTTCGAAAACTGTACACTTTATCCTCAATGTGCAGACAATTATTAGTCCATTCTGACATCAGGATTTGCTATTTACAAGAGTATCACTGTATTCCATATTTCCGCAACTGTTTTGATGATCTAAATTTGTATAAATTTTCACATATCCAAATTCACTAATATGGAATCTCCATGTTCCCAGAGAAGATGTGAAATTCAAAATTTCAATTCATTAATCAATCATCCATTATTATTCCAAAACTTTGAATATGCTCAAGATATTCTTTCAAGTATTACAATATTTAATTCACTGCTCAGTCAAAATAAGCACTCTCAAAGTTGAGCATTAATCAAAATTATTTACAAATTATCAAGATTTTCTAATCGATATCGAATCATGTAAACTCGTGTTCATTTCCATATATTTTATTTTATTTTATTCCTGGTGAAATAATTATTTTATTATTATCAAAGTGGGGTTTTACAATTTTAATGGATCAGAAATATTTAATCAATCATCGGCATGATTCTTTCAGGTTTCTCAAACATCTAAACAAATGCATCTCATAATCCAATAATTTCAAACGGGACACGGCAAGGTTTTCAGCAAAGCTAAATAGTTTTCGGCGTGAAATACCAACTCTTTCATTAAGTGGCTACACCAATTTCGATAATTGTACTGCAATCTCAGAATGTTTAATTTTGCTGATGTCAGGCATAACTGACTTTATATGTGAGTGACTACACCGTCCTCATCCATCTATTACCTGAGTATGGGGCAATAATTCGACCCTCAAAACTCGGATTTACACATTTTACCAATACATTTATTCACAACATTAATCAATCATTTTTCAATAACGACCACTCAGCTACACAGGCTGGACTTAATGGCTCATTACTAGGGCTTGGATCGATATGCTCGATAAAATCTCCAGGTATGCTCGAAAACCATGTGTTTTATGCTCGATAGATATGCTCGAAAACCCCATTATATGCGGTTAAATATGCAGAATATGCTCGAAAAACTCCGTTAAAAACTATAGAAAGGAAAGTGAAACGAAGAAACGAATAACATACCTTTATATACGAGCTTTATTTTCTAGTTGTATGTATGATATACTGCAATATACTCGCATTCAAGTTTTTCAAGTATAAGAGAAGTTTTCTTATAAAAGTTACAGTTTAAAAGTTCATTTACAAAATGTTGAGAATTAGGCGAATCAATGAAGTAGATCTGCATTGGTCTGTACAACAAGAATTTTTTCTATGTTTTCAGTTTTGAATGATTTTCTTATATCAATCAATAAAAGTTTCAATGGCGAGAACGACCTCACTAAATGTTAAAAACCTGCGGTTCATTTATTCGCACCATATTGGCTTTTCAATAATTATTTCTGTTTTCGAACCTTAAGAATGGTCAGGGCCCGAATTCGGGAGGGGGGAATTCGAAGAAGAACAAACTATTTAAACGAAAACCAAGATAATATGCATTTATATGCTTCTATTCTGAAAACCGCGGTTTTATGCATTTATATGCTCGATAAATTTCAATTCTGTTGGTCCCAGAGAGGTGAAAATACCACCGAAAGGCTTCTTTCAATGTGTACTATTCCGGAAGAAAATATGCAATTAAGCTCGAATCCGAGCCCTACTCATTACAATACCACCATTTGGGACTATGTCATACGCATGTAAACCCCATCTAAACTACCATTATTATCACCAGGCCCATCACACAGGTGCAATTCAAATTATTGTCTTCCCTATTACACTCCAGTCTCATGCAGTATTACCTCATACACATAGTTCCCCTACGTTACACAAATATCGGTTTCATGAACAACCTTCCGTTCCCACATTATTATTTCTCAAGGCAATCATGCTTCCGCCATTTCATTATAATCAAAAGTTCCGACGTTCTTAATTAGAATCCATTATTAAACAATTATTATTATCCATTAATTATCACCTGGATTATCGGAACAGCTTCCCAACATATTATCATTGATAATTAAGTAAATTGTTCGACTATCCGTCGTAAAGCATTTCCTTATATCATATTATACTCATTTACAGAGTTTTATTACAGTATCCGTTTCAGATCCAATCATATAAATTAACATGAAGATTATAAATTCACAGAAAATCGCATTCCTGTCCTCGAATTATTCCTCTGGAATATGTTAATCAAACATAAAATGGATGTCCAACTTCATCCTCAACAAAGCCAACTCAACATGAAAATCTCCAAATTTACGTGTCGGAAAATTGACATCTACATTTAATTTAAACAAAATCTACTAATATTTAAACTCTCCAACATTGAGAAAATTATTAGGTATAGAATGGTTCAAATGCCATCTACATCTTTGTCCAAAATCATGGCTGTGTTTATCCGGCTGAATTCAAAATGAAGACTTTCCATCAGAAGGCTCCAAAAATAACTTGGCTCAGAAAATGCATAAATGCGGCTGTGGCTTCCCAAAATAAATTAAATCCGTAGAATCCTAAGTGGTTGACATTATAGTCGAAATTGCGAATCAAATACACTAGCTACTATCGTAAAGGTGAGGCTTACATTCCGATGATCTTGTAGCGAGGCTCCTTCTTACGTCGAACTTCAGCTGTCACGTGTTCAAAAGCACAGATGCCCGCGATCAGATGTTCTAGCTGTGTCACCAGCCTGGCCTCCATCATCGTAGAAAACGTTTCCAGATATCTCCCGACATCTCACCTCCGTTTCGTTTAACGACACATGACGGCGGTTCGGCTCATATTGTTATTACAATCACCTATCTCGACTATGCACTGTCCGTGTTCTAGAAGATTCACTCCGTGATTCAAAATGCAATTTGAATGCCTCGGCCGTTGGCTCAAATTCTCTCGTACTCGGGGCCGGATTGAGATTGTATGCGCCCCTAGGCCCGTGGGTTCATAGCATCATGAAGGGTATCGTGAAATAAAATCAATTAAATAAATTAAAATAATGAGAGAACCAACTGTTTCTAAATTTGTATATAAACTATAAATAAATAGGCCAACGAGATATTAAAATAAGTTTAAACCATTTAAGACTCCTTACACACTCACACTACATCATACAACCTACAAATATGCATAATGAATTATTCAATTTAAACTGATATTAATATCCAAGACTTCAATTTTCTCCTATTAAATCATAAAACATTGCTGTTCTAAAGCTGAAGGCTGCTGCACAACATTAGTTGGAGAATGATGGCCACGATATAAATTGGAAAAGTGACAAAATTTTGGAAAGTATAATTTAAATCATAAAATTATACGAAATTGGTTTTGAAAAAATCATAAGTAGTAAAAGTCTGTTTAGTCTATTTTTGAGCTGTAAATAGAACATTTTGAAGTGGAACAAGATTAAAAAGGAGCGTATAACAACATAATTTCGGAAAACCACTTGATACAAAAGTAGGACACACAGTTTTTTTTATAAGTGATTCTAGACAATTTTCCTTCAAAGTCAGCTTATAAAACCTTCCTTCTTGCTTTTGCGCCCCTCAGCATGGTGCGCCCCTAGGCCGGGGTCTATGGAGCCTATTGGTAAATCCAGCCCTGCTTCCAGCATGGTGCGTCCTTAGGCCGGGGCCTATGGGGTCTATTGGTAAATCCAGCCCTGCCCGTACTTGCTTTAGACTCTCAATGTCTCGAGCGACACATTTACAATTTTTAGAACAGTAGGCGAAGTACTTCAGTACCACTGCAATCCACTATACTATAAAGTATCCACGATGCCTACGTGAGTATGGAGTATTGCTCCCCGCAGACTTGAACACACAAAGTCTGGGCCCACAATCGTCAGCTAAATCTATTCTTTCTGTGAGAACAGAGTACCTCTGTACCAAATTTCGTTCAATTTGGTTTCACCTTGTTTGAATATTGATAGGGGGGGGGGCAGACATGCAGAGTACATACACACATATACACTCACAGACACACAGACTTGAACACACAATGTCTGGGCCCACCTACGATGCCTATCTTGGTAAATGGATTTTTAAGTCCCAACCACAAACGTCGGCTAAGTTCCCTGCTCGCAGATAGATATCCTCAGATCGTACGCGTCTCAGATCTAGAGTCATTCTGTCAGCTCCATGCACACACCTGTTGCTCGCTGCCTGCCACCTCGCTGTCCACGTGGTGAAAATAGTTCGTGCGCCAGCCGTTCGCGTATCTGCTAATATCTTCTGACTCAGTTAATAGATTTTCTTAATTTCTTCGGCATAATTCCTATAAATATATTCTGCATATTCCCACGATGTTTCGGTGGTTCTACCTCATCATTTTTATAACCATTACTATTTCTTCTTTCTTTCGTCATGGTAATGCTATCTCCCTCTGTTGTCAGTTGGATGAAATATCCCAAACTCCGATCCGCGCGCCTTCAAAACTCGTGGCTCATTAAAACAACGTGTGCAGTTCATCAATATGGGTACAACCTCTGTGCCAAATTTCGTTCAATTTGGTTTCACCTTGTTTGAATATTGATAGCGGGGGGGGGGACAGACATACAGAGTACACACACACATATACACTCACAGACACACAGACAGACACACACTTTTTGGCCCTGTGAGAATCTCATAAGTCTACTTTCATTTTTTGCAAAATATCGAAATCAGGCTAAAAAAATAGGCTTCTGAGATCACCTTTTGTCCGTGTGTGTGTCCCTAATAAAATCTAAACGACCGAAGCGATTTCAATGAAACTCGGTAAGTGCCTTTCAAATTTTAATATGTTTCACCAATTTAACATGGCGGCCGTGCGAAGTATTTCACTGGCATTTTATTTCTCCGCAACAGTTACCGATATCACTGTCAAATTTTGTATGGTGATAAAGGGCACTACTAAAAGTTGACATACATGACTTTCTAAAACCTGTTTAGTACAAAACCATCATAGCGGCCAAAGGAAGAAAAAATATTTTAAAGGCGTTTACTCGCGATCTAATCATTCGAGCACAGTACACATGATTGAAGCTACTGGCAGAGGGGCAACAGCAGGAGGTGAAGAGGATGTCAGCCAACAGACTGAGATGGCGCAGCTTCGTGGATGCCCTATGTTCCAAGTGGGACTACAGGAAATAATTGATTGATAAAATACTGGCAACTAATTTTATCCAATTCCTTTAATAACCTCAAGATCATGGCTGTGCAAAATTTTAAATTATTTTAAAGTATTAGTGTCCTAATCATGCGATCGAAGTTAACGTTTAAATAATGGACCTTAGGGCCCCTTCAGACGAGGCCACTCGGCAGCTCTTCTCTTCGAGAAACCTGCTTTCAAACGAGGCTGCAGCCACGTCACTAATTTAGTGGCGCATTGAGCAATAATCTTCTTCTAATGATACATAACTATATGACCTGCATATAGAACAATCTAACATGGCGTGCATCCGAAATATTCAGACGGTTTTCTATATCTGCGAATCTATTACAGGAATCGAGTTCAAACTTTGTACGTTCACCTATGGGCCTTTCAATATCCTGATGAATACAACTCTAACATGTCGGTGACGTGAAATTTTAATAGTTATATGCATTTTTCTCGCAACTTAATTATCTCAGTGCAGTGAAACTTAGCAAGGGTAATCTTCAAATAAGGATCAATATACAAGCGTCTAATTTAGTACAATTTCTATAAAAAATTCAAAATGGGGGCTGTGTTAGTTTCTTATTTAAAATACGTTTATATTTCTCCTGTCCTAAACAAGCGATAGAAACGCAGGCTGCATAGTGAATCGTGATTATGATATTTATCTGCTGGCACATATACAAACAATCCAACATGGCGTCCATACGACACATTTCAGTGGCTCTCAACATCTCCGAAACTACTTCAGCAATACAACTGACATTTTGTGTCATGTTAAGAGGACTGTTGAGTA
This sequence comes from Meconema thalassinum, assembly GCA_946902985.2. NCBI lineage: Eukaryota > Metazoa > Arthropoda > Insecta > Orthoptera > Tettigoniidae > Meconema > Meconema thalassinum. The sequence continues at coordinate 16,929,676 of OX336389.2, read as the reverse complement.
AGGACAAATGTGTGACTTTCCAAATCCTGAGAAACACAAAATTCTCATGGCAGTGGTGGCCAAGTGATTTTCAAATAGGCTATTCAAAATTGAACAATGTAGAGGCATCTACTGATGATCAATTGTTTAAAAAAAATCAAGGTAGCGTCTGTTGGAATTTAAAAAAACTATTTATTTTATATCTCGTATCTTATTCAGGCGATTGAAAAGATGATTCGTATGATGAGCTATGATAAACATCATTAAATAATGGCTCTAAATTCCGTAGCTTACATTTCGTTACACATGGAAGCCGTGCATTTGCTTTTCCTAAAAAATAATACCATTTGTTCGTTACAGAAAGATGCCACCTCACGGGAGAAGTCTTAATCACCGATATTGGAACTATGCTGTATATTCTAGCAAATAACCTCTCATTGTAATTGTGTTGGTGTAGACACACCTTGTGAACCAAAAGACCTTTAACATGGAAAATCGTTTTAATAGGCAGGAGAGTTTTAAAAGAAATGCCAGTGGGATATATGGAAATAGGCTATGTAGTTCTTCACGGAACTACATGTTTATATGAATATAATAATAATAATAATTATTATTATTATTATTTTTTTTTTGTAGTCGTTTACCCTCCAGGTTGGTGGAACCCACGGACTCAGCGAGGGAACTCACCACTACCGCCTCTTCGGGCAGTGTCCTAGAGCTGGGAACATCGAATCGGAAGGGATACAACTGGTGAGGTGGGATTGGCACCTCGCCCAGGCGGCCTCACCTGCAAAGCGAATAGGGGCCTCATGAGGGAAGGTAAGGGATGGTTAGGATGGATAGGCTAGGAAGAGGGAAGGAGGCGGCCGAGGCCTTGAAGAAGGTACCATCCCGGCATTTGCCCGAAGACGAAGTGGGAAACCACGGAAAACCACTTCGAGGATGGCTGAGGGGGAATCGAACCCCCTCTACTGATTTGGGCCACCCGAGGCTGAGTAGACCCCGTTCCAGTCCTCGTACCACTTTTCAAATTTCGTGGCAGAGCCGGGAATCGAACCCAGGACCTTCGGGGCGGCAGCTAACCATGCTGACCGCTACGCTACGGAGGCGACATAATTATTATTAATAATAATAATTTTGATATTATTTTATTATTATTATTATTATGTGAAGATTTGGGGCCAATCTTCCAGTGTATCCTGCAAAAAAATTCAATTTACACTTTCCAGTCGGTCAACGCGCTTTACCCCAATTAGATTATAGGCTATAACACAATACGGTACACTGCACTGGTGACAGAAGAGACTATTCTAAGCTTCCTAGGTAAAAAAAATGTCACCTATCTTTAAATTGAAAATTTAACATTAAAAAGTGAATGTTTGTTGGTTTTCCAGAAATTGTTCAAGCAGAAGGTCCAATCCAAGTGTGGGGGACTTGGGGCAAGACGAGGTAGTTTGAGGCTTGGCTAGGGAGGGGCGAGGAGCATTGACCTACCTGTTGAGGAGGGGAGGGTATCAGCTGAAGTGAGGATAGCTGAACTTGTCTTGGATTCCTCCTACGTACGCAAATTGTGTTGTTGTTGTTGGAACCTTACATAATAGTTTGGGATAGTTGGGCCGATAGTTTTGTGTAGCCTACATTGTAAGCGTGTTTGATGTTGATGTAGAGGATAAAATAATTTCAATATTCAGCCCTGGTGTGTAGTTGGGTTCCGGCACGTGAAATAAATACAGTGGGACAAAATTCTGACATCCCGTCGTCTGTTCAGAACTAGCATTTAAGACGGACGTAACATACTTGATATTGTTTCGTTTGATAGACTTGGCGATTGTGGTCATAGCCCCCATGAAGTTGGGTGTGTGTAGAATTTGTCTGATAACCTGTGTTTCTGTGGTTTCTGTAGTATTGTGGGTATTTGTAATTCAGGTGAGGATTGGGCAGAAGGCGGCCATGGCCTTAGGTTAGGGCCATCCCGGCATTTGCCTGGGGTAGAAGTGGAAAACCATGGAAAACTACTTTCAAGATTTAATACTAGTACGGTGTCACATCTACATAATAATAATAATAATAATAATTATTATTATTATTATTATTATTATTATTATTATTATTATTATTACTGTATTATTATCAAGCCTCCGTGGCTTAGGCGGCAGCACGCCGGCCTCTCACCGCTGGGACCGTGCTTCAAATCCCGGTCACTCCATGTGAGATCTGTGTTGGACAAAACGGAGGCAGACAGGTTTTTCTCCGGGCACTCCGGTTTTCCCTGTCAAAATTTCATTCCAGCAACACTCTCCACTATCATTTCATTTCATCTGTCATTCATTTAATCATTGCCCCAGAGGAGTGCGTCAGGCCTCGGCAGCCGGCACAGTCCATATCCTCGCCGCTAGATAGGGGCTTCATTCATTCCATTCCTGACCCGGTCGGAGACTGGAAGCAGGCTGTAGATTTTCATTTCAATTATTATTATTATTATTATTATTATTATTATAATTTAATTAAAGTAAGGCTGTGTAGCTTCGGTAGTAGAGTGATATCCTTCTATGAAGACTTTATCTAGGCTCATTCATGTAATAAATGAAGTTTTTTTTTGTTTATTTTTGTCGTGTGGCCTCCTTAGAGGCCGAGTGCCCATAGGCGACCTGCGCGTCGGGATGAGAGATGGAATGGATGAAGATGAATGAAACTGGGCACGGATGTGGAAGGAAGCGGCCGTGGCCTGTCAGAAGGTACCGTCCCAGCATTTGCCTGGTGTTAAAAATGGGGAAAACCACGGAAATACATTTCAAGGACGGCCGACGGTGGGGCTCGAACCCACGCGTCTACCGATTCAGAAGAGTGCTTGGCCCCCATGACCTAACGCTGCGCTTTAGCCAGCGTAGCCACTGCTGTCGGTCATAAATGAAGGTGATCATATACCAGAGACTTAAGCCAGTGGATTTAAAGGCACGTACAAGAAATTCTGTGAACACAAAATTCCTGCAACTCGTCTTTCAAAAAAACAAAAGTAGTTGGTCTAAAAACCTATTATTCTTCTTCTTCCTTCGATTCGGCCAACTAGGGACCACGTCAGTTCAACTGTCTCTTGTTGCGAACTCTAACTACCGCCCAGTGTTCCCGCATTCGTCTCCGGTGTTGTTCTTATTTTCTCTTGGGACCCCGCCTTCCCTGTCTTCAGCTTCAGCTTTTCCTGGAAACCTTTGTGCGTACGTAGTTCTTCCTGAAGTGGAATACGCTCCTGGATATCTTTAGGGGAAATTTCCATTTCACGTAGATCTTTCTCAACTTCCGTGAACCATGCCCCTTTGGTTTTCTTATCTTGAAAGTGCGTTAATATCCGTTTTGATATCCTGCCTGGGCTCATTCGTGTCACGTGGCTATAAAAGGCAATCCTTCTTTTTCGAATCGTCTCACTGAACATCTCCATGTGCTTGTATAATTCGTGGTTGTGACGCCTTCTGTACTCGCTGTTTTCTTTGATGGGACCCAGGATTTTCCACAAAATCTTCCATTCTTTAGCCTCTAGTTTTTCCATTAGACCTTTCTTGTTTATTATTAGAGTCTCTGCCGTATACAGAGCCTCTGGTCGAATAACAGTACAGTAATGTCTAATTTTGGCGTTTAAGGATATCGATCTCTTATTGTAGATGTCTTTAGTCAGGTTGTATGCCATTTCCATTATATTAATGCGTGACACGAAGGCTTCTTTCTCTGATAGGTTAGGCTCTATCCATTCACCGAGGTATTTGAACCTTTCTGCCTTCTGAACTTTTCCTAGTCTGACCTCCAGTTCCCTGGGCGCTGATTTTATGTTTGTGATGAATTGTGTCTTCTCAAAGCAGATTTGAAGCCCAGCCTTTAGTGCTTGATTTTTCAGTTGGTTAAGTTGCTCTTCTGCCGTATCAATGGAATCAGCAAAGACCACTAGATCATTTGCAAAGGCTAGACAGTCGATTGTAAGATTCATATACTTGTACCCTAGCCTTACCCCATTTTCTACCCTTGAATTTTCCATTTCCTTTCGCCATTCTCGGAAGACCTTTTCTAAAACACAGTTGAAGAGAAGAGTTGATAGACCGTCTCCTTGCCTCACTCCTGTCCTGATTTCAAAGGCATCAGACATCTCTCCTTTGCACTTCACTTTGGAGGTGGTGTTGGTCAGGGTTTTCTGGATAATTGATTGTGTCTTGTTATCTAAGCCAAACTCTCACAAGGACTTGCAATAAGGTGGTTTGATCAATTGAGTCGTACGCTTTCCTAAAATCAACAAAGGTTATCACGAATTCCCTGTTCCTGAGTTTTAGATATGAAAGGATGGACTTCCGATTCATAATCTGCTCAGCACATGATCGTCCCTTTTTGTGAAACCCCCTTGGTATTCCCCCAGTAGTGGATCGATTTGTTGTTCCGCCCTATTCTGTAGAGCGTTTGAGAGGATCTTGTAAGTAATTGATAAAAGAGAGTTGCCACGGTAATTGTTCAATCGGTTTTCTCCCCTTTCTTATGTAGTGGATGAATTACGGCAGAGGTCCATCCACTTGGGAGTTTTTCGCTCTCCCAGATCTCTTGAATAATTGCCACAAGCTTGTCGATTGCCTTTTCCCCTGCATGTTTCCACAGTTCAGCAATTATCAAATCTTCACCCGGTGCCTTGTTGTCCTTCAGCTCTTGGATGATCTTCGTGATTTCAGCCTTCGTAGGTGGGGACGAATCGGGGTGGATGTTTGGATTTTATTTTCTTAAACGAAAGGGGTATCTGGAGCCTCACAGTTGAGGAGGTTTTCAAAATAACTTGCTAAAATCTGACAATTATCTTTGTCATTGTGAGCTAATTTCCCATTGGAATCTTTAAACTGTAGACTTGGGGCGTTGTATTTGTTAGACTGAGCTTGAAGGTTTTATAGAAGTTACGTGTGTTATTTTTCTGGAAGTCTAGCTCAATCTGTACCAACTGTTCCTTATGAAACATACGTTTCACGCCACGGATGGTTCTTGATGGAGATTTTCCCGCGTTTAGGAAGTTGACACTGTTCTCTTCATTTTTGTGGCAATTCCATTTCTGCCACGCAACCTGTCATGATCCCACGAAGGATGCTTTCTTGATTTTGTGAGTGCGACAGTCTCCATTACTGTTCTGACCATAGCCTCTTGTAGTTGTTCCCAATTCTCTGGATTTAAAGTTTCCTACTTCTGGATGAATTCTTGGTTGCTCCTTAGCTTGTCTCTGTCAAACTTAACAGTTTTTCTTGGAGTAATCGTCTTATTATTTCTTGGAATTAGTCTAACTTTGATCTGCAAAAGGTAGTGATCCGAGTCTAAGTAGCCACTTCTCAGAACCTTTACGTTATAGATCTCTCGTTGCGCTTTCGTGCAATGGCGACATGATCAAATTGGAATTCACCAAGGTTGGGGTTTGGAGAAATCCAGGTCTTCTGTTTTCTGGGTAGGTGTTTGAACGCCGTTGACGTTAGGACCAGTTTGTATGCTCTGCATAACTCCACAAGCCTCTCTCCATTACGATTAGTTCTCCTGTGAGCTGGGTAGTTTCCAATAATCTTCTGATATTTTCGTTCTTTCCCAAGCTAGGCATTGAAATACCCTAGCAGAATGATGGTATGTTTGTCAGGTACCTTTGAGAGGATATATTCTAGCTCATCCCAGAATGCGTCTGTTCCTTCCGGGTCCTTCTTATTCGCCTGATTGATTGGCGCATGTACGTTCACCATTGTGTAAGCTCTATTTGTACACCGAAAAGAAAGAGTAGCGACTCGGCTGTTAGGGGATGTGAAGTCCACAATCGAACCCAAAATCTTCCTGTTGACAATAAATCCTGTGCCTAAGTGTGGGGTGGTTTTTACTACACGTTTACCGGTCTTGCCTTCGAAGATTCTGTAACCTTGTGACTCGAAGCACTGTTCATCCCTGAATCTTGTTTCCTGAATTGCAGCGATCAATATCTGATATCGGGACAAGACATCAGTAACCTGTTTGAGTTTGCCGGTCTTTAGAAGTGAGTTTGCGTTGTAAGTAGCAAAAATATCCCGGCGTTTGTGTCTGATCTTTCCTGGAGTCTCCTATACCTCCACGCATGTCTGCGCAGGCTCCCCAGAATCCCAATGCTTGCATGATTCACTCAAGGTGAAGGTGGATTGGTTACCACCTGGGGTAGTAGCTTCTGCTGAATTTTTCTCCATGCTTTGAACAGTTGAAAAACTGTAGATTGGGGTCAGTGATATTTCTCACTGACCAAAATACTACCAAGGTTGTGAGCCTTGGAGGGCCTCATGATGTCTTCCGGCTAAGAGCAGGCATTTTCGCCTACTCTAAAAACGTATGGATTTCCCACCAAACCCATTATTATTATTATTATTATTATTATTATTACAGTTGTTGCACTGACTTCGTATTGTACCCAATGGTAGGTGGCCTGACTGGCATCAAACCTGGGTCTGTGAAGAGGAAGAATCAGGTCCATGATTTTCCCAAGAACCGAACCATTGATCTCTGAGAGGGAACAACCCCAGTGAACCCAAGGAACAATGAAATAAAAATGGAATGTGATAATAAAAGCTTAATTCCACATCTGGAACGGGAATTTTAAGCAATAATAAGTTGGAATATTGTATGAACTGCAAGCCAGTATACTAACATTCGAGCAAAGCTACAGAAAACCAAGCCAACTTGACAGGTGACAAAGTGGATTTGAAAGTAGGAGGCGCAGCCAGTCTCCAGTGGACTATTTCTTGGCGTCACTGGGGTGGTAAGACTGTGAATAATTACCAAGAAAACCCCCGTCGGACAAGGCAGAGAAGCAGAGAGGGGATGGTCATCGAGAGAAATTAATTAATTACTGGCAAATGAAGCATTCTAACGGGATGAGACTTACACCCAGATGCTTATATCCAAAGAAAGGTAATTTAGGCATGTCGATACACCTAAATTAAAGCCTGTATTAGATTATAGGTTAATTCACAGGCAAACCGCGGAGGGGCATTGGTCAGTCTCATAGCAGGAGAGGATTCGCCGAAGAGAGCGTCACCAAGCCATGGAGGAAAGCAATTAATATTAATTAATTGAGCGAAGGAATCACCGGCACGCAAGTGGATCTGAAACCTCCGTGGAAAGACGATCAAGAATCATGCGTTACCTTGTCGGAAAACGCGATATATCAGAAAAGAGCCGCTCCCGAGATGAACGAGAACTATATTTTGTCAGAATCCTTTATATGGAAGATGGAGCTGGGGAGAGTCAGTTATTCTTTGACTCAGCTCGTGGGACGGCATGCTGTCCATCGACGGGAAATAAGTGCGCGCAGTACGCAAACTCATTATAATCAGAATCTTTGTGATAGACAATGAAAGATGCATTATGCAGTCCATTTAAAGTATTTCTGCATTAATATTATGCACAGTCTACGGCAGACATATAATCAGGCATTATACGCGAATATTATTCAGTACAGCGTAGGAAAATAGCATTATGATAATGATGGACAATGAACTTGTCTACAGGGATAGTTATGATTTTTAAAGTGTCAGATACTACAGATCAAGGGGACCAGGAAAGTATCACAAGTATTTGTGATAAATACGTAAGCAGCACACTAGAAGCTAGAAGATAGGAACAGTAGGAGACGGGAGATGAACACACCTACTCGAGATAGACTTTCGGAGGAGACAGGCGGATGTCAGAATTTTGCAGCATCGCAGATCTGAAATCACGTAGTAGTGGAAAGCCCAATAAGGCTTCGTGTGTACAAATCGAACGTAAAGTTAGTGATAAAAAGTGATAAAGTTGTGTGATAAAGAAAATGTCTTATATTTTAAAGTGTGAAATGCATGTATTACAAGATGTGATCAACACGTTCAAACCATATTCGATGTTCTTTGTGAAAAGTGTTATGATGGGTTAGAAGACATCAGAATGGTGGGCGGAGTGTTTTACTGTTGGGTAAATCCAGCCAGAATGAAAAAAGTGAGTACCATCCAAATAATGTTACTATGATTCTAGGGCTCACCATACAACATATCATTCCATCAAATACTGCGAATTTGCAGTAAATTGTATACGAGTTCACATTCCTCGTATCTTAGTGAATATATTGCTTTGAGAATGATAAACTTACGACAATTAATGCGTAAGATGTTGGTAAAAGTAACTGTAATGTTAATTGATAATAATAGTAATAATCAGAGGTCAATGTCAATAATAAATGTAAAATCGGCATATTGATGCCTTAGAAACGTGCAAAGTGCGTCATGTCCGTTAAAAGAATACAGTGTTATTGTGAAGAATAGAAGAGAGAGAGATATATCAGGGAGATAAAGAGATTTTTCAGTGTAATTGAGATATTAAATGATGTTAAATGCTACATTGTTGTGTTTGAGAGCCATTAAGGCAGATCATATAATTGCCAGTAAAATGGTACCTTCTTTTTTAGAGCTAATGTAAAGCCTTGGTATAATAATTAAATTAAGGGAGGATATGAGTGCATTATGAATTGCGTCATCTAACAGGAATGTTATTTTAGCCGCAATAAGCGTGCATGTCTAACGAAGAATCCAGAGATTTGCGTAAATAATTGCAGGGATTATCCAGGTAGTTCGCGCGTTGGTGAATTTAGTAGGCCAATCTTCGAATCAACGATGTGGTTGTATAGCCTGAGAGCATACATATTATAGCAACAGAGTTGGGCCAGATGGCATCTGTAACCAACTGTTAGCATATTCTTCGCTACCAGGGATAACTGTGACCCCCTGTGTGAGCCATTATAATAAATGATCTACCCGTGGAGGTAAGACAATTTCTTTGAGTAGGAAACATGGTGATTTCCTTAATATGTTCGTACCCGTACAGCGAGATAACAGTTTGAAACTCGACTGGTACGCGTTCAGTGCCACTGATTGCATCCTTAAGACGGCGACGCTACAGGAAACCCATCCCTTGCTAAGAATATTAATTGAGAGCCGAATTGAGCCAATTTAATACCCTAAGTGTAGGTGTTAAATACTTAGATTGACTCCGTTCATAATGACACATCCAAATCATTACCCCCTGCAAGAGCTGCACAGAGAGAGAAAGCTTATGGCAAGTTTTGTTTACAAGTTGAATATCCGTCAGGGAGACCAGAGCTAGGGTGAAGGCCAAAGTAGCCATGTTGGAGGGGGCGGACCTTAGCGAACCTATTGTGTATACAGTGAGGGGAGCTAATTGACCGTGGCCCTTTTCCTTTTTAAGTTTGTACTGGAACACTGACAAATTTAGTCATCTCTGGAAATAATTGAAAAGTGCTTGATATTATTGTATTAAAGGAATTATATGCATCATATCCATGGGGATAGGATGTTGGATCATAGAAATCGGATAATATTTGGCCAAGTTGATGTCTGATGACATCTTAACTGCACCAAATAATAAGATGCAATTGTAAAGAGTAATTACCCAGTTTATGATAATTTACTCAGACGGGTAGCATTATTGCACGATATGACACACTTGTAACGAATGTAACGACATGACAAGACCCAAAGATTGTTTCATGGTGAAGCTAAATCAGTAATTATGTATATTTTGGAGGGGAAGGTCACTCATAACAGCGTTTAAAATCTATGGGAAAGGAAACGATGGTGCACAAAGACAACATAATGTTAAACAAAAACAAATGTAATGAGATCAATATTGTTGAAGGTAAAAGGTTCCGATTCAGAACGGACAAATATTTGGATCTGTAATGATTACATATAATGATTATTCAGTTATAATTTGTGTTTTTATTGTTGTGTTGTGATATGTTAAATTAAGATTAATTAAGTGATGCGAAAGACATATTGAACATTCGTCAATGTCAAAAAGTATAAGTATTAGGAAGTATAGGATATATTTGGGTGCGGAAGAGCGCCAACCATAAGAAAAGGGACTCACAAGAAATGTTGCAGCATGCCTGGAGAGACCAGTGCATTTGAGTATTGAGTATTATTGAAACAGAGCTGCGGAGTGCAGATGAAACATGCTAGGGTTTGTCTTATTGTTTTTGAATTGTCATCCGCGCATTCCAGATATTTGATCTGTGTTGTGGGAGTGTAAATGTAACTGTAGTTTTGTGGTTTTTTTTTGTGTTTGCCATGATTTAATATCATTAAATTCTATATTTAGGAGTTTGTTGTTTCTTTCAAGTAGAGTAGTTACCTGACAGACTCAAATCCTGAACATGTGATCGTATAGTGGGATGAACGCCCCATACCTCGAAAGTCCGTGAGCCAGCTGGGATACGAACACATGTTCCATATAATGACGCAAGGTACAGTATAAAGTTTGACCAACGGTTACTTTCATTAATTTACCAAATCTTTAGGATTTCAATTTTCTAATGAAAATTAGAAATTACGTCATAGGCCATAAGGCTAGTGGAATCCTAAACAGATCCACCGTCACTAGTCATTAAGGTTCGGATGTTTAGGACCTAAAGATACTAGAAATATGCAGGCAAATATGCCCTAAAAATACTGAAATATGATCCAAAAGAGGCACAATTTGAACTTATATATTTGCATGCTTTCTAATAACAAGTGTTAATAATGAAGTGAAATGTTATTTTTATTATTAATTCTACATTCAGCCTGAAAAATTGTTAAAATCTTCGCTGATTTCAAGAATTGGCCTACGATAAAAATGTTTTCCTCGGAAAGCAGCGTATTCTTCAGCTGTTTTTCGTTAAAAACTGCGACAAAAATCACATTTCCTGTAAATAGAATAGAAAATGACCTATGATAAAAAAAACTACCAAGTTTAGTTACAGTGAAAAGTACTGGTTTTGTAGCGGTTCTAAATCCACCTCCACCTTCCCACCTCACAAGATGGCGGCGGCTGATATCTCTCGAACGCATAGTCGGATTTTGACGAATGAGGTGTCATTGAACTTGGACTGACACCCCCTTTCCAATGAACAACATATTTCCACCCCAAAATAAAACCTACCCCTACTAGGGGTGAAATTGTAATTTTGTAGAGAATCTCTCTTTCCAATTGCAACATGTGAGAGTTTGAATGCCAATATGGAATGAAACGTTGTTCTACACAAGAGACATGTATACGGTGGATAGCCACTATGAATTAACATGTTTATTTTTGTTTTTACGCATGCCCACTCATGGCTTTTGTAAGAGGGTGGGGGAGCGGTTCCCTGTGGACAAGTCCTTGTTGACAGGTCATTGTTGACAAGTCATTGTTGACAAGTCATTGTTGACGGGTCCTTGTTGACGGGTCCCTGTGGACGAGTCCTTGTGGATGAGTCCCTTTGGACCGGCCCCTTTGGACTGGCCCTTGAATTTATCCAAATTATATCAAAGGGCTTAACTAAGGGACTAATAAGGCTAGGAACTTGTATGAGGTATTGTAGGACTTGGGATGAAGCCCCCTTTTAGAATGTATTTTTGAAATTTTGACAAAGGGCCTAACCACACTTTTGTTAATATCTCGCGAACCTATCATGCTAGTGACTTGTATAAGGGGTCCTAGCAATTGGGGCGATGTTCCCCTTTGGGGGGTGAAACTATCCCCCCACTCCCAAATTGAAAAATCGATATCTTGGAAACTAAGAACCCTAAAATTATATGTGATAGCTTTAAAAATAGGTCATAAGATACGATTTTACCACGATAGGTCATTTCACCCCTAACATAGTAAATAGTAATGTTACAGGAAAAAAAAGCGGTTAAACACTTAAAAATGATAAATGAACCTAAGATCATTTGTTTTTGATGAAAAAATAGTAAGAGGGTTTAAACTACCCCCCAAAATTTAAAAATCATTATCTTGGAAATTAAGAGCCTTAAAATTAAGTGTGATAGCTTTAAAAATAGGTCATGACATATGCTTATACCACGATAGGTCATTTCTCCCCTAAAACAGTGAATAGTGATTTTACAGGGAAAAAGGTGTTAAGCGCCTAAAAATGATAAATGAACCTAAGATCTTTTGTATTTGATGAAAAATAGTAAGGGGGTGAAAACTACCCCAAAATTGAAAAAACGATATCTTGGAAACTAAGAAACCTAAAATTAGGTGTGATAGCTCAAAAAATTGGACATTTAATATTCTTTTACCTCGATTGGTCATTTTACCCCTAAAACAATGCATGTAGATTTTACAGAAAAAAGGGGACCAATAATCAGATTTGGACACATGAGGTGTTATAAGACTCAGGGCGACAATCTCTTCTTGAATTTATTATTTATTTTTTGAAATTTTGACAAAGGGCCCAACCACACATTTTGAAAATTTAGATTTTTAAAATGTTTGAATTATTATTTTTTATTTATTTTTTAGTAGAGAGAGACAGTACCGGTTGTGTTTAAACGAGCATGTCGCCGATCACTGTGACCATGTTCAATGGATGAATTGATATTTTGTGAAGCATTGATTGAAGAGGGTCATGCGACGACTTGTTTTAAGAATATTTTTATGATTTTTCCTATGATGCATGCATTTATTTAAATATCCCAAATCGGCAAGGTTACTGATTTGAGTTTTATAAACTAATAATGGGATTTGGACTCATAAGGTGTCCTATAACTTGACATGACGCTTTCTTTATATGGCTTATGAATTTTCCCAAAAGAGATTGTAAACACAAGGTCATGGACTTTTGTTTCTCTCAATATATTGCAAACCCATAATGTTAGATGTTTATGGTGAGTGATGAAACATAGCTATGTAGAGAAAGAATTATTGTAGGCTTCACTCATGGCGACTGACAGGTCTTTGACCATTGAAACTTGTTTTTAAATCTAACCCCAGTACATAGGGAGTATAGGTTTCGGGCATGACATGACAAACGGTGTGTACAAAATCCAATTTATCTATTCAAGAATTAAGAGAAGACTATCTTTAATTGATTAGTTAAAGAGGGTAGCTAAGAAATCAAGATGGTGATTACACTAAACCAAACCGAACCAATACAATCCTTTTTGAATGTAAAATGTTACTTGCTAACCATTTTGTGCTGCAGTGGCAAGCACTTTTGGCTCTCGCACTAGAGGCCTTAACTCGATTTAACTTTAAGGCTTAGAACGAACCAAACTAAGAAAGATGGTTATAGTGGTGCAGTGGTTAAGCTGTTATCCTTTGATTAAGGTAGACCAGCGTTTGATTTTAGATTAATACGCATGTCAAAACATATAAAAAATCAGGGATAATGTTTTAAGACTGATTACACTTGTTTATTTTTTTCAAATTATTACTTGGATTACAAATACAAAGGAGGACTGGGTTCAATATACAGTTAATGCAAGTAAGATTTTGTATTTGTTTTTTATTTTTGGACTTAAGATTTTAGAATTTTCATTTTACATTTTAGATTGTACAAAAAGACCAAACCATAATGTCATGACTTTAAATTTTCGGTAACTAATTATTAAAGGAAAACATATAAGGATTTGTATTACTTGGTATTATGTTTTCTATAATATATTTTATTTTGGATTTAGATTTTAGAAATTTGATATTGGATTTTAGATTTTAGGTAAAGACCAAACTAATATTGACTATTCATTAGACACTTGTATGTAGATAGGAAGATGATTAGACTATATGTTAAGATGAATTTTTAGGTGTTGACTGGCCATGCAATAAGAATTGACTAACCAGACATGAGTTAACTACCAACGAAACACTTTGGCGACTATGCTTGTTAGTGATCAGTGAGTAGGGTTTTAGAAAAATTGTTTGCTATTTTGGGTTATATACAACAAATGCATAGACCTACTGAGCGACTATGTTTCCAAACAAGACATTATACCAGAGATGATTAGGATTCTTATGTAGCTCAGGCAAGGAAAGCATTTCTACAGAATTTGTTGACATTTAATATAGATTTAGGTATTTGGATGTCATTTTTAAAGACCTTCGTCTGGAGTGTGACGCTCTATGAAAGGGAAACTTGGACTATTGGTGTAGCAGAAAAGTGGAGAGTTGAAGTGTTTGAAATGTGGTGTTACAGGAGAATAATGAAGATTAGATGGGTAAATAGGGTTACAAACAAAGAGGTGTTAAGACAAGTGGGAGAGGAGAGATGCTTTTGGCGACAGCTAATGAAGTAAATCGATAGGTTGGTAGGACACATACACCCAGGAATAGCAAGCATAGTTATGGACGAACGGGTTGAGGACAAGAACTGTAGGGGTAGACCAAGGATAGAATATGTTAAACAGATAGCCTTGGATGTAGAGTGTGGTAGCTATATGGAGATGAAACGATCAGCTCAGGATAGGGAGTCATGGAGTGCTGCATTAAACCAGTCGAAAGGCTGAAGACTCAAACAACATGTAGAGCTTACCAAAACAATGTTGTGTAATGGTAAATACTAGTCAACAAACATTAATGCATTACTAACACCCATGACACGATACCTGAGAGCTTTTCTAAAATTATTTTAAGATGCCTTTAACCCTATATTAAACACCTAGTTCTCAAGACTCATAACTACAATGTAATGAAAAAAAACAACAACAACAACAAAAAACACATTTAAAACCAGCAAGTGGTTGAGTCAATGTACACGGGAAAATTTTGTAAACACTCAAATTCACAAAACAAATTACATTATTAACTGTCAGGTTGACCGAGTGGTTAAGGCGTTTGACTTATTGCTTTAACATAGCTTAGCGATACTGTATTATTATGATACTCGATACACAAACCATAGATAGAGTGTATTGTTTTAGTCCACTCTCTCTGTCTAAACATAGCTGGAGACTGTCAATGTTTAACAATTGCATTAATAGTGGGAGGATGTAGTGATAGTAATTAAGAAAAAACAGACAATAACCATAAAATATTTTTATTAAATTCATTTTATAATAGATACACACTGAATACAACTCTCTCTATTTACCATTGTTTGATATAGATCTTTTAAACACAACGCTTGTTGTAGATCCTTTTATAACTTTCTCCAGGTACTCTTGTTCTTAAAAACTGGGGAAGTCGCAGTGGTTTTATAGACATAAAACCCTCATCCTTTTCTTTTTCATCATCATCATCATCATCATCATCATCTTCATTATGAATATTATCATCAAAATTATGATAGTCATTGTCACCATCATTATCATCATCATCATCATCATCATCATCATCATCCTCAACATCACTAGAACAATCCAATTCCTCTTGTTCCTTTTCCAAAGGGAACTCTTTTAAAGTCTGCGTTGCTTTTGATAGTGTTAATGGTTTCTTAGACTTTGACAACTGTCCTAACATGACTTTTCGAGGACATGATAAGTGATTTTGAACAAACACTGCACTATCTTGAGCTGCAATATTTTTTTCTTTGACTTGCTTTTTTTACCTTGGTTAGAGTATTTTGTCCATTTAAATGTGTATTAATTTGAGATTCACAATGATGCTCGGTCGAAGTATGTACGTTGGAGTCTTTTGTTTTAATCATTCCTCGACACTTTTTAGATCGTTGTTTTGAACATCGCCAAATAACAGTTCCATTTTTATTGGTTGTTTTTACAATATATGCATATCCTTTATAGTAGGCACATGGCTTACCATGGCTGGTTGTTGAGACTTCCATATTGACTAACACAAATTAATTTAATTTTGGTAAAGTCACTTTAGTAATAATAACAGTAAAATAAATGAAGTGGATTGATATTTTTTAAAGGTGGAATTTTCAAAATACTGTCAAGAATAATAATCACATGAACAAATTTTAGACTACGAGTGATTTACACACACATTGCTCAATGTCAAGATTTATACTGAACACAATTTATAGTGATTATGATTTTTATTGACTGTAATCGATAGTAGCCATGGTTAGTAGAGGCAATGTATACTGGGTGCGTTTTATAGCACGCTCAATTTATAGTAGGTACGATTAGTAGACGCGTTTGATACTGGCCGCGATTTATACTTATTATGATTTATACTGAGCGCGATTTTTACTAGAAGTGATTTTTACCTGCTTTAATTGATAGCAGTTCATATTCAACGCAATTGATAGTAGGCGTAATTGATAGTAGGCGCGATTGGTAGTAGGCGCAATTTGTAGTAGACGCTATTACTAGTAGGCGCGATTGGTAGTAGGCGCAATTGATAGTAGGCGCATTTCACAGTAGGCGCGATTGGTAGTGGGCGTAATTGCTAGTAGGCGCTATTGACAGTAGGTGCAATTGACAGTAGGCGCAATTAGTAGTAGGCGTGATTGGTAGTAGGTGCAATTGGTAGTAGGTGCAATTAATAGGCGCGATTGATAGTAGGCGCAATTGATAGCAGGCGCTATTAGTAGACGCGATTGATAGTAGGTGCGATTGGTAGTGGACGTAATTGATAGTAGGCGCTATTGATAGTAGACGCGATTGATAGTAGGCGCGATTGGTAGCAGGTGCTATTAGTAGATGCGATTGATAGTAGGCGCGATTGGTAGTGGACGTAATTTATAGTAGGCGCTATTGATAGAAGGCGTGATTGATAGTAGGCGCGATTGGTAGAAGGCGCGATTGATAGCAGGCGCCATTAGTAGACGCGATTGATAGTAGGCGCGATTGGTAGTGGACGTAATTGATAGTAGGCGCTATTGATAGTAGGCGCGATTTATAGTAGGCGTAATTGACAGTAGACGCGATTGATATTAGGCGTGATTGGTAGACCTTGAGGTGATAACCCCTTTTGATTGATCCCTGTTGATTTGTCCCTTTGGACTGGTCCCTGTTGACTAGCCCCTGTTGACCAGTCCCTTTGGATGGGTCCTTTATGAAGGGAGTCATTTTTGACGGGTCCCTGGGGACGGGCCCATTCATCTATCCAAATTATGTCAAAGTCACTTAACCTAACCTTGTCACATGACCTGTTCTACAAGTTTAGACTTGCTTTGAGCCTGGCTATGACGTCACAGATGTATGGCATTGGGAGGCTGGACATTACTTTTTTTTACACAAAAACATTCTCCTTAAAGTGAGAGGAAAAGTGGGTGCAAGAGTGGGTGCAAGAGTGGATGCAAGAATGGGTTCAAAAGTGGGTGCAAAAGTGGGTGCAAAAGTCAGTGTAAAAGTGGGTGCTAAAGTGGGTGCAAAAGTGAGTGCAAAAGTGGGTGCAAAAGTGAGTGCAAAGGTGGGTGCAAAATGGGTGCAAAAATCAGTGTAAAAGTCAGTGTAAAAGGGAGTGCAAAAGTAGGTGCAAAAGTGGGTGCAAAAGTGGGTGCAAAAGTGAATGTAAAAGCGGGGTGCAAAAGTGGGTGCAGTTTATAGTAGGCACGATTTTACTAGAATGTGATTTGAGTAAATGTATTTTCTAAACCCAAGTAGTGAGTAGTCAGTTGGTTTTGATCTATGCAAGCGTAAACATTTCTCATACACTGATGATGGATACTCAAGGCTTTAAGGTCAACGAAAACAAGTACAGTATATATTTAAAGAGGTGGCTATTATTGATTGCACAACACTGAATCTATTTTTGAAATTTTGACAAAGGGCCTAAGTGCACTTTTGTTAATATCTCGCGAACCAATAAGACTAGGGCATTGTATGAGGTATTGTTGGACTTTTCGCTGAAGACTGCTGGTAAACACCTATGTTCCCACGGCATTTTTAAAGATGGCAGCTGACCCACGAGGGGTGATTAAAAAGTATTCCAAGCGGCGCTTGTCGATAGGCAAACCAATAATCAATGAGGGGTATGACAGACCTTGAGGCGATAACCCCTTTTGATTGATCCCTGTTGATTTGCCCCTTTGGACTGGTCCCTGTTGACTAGCCCCTTTTGGACGGGTCCTTTTTGAAGGGAGTCATTTTTGACGGGCCCCTGCTGACGGGTAACTTTGGACTGATCCCTGTGGACGGGTCCCTGTTGACAGGTCCTTTTGGCTAATCCCTTTGGACCGGTCCCTTTGGACTGATCCCTATGGGTTGGATATGCATTTATCCAAATGATGTCAGAGGGACAGGTCCAAAGGGATTAGTCAAAAGGACCTGTCAACAGGGACCCGTCCACAGGGATCAGTCCACAGTGACCCGTCAGCAGGGGCCCGTCAAAAATGACTACCTTCAAAAAGGACCCGTCCAAAAGGGGCTAGTCAACAGGGACCAGTCCAAAGGGGCAAATCAACAGGGATCAATCAAAAGGGGTTATCGCCTCAAGGTCTGTCATACCCCTCATTGATTATTGGTTTGCCTATCGACAAGCGCCGCTTGGAATACTTTTTAATCACCCCTCGTGGGTCAGCCGCCATCTTTAAAAATGCCGTGGGAACATAGGTGTTTACCAGCAGTCTTCAGCGAAAAGTCCAACAATACCTCATACAATGCCCTAGTCTTATTGGTTCGCGAGATATTAACAAAAGTGCACTTAGGCCCTTTGTCAAAATTTCAAAAATAGATTCAGTGTTGTGCAATCAATAATAGCCACCTCTTTAAATATATACTGTACTTGTTTTCGTTGACCTTAAAGCCTTGAGTATCCATCATCAGTGTATGAGAAATGTTTACGCTTGCATATCAAAACCAACTGACTACTCACTACTTGGGTTTAGAAATTACATTTACTCAAATCACATTCTAGTAAAATCGTGCCTACTATAAACTGCACCCACGTTTGCACCCCGCTTTTGCACCCACTTTTGCACCCACTTTTGCACCTATTTTTGCACTTCCTTGTACACTGACTTTTACACTGACTTTTGCACCCATTTTGCACCCACCTTTGCACTCAGTTTTGCACCCACTTTTGCACTCACTTTTGCACCCACTTTTGCACCCACTTTTACACTGACTTTTGCACCCACTTTTGCACCCACTTTTGCACCCATTCTTGCATCCACTCTTGCAGCCACTCTTGCACCCACTTTTCCTCTCACTTTAAGGAGAATGTTTTTGTGTAATAAAAAGTAATGTCCAGCCTCCCACCGCCATTCATCTGTGACGTCATAGCCAGTCTCAAAGCAAGTCTAAACTTGTAGAACAGTTATGTGACAAGGTTAGGTTAAGTGACTTTGAAATAATTTGGATAAATGCATGGGCCCGTCCACAGGGACCCGTCAAAAATGACTCCCTTCATAAAGGACCCGTCCAAAGGGGCTGGTCAACAGGGGCTAGTCAACAGGGACCAGTCCAAAGGGACAAATCAACAGGGATCAATCAAAAGGGGTTATCACCTCATGGTCTACCAATCACGCCTAATATCAATCGCATCTACTATCAATTACGCCTACTATCAATCGCGCCTACTATCAATAGCGCCTACTATCAATTACGTCCACTACCGATCGCGCCTACTATCAATCGCGTCTACTAATAGCGCCTGCTATCAATCGCGCCTACTACCAATCGCGCCTACTATCAATCGCGCCTACTATCAATAGCGCCTACTATCAATTACGTCCACTAATAGCGCCTGCTATCAATCGCGCCTACTATCAATAGCGTCTACTAATAGCGCCTGCTATCAATCGCGCCTACTATCAATCGCGCCTACTATCAATCGCACCTACTATCAATAGCGCCTACTATCAATTACGTCCACTACCAATCGCACCTACTATCAATCGCGTCTACTAATAGTGCCTGCTATCAATCGCGCCTACTACCAATCGCGCCTACTATCAATCGCGCCTACTATCAATCGCACCTGCTATCAATCGCGCCTGCTACCAATCGCGCCTACTATCAATCGCGTCTTCTAATAGCGTCTGCTATCAATAGCGCCTGCTATCAATCGCGCCTACTATCAATCGCACCTACTATCAATAGCGCCTGCTATCAATTACGTCCACTGCCAATCGCGCCTACTATCAATCGCGTCTACTAATAGCGCCTGCTATCAATCGCGCCTACTACCAATAGCGCCTACTATCAATCGCGCCTACTATCAATAGCGCCTACTATCAATTACGTCCACTAATAGCGCCTGCTATCAATCGCGCCTACTATCAATAGCGTCTACTAATAGCGCCTGCTATCAATCGCGCCTACTATCAATCGCGCCTACTATCAATCGCACCTACTATCAATAGCGCCTACTATCAATTACGTCCACTACCAATCGCACCTACTATCAATCGCGTCTACTAATAGTGCCTGCTATCAATCGCGCCTACTCTACCAATCGCGCCTACTATCAATCGCGCCTACTATCAATCGCACCTGCTATCAATCGCGCCTGCTACCAATCGCGCCTACTATCAATCGCGTCTTCTAATAGCGTCTGCTATCAATAGCGCCTGCTATCAATCGCGCCTACTATCAATCGCACCTACTATCAATAGCGCCTGCTATCAATTACGTCCACTGCCAATCGCGCCTACTATCAATCGCGTCTACTAATAGCGCCTGCTATCAATCGCGCCTAATACCAATTACGTCCACTACCAATCGCGCCTACTATCAATCGCGTCTACTAATAGCGCCTGCTATCAATTGCGCGTACTATCAATCGCGCCTAGTATCAATTGCGCCTATTAATTGCACCTACTATCAAATGCACCTACTGTCAATAGCGCCTACTATCAATCGCACCTACTATCAATAGCGCCTACTATCAATTACGTCCACTACCAATCGCCCCTACTATCAATCGCGTCTACTAATAGCGCCTGCTATCAATTGCGCGTACTATAAATCGCGCCTACTATCAATTGCGCCTATTAATTGCACATACTATCAATTGCACCTACTATCAATAGCGCCTACTACCAATCACGCCTACTACTAATTGCGCCTACTGTCAATTGCACCTACTGTCAATAGCGCCTACTAGCAATTACGCCCACTACCAATCGCGCCTACTGTGAATTGCGCCTACTATCAATTGCGCCTACTACCAATTGCGCCTACTAGTAATTGCGTCTACTACAAATTGCGCCTACTACCAATCGCGCCTACTATCAATTACGCCTACTATCAATTGCGTTGAATATGAACTGCTATCAATTACAGCAGGTAAAAATCACTTCTAGTAAAAATCGCGCTCAGTATAAATCATAATCAGTATAAAACGCGCCCAGTATCAAACGCGTCTACTAATCGTACCTACTATAAATTGAGCGTGCTATAAAACGCACCCAGTATACATTGCCTCTACTAACCATGGCTACTATCAATTACAGTCAATAAAAATCATAATCACTATAAATTGTGTTCAGTATAAATCTTGACATTGAGCAATGTGTGTGTAAATCACTTGTAGTCTAAAATTTGTTCATGTGATTATTATTCTTGACAGTACTTTGAAAATTCCACCTTTAAAAAATATCAATCCACTTCATTTATTTTACTGTTATTATTACTAAAGTGACTTTACTAAAATTAAATTAATTTGTATTAGTTAATATGGAAGTCTCAACAACCAGCCATGGTAAGCCACGTGCCTACTATAAAGGATATACATATATTGTAAAAACAACCAATAAAAATGGAACTGTTATTTGGCGATGTTCAAAACAACGATCTAAAAAGTGTCGAGGAATGATTAAAACAAAAGACTCCAACGTACTTACTGCAAACGAGCATCATTGTTAATCTCAAATTAATACACATTTAAATGGACAAAATACTCTAACCAAGGTAAAAAAAGCAAGTCCAAGAAAAAAAAATTGCTACTCAAGATAGTGCAGTGTTTGTTCAAAATCACTTATCATGTCCTCAAAAAGTCATGTTAGGACAGTTGTCAACGTCTAAGAAACCATTAACACTATCAAAAGCAACGCAGACTTTAAAAGAGGTCCCTGTGGAAATGGAACAAGAGGAATTGGATTGTTCTAGTGATGTTGAGGATGATGATGATGATGATGATGATGATGATAATGATGGTGACAATGACTATCATAATTTTGATGATAATATTCATAATGAAGATGATGATGATGATGATGATGATGAAAAAGAAAAGGATGAGGGTTTTATGTCTATAAAACCACTGCGACTCCCCAGTTTTTAAGAACAAGTGTACCTGGAGAAAGTTATAAAAGGATCTACAACAAGCGTTGTGTTTAAAAAATCTACATCAAACAATGGTAAATAGAGAGAGTTGTATTCAGTGTGTATCTATTATAAAATGAATTTAATAAAAATATTTTATGGTTATTGTCTGCTTTTTCTTAATTACTATCACTACATCCTCCCTCTATTAATGCAATTGTTAACCATTGACAGTCTCCAGCTATGTTTAGAAAGAGAGAGTGGACTTAAACAATACACTCTCTCTATGGTTTGTGTATCGAGTATCATAATAATACAGTATCGATAAGCTATGTTCAAGCAATAGGTATGTCAGGTAAGGGGTTCAAATCCTTGCTTTCTTGTATTGAAAATGTGAACATAAGTCAAACGCCTTAACCACTCGGTCAACCTGACAGTTAATAATGTAATTTGTTTTGTAAATTTGAGTGTTTACAAAATTTTCCCGTGTACATTGACTCAACCACTTGCTGGTTTTAAATGTGTTTTTTTTTGTTGTTGTTTTTTTTTTTTTTCATTACATTGTAGTTATGAGTCTTGAGAACTAGGTGTTTAATATAGGGTTAAAGGCATCTTAAAATAATTTTAGAAAAGCTCTCAGGTATCGTGTCATGGGTGTTAGTAATGCATTAATGTTTGTTGACTAGAATTTACCATTACACAACATTATTTTGGTAAGCTCTACATGTTGTTAAAATCTTCAGCCTTTCGACTGGTTTAATGCAGCACTCCATGACTCCCTGTCCTGAGCTGATCGTTTCATCTCTATATAGCTACCACACTCTACATCCAAGGCTATCTGTTTAACATATTCTATCCTTGGTCTACCCCTACAGTTCTTGTCCTCAACCCGTTCTTCCATAACTAAGCTTGCTATTCCTGGGTGTATGTGTCCTACCAACCTATCGATTTACTTCATTAGCTGTCGCCAAAAACATCTCTCCTCTCCCACTTGTCTTAATACCTCTTTGTTTGTAACCCTATTTACCCATCTAATCTTCATTATTCTCCTGTAACACCACATTTCAAACACTTCAACTCTCCACTTTTCTGCTACACCAATAGTCCAAGATTCCCTTTCATAGAGCGTCACACTCCAGACGAAGGTCTTTAAAAATGACATCCTAATACCTAAATCTATATTCAATGTCAACAAATTCTGTAGAAATGCTTTCCTTGCCTGAGCTACATAAGAATCCTAATCATCTCTGGTATAATGTCTTCTTTAGCAAACATAGTCGCTCAGTAGGTCTATGCATTTGTTGTATATAACCCAAAATAGCAAACAGTTTTTCTAAAACCCTACTCACTGGTCACTAACAAGCATAGTCACCAAAGTGTTTCGTTGGTAGTTAACTCATGTCTGGTTAGTCAATTCTTATTGCAAGACCAGTCAACACCTAAAAATTCATCTTAACATATAGTCTAATCAACTTTCTATCTACATACCAGTGTCTAATGAATAGTCAATATTAGTTTGGTCTTTACCTAAAATCTAAAATCCAATATCAAATTTCTAAAATCTAAAACCAAAATAAAATATATTATAGAAAACATAATTCCAAGTAATACAAATCCTTATATGTTTTTCTTTAATAATTAGTTACCGAAAATTTAAAGTCATGACATTATGGTTTGGTCTTTTTGTACAATCTAAAATGTAAAATGGAAATTCTAAAATCTAAAGTCCAAAAATAAAAAACAAATACAAAATCTTACTTGCATTAACTGTATATTGAACCCAGTCCTCCTTTGTATTTGTAATCCAAGTAATAATTTGAAAAAAATATGCAAGTGTAATCAGTCTTAAAACATTATCCCTGCTTCTTTATATGTTTTTGACATGCGTATTAATCTAAAATCAAACGCTGATCTACCTTAATCAAAGGATAACAGCTTAACCACTGCACCACTATAACCATCTTTCTTAGTTTGGTTCGTTCTAAGCCTTAAAGTTAAATCGAGTTAAGGCCTCTAGAGCAAGAGCCAAAGGTGCTTGCCACTGCAGCACAAAATGGTTAACAAGTAACATTATACATTCAAAAAGGATTGTATTGGTTCGGTTTGGTTTAGTGTAATCACCATCTTGATTTCTTAGCTACCCTCTTTAACTAATCAATTAAAGATAGTCTTCTCTTAATTCTTAAATCGATAAATTGGATTTTGTACACACCGTTTGTCATGTCATGCCCGAAACCTATACTCCGTATGTACTGGGGTTAGGTTTAAAAACAAGTTTCAATGGTCAAAGACTTGTCAGTCGCCATGAGTGAAGCCTACAATAATTCTTTCTCTACATAGCTATGTTTCATCACTCACCATAAACATCTAACATTATGGGTTTGCAATATATTAAGAGAAACAATAGTCCATGACCTTGTTGTTTACAATCTTTTTTGGTAAAATTCATAAGCCATATAAAGAAAGCGTCATGTCAAGTTATAGGACACCTTATGAGTCCAAATCCCATTATTAGTTTATAAAACTCAAATCAGTAACCTTGCCGTTTTGGGATATTTAAATAAATGCATGCATCATAGGAAAAATCATAAAAATATTCTTAAAACAAGTCGTCGCATGACCCTCTTCAATCAATGCTTCACAAAATATCGATTCATCCATTGAACATGGTCACAGTGATCGGCGACATGCTCGTTTAAACACAACCGGTACTGTCTCTCTCTAGTAAAAAAAAAATTAAAATTAATTCAAAAATTTTAAAAATCTAAATTTTCAAAATGTGTGGTTAGGCCCTTTGTCGAAATTTCAAAAAATAAATAATAAATTCAAGAAGAGATTGTCGCCCTGAGTCTTATAACACCTCATGTGTCCAAATCTGATTATTGGTCCCCCTTTTTTCTGTAAAATCTACATGCATTGTTTTAGGGGTAAAATGACCAATCGTGGTAAAAGAGTATTAAATGTCCAATTTTTTTAGTATCACACCTAATTTTAGGTTTCTTAGTTTCCAAGATATCGATTTTTCAATTTTGGGGTAGTTTTAACCCCCTTACTATTTTTCATCAAATACAAAAGATCTTAGGTTCATTTATCATTTTTAGGCGTTTAACACCTTTTTCCCTGTAAAATCACTATTCACTGTTTATGGGGTGAAATGACCTATCGTGGTATAAGCATATGTCATGACCAATTTTTAAAGCTATCACACTTAATTTTAAGGCTCTTAATTTCCATGATAATGATTTTTAAATTTTGGGGGGTAGTTTTAACCTTCTTACTATTTTTTCATCAAAAACAAATGATCTTAGGTTCATTTATCATTTTTAAGTGTTAAACCGCTTTTTTTCCTGTAACATTACTATTTACTATGTTAGGGATGAAATGACCTCTCGTGGTAAAATCGTATCTTATGACCTATTTTTAAAGCTATCACACATAATTTTAGGGTTCTTAGTTTCCAAGATATCGATTTTTCAATTTGGGAGTGGGGGGATAGTTTCACCCCCCAAAGGGGAACATCGCCCCAATTGCTAGGACCCCTTATACAAGTCACTAGCATGATAGGTTCGCAAGATATTAACAAAAGTGTGGTTAGGCCCTTTGTCAAAATTTCAAAAATACATTCTAAAAGGGGGCTTCATCCCAAGTCCTACAATACCTCATACAAGTTCCTAGCTTTATTAGTCCCTTAGTTAAGCCCTTTGACATAATTTGGATAAATTCATGGGCCAGTCCAAAGGGGCCGGTCCAAAGGGATCAGTCCAAAGGGACTCATCAACAAGGGCTCGTCCACAAGGACTCGTCAACAATGACCAGTCTACAGGGACCCGTCAACAAGGACCCGTCAACAAGGACTTGTCAACAATGACCTGTCAAGAAGGACTCGTCCACAGGGAACCGCTCCCCCACCCTCTTACAAAAGCCATGAGTGGGCATGCGTAAAAAACAAAAATAAGCATGTCAATTCATAGTTGCTATCCACCGTATACATGTCTCTTGTGTAGAACAACGTTTCATTCCATATTGGCATTCAAACTCTCACATTTTGCAATTGGAAAGAGAGATTCTCTAAAAAATTACAATTTCACCCCTAGTAGGGGTAGGGTTTATTTTGGGGTGGAAATATGTTGTTCATTGGAAAGGGGGTGTCAGTCCGAGTTCAATGACACCTCATTCGTCAAAATCCGACCATGCGTTCGAGAGATATCAGCCGCCGCCATCTTGTGAGGTGGGGAGGTAGAGGTGGATTTAGAACCGCTACAAAACCACTACTGTTAAATATTTTCTGACAGTCTGCAACAATTGGCAAGTTTTTAAATTTTCAGCGCCACTAACGCACACCTTTCAGCGGCCTTGAACCTTACTAGTCATGCTGGCCACTTCCCATGGAGGTGTGAATGAGCTTTTGGTAGGCTAGGTTTGTGCCATTGGAAAACACAACGAGGAGGTCACTCAACTTCAGACTCTGGTCAACATTCCACAACGTAGGAGGGATGCTGGTGGGAAGAAATCAGTTGTGCTGCTGAGGGGAACGCAGTCTAAGCCCTTTTCCAAGACATTGACCGGCAATTCTTGTGATTTAATTCCACCTACAATAATTAAAACATGACTAAATTTCATTAAGATATTTCCTTAGAATACCATCTTCTATCGCCTGTGTAACGGATTTCACATATATCAAGTACACCCTCTATATACAGTATAATAGACTATACCTACTGGGTGAATCTGTGCCCCTGATGATATTCATTTCTGCAGCCCAACTAACGCATGCTCTCTGCTTGGTGAGTACAAAGTAATAGTGTTCAGTATCGTTTGCAAGATATGCTGGCAGTGCATTAGTGCCATATGTGATGCAAGCAGAGAAATATAGACCTAACTGATTACAACGCTATTATTAATGGCAGCTGATTCACTTGATAAAGCTCACATTCCTAAAGAAATATTATTCACTGATAAAGGGACAATTTTAGGGTTGCACTATTTGACTGTCACGCAGTCATCTTCACTAGGGTTCAGGTTTAAAATGATACAAGTATTTAGAATGTGTTTTGCTATACTTTGTACATCTTGTCTTGTTAATGTTAATGTTTATGTTTCGCAGTGAATTTCGTTATTTGGAAAGGTCCTTCTATTGTTATGCCCCGAACCCCGTGGGGCATAATCACTCCTTCTTCACGCCACAACCCCCATAGGGAAACCAACAACAGCAACCACACCGGTCAGGCGAACCGACGCTCATACATGGACATTGCAACACATAGTAAGCACTGAAACAGCAGCGGTATCTAGGGTGCATCATCACATCAAAATGCTGACACAGCTTGCGTCACGGTGAGATTCACCTTAAATAGAAGCACCTCCTGGGAACAGGGGTTTCTTGTTAGTGAAACTGCTGTCCGACTTCAACGCCGCTGCTGTACGGACTAGGTGAGTGCTGCTGTACGGACAAGGTGAGTGCTGCTGTACGGACAAGGTGAGTGCTGCTGTACGGACTAGGTGAGTGCTGCTGTACGGACAAGGTGAGTGCTGCTGTACGGACTAGGTGAGTGCTGCTCAAGGTTTATCCTTAGACATTCCTTTCAAACTTCGCACCTCAGTTATTTTGTCATCATCTTTCATTACACTGCTTTTTACCTAATCCATTTTGTGCCACTGGAAGCCCTCCAGTATTCCTACATTCCCCATTATTGTGGAATCAAACTTTTTACGCACACCTAAACTGACTCCTCACATTCTTTAAACGCCCTTGCTGAAACCCTGGACTTCTAGCTCGTTCCAAGCGAGTCCCCTTTCCACTGCGCCACGCGCGTCTTATCGGCTTGCCTGTCGGCCAGCCGGATGTAAACACTAGCTCGCACACATAAGCAAGGACACTAGTCGGCCTCTAAGTCTCGCTGAAGCAGCTACACTCAATACCCCATCCATGAGAAGCTACCCTGCTCAGGCCACACCCCCGAGGGCCATACACTATTCTCTGATGTATTATATGTTTGTGATCTACGTTTGAATATTATGCACATCTGCATAGTTAAGCAACACATCGTAGAATAAAATTAGAGCTTGCACACTAATTTATATTTACGGTCATGAGTACTTAACCATTAGATTATCTTTTTAGGCTCAATCGTCGCACAGATGAAATTCTTGTATAAATTTAATCTTTGACCCTAGTGATCAGGGTCTGATGGCCGAAATTCGTAATCTTAAAATTCCCCCTCTATCAGTGTAATATTTTTGAGGAAAGTGTCTCATATCATATACAGCAGTCTAATTGTCCAAAGGCGTGTTGACGGACTGAAAAACATTAGCTAATAGTAGTATTTTTATGATCATTATGTAAACTTCGTGGTGCGGAAGCTTCTTGTATGGAACTGCACGTTGGTGGCAGATAAGTGAAACCCTGTGACTACTCATGGATCCCTTCCTGAATCTGTGACTGGGAAGGCCTATTTAGGAGCACCGCTGACCAACCCGAATGGGGAAGACCCTAGAAAAGGTGGGATGAACATCAGAAGTCACTCTTCGAACCTGTTGAGGAAGCCGTACATGTAAGTCAAACACATTGGCGCATGAAACGTCAGAACGCTTCCTGACCTGAAGGACAGCATTAACAGGCCAGAAAGAAGAACAGCTCTTATCAGCCATGAGCTGGGTAGATTCAATGTTGATGTTGATGTTGCCGCGCTGAGTGAAACCAGATTCGCGGGGAAGTTGAATCAGTGAGGACCATCTTCTGGAAGCGAAAGAGTGTGTAGGTTTTGCAGTGAAGACTAAATTGGTGAATGAGCATCGACTCGTTCCCACTGCAATAAATGAACTCTCCGAATACCTCTTTCAGGACGCAGGTTCATTGCACTATCTCCTCATATGCCTCCACTCATAGGGATGATGAGGACTTCAAGAACTGTTTCTACTTCTAGCTCAGCACCATCCTCACTAAAACGCCTGCCACAGAGAAGCTCGTGCTACTAGGCGACTTCAATGCCAGAGTGGGGAGAGACAGGCAATTATTGGGAAGAGTCGTGGTAAATAATTTTATAGGGAACTGTAGTGCTAATGGCCTATTACTCTTGGACTTATGTGCTGAGCATGAGCTTTACATCGTCAAAACACACTTCCGACTACCAGACTGCTTCAAGACCACTTGGATGCACTCGCGTTCCAAGCAGTGGCATCTGACACTTGACAATATGGCAAGAATGATGTCTTGATCACGAAGACAGCACGGAACATCGATGACTCTTGAACCAATCACCGACTCCTAGGATTTCTATCCAAAAGAGACCACGCTCCCACTCCATGGATTCCCCTCGAAGGAAGTTCCCCACCTCAAGGCTTCCTAATGAAACTGTTGCTGAAGGATACAATAGCACGAGTGCGATTCGCCCTGGTAGCACTATTCGTGAACAGCTGGCCCTCAGCCTATTCAACACAAAGAACGCTTCGAACAATCATAACAGAATCAGCAGGGGAACCTATATGCTTTGAGAAGTGGAAACTGCAAGACTGGTTTGATGAAAACAATTAAGTAATTCTGTATCTCATACTACTAAATGGGATGCCTACCTATCCCTTTCGCCAGACCCATGCTCCAGAGATAAACAAATACAATTTCAGGAACTGAAGCAGAGATGTCAATTCTAAAATTCGAGAGATAAAAGAAACTGGTGTCAACAAAAAGCCAAGGAACCCCCAAATGTTCCAGATGCCAGAGATCTACGAAACTCTTATGTGGAACTGAAAGAGCTGTATGAACCTTTCCGCTCCTCTTCAGGAACTCTAAAAGATGCTGATGACACCATCATACTTACCAACAGTCTCGACATCTTGAATCGTTGGAAAGACCACTTCAGTTTAATCTTAAACCGTTGACTGCCACCTTTCAGACCCGAGTTCGGTTCATGACCCTGCCAAAGAATTTGACGAATTTGATTAGTATCGATGACATGCACGTCACATGTGGTGTCAGACTAGTGGGAAACTGATTCATGTTGAGGTAAATGAATAGTGCTTTTTGTATTTGGGAAGCATTTAGAATGCGGAATATTAAATATCCATTAAAATGATAACTACAGTAACAGAATTGTGGAGCATACGGTACATTTGACTGTCTGAGTTTTAGTTTTAGTGCAAAAACTTACAGTGATGAAAGTAATTGATTGGTTGTGGAATTAATGTAATGGGGGAGGATAAAATTCGACAATACCACAAAAAACAATCATAACATATCGAGTTGTTCTTCATGTGTTTAAAATCTACTCAAATTGCAAAATCATGCAAACAAATTATGAGACAGATAATTCACTGGGATTATGGCAGAAACAACAACAAAAGACAGGTATTTGAGTAGGTCACTGTCCGAAATTATCAAACGTGTGCGTCGATACGTCGTTAAGAATCAGATCTGTGTATTCACTTTGCAGCAGGATAGAGAAAGTCCCCCTGATTTTATGGACAACAAAGCGAACTTAATAATGGTGGCGTTGACATGCGATAGACTGTTGGTTAAACAATAACAACTATTTCATTTCTGTAATAAAACACAGTTTTGGTACTTTTAAAGCTGTGAGTATGAGTTATCAATTATTCTATTAATGGGATGAATTTTCCCGGTAGATTTTTTACCAAGTCATTGAATCTTATTACAACCCAGCAGCGCGTTGGTCTATACTACTGTCTTACGAATAGTTCACCATGGGTAATGGGAGGGCCATAGTTTGTAGTCGTGACGTCATATGATGTTTCAAAACTTGTTTGGTAAGTCATGCGTCCTCCCATGGTCAATACTCTGACTTTGTGACATGATATCCCTTGTCTCCTGTCAGAGTGTGAGGTCTCGAAATAATATGCAACTTGTAGTGTAGCATACCTTCGTCAAACCACATGTTACGTCCCCTTCGTGAGTGCTGTGGGCATGCGTGGTCAGTGAACCTAATCGATGACTTTTTTGATGGTTCACAAGCTGGTATCCCTGCCACTGAAACTCCATGACAACTGCAATTTTGTTTATTCAAAATCTCACGCCAGTACGTCCCTTTAACCAACTCTAGGCAGCATGACCCTTCATTTTGTTTATCCCTGCGCCGAAATTCAAATCTTAATACATTTCATCGCTCACAGGTTGGTATCCCCTGTAGCCGCCACTGAGTCTCCATGACTCATGGAGAGTTTTCTAAAAAACATCCAGGTTCATTTCATGACTCACAGGTTGGTACCTCTTCTCAATTATTCAGAACAGCTATTACGTCTTCATGATAACCCGTTTTGTTTATTTCGTGACACATTTAGCGCTAAATTCAAATTATGGGGATTTTTGAAAAACTCAAGGTAAATTTCATGATTCACAGGTTGGTACCCCTTCCTAACTTGTTAAAATTTCCACCACTGAGTATCCATGATTATACGTTTTTTTTTTCATGATCCATTTAACGCCAAAATCCATATATCAATGAATTTCATCATTCCTAACTCTTCAAACTTGCCAACACTGATCCTCGTTTTATTCATCCTATGGAACAAAAGTTCAAATCTCCACCAAAATTAAATACCAGGGTATTTAAAGGTTTTCTGCACTCCTAGATTGTCAACACAGATTACTTCATAGTGCCAAAATTCAGATCTGGGGGAATTTAGGGGATATCTAGGGGAACTTTACTCTCAGTGGTTGGCGGCAGAAAAAATCCACCAAGGCTGCCGCACACAATTTAAAATGACCGCTGCTTGGTTACTATGGCAACTGTTTTGTTTACTAAGTAGGCCTAACCCGTTCAGGTAGCCCACTGTCGACTATGAGAAGCTCACTCAACTCATGCTATTGCGAGTATTATTATTAGCATATGGTACGAACCCAAAACAATCAACATGAACAATATACAGTACAGCTCTCTGCTGGCTCGGTAGACGGGTGGGTTAGAGCTCAACCGTCGGCCGTCCTTGAAATGGTTTTCAGTGGTTTCCTATTTTCAACACCAGGCAAATGCTGCGACGGTACCTTCTGACAGGCCACGGCCGCTTCCTTCCACATCCTTGCCCAGTTTCATTCATCTTCATCCATTCCATCTTTCATCCCTACGCGCAGGTCGCCTACGGGCGTCGACTACAAAGACCTGCAGTCGGCCTCTCAGGAGGCCATACGGGAAAAAATTACAACTGTAACTATCATGCAGGGGAAAGGGTGTTCAAAGATTAATGTCTACATTTTCTAGCCATCTTATAAGTTCAGCAGAGGCTATTACCAAGTCCTGTGTTGATCCAGTGAATGCCCTACTAATACATTCAGTGATAACATGCTATGACTATCTGTGCGGCAAATCGAGGGAACGTTGCATATCCCATAATCATTTCTAAACGTATCTGTTCGATGTGTTCCAGACATCCAGCCAATTGAATATAACAATCAGATAAAGAGATACAGATAGCTTTTTGTGTGTGTTACCGATTAAACTGAAACAATGTTTATGGCAGGAGCTGATAGCTTTATGCGCTGTACATGATAACATTCACGGATCTTACCTTGTCCAATTAAAAAGCTCCCCTCCACCCCCCTCGCCCCCCCCCCCCTCCTCCCCCCTTTACTTCGCGGAGTGTTGATCTGATGACTGCCAAAGTGCGGTAGGATTTGGGCAGGAGGTGACCGAGGCCTATTGTCGATGATGTTACGATGCGCAATGGCCCGGCTAAAACCATCACACCCCTCAGGGGCTCAATCTAGTGGGACGTGGGCTGGCGACCACGGGATCCCAGCTCCCACTTACTTGTGCCGGGCACCTCTCTGTTATCTTTCCTGTCGACCTCACTTGGTCAATTCGTGTTCATTTCTGATCCCGACGGTATTAGGGTATCCGAGGCCTAGGGAGTCTTTCACTTTCCCGCCTTAATTGTCCCTTGTCTCATCTTTCCTGATCCCTCATTCTTCGAGGGGTCAGACCTCTTGCTTTCTTTTCATTGTATCCCCTGCCTTCTGCTCAAGGCCCTCAAGGAGACAGGGTGTGTGTAGCCCCACCACTTATGGTGCACCCTGGATTGTGCTACACCCTCAGGGGCTCACAGTATCTCCTGCCTTCTGCTCAAGGCCCTCAAGGAGGCAGGGTGTGTGTAGCCCCACCACTTATGGTGCACCCTGGATTGTGCTACACCCTCAGGGGCTCACAATATCTCCTGCCCTCTGCTCAAGGCCCTCAAGGAGGCAGGGTGTGTGTAGCCCCACCACTTATGGTGCACCCTGGATAGTGCTACTCCCCCAGGGGCTCACAGTATCCCCTGCCTTCTGCTCAAGGCCCTCAAAGAGACAGGGTGTGTGTAGCCCCAACACTTATGGTGCACCCTGGATTGTGCTACACCCTCCAGGGCTCACAGTATCTCCTGTCTTCTGCTCAAGGCCCTCAAGGAGACAGGGTGTATGTAGCCCCACCACTTATGGTGCACCCTGGATTGTGCTACACCCTCAGGGGCTCACAGTATCTCCTGCCTTCTGCTCAAGGCCCTCAAGGAGGCAGGGTGTGTGTAGCCCCACCACTTATGGTGCACCCTGGATTGTGCTACACCCTCAGGGGCTCACAGTATCTCCTGCCTTCTGCTCAAGGCCCTCAAGGAGGCAGGGTGTGTGTAGCCCCACCACTTATGGTGCACCCAGGATAGTGCTACACCCTCAGGGGCTCACAGTATCTCCTGCCTTCTGCTCAAGGCCCTCAAGGAGGCAGGGTGTGTGTATCCCCACCACTCCTGGTGCACCCTGGATTGTGCTACACCCTCCAGGGCTCATGGCTGGTGAGCTCGGGAGTTGGCGACCCCGAGAGATTCCTGAGCTGGGTCCAGTTTTTCCCCTTTTTCTATTGCCTTTGGGGTGGACCCTCTCCTTCTTTCCCTTTCCTATCTGCCTTTCATAGCTCTCCTTCCTTCCAAGTCCCTCAGTCCTCATATTTCGAGGGTTCAGGGCTCCTCCTTTCCTCCTGTCTTTAATTTCTCTTATTCCTTTCTTTTGTCCTTATCTTCTGGTAGCCTGTAAGTTGTGTAGTTAGTTTTAGCTATAGGTTCATTTTCACTATCACCCAAACCATTAGGGGCCGATAACCTAGATGTTAATCCCCTTAAAACAACGATTATCATCATCATCCTCAAAACCATCACAACCCGCCGACAAAAATATCACTGCATATTAAAAATATCCTATTCAATGTTGCTTGGAATGATCATAACTAGCGCAGTAGGGTCAAGATCTTGTGATCTCACGGCTAGTCGGGAATGTTGGAAAGGTGGGTTTATTTTAATAAAAATCTACTCTCCAGCTAAATTATGGGATTTAAAATACAATGAACTACTCCAAGTTTCTATAAAAAATCAGCAAAAAGCATCCTTATATATTCTCCTATGTCTCTGTACACATGTCAATCCTAAATTGATATTCCTAATTGCCCAAGATAATAATTCACGATTCTTCAATGATATTGATATTTGGAAATAAAATCAACCAATCAAGTGAGCATTTCTTGCGATGAAATTTGGTGAAAGGAGATTCGAAAAATAAAAATAAAAAATTATGCCTAACTAATATTTTTTTGTAGATGAGCCGTGTCAGTTCTGACGGATTGGACGTTAGCCTCTAAATTAGGAATCGTAAATTATCTAAAAGGCTCAAAAGAGAGGTGTCCACGCCCTCTATCCATAGAACAAGTATTTCCGCCCTAAGATAAAAACTACCCTTACCATAAAGTTACTAATAAAAATAAGAATTAATAATAATAAGCTTTGCATGATATCGACCATCCCCGTGTTTTGACATCTCTGATATAAATGTCTCTGGATATCTCCCCGTGTCTTAATGCGTGATTGCCCCCCTGTTTCCCCACTCAAATTCCATGTAGATCTGAATCTTGGCGCGTTGTTGTTACTTGATTTCAACCGTGAAATGTACCCAGATATCTTCAAATTCCCCCTGATTGGGGTAAAGTACCCCACGCAGGGTTCCTCAAGGTCACGTAGCTGTATAGACAAGTGCATGCTTGTCTCCATATCGGGAAGCGAGATAGTCATGGAGGGGGAAGAGGAGTGTTGGCGGGAAAAAGATGGTAGGCAGACAGTGGTTGACGTCATAGGATGACAGAGAGTGGTCGGCCATATTGACTCTTGACAAATGGAAAAGGATGTTATTTGAAAGGTTTATTGATCCAAGAGTTAACCCTCTGCATGTTAACCACCTTCTTTTGGAAGTGTAACTATTTCAGAAAACCAAATAATATGCTTCTATCTTCTTGACTTGAGATGTTTCTTGAAATGGAATTCTTTTAACAAAACATAAGTAAAATTAAAACTTAAAAAATAAAATATGAGAAGAAATTACAATGATACTGTAAAAGAATTAAGATCATAAAAATTATAGAAAAATAAAATTATAAAGATATGTAAACATAAAAATTAAAAAGATAACCCAGGATAAAAATAATAAGTAATAAATTAAAATTAGGAAAAATAATTAAATAAATACAAATAAAATATATCAATAATAGTTGTGCCCTACAAAGGGTTAACCGCTAAGAGTACCAAGAGGTAGCGTTTGGGGAACCAAGTCTTCACAGTGCACGATGATGGTGTAGTCTATATATGGAGCCGCGACATTGATGTATGTGGACGAGCATTAGTAACGAAGAAAAAGATGGCTACGGCTACCTCATTAAATGATCCAACACAGAAGACAGACCCGACGTCTCGGTCGTTCAACGCACCAAAGAGGGCGATTAACCCATGTGAAACATCCTCAAGTACCTGCAGATGCGTGTACTAAAACGTATGTCGACACGTAGACCTATCGCTTGCGGCGTATGAGAGGAGATTATGATATCCAGAATCAACGTCGCTAATCCGGTGAATAATCAAGCCCTGATGACCAGCAACGTCCGCTAACACAGATGCTGCCAGGATAATGAAGTGAATGAGCTACGTCGTATAGTGCCAAGCCTGACCGAATGATAACCACCTTGTACAAGTGGAAGATCCCAAATTTGATCAACATGCATGTACAAAACGGTTTTCAAACTCCGAAATGGGGAAAGTGTTGGAAATCAGGGAGAGCGCTCTACAAATAAAGCGAGGACGAATAGCCGATGTTGCAGACCCCATACAGTCCCATGACGTGATGACCAAACAATTTGTGGAACAATGCTTATCCACGTTTATTAAAACACTACCCAACATATTTCTGGTTCACATTACAAACCGACCACCGGTCAAAGACCCCAAAGAACTCATCTTTGTACTACCTTTAGGGTTTACCACTTACTGCTTGCTGTGTGATGGAACCATTCGTATTATTGAATATATACCAGATTTACTGTAAGACATTTATCGATACTATTAAACGGTAGTGCTATGACATTAATCATCGATCAGCTGGTGAAAGTGAATGATAAATTATCCTTTCACTAGTGCTTATGCTCGAGGGAAATGAAGCGGGGAAAACAATAAACGATTCTCCGCTTTATGTTGACCTTGAATATACCGCCACCATTGATTAAATGAGGACAGGTTCATCGCCCGAGGAGCGTGAGTTGTGATTGAAACTTCAGTGTGGAAGGTTGTTGTCATCTCTTTCCACGATGGTGAAACAGCACTATTTGATGACGAAGACTAAAGCACCATCGCGAAAGGGTGGCTTTAAAGCTATTCTTCATGCGGGGCTTCAGGCCTCGCGTGGTGAAAGGAAATAAAGAGTTGGCCATTAAGAAGGCGCTTCAAGCAGCACGATTGCATACTAATCCCAAAAGTAAGCTACAATTTATAAAATGTGCTCGAGTGATTCCTGTACCGAAACGAGGAGGATTTTTACCCTTTCTGTTTGCTGGACTAGCCGCTCTGAGCTAACTTCACGATAGACCCAGTGCTGTAGCACGAACGCTAAATAAAGGCCGTCGAGGAGGCGAAGCAACAGTTGAAGGAAAGTGAATGACATAATAAAGCCAGTAGGGGGGTAGTAGGGGTTCTGCCCCCCTCCTACCATTACTCCCACCTACTGTACATTCCCAGCCATGTTAAATAATTAATATCTCGCAAACCGATGGTCGGATTTTAATAAACGAGGTGTCGTTGGACTCGGGTTGACGCCCTCTTTCCAATGGACCACTCATTTCAACCCCTAAATAAAACCTATTCCTACTAGGGGGTGAAATTTTAATTTTTTAGTGAAAGCCTCTTTTCAAATGGGACATGTATAAGGTGCGCTGCTAAAATGAACTCAAATGTTGTTGCTCATATCGCGCATGCGTTTTTCTGGCTGCCGCTATGGATGAACATTTTTGTTTTTGTTTTGTACGCATGCGCACTTGGGATTTTTGTAAGAGGGCGAGCTCTTTGAAAAAAAATGATTGATAAGAAGAGGTTTTGGTGGTGAGGAGAGAACCAGATAGTCGCCTACTTTCCTACGACGTTTGCCGATATCTCTCGAACGCAAGGTCGGATTTGGACGTGTGACGTGTCAAATCGCTTGTCTCAAAGCCCTATATATGTTATTAATAGGTTAAAGTTTTGAGAATGAGGGAAACAGGCGTTTTGGGGTAAAATTATGATTTTAGACTTTTTCTGATATTTCACAAATGCCTGGTCGGATTTGGTCCTATGACGTGTCAAATGGCTTGTCTCGAAACCCTCTTTATTTTGGTAATAGGTTAAAGTTTTTGAGAATGAGGGAAACAGAATTTTTTGTTGTAAAACCGTGATTTTAGACTTTTTGTTATATCTCACAAACCAATAACGCCAGAGACGTATACGAGGGGTCGTAGGACTCGGGGTGACGCCCCTCCCCTATCTCCCTTTCGAATATAGTATTTATGTTTAAAAAAATGCGAAAGAGCCTAACGACACTTATGTTGAAAACATTTCAGTTTTTAAAACTTTTCTTAAATTTGTCTAAAATGTTCATGACGAGTGGTTGTAGATAGAAAGAGACGATACCACTGGACACGTGTTTCAACGAAGCTATTACTGGCCACGGTGGTGATATACCAATACAGTATTCGCTATTTCGATGAGACGGCGGGTCGAGGGTTCGTTTTCTGATTTTTCCTATGATGGAATTCCTAATTCCTAAACCCCCTGAAGGGGGTCTTTAACGTGTAAACGATTATGAGTGACATGACAAATGATAATTCCTTGATTCGATGAAGTTGGCTTTAGATAGAACAAACAGAACTTGGTTATATGTTGCTTGAAGTGAGTATAGAAAACAAACTTGCTGGGGCAGACTGACAGGATGTGAATGTTATTTGATCTTATTGGAATGCATTGACTTGACAGGGCAATGAAAAAAGCACAGAGATGCTGAGGACACTTGAAGGTCAAACGATATGGCAACCATGGTGGGAGGGGGAAGCTAGGATGATGTCGCCGATCATGTTCAATGGATGAATTTATATTTTGCGAAGCATTGTTCGGAGAGGGTCATGGGACGACTTGTTTTAAGGGTATTTATTTTTTCGATGTTTCCTATGGTGGACTCATTGATTGAAATAATCCAAAACTGCTAGGGCATGGCCTTGAGATTTTATAAACCGATAATGGGATTTTGACATACAAGATCCACTCAGAACTTGACATGATGTCATTCTTTTTATGGCTTATGAATTTCCCCAAAAAAGACCCAAAACAACAAGATCATGGACTTTTGCTTTTCTTAATATATTGCAAACCCATAATGTAAGATGTTTACTGTGAGTGACGAAATCTAGCTAGGTAACGAAAGAATTATTGTAGGATATATGTATGGTGACTGACACGTCTTTGACCATTGGAACTTGTTTTCAGATCTGACTGTAGTACATAGGGAGTATAGGTTGTAGGCATGGATTGACAAACGGTGCACACAAAATTCAATTTATCGATTCAAGAATTAAGAGTAGACTATCATTAATTAATTGGTTAAAGAGTGTAGCTAAAAATAAAAAAATGGTGACTACATTAAACTAAACTGAACCAAGTCGAATCAAACCCAACCGAACCAAACCAAGCCTAAAGCAAACCAAACCTAATCAAGAACAAGCCAAGGGCTTAAGTGTAAAACTTGTGGGGGAATGCAGTCATTGGCAATGTCCAAAGGAAGGGATAACGCTCTACCTCTAGAGGGTAAGGTAAAGCTAGCGCATGGTGCTAATGCATATTCCCAAGTACATGAACCACACACACACACAACTATCCTATGCTGTTTTTATGAGTTAACTGTTAAAACTTACTCAGTGGTTACTGAGCAAGATGGTCGCTACACACAACAAGCTTTAAATACTTGAGGCTAATAATCTATACACACACACACACGCTTGTTCTAAACTAAACTGTCTTGCTGGCAGTGCTCACACAGTAGGCAAATGACAGAAATGCTTGGCTAACAGAAATACAATCATTTTCGTTTGTCTAATGTTACCAGCTAACCATTACATGCTATAGTGGTGAGCACATGTGCCTCTTGCACTGGAGATCGTAACTCGATTTCTAGCTCTAAGGCCTAGAATGAATCAAACTAAGAAAGAAGGGTATGGTGACGCAGTGGTTAAACTGTTAGCCTTTCACTAAGGTAGACTAGGGTTTGATTTTAGGTTAATATACATGTCATAAACAAACAAACAAACAAACAAACAAACAAAAAAAAGCAGAGATAATGTTTAAAACTGATTACACTTGTCTCTTTTTAAATTATTACTTAGATTGCAAATACAAAGGTGGACTGGGTTTGATATTCAGTTAATGCTGCCTATCGCATACTAGCCTGTAAGAAAGCCAAACAAGCAAAAGGCGTAGGTAGAGCAGTGGTAAAATCGCTATGTGTAGAGAACTACCTAACGGTTTTATGAACTGGCAATGGTATGTCGCATAAACAGTGCAGGATACAATCCAGCAACCATAATTTGTATCTTGTGGAGCAGAGAAAACATATATATAGAGAAAGATATAGAAAGCTAGTGTATGTATGGGTAGCATTGATAATTTGACCAGAGAAAATACGATGAGGTAGGGTGGGGAGAGGGAGAATTAACACTTATATATGAATGAATGGTAAATAGTATTTTAGTTTTTTTTCCCCAATAGTTTTGTTTTTTAAATGCAGTGGTAGATAGTCGTTATTTTGTAAAACATTCTTACTTGCAGTAGTAATAAGACTCTATGGTTTCGCTAACACATAGATAGACTGTATTATTGCCATGGTCAAGCACTCACATTAAGATCATTTACAAAATCATAAAATGAAAAATAAAAAATCTTGTTTTGGAAATATCGTTTTTCAACATACACAAAATAAATATATAAAAAATTTGTAAACAGCAAAATGGAAAATCCATGGTCAAGCACTCACATTAAGATCATTTACAAAATCATAAAATGAAAAATAAAAATCTTGTTTTGGAAATATCGATTTTTTTCAACATACACAAAATAAATATATAAAAAATTTGTAAACAGCAAAATGGAAAATCCATGTTTCCATATAGACAAAATTTAAAAACCTTAAACGGACATTTAAGAAAATATATATAAATGGGAAATTGACAAATGTGTAAATATGAAAATGGAAAAATCCATGTTTCCATATCATGAAATTGAAAAACATCAAACTGTCATTTTAAAAAATGCAAATGGAAAATTGACAAATTGCAATGTGTGAAATGTGAAATTGAACAAATGGCTATCATTATTTAAAAAAAAAAAAAAGAACATGGTGCTCTATGGTTGAGGTGTGAATCAAACCCTTTCTACTTATTTGGACCACCCGAGACTGAGTAGACTAGTTTAAGTTGTCATACCACTTTTAAAAGTTTGTGTTAAATCTAGGAATTGAACCCAAGAGCTTGTAGGGGAGATCAAAGGTTATAATATGTTAAACAGATAGCCTTGAATGAAGGGTGTGGTAGCTATATAGAGATGAGACGTTTCGCTCGGGGCAGGGAGGCATGGAGATCTGCATCAAACCAGTCAAAGGACTAAAGACTCAAACAACAACATGTACGTTCACCAAAATAATGTTGTGTAACGGTAAATGTTAGTCAACGAACAGTAATGCATTACAAAAACCCATGACACGATACCTAAGAGCTTTTCTAAAATGATTTTAAAATGCCTTTAACCCTATATTGAACACCCAGTTCACAAAACTCATAACAGCAATGTTATGGTAAAACAAAACAAAATCTATATTTCAAAACAAACAAGTGGTTTAGTCAATGTATACTGGAAAAAGTTTTGTAAACACTCAAGTCCTCAAGACCAATTAAATTAGTAACTGTCAGGTTGGCCGAGTGGTTAAGGTGTTTGACTTAAGATCAAATTTCTGTATAAGGAAGCAAGGGTTCGAATCCCTTACCTGACATAACTATTGCCTTAACATGGCTTGGCCACACTGTATTATTATGATACTCAGTACACAAACCATAGATATAGTGTATTGTTTAAGGCCACTCTCTTTCTGAACATAGTCAGAGACTGTTGATGGTTAACAATTGTATTAATAGTGGGACATGGGGATAGCAATTAAGAAAAAACAGCCAATACCCATACAATATTTTTATTCATTTTAGTTTTTTTTTACAATAGTTACACACTGAATACAACTTTTTATCTCTTTACCATTGTTTGATATAGATTTTAAACACAACGCTTGTTGTAGATCCTTTTACAACTTTCTCTAGGTACTCTTGTTCTTAAAAACTGGGGAAGCCGCAATGGTTTTATAGACATTAAACCCTCATTCTCTTCTTTTTCATTATTATCATTATCATTATTATAAATATTATCTTTATAATTATTATAGTCATTGTCACAATCATTATCATCATCATCATCATCCTCAACATCACTAGAACTATCCAATTCCATTTTTTCCTTTTCAAAAGGGATCTCTTGAAGAGTCTGTGTTGCTTTTGATAGTGTTACGGGTTTATTGAACGTTGACAACTGTCCTAACATGACTTTTTGAGGAGATAAATGTTTTTTCATAAGGAAGTCACTATGTTGAGTAACACTATGTTTTTGTCGGACTTGCTTTTTCTTGTTCTTTTGATCATGTTTTGTTAACACTAACGGTGTTTCATTTGGTATACCACATTGATGAGTACCCACACTTAAGACCTCACTATGTTTACTTTTTAGATGACCTAGACATTTTTTTGTTCTTTGTTTTGAGCACTGCCAAAATATGATGCCATTCGCATTTTCTCGCTTATAGTTATAAGAGTACCCATGATACAGGGCACGTGGTTTACCTTTATTGGTTATAGTATATTCCATAGTAGTCACTGACTTGTATAGTCGATCCGCCTACTACAAAGGTCTGAACACTTGTGGTGAAAGAATGATGTTGTGTTGACGTTTTATGCAGGATAATGTTGGTGGCATATGTGGGTGGCTTATGTTGATGACATGTGTTGTTGGCTGATTTTGGTGGCTTATGTTGATGGTTTATGGTGGTGGCTTATGTTGATGGCTTATGTTGGTGGCTTATGTTGATGACATATGTTGGTGACTTATGTTGATAGCTTATGTTGGTGGCTAATGTTGATGACATATGTTGTTGGCTTATGGTGGTGGCTTATGTTGATGGTATATGTTGCTGGCCTATGTTGATGGTTTATGTTAATGGCTTAGGTTAATATCTTAGGTTGATGGCATAAGTTGATGGCTTATGTTGGTGGCTTATGGTGGTGGCTTATGCTGGTGGCTTATGCTAGTGGCTTATGGTGGTGGTTTATGGTGGTGGCTTATGTTGATGACATATGTTGGTGGCTTAAGTTGGTGGCTTATGTTGGTGGCTTATGGTGGTGGCTTATGGTGGTGGGTTATGGTGGTGGATTATGGTGGCTTATAGTGGTGACTTATGGTGGTGGTTTATGGTGGTGGCTTATGTTGATGACATATGTTGGTGGCTTATGGTGGTGATTTATAGTGGTGGCCTATGTTGGTGGCTTATTTTTGGTGGTTTACGTTAATACCTTATTTGTAATGGCTTATTTGACAAGTTATTGTTGTCAATGTATTTAGAGGATTTTTCTCTTGGTTTTGGAAAGTATCTCAACTCTTTTTTATGGTAGCATAATGCTTACCGCCATGTTTGTAAGCAACAACAACACACTAAAATTCCAAGAATCCAAAGTACTCTAAGGTTAATGATTGTCTCTCAACTCCATTCAACGTCTAGTCAAAAAACATTATATATTTTTCACATTTTACAAAAAAGGTAAATTGGGAAAGTAAGCTATATGTTTAAACTAAAAATCATATCAAATCATATGCTAACTCCAACACCTACGTCTACCCCAATCTCAGTCAAAAAAATATAATATTCTTCAAATTTTTCCAAAACAGTATTTGGAAAGTAGGCCATATTTTGAAAACTAATCATCCTATAAAGTCATATATATATATACTGAAACCAATGGCTTTTATATCCTTAATCTTAAGAACAAAATATGGAATTTTTGACATTTTTTCCAAAAATGTTCATTTTAAAACGGGGCTATATTTTGGAAACTAGGAATTTTACAAGAAAGTTTGTTTAACGTAAATGGCAGGTATTTACCCCCACTACCCGCAAACCAAGTCCCAGGTCTCTGGGGAAAAATCCAAAAAAGTTCAATTTGGAAAGTAGGCAATATTTTGAAAACTAATCATCCTAAAAAGTCATATATAGACTCAAACCAATGGCTTTTACGTCCTTAATTGGTAGAACAAAACTTAACATTTTTTCAGTTTTTCCAAAAAAGTCCAATTTTCAAAAATTGTCTATATTTTGGGAACTAAGAATTTTACAAAAAAGTTTGTTTAACGAAAATGAAAGGTCTTTACCCCCCTCTACCCAAAACATAAATTTCAGGTCCTTAGGACAAAAACTGTGCAGTATATATATATATATTTTTTTGGGGGAGGGGGTCTATATTCACTTTACCTCCCCACTTTACAAGATGGCGGCCATAGCTTAACTTAACCTAGCCTAACCTAACCTGACCTACGAGGTGTGATCAAAAAGTTCCAAAAATGTGGCTGCAACTTAACCAAACCTAGCCTAGCCTAACCTAACCTCCCTGTTGACTAGCCCCCTTTGGACGGGTCCTTTTTGAA
Source organism: Meconema thalassinum (assembly GCA_946902985.2). Classification (NCBI taxonomy): domain Eukaryota; kingdom Metazoa; phylum Arthropoda; class Insecta; order Orthoptera; family Tettigoniidae; genus Meconema; species Meconema thalassinum. Next base: position 16,885,688 of record OX336389.2, on the reverse strand, counting down.
GGGAGTCATTTTTTTTACGTGTCCCGGAGGACGGGTCCTTGTTGACGGGTCCCTGTGGCGGGTCCTTTGGACTGATCCCTATGGACTGGCCTTGCATTTTATCCAAATTATGTCAAAGGGGACCCGCCACTGGGACCCGTCAACAAGGACCCGTCCTCCGGGACACGTAAAAAAAATGACTCCCTTCAAAAAGGACCCGTCCAAAGGGGGCTAGTCAACAGGGAGGTTAGGTTAGGCTAGGCTAGGTTTGGTTAAGTTGCAGCCACATTTTTGGAACTTTTTGATCACACCTCGTAGGTCAGGTTAGGTTAGGCTAGGTTAAGTTAAGCTATGGCCGCCATCTTGTAAAGTGGGGAGGTAAAGTGAATATAGACCCCCTCCCCCCAAAAAATATATATATATATACTGCACAGTTTTTGTCCTAAGGACCTGAAATTTATGTTTTGGGTAGAGGGGGGTAAAGACCTTTCATTTTCGTTAAACAAACTTTTTTGTAAAATTCTTAGTTCCCAAAATATAGACAATTTTTGAAAATTGGACTTTTTTGGAAAAACTGAAAAAATGTTAAGTTTTGTTCTACCAATTAAGGACGTAAAAGCCATTGGTTTGAGTCTATATATGACTTTTTAGGATGATTAGTTTTCAAAATATTGCCTACTTTCCAAATTGAACTTTTTTGGATTTTTCCCCAGAGACCTGGGACTTGGTTTGCGGGTAGTGGGGGTAAATACCTGCCATTTACGTTAAACAAACTTTCTTGTAAAATTCCTAGTTTCCAAAATATAGCCCCGTTTTAAAATGAACATTTTTGGAAAAAATGTCAAAAATTCCATATTTTGTTCTTAAGATTAAGGATATAAAAGCCATTGGTTTCAGTATATATATATGACTTTATAGGATGATTAGTTTTCAAAATATGGCCTACTTTCCAAATACTGTTTTGGAAAAATTTGAAGAATATTATATTTTTTTGACTGAGATTGGGGTAGACGTAGGTGTTGGAGTTAGCATATGATTTGATATGATTTTTAGTTTAAACATATAGCTTACTTTCCCAATTTACCTTTTTTGTAAAATGTGAAAAATATATAATGTTTTTTGACTAGACGTTGAATGGAGTTGAGAGACAATCATTAACCTTAGAGTACTTTGGATTCTTGGAATTTTAGTGTGTTGTTGTTGCTTACAAACATGGCGGTAAGCATTATGCTACCATAAAAAAGAGTTGAGATACTTTCCAAAACCAAGAGAAAAATCCTCTAAATACATTGACAACAATAACTTGTCAAATAAGCCATTACAAATAAGGTATTAACGTAAACCACCAAAAATAAGCCACCAACATAGGCCACCACTATAAATCACCACCATAAGCCACCATAAGCCACCAACATATGTCATCAACATAAGCCACCACCATAAACCACCACCATAAGTCACCACTATAAGCCACCATAATCCACCACCATAACCCACCACCATAAGCCACCACCATAAGCCACCAACATAAGCCACCAACTTAAGCCACCAACATATGTCATCAACATAAGCCACCACCATAAACCACCACCATAAGCCACTAGCATAAGCCACCAGCATAAGCCACCACCATAAGCCACCAACATAAGCCATCAACTTATGCCATCAACCTAAGATATTAACCTAAGCCATTAACATAAACCATCAACATAGGCCAGCAACATATACCATCAACATAAGCCACCACCATAAGCCAACAACATATGTCATCAACATTAGCCACCAACATAAGCTATCAACATAAGTCACCAACATATGTCATCAACATAAGCCACCAACATAAGCCATCAACATAAGCCACCACCATAAACCATCAACATAAGCCACCAAAATCAGCCAACAACACATGTCATCAACATAAGCCACCCACATATGCCACCAACATTATCCTGCATAAAACGTCAACACAACATCATTCTTTCACCACAAGTGTTCAGACCTTTGTAGTAGGCGGATCGACTATACAAGTCAGTGACTACTATGGAATATACTATAACCAATAAAGGTAAACCACGTGCCCTGTATCATGGGTACTCTTATAACTATAAGCGAGAAAATGCGAATGGCATCATATTTTGGCAGTGCTCAAAACAAAGAACAACAAAATGTCTAGGTCATCTAAAAAGTAAACATAGTGAGGTCTTAAGTGTGGGTACTCATCAATGTGGTATACCAAATGAAACACCGTTAGTGTTAACAAAACATGATCAAAAGAACAAGAAAAAGCAAGTCCGACAAAAACATAGTGTTACTCAACATAGTGACTTCCTTATGAAAAAACATTTATCTCCTCAAAAAGTCATGTTAGGACAGTTGTCAACGTTCAATAAACCCGTAACACTATCAAAAGCAACACAGACTCTTCAAGAGATCCCTTTTGAAAAGGAAAAAATGGAATTGGATAGTTCTAGTGATGTTGAGGATGATGATGATGATGATAATGATTGTGACAATGACTATAATAATTATAAAGATAATATTTATAATAATGATAATGATAATAATGAAAAAGAAGAGAATGAGGGTTTAATGTCTATAAAACCATTGCGGCTTCCCCAGTTTTTAAGAACAAGAGTACCTAGAGAAAGTTGTAAAAGGATCTACAACAAGCGTTGTGTTTAAAATCTATATCAAACAATGGTAAAGAGATAAAAAGTTGTATTCAGTGTGTAACTATTGTAAAAAAAAACTAAAATGAATAAAAATATTGTATGGGTATTGGCTGTTTTTTCTTAATTGCTATCCCCATGTCCCACTATTAATACAATTGTTAACCATCAACAGTCTCTGACTATGTTCAGAAAGAGAGTGGCCTTAAACAATACACTATATCTATGGTTTGTGTACTGAGTATCATAATAATACAGTGTGGCCAAGCCATGTTAAGGCAATAGTTATGTCAGGTAAGGGATTCGAACCCTTGCTTCCTTATACAGAAATTTGATCTTAAGTCAAACACCTTAACCACTCGGCCAACCTGACAGTTACTAATTTAATTGGTCTTGAGGACTTGAGTGTTTACAAAACTTTTTCCAGTATACATTGACTAAACCACTTGTTTGTTTTGAAATATAGATTTTGTTTTGTTTTACCATAACATTGCTGTTATGAGTTTTGTGAACTGGGTGTTCAATATAGGGTTAAAGGCATTTTAAAATCATTTTAGAAAAGCTCTTAGGTATCGTGTCATGGGTTTTAGTAATGCATTACTGTTCGTTGACTAACATTTACCGTTACACAACATTATTTTGGTGAACGTACATGTTGTTGTTTGAGTCTTTAGTCCTTTGACTGGTTTGATGCAGATCTCCATGCCTCCCTGCCCCGAGCGAAACGTCTCATCTCTATATAGCTACCACACCCTTCATTCAAGGCTATCTGTTTAACATATTATAACCTTTGATCTCCCCTACAAGCTCTTGGGTTCAATTCCTAGATTTAACACAAACTTTTAAAAGTGGTATGACAACTTAAACTAGTCTACTCAGTCTAGGGTGGTCCAAATAAGTAGAAAGGGTTTGATTCACACCTCAACCATAGAGCACCATGTTCTTTTTTTTTTTTTTTTTTAATAATGATAGCCATTTGTTCAATTTCACATTTCACACATTGCAATTTGTCAATTTTCCATTTGCATTTTTTAAAATGACAGTTTGATGTTTTTCAATTTCATGATATGGAAACATGGATTTTTCCATTTTCATATTTACACATTTGTCAATTTCCCATTTATATATATTTTCTTAAATGTCCGTTTAAGGTTTTTAAATTTTGTCTATATGGAAACATGGATTTTCCATTTTGCTGTTTACAAATTTTTTATATATTTATTTTGTGTATGTTGAAAAAAATCGATATTTCCAAAACAAGATTTTTATTTTTCATTTTATGATTTTGTAAATGATCTTAATGTGAGTGCTTGACCATGGATTTTCCATTTTGCTGTTTACAAATTTTTTATATATTTATTTTGTGTATGTTGAAAAACGATATTTCCAAAACAAGATTTTTTATTTTTCATTTTATGATTTTGTAAATGATCTTAATGTGAGTGCTTGACCATGGCAATAATACAGTCTATCTATGTGTTAGCGAAACCATAGAGTCTTATTACTACTGCAAGTAAGAATGTTTTACAAAATAACGACTATCTACCACTGCATTTAAAAAACAAAACTATTGGGGAAAAAAACTAAAATACTATTTACCATTCATTCATATATAAGTGTTAATTCTCCCTCTCCCCACCCTACCTCATCGTATTTTCTCTGGTCAAATTATCAATGCTACCCATACATACACTAGCTTTCTATATCTTTCTCTATATATATGTTTTCTCTGCTCCACAAGATACAAATTATGGTTGCTGGATTGTATCCTGCACTGTTTATGCGACATACCATTGCCAGTTCATAAAACCGTTAGGTAGTTCTCTACACATAGCGATTTTACCACTGCTCTACCTACGCCTTTTGCTTGTTTGGCTTTCTTACAGGCTAGTATGCGATAGGCAGCATTAACTGAATATCAAACCCAGTCCACCTTTGTATTTGCAATCTAAGTAATAATTTAAAAAGAGACAAGTGTAATCAGTTTTAAACATTATCTCTGCTTTTTTTTGTTTGTTTGTTTGTTTGTTTGTTTATGACATGTATATTAACCTAAAATCAAACCCTAGTCTACCTTAGTGAAAGGCTAACAGTTTAACCACTGCGTCACCATACCCTTCTTTCTTAGTTTGATTCATTCTAGGCCTTAGAGCTAGAAATCGAGTTACGATCTCCAGTGCAAGAGGCACATGTGCTCACCACTATAGCATGTAATGGTTAGCTGGTAACATTAGACAAACGAAAATGATTGTATTTCTGTTAGCCAAGCATTTCTGTCATTTGCCTACTGTGTGAGCACTGCCAGCAAGACAGTTTAGTTTAGAACAAGCGTGTGTGTGTGTGTATAGATTATTAGCCTCAAGTATTTAAAGCTTGTTGTGTGTAGCGACCATCTTGCTCAGTAACCACTGAGTAAGTTTTAACAGTTAACTCATAAAAACAGCATAGGATAGTTGTGTGTGTGTGTGGTTCATGTACTTGGGAATATGCATTAGCACCATGCGCTAGCTTTACCTTACCCTCTAGAGGTAGAGCGTTATCCCTTCCTTTGGACATTGCCAATGACTGCATTCCCCCACAAGTTTTACACTTAAGCCCTTGGCTTGTTCTTGATTAGGTTTGGTTTGCTTTAGGCTTGGTTTGGTTCGGTTGGGTTTGATTCGACTTGGTTCAGTTTAGTTTAATGTAGTCACCATTTTTTTATTTTTAGCTACACTCTTTAACCAATTAATTAATGATAGTCTACTCTTAATTCTTGAATCGATAAATTGAATTTTGTGTGCACCGTTTGTCAATCCATGCCTACAACCTATACTCCCTATGTACTACAGTCAGATCTGAAAACAAGTTCCAATGGTCAAAGACGTGTCAGTCACCATACATATATCCTACAATAATTCTTTCGTTACCTAGCTAGATTTCGTCACTCACAGTAAACATCTTACATTATGGGTTTGCAATATATTAAGAAAAGCAAAAGTCCATGATCTTGTTGTTTTGGGTCTTTTTTGGGGAAATTCATAAGCCATAAAAAGAATGACATCATGTCAAGTTCTGAGTGGATCTTGTATGTCAAAATCCCATTATCGGTTTATAAAATCTCAAGGCCATGCCCTAGCAGTTTTGGATTATTTCAATCAATGAGTCCACCATAGGAAACATCGAAAAAATAAATACCCTTAAAACAAGTCGTCCCATGACCCTCTCCGAACAATGCTTCGCAAAATATAAATTCATCCATTGAACATGATCGGCGACATCATCCTAGCTTCCCCCTCCCACCATGGTTGCCATATCGTTTGACCTTCAAGTGTCCTCAGCATCTCTGTGCTTTTTTCATTGCCCTGTCAAGTCAATGCATTCCAATAAGATCAAATAACATTCACATCCTGTCAGTCTGCCCCAGCAAGTTTGTTTTCTATACTCACTTCAAGCAACATATAACCAAGTTCTGTTTGTTCTATCTAAAGCCAACTTCATCGAATCAAGGAATTATCATTTGTCATGTCACTCATAATCGTTTACACGTTAAAGACCCCCTTCAGGGGGTTTAGGAATTAGGAATTCCATCATAGGAAAAATCAGAAAACGAACCCTCGACCCGCCGTCTCATCGAAATAGCGAATACTGTATTGGTATATCACCACCGTGGCCAGTAATAGCTTCGTTGAAACACGTGTCCAGTGGTATCGTCTCTTTCTATCTACAACCACTCGTCATGAACATTTTAGACAAATTTAAGAAAAGTTTTAAAAACTGAAATGTTTTCAACATAAGTGTCGTTAGGCTCTTTCGCATTTTTTTAAACATAAATACTATATTCGAAAGGGAGATAGGGGAGGGGCGTCACCCCGAGTCCTACGACCCCTCGTATACGTCTCTGGCGTTATTGGTTTGTGAGATATAACAAAAAGTCTAAAATCACGGTTTTACAACAAAAAATTCTGTTTCCCTCATTCTCAAAAACTTTAACCTATTACCAAAATAAAGAGGGTTTCGAGACAAGCCATTTGACACGTCATAGGACCAAATCCGACCAGGCATTCGTGAAATATCAGAAAAAGTCTAAAATCATAATTTTACCCCAAAACGCCTGTTTCCCTCATTCTCAAAACTTTAACCTATTAATAACATATATAGGGCTTTGAGACAAGCGATTTGACACGTCACACGTCCAAATCCGACCTTGCGTTCGAGAGATATCGGCAAACGTCGTAGGAAAGTAGGCGACTATCTGGTTCTCTCCTCACCACCAAAACCTCTTCTTATCAATCATTTTTTTTCAAAGAGCTCGCCCTCTTACAAAAATCCCAAGTGCGCATGCGTACAAAACAAAAACAAAAATGTTCATCCATAGCGGCAGCCAGAAAAACGCATGCGCGATATGAGCAACAACATTTGAGTTCATTTTAGCAGCGCACCTTATACATGTCCCATTTGAAAAGAGGCTTTCACTAAAAAATTAAAATTTCACCCCCTAATAGGGATAGGTTTTATTTAGGGGTTGAAATGAGTGGTCCATTGGAAAGAGGGCGTCAACCCGAGTCCAACGACACCTCGTTTATTAAAATCCGACCATCGGTTTGCGAGATATTAATTATTTAACATGGCTGGGAATGTACAGTAGGTGGGAGTAATGGTAGGAGGGGGGCAGAACCCCTACTACCCCCCTACTAAAGCCATGGAGGCCATAGCTCTTCCTGGTGAGGGTGTGAACATGAAGCAAGCCCCCAAATAAAAAGGACTCGGTATTTACATGTCGCAAGAAAGGTGTAATAGATGCACTGCCACGGCGAGTCATTGAACATGAAGAAGTAATTAGATATGAAAAACAGATGAAGATTCCACACTTTCGAGGTGTGTTTATACGTAACCGATTACCGTTATGTCCATGGAAGCAGGAACAAGCTGGTAGTCATGGTCCAGGAACACATTACGTGGCTCCACCATGTGGTACTTTGACAGTTTTGAAAATCTTCCTCCATCGGTAGAGCTTGTTCACTAATTCGGAAACAGTGCAAGGATATTCTATAATGTGAAACGAGTGTCTCTGCTACACGGGGGGGGGGGGGGGGGGGCAGTAAGACAGTGCAGAAGTCACCGTTAACTTTTACCTTCCTATCAAATTGGAACGACGACCCTCCGCACTGGGACTTGTTTGCTTTGAAGGCTACGAAAAATGTACAACGTACGGTACGTGAAACGTCAACGACAAGTTCTTATTTGATGATTCTATGTTAAACCTACCATATGGCGGGTATACAATAGATGATATTTATGAACTCATCTATATTGTGCTTGTGAAACCATACGGTTTTGGTGGGTTGGTGGGGGGTAGGGGGTACGAGGGGGCGGAGGTAAAGGAGACGAGGCACCCCGGCCGCCCATCACTTACCATGACGAAGCCCATTCTCTCATCAAAATCACCCCCCCCCCTCCGGTGAACGCCCGTGATGGGTCATTCCTAAGTCGCGTTACCCGGCCTTAAGGAAGACCCGCCGCCATCTTGTTATCGCCATTAACCCCCACCACCCTCTTGAAGGAGCCGCTTACCCGCATAAAAGCCCCCGTGGTAGGAGTAGTTTTTATGTTAGGGTGGAAAAGACTTGTCCTATGGATGAAGGGCGTGAACGCCTCTCTTTTGAGCCATCATACGACATTTTACAATTGGAGAGTTTATTTCCAAAGTGACATAAATCCAAAATTGACGGTTTTTCAGTTTTTTCTTTCATAAGCTAGTTTATAGGTTCTCTCAACGTATAGCAAAGGTTTCAGGTCGCAATACATCGTATATCCCATATTAACAGAGATCTAAGAACTAAGTTTATTTGCAAAGTGACGTAACTCCAACGGGTATTTATTTCCAATGTGTCTTATATCCATGTTGACCAATCCGATGGCTCTCTGGACATCACGTGATATCGCGTGATTAATCAAGGCCATGGCTAACTTGGAAGAATACGTAGAGCATCAGTTTGTTTATGTTGTGTTTAAACCATTTAAATTTTCATAAATGTCACTCAAAGCGTATGTCAATATATGATTTATTTCGAAAAAGTTCCAACTCCAACTTACAGGAGATGATTCATAGGAGATTTTTAAAACACAGTCTAAGGATGTGCATAAAAGTAACGAATGAAATTTCATTATATTCATAATCATATCTGAATTTAATTAGGCATGTACGAAGAAAGAAAAACGCGATTTTTGAAGTTTTGCTTTTTCATGGATTTACGTCACATTGGAAATAAGCTCTTCAATTCCTAGTTTAGGGGCTAATGTCCAATGGCACTGCTCATCTACCATTCTTCTTGTCACCGAAATAGTATTTCGCTTTGAGAAACACAACAAAAATATCACCATCACTTTTCTGTAAAACAGACACATACTGGGCATCGTGGCCACTTCTCTAACTAAACTTCCGGATAAATAATTTAAATAACACTAATCTCCTTTTCCTAATTCTTGAAAATCATCATTAGTTGAAACGATGAACTATTCTGTTATATTTTCAAGTCAAAAAATGCAAAATAAATATGTAAATATACACTGTCAATCCAAAACTCTTCTTAACAACAACTTGTTCTATGACTAGTCAACAACATCACTTTTTCACAGTAAATGAGTACATTTCACTTCCTAAATGTCTTTCTATTCATCATACTCGTATTCTACCATAATAATTTGTGAAGTCATATTTCAGTATTATTTTCTGCATTAATGAAAATTCGAAGATACTAGGCTATGTCATATTTGAGGTTACAAATTTATCTATAACCTTCTAGGATTACATCCTGACATTTTAGATGAATCCATTATCTTCACTCGTTACTATTCAGCCACATTTCATTATCAGATGTAACCATGAGAAGACTGACGATTTGTGTAAATACTCCAGTATAATTGTTACTGAATTGTTAGCCTATAATTGTTAATTTGTGATGTATACCCAATTTACCACTGGGGGACACACCCCCAATTGCAAATGAATGAATGAATGAATGAATGTGAGACATTTCATTACTACAGTTCATTATGATGTTATAATCCAATGATATATAATTCCTGATAAATAACACAAAGATATCATTTTATAATTCATTAATGTTTCAACGACGTAAATTTTAAGTATAACATTACTCTGCAGACCTCACATGACAACAAGTAGTTCCGTGTAGAACTATATGGCCTATTTTCATATATCCTAGTTTATAGCCTCTATCAACATACATATTTTCAGTTTGATTGCTGTAATAGATTCCTGGATATTGAGAACCTTCTAAATATTTCCGATGTTCACCATGATGAATTTTTATATATAGGCATTAGAGGTATGTACTATCACATGAAGAATATTGTGTAGATGTTTTATTCAAACTTCAATCGCATGATTAGGACACAGGTATTAAAAACGAGATTTTAAAATTACGCACAGCCGCCATCTTGTGGTTATGGAAATAATTGAAATGAATTAGAGGGCAGTGGATTAAAATTTATATAAGCATATACCGTACCATGTTTCACTGCACTCGTATGGTTAAATCGCGAGAAACGTCTATTTGAATTTTCAAATTACGCGTCGCTGCCATGTTGGATTTGTGCTAACCAGGTTATTGAATGTGCCATAGGTGAACTTATGTTTATAGCCTCTATCAACATACAAATTTTCAGCTTGATTTCTGTGATAGATCAATAGATATTTACAACCGTCTAAATATTTCGGATTGTCGCCAATTTGGATTTTAATATAAGGCCATAGAGTTTATTTATTTATTTATTTATTTATTTATTTATTTATTTATTTATTTGTTGATGGTACACAACAGGGCTCAGTGAGCACCCCAATAATAGTGCACCTACAGAGTAAGATACATTTCCTGACATGTCTGCATTAAGTATTAATATCTTAATGTAATTCTTAAAACTAAGAAGTTCACACAAATCAAAATGCATAGTAGTAAGAAGATAATATAAAAATTAAATCTAAATTTGATCTGATGCCAAATATAAAAACAGGTTTTGAAATTATTACATAATAAACTAAAAGGTAACATTAATAACTAGGGAACAGGCCTATCCACATATATACATTGTTGATTCTGTTTTGTGTGATAATTTTATTTGAAGTATGAATTAGAGTGACTGGATTATAATTTCCAAGAACGGTCTGATTGAGAGACAGAAATCTAGTTTCCAGTTTACACGAACCGTATCGTTGTAAATACTGCAAAGCCTCCATACAGGTAAATTGTTATGTGAAGTGGTATTGGTTATATCATTTTTGAATGTTATGGTTGATCTTGTAGTTAAGCGAGGGATGTTGAAATTTAGGAGCGATAGGAAAATGAGTTATCAATTTGACCGTTAATGACTTTATAAAGGAATTTCATATCATTCACTTGCCTTCGAGACTCCAAACTAGTCATGCCGAAATTCAACGAAAGTTCACCGTAGGGTACCATGTGCGGGTAATTGCCCGTTATTTTGAGGTGTAAGTATCTGAGGAATTTCTTTTGAACTTGCTCAATGGGCTTAATGCATGTTTTCTGCCAGGGACTCCATACTTGGCTGGCGTACTCGAGCTTGGATCTCACCATGGCAGTGTAAAGGTTTATGCAGGTACTGGTCCTAATGAATGGCTTAGTGTTTCTTATTATAAACCCTAACATGCGGTAAGCATCCCCGACCGTCTTTTGCACATGATAAGTGAAAGCAAGCTCTCGGTCAAACAGAATCCCTAGATCTTTCTTCTCGCTTACTGTTTTCAATGACTTAGGTCCAATTCCATAAACAAATGTGATTGGGTTCTTCTTACGTGTAAAGGTCATAACAACACACTTCGGTACGTTTAAGTATAATTTGTTTTCTATACTCCATTTGTGTATATTATTTAGGTCATTTTGTAGTAGAGTGCAGTCATTAGTGGAAGAAATTGATTTAAAAATTTTGAAGTCATCTGCATATAAAAGACTATTTGAGTGCAGTATACATCGTGGCAAATCATTTATCATTGCTAGAAAAATCAAAGTTCCAAGGTTCGAACCTTGGGGTATTCCGGAATGAACTATGTATTCCTTTGAGACAATTTTCTGGAACAAAACAAATTGTTTCCTGTCTCTGAGGTAGGAGATGAATAATTTGAGTAATGGGTGGGAAAATCTCAAAATACATATTTTTTTAAGAAGGATATCGTGATTTATTGTGTCGAAAGCTTTCTCGAAATCTGTAAATATGACATCCATCTGCCCTCCTTTATCTAACTCTTTAGATATAATTTGAGTAAAATTAATTGCATTCGTCACTGTAGATTTCCTGGATAGGAAACCATGTTGTTTATCTGTTACGAGTGGTCTGAGAAATACTGATATTCTTCCGTGCAATATGAATTCAAATACCTTGGCTACTGCAAATAAAATAGATATAGGACGGTAGTTATTAATTAGTGATGGATCTCTCGATTTTAGTATAGGGCAGACGCGAGTGATTTTCCAGGCGTCAGGGAACGTACAAGTTTGTATGGCTAAGTTAAATATAAAGTGAAACGGGTCCCTGAGGCTTTCAGCACATCCCTTAACTACATACGGTGGAATATTATCAGGACCAGCCGACGATTTAGGTTTTAATTTTTTAAATGCCATTTTTATCTCTTCCTTTGAGACAAGATTTATGTGAAAGGTGTTGGGAGTATTCGAATTGCAGGCTGGGACTTTGTATTGGGCTGACTGAGAGTCATACACTGATTTGAAATATGACGCGAAACCTTCGACAATGGAATCACCCCTGTCCAATTCTTCATTATTATATTTAAAAGTGTCGCATGAGTTCCTATTTTTTTCTTGTTTTTAATAAACGTCCAAAATTTCTTTGAGTCCCTGCTAATGTTTTGTTCAATATTATGGATATATTTCTAATAAGATAATTTAATGTCCTTTTTAATTTCTGACCTTAATTCTTCAAACCGTAGTCTATGATGATCTGAGTAATATTTTCTCTTCTTATGGTGTTCCTTCTCCTTCAATTTACTCTTTGTTTCCTTAGAGAACCAGACAGGATATTTTCTGCCCGTTTGTCGTTTACATATAGGAACGGTTTCGCCAAGTACTGTGTTAAAAATCTGATAAAACAGGTCTACTGCAGTATTTACATCAGTGCACTCGTATATTTGTCCCCAGGCACTATCCCTCAACCGAGTGTACATTTGCTCAAAATCGGCTTCCCGGAAGTTATAGTTATGTACTATTAGATGACGATTAATGTGTAGATTTATTATTCAAACGTTGACTTCGATCTCATGATTAGGACACCAGATATTGAAACTTAATCTTAAAATTTCACACAGCCGCCATCTTGAGGTTATGTAAACAATTGAACTAACTAAGATGTCAGTGTATTGCAATTTGTATAGTCACTTGCTGTACCAAGATTCACTGCGTTCGGAAGAATAAATCGCGAGAAAATTTAAATGTTTCAAATTTGCTTGGCCGCCATGTTCGTTCTGTAGTTCACAGGTTTTTGATTGTCACATAGATGAACTTCAAGTAGTGGCCTTTATCACCATACAAAAATTCAAAGTGATATGAGCAATAGTTCTGGAGAAATAGAATGCCGGTTAAATATTTCGCACAGCCACCATGTTGGATTGGTGAGACGTAATAAAATTTGAAAGGAACAGTTGGGGTCGGCCAAGATAGTATATGACCTTACCGAGTTTGATTTAAATCGCTCTAGCCGTTTAGAGTTTATTAGGGGGGGGAGACACACACACACAGGGATGCACACATACGGACAAAAGGTGATCTCATAAGCCTATTTTTTCATAAATGAAAATGGCTAAAATTCCGACGTAGACTTAAGCACAATAATGATACTGCAGACCACATCATAACATAACATTTCGACGTAGACTTAAGCACAATATTGATACTGCAGACCACTTCATAACATAACATTTCGACGTAGACTTAAGCACAATATTGATACTGCAGACCACTTCATAACATAACATTTCGACGTAGACATTCCCAAATAGACCTACCTTGTGGAGACCAGTTCATAATCATACTTCCGACAACATATAACTTGCATGCATATTTACCTAACTGCAATACTCACTGTCACAACATTTCCATCGAGTGTGGAATACCATAACTCTGACATATAGGCTATTCTACGTGTCTTCGCACCGTACCATATCAACCAAGTGCTCTATAAATCATTGTGCTGAGTAAGTTGTATTAAATTCACAATAAATATCAACATAAATTTTCTGACTTTCGAAATGACTTTCCCTTTTATTAAAGAACATCTTCAAATAACCTCTATCATCAATCATTAGCTTATTCTATTGAAATAATAAATAATTTCCTGGGTTATTATTCTTCAACAATGTCGCGTTCAGTTATCGAAACTCTTTATCTCTTCATTGTTAAGCAATATCATAATCCTGTCATTAGACATTTTTAATTCTATTTTTCATTCACATAATCAACATATTTTTGATTTGATTCAATATATTTAATCTGATTCAATTCAGCTCAATGCAGCATTATTCTGTCATGTGAACTGCACTTGACTATCAGAGGTTCCAAAATTTTCACTAACTTTCATCAAGCATAACAATCCTAAAATGATCCTCCTGATTAGAACCGCATTGATGCGCTGCTTTTCCCCACTTTCGTGGTAATCTTAGAGAGTTTACACTCTTGTCCGATGTCACTGTAAGCGACAGTTTTGTGTGAGACGAGTCTCAGATTTACCCCAAGGACAGCGGACTCCTAATAAATCCTACATAAAGATTTTTTTTCTTTGGTATTTCCCTATTAATTGTGGTCGCCGGAGCCAACCAGGCTCGTTTTTGTTTAGGCCGGGGATTTAAGGCCGAATGCCCTTCCTGATGTCACGTGACTTTCCAGGTGAAAATTCCACCCCGCTCTCACCGGGATTCGAACCCTGGCCGTCCGGGTGAAAGACGAGCAGCTAAGCTGCTGCGCCATTACGCTCCTGTTCCTAATGAATCCTACATAATCCTCTTAAATTAATTTTACTCTCGATCGCAGAGATGTTCGTACCGTGCCTCATCAAGTGAATAAGCAAGTCAAATAATGACCAAGCGTGAAATTTAGCGACAATAATTAGCAAAGAAATAACAGAAATGTTACCTCTACCTTTCTTGAAGATCTGTGTTGCCTTGCCAGTCCCTCGCTGTCTGCCTCTCCTTCGTCAACTTGGTTTCCAAGCACCTCCATCGCCAAGGTTCTCACTCGAGTTGAAGTTAATCTGCTGAATTCCGTGGCATCTTCTTCCGGAACATGATGGATTAGTTGCACACATCTTATGGGTGTTGGCCGAAGATAGTGATACGCCAGTCACTCATGTGAGGATGTTCACTCATTGTCTTTCGGAATTGATTTTTACACATGACTGAGATGTGCCCCTATTCATAGTTTAACGATGCATATCGCTCTCCATAGCGCTCAGAATATAAACCTTCCCTCTCAACTCAGCTTTGTTAAACATATTTTAGCGTTCAAATGTCCACTGCAGTTCTGTAGTAGTCATACAATCGCCGCCAATACTGTTCAAATGTTGCCATTCTTCGATCCTCAATTATTAGAATTGATGAAAATTATCTTCTGAACATCCCTTGTTTTCACTAAAATTCAATACTCCGATGCACAAAATATTTTATCATAAATTTTCATGATATTGTGCTCACACAATTCAAACGTTCATATAACAGCGCGTCGTTATCTTAAAATAATATACAAGTTCCACATTGTATTTACTAGTGCGCACATAATGATTCAAGTCCATTCTCGACTGTCGCACGAAGTATCAATCTTAAATGTTCGAAAGCCCCAATTGTCTTCCGCGAATCGACTTATTTTCTGCCCTAAAATTATAGTCAATTTCTATCACCGCACCAAGTCCAACACTATGTTATATATATTTACCGGGCCTCAGAAAACTGCGTTCCCTTGCCTCACGTCCGTCAAAATTCATAATTGGGCCCACTGTTACCCTGGCCTGTAGCCTCATAAACCTTCGCGGATGGCAGCCAAAATTGTAGTATTTTATGCTACCTTCCCACAGCCTTCCTCGGCTAAATTAATGGGCCCCTTTCCAGTATTATGGCGGCAGACATTCTCGCGTAGGTCGTTTTCTTAAATTCTATCGAACTCAGGAAATCTTGAGTAATTCCAAAAATATTAAAATTTCCGTCGTAGTTTTCTGCATCTACCGAGCTAAATATTCTCATTTCCTAAATTCTGTTTCAAATTATCCAAGAGGTTTTATCTAGCAGCTACATCTAATTTTTCCATTGGTCAATCATGCCACGTGGCAGTCGCCCTCATATACATGAGCGAAATAGGTTTTAATCTCTGATCTATTGAATAAGTAATATTTTCCTTTGGCAAGCTTTACCGTGGCGGCCATTGTCTCCCTTTTTATTTTATTATGGTCACTGATTCGTCTCCGCGCTGCATAGATATGGAACAAAAAACTGTTCGTCTACCAACTAAGTTGTCAACCAGGTCCTCGCTACTTACAATATTCTCAAAGAAAGACAAAACCTAGCTCTCCCCTGCTATATCGCGTGTCAGAATAAACATGAAATAAAATAATTCTCGGCTCTCACATATTTAACCATATTTATGGGCTTAGTACCATCCTGGCATTTGCTTGGAGCAGAAGAGGGAAATCATAGAAATATTTCCAAGATGGCCGAGGTGGCAATCGAACCCACGTCTTCTCAGTCCTGCCTCACGAGGCTGAGTGTATCCCATTAGAGCCTTCAGACATCAGAACCGGGAATGAAAGCCGGACTTCTGCCGTGACAGCCGTGGTCTTAATTTACGTACTATTTGTTTGGAGCACAATTGGGAAACCATGGAAAACCACTTCTGGGATAACCGAGGTACAAATGAACTCGTTTACGTGAGTTGAGCGTAATTATTAACTTGGGTAGGTGCCACGGGATTTGAAGTAAGGTACAGGGGTTCTAACCTAAGATCACCATCGCGTCGTGATGAGCGGCGAAGCTCATGGCTATCATTTATTTTCAATGGCAATAATAATAGTAATAATAACAATAATAATAACATAATATTACTCATAATAATAGTAATAAGAATGGCATTTTCACTAATGTGTATCACTCGTGAAAAACAAGAAGTACCGTGACGATCTAAAGAACCTACTTTTCTTAAAATTTAAGATTCATGCCAATAATTAATCTATATGGATCTATCTAGAATGATGACGAAATTAAGTTGGCAATATCGAAATTTCTAATTAGTTCGAAATACTGTATACCTGGCATAATGTAGCCTAATAGAGAATTACAGTTGGCAGCCCTGGTGACTGAATATATTCTTAGTTCAATCTCTTAAGGTACAGAATACAACATTTGGTTGAAGTTACATGCAGTTAAACATTGGATCTAACAGCGCGCGTAAAATCATGTTGGCAACAGTGTCATGCATGTATTGGTCAGAAATAATCTGAAATAATATGATCTATTGTTGCGTCAATTTTGAATGAAATCCATTAGTAAGTATAGAAGTTACATGCATTTTAAAATTGGACCTATCAGCAGGCTTAGAATCATGTTGGCAGCACTGGCGAAGGCCTATATTAGTTACTCCAAATTAATCTAGAATGCCAGGTACTATACGTGCGCAAAGGTTAGAGCTATTGGCTTGCATACTTTCTGATATATTGATATTAGGGTAACAAAAATAGACAGTATTTATTAACAGTTGGCAGCCCTGGTTACTATTAAGAATCGGCATAGTCATATTTGCTATGGTACACATAGCACACACTAAATTTGGTTGAAATCCCAATGATAGTATAGAAGTTACATGTATTTAAATTTGGACCTCTCAGCAGGCTTAGAATCATGATGGTAGCACTGACGTATATAAGATACTCCAAATTAATATAGAATGTCAGGTACTATACGTGTGCATTAGCTTAAAGCTGTCGGCTAGCATACTTTCTGATATATGGGTATTTGGATTTTAAAAATATTGAGAGCATTTCTTAACAGTTGGCAGCCCTGGTGGCTCTTAAGAATACGCTCAGTCATATCTGCTTATGTACACATAGCACATACGAAATATGGTTGACATCCAATAGATAGTGTAGAAGTTATATGCATTTAAAATTTGGACCTATTAGCAGGCTTATAATCATTTTGGCAACACTGCCATGTATGGCCTCCTGGAAATTAAACTACACTATTATTATCTATACGTGTGCCAATTTTGAAATAGCTCCCATTCATACCTACCATGATATCCAACATGGAGCTGAAATTTCAATTGCGATTTTTCAGCAGTTGGTAGCACTGATATCATTTTCAAATATGGCCGTGAGATATTCAGGTATAGATCTTTACTCCTACCAAATTTTGTTTTGATTGCTGCAGCCGTTTAGGAGTTGATAAGGGGAGGACACACACACACAGCCAGACAGACAGACAGAAGGACAGACAGACAGAAGGACAGACAGTCACACATTTGCCCGATCTCATAAGTCTACTTTTTCCTCATTTTTGAAAAATGTGAAAAGTAGGCTAATAAAATGGCATAGGCCTATTGCTACAGAATGTAATTATATATATAGTTTTATCGTTGCAGAATATTGCCCTTTTCCCGTAATACAGGCAGGTCCACTTGCATATATAGTCTAGTCCAACACAACAATTCTCGAACCACCTTGCAATGTGGCTACCTCTGAGATCCAGGTTTGATTCCCGGCTTTGCGAAGGAATGTACTTGTAGTCTGAACTCAGCCTGCTGAAGCGAAACCGAGAAGAAAATGGTTCGATTACCTTCTCAACAATCCAGTCCCTTCCTGCTCGCAGACCTCTCTCGTCCTGGGCCCTGTTCGCTGAATCGGGCTGTTCTTACCGACCGGTCCTTGCTCCTTGCTCCTGCCCATTGTGAGTGTTGGTGCAGGGCAATAGGCTAACACCACAGCGCAGCAGGGAACAATAAGCTTACAGACAAGCGTTATTATTAGAAGATGTTTTCTATCCTGTGTACAATAAATTAACCTGGTATATTTGTATTTCTTTGCACGCTCACATAATTGTTATATTCAGAATTCACTAGCTATAATGGAACAGGAAACTATCCCTTCTTAAGGTAAATGCAAACCAAGAAAATGAATGGCATATACCTCTTACATAACCAAATGTCAAAATACGATACAAGCATAGTACAGAGAGTCCAGTTTGTAAGTATCTGAGACCCTCGCTAGCCCGCTCGCCCGCGGCGCGAGCCTGTCTCCCGCCACGCACTTTGCCGTTATGCGGCGCCCGCGCAGCACTGAGTCATTGAGTATAGGACTTTGACCTAGTTCACAGCTGGTGCTGAAAATGTTCGCCGTTCACTGCTACATATCGCTGGCACCTTTTTATGAAACTGACATTTACTCTCTGAAGTTCCTCAGCACCGATTGACTGTATTTCAGCTGTAATATAGTCTTTAAGCTCATTTATAGTGTGAGGGTTTCTCGCATACACTCTATTTTTAAGCGTCCCCCACAAATAAAAGTCACATGGTGATAAGTCTGGGCTTCGCGGGGGCCACACGTTCCGACTTATAATCCTTGTACCAAAAATGCGACGCAATTCTGTCATGGATGCTTCGTCATTGTGAGCAGTAGCAGAATCTTGTTGAAAATAAGTTGACAATCGCTCTCCGTAAATCAGTTCGTCAAAAAAATTGGTCAAGGATCACATTGAAGTACAAATTTAAGTACAAATTCCTATACTCAATGACTCAATGCTGCGCCAGCGCCGCAAAACGGCAAAGTGCCTGGCGGGAGACAGGCTCGCGCCGCGGGCGAGCGGGCTAGCGAGGGTCTCCGATACATACAAACTGGACTCTCTGTACTTAAGCACCATCCACGACTGACGTTTTTACGCACTTGCATTGGCACATCGTCTAAGAACTCATGCACTACATCTTCTAGGAATAGCAAGTATGCGACACCCGTGAGATTTCGTGGTAAGAGGTATGGTCCAATCACACATCCATTCAGGAACCCTGCCCAAATATTCACACCGTATCGTTGCTGAAACCCATGGGGGCTCGCTGCATGCAGATTTTCATCAGCCCACACATGACTGTTGCGGGTATTGAAGATACCTTCCCTGGTGAACATTGCTTCAGCAGTGAAAAGTATCCGCCGTGGAAAGTGGGGATTATTCTCACAACGGTGCAAGAACCACCTGCAGAATTGGACTATTGACGCAAAATCCTGTGGCTGCATTGCATATTCCCTCTGGGGGGTGGTACGGGTGTAGCTGTAGCACATGCAGAACACGTCAGGACGTGGTGTGACCCACATTCAGTGTCCTTGCTATGTTTCTGATACTCGTAGTCTCCTCGTAGTCTCCACTGCGTGGAGTGCAGCCTCTTCAAACTCGGCCGTGCGGCACCGGCATGGAGCGCCCCAGTCGTCTCAGTTGTCGGTGAATCTACCCGTCTGCGAGGCTCGCTGATTCACCTTAGCAAAGAGAGCTTGCGAAGGAGTCTGGTGGTGTGCAAAACGCTCCCCATACAACTGACGAGCAGCACTCCCATCGCCCCGGTCAACAGCAACATACTACCCATGAACTAAGTACGAAGGTCACAATCAAAACAGCAGGTAAAACACGTCTCCGTGCGGATCACACACTCAACCAAAAGGCATGGAATGTCACCAAACCAGCAGGGTGCAGGGGATATGGGACATCAGCTGATCGTACTCCAGTCAGTGGCGCCAAAAATGCGGGCGATTTGAAGGTGTGCTGTGATGGTGTTGTGCGAGTAGTCGGACACAAGTTAACCGTCTTTGTCCCCAAAACACGCCCTCAAAGTCTGCAATGGGTATTTAGGAACATCCTGTATATTACGATGAGTTGCCATTTTAAAGTTTTTAAGACTTGTTTTTGCCTGAGTGTTCTGTGCACGTGTTTTGTTACGTGAAATTTCCTATCACAATAAAAGAGAGTTTTAGTAGCTATGTAGTCCATAATCTTAGATTTTTTTGGTTTTTGAGATATTGATTTTTCAATTTAAGGAGTTGTCTTTAACAAGTAATTGAATGTTATTATACGCCGCAAAATATTGGTCTATCATAACGCTACTGAACCGTTCAAATCATAGATCTCGGGTACGTCATTCAACTCGAAAAACGTGATGAGATACAAAGAAAGTGGCCAAGATACCAATCTTATAACGTCATGAAATTCACTCAACAGTGCAATCTGCGTTCACCTTAAACATAGCTGTTATGTAGTCAGTGCTGTGTGTGTTTTATTCTCTCTGTAAAATAATAGTCGTGTTGACCCAGGAAAAGGTGAGGTAAGTGCCAAATTTATCTTACCTCAATAACAACAACAACAACAATAACAACAACAACAATAATAATAATAATAGTTCGAGTCGCCACTCATTAGACTGGTATAGTAGAGATCGCCATGCCTCCTTTTCATAAGGCAATCCATCTCTATAGCTAATAATAATGATAATAATAATTAAATATTACTTTAAAACACTATTACACAGGAACACATACACTAGATAACACTAACACACATTCAGCACTAAAAGTAAAGCCTCTTGAAGGAGGAAAGAAAGATCTTGAGGAAAATTCTGGGCCCTGAGAAAAGTGAAGAAGGGTATAGACTCAAATCACGCAAAGCCACGGAAAAACTATCCAACCTCGCCGCAGACATCAGGAAACGAAGACTGAAATTCTATGGACACGTTCACAGACTCTCATCTTCAAGGTTAACTCACAAGATTTTGACATACTCTGGAAAACTGAAGAACGTATCTTGGATTATTATTATTATTATTATTATTATTATTATTATTATTATTATTATGGAAATCCTTTGTGCAGGTTTTTCAAATGAGTGATCTGCGCGTCATACAGCGAACGGAATGCTGCAAAACATGGCCAAAAGTAAAAAGTAATCTCACAAAGTAATGTTATTTAAGGGGGAACTGTCAGACTGTAGGGCGTGAGAGAATGGTACCGGCCTGACGCTCTCAGCTTCCATTGTAACGATATGAGGATAGTGGATAGCGTCCATGGACGCATTATACAATTTCTTTACAAAATATTAATATATTAATAGACTAATGGTTACTAGACGTGGATGGAAACATAATTAATTTTTATGCAGATTGAATTTAAATGTTAATCCTTAAAAGTGAGAATTCCTTCGCATTCTCGCTTAGAGTTTTTCTTTGTCATAAAAATTCATGGAATCACTTTGTGTTAAAAAAAAAGGTATCTCCGGGTTTGCTATTTATGACATAAAATGCAGTAACAGTCTAAATCGTGTGCCTACAATGTCAACAAACGTCCATTTAGTCATAATAAGCAATAAATATGGTTGCATTGCTATTCTGCGGTGTATTTGAGGCAAACTGTTGTAACTAGAAGTACCAGATGGTGCCACTGTATTATTGAACGAATTGAGACAATAGTTCTATTTCTTTCATGTTTTGTCTATACGAATAATAAAAATAGTTGTTTGGTGAACTTACGAGCCTACTTATCTCAAAATTTAAGATTGAGACCAATGATTGCTTAAAATCTAAAATCTAAAATTAAAAAAATTGATTAACTACGGAATTCCGTTGGTAGCAGTGGCATTTATGATTTGCTCAAAATATACATGAAATATTGAGGCCCAATAGAGTGCCACAGTATGTTTGAAAATGTTTCCATCCATGGATTCTGAGCTACTGAGAGTCTATGGTTCAAATGCCTCAGAACTGCTGCCTCTGAAAATGTGCACATTTATATTTTTTATCTCTTTAAATCTTGTACAGTACGGTATATAAAAATGTTTGAAATTCTTAAGAATTATGGAAGTCAAATACAGTTAAACATTAAAATAAAAATTATTTGCAGGCATAGAATCATGTTGGCAACACTGTTGCATATGAGTTGCTCAAAATGAACCTGCAATATTATGGTTATACGTGTGCCAAGTTTCGAACTGTTTGCCTGCAAGCGTTCTGATATATTGACTCTAGGGTACAAATTTACGGAGAGCATTTTGCAACAGTTGGTAACCCTGGTTACTCTGAAAGTACGCCCATTTATATCTCTTGAGACACAAATTGCAGTTACCAAATTTGGTTGAAATTAAATTACTAGTATAGAAGTTACATGCAGATAATTACTGAACGTATTAGCACGCTTGGAATCATGTTGGCAACACTGTTGCGTATGGATTCCTCAAAATTAACCTGCAATAAAGTGATCTATACGTGTGCCAATTTTACTTTGTGAGGAATTTAACATTGGCTCTAAATTTCAGTTGTGTTTTTTCAGCAGTTGCTAACGATGACGTGTTTTTCAAATGTGGCCTTGGGTATATACATGCAGCTATTTTGGATTCGATAGGGGGGGAGTCAGTCACGAACAGGACAGACAAACACACACACACACATATATATTTGCCTGGACTGATCTTATAAGTCTACATATTATACAAGAGTTTAGTGCTTTTCAGTCGGTCAACAAGAATGTACCCAAAAGAGATGGGTTATGCCCTAATCCTGAAATAAATTACATGAGATTAATAAAACACTAGGATGACCAGTTTCGATCGTCAAGCGATCATCATCAAATCCATTACACTTAGGCTACAAAATCTATGTTTGAAATACAGGTGAAAATATTTACAATATGTACAATTATTTAGTTGCAGTATTGGTACTGCAACTGTCAGTGTATGCTAAATGCAGTATATATGTTAGGTGAAATGCTAAATGGTGATAGCTATCCGTAGATTGTACTTTAGAGAGATTATATGGTTGTAAACTATGGTTAAACTATAAAATTTTAGGCTAACTACGTATCTGATTGTCTTCCGTACAACAGCTACTCGCAGTTTTCGTGCTCACTGGAACTCACTGTGCGGTAGACTGCGGTGGTTATCTTAACGACTGGTTTTTCCCTGCTTTCTCCCCCCTGCTCCTACGTGCTGTGGGGAGTGATAGCGATGTGTTTATGTGAGGTGTTGCCAACCTAGATAAGATGTATGTTATTGAATGAGGTGGGTCTACAATTATTAAAAACCGTGGATTAGCCCTCGCCACGCGTGGAGCATAACCCATTCGAACTAAGCGTTGACGGTCTTATGAGAACGTCCCGGCACCTTTAATACTGCCTCGAATATGGGCCTTGGTTTATTGCAGAAGAAAAGTACATCGTACACCTGATCCAGATAACATTTACCTATTAATAACCCCCTAATTTCCCCCCTTTTTTATCTAGCTTGGCTGTGTCGCTAAATTGTGTTTTGTTTCCGACAGGGTGTGTTTTTTTAGTAGCGTGAAGAGGGGTGAGCTCTCCATGAACGTGTGTTCATTTATATTGTTGGGATTGTTTCGTTTGGCTAGGTGTATCTCGATTGCTTCCTTTATGTCAAGAGCTCTGCCTTTCGATTGGTGATGGATTATTTTAAGGTCCGACTCTATGTTGGTAAAGCTGTGCCCTGCGTCACACATATGTTCGCACACGGCTGAATGTGTTCCGTATCTTATCGCATTCCTATGTTCATTATAACGTGTGTCTACTCGCCTTCCACTCTGCCCGATGTAATTAGCTTGACAATCGGTGTCTTGGCACGTTATAGAATATACCCCTGACCTTGAATACGGGTCACGTTTATTTAGATTACTATTTAGGAGGTGCCTAGCGGTTGTGTTTTTCGTCGTGAAAGCTATCTTTATGCCTTGCTTTTTGAATAGGTTAGTGATTTTATATGTATTCGCATTCACATAGTTGAAACGCGCAAATTTTTTCACATTACTGTCCGGTTTGGGAATCGTTTTATCTTTATTTTTATGTTTGGCTATAATTTGATTTATTTTGCTTGGCGAGAAGTTGTTTTCCTTTGCTATTTGCATAATAGTTCTTATTTCCTTATTATAGTTGTCTTTTGACATGGGTATGTTTAAAGCTCTGTGTACCATTGAATTGAAACCCGCTAGTTTGTGCGTACTGGGGTGATTAGACTGATTGTCGATTGCATGCGAGGTTTGTGTTGCTTTCCGGAATATGGAATATGAAAGGTCGTTGTCTTTACGTTAAATAGTTATATCGAGATAATTTATTTTCCGGTCTATTCCGGATTCTTTAGTGAATTTGATAGAGTGGTGAAGGCTATTAATGGATTGGAGAATTGTTTCTTCGCTTGTTAGTTCTGTATCGTAGATGCAAATTACATCATCTACGTACCTTTTCCATATTACTATTCCCTTTGTTGAAGTCTTTTCTAAGAACGCATTTTCTAGTGCATTGATGAAGATGTCAGCGATTAACCCACTTAGTGGCGATCCCATTGCTAGGCCTTCTCTCTGTGTGTATATTTTATTGTCGAATTGAAACACGTTTTGGGTGAGAACGACCCTCAGTAATCTCACAATCTCTTCAATTTCTTTTACCGAATTGTTGGATTTTAAGTTGTTTTCGATAGTGTTGATTGCTTCAATAATCGGAATATTGGTGTACATGTTAGTTACGTCGAAGGATACTAGCCTGAAGCTAGGTTTCATTTGTAGGGTGTTCAATGCTGTTACTAGTTCTGTTGTGTTCTTTACAGAGTTGTTTTTGTCGTTGGAAAGACGGCATTTTAAGATTTTTAGTAACTCTTTGCTGATTTTGTAATTAGGGGCATTCCTACAATTGACTATTGGTCTCATTGGGCATTCCTTTTTGTGTATTTTTGGTTGTCCCCTCAATGACGGTATTTTCGGGTTCATGTTTATTAGTTTTGCTTTTTCGGCTTTGGTCAGTATGTATTCTGTTTCTTTTAGCGCTCTTTTTATTTGTTTTTGGAATTTGTTGGTGGGGTCTTTTGTTAATTCCTTGATTTCGTTGTTGTTTAGGAATTCGACTGTTTTTTCAATGTATTCTGTTTTGATCAAAATTACTGTAGTGTTTCCCTTATCTGCTTTTGTGATGATTAAGTCATGTTCTTTTATTTTTTGTTTCAACGACTTTATTTCTTTGAGTTGTTTGTTGTTTTGAATGTTATTGCTATCGCCCTCTCGTTTGAGGATTTTTTTGGCTTCGTTGGTGGCGAGATTTTTGGTTAATTCCCTGTCTTCTGCTGGGAGCTTGTGACTGGCTATCTCAATATCTGTGATTAACTGTTTTACATTGTGGTTCGTGTGTGCGTCTGTGCAGTTGTATTTCAAACCTTTGTCTAATATATTCATTTCACCTTGAGAAAAGGTTACGTTCGTTCTGTTGTTTACTCTGCTGTGGAAATTGAATTCATTGTTATTCGTGTGTTGTTCGTTAGATTGATGGTTCTGTGTTTCTCCTAGTTTTCTTAATTTATTTTCTAGCGTTTCATGCTTCCTCGTTGCTCTGATTTTGATGGTGTCATGTAGGTGCTCGGTGAAGCTGTCCCATTGGGCTGCGTGCCAGAAATTACTTAGTTGCAATTGAATGTCGTACAATTGTTGGTTAATTTTTGCTTTCTTATGTATGCAAATCTTAATTCGTTTTTTATCCAAAGCGCTTTGGCTTGTTTGGTTGAAATGATCGTGGCTGGTGTGTTCGGTACGGTTTTAATTGGTACGTATTTAGGGGTGAGGTTTAGTTCTATACATTTTTTGTTGAACCAAATTGACTTGTCTAAATTCATGAGTTTAAGCCTGAGTGATTTGAATTTCTTGGCTTCACGATTTGCCTGACTAGCCGTGAACATTGTGGTGTTTGAAGCCATATTTTCAGTGTTGCCTTAGTAAACAAGAGTTTAGTGCTTTTCAGTCGGTCAACACGAATGTACCCAAAAGAGATAGGTTATGCCCTAATCCTGAAATAAATTACATGAGATTAATAAAACACTAGGATGACCAGTTTCAATCGTCAAGCGATCATCATCAGATCCATTACACTTAGGCTACAAAATCTATGTTTGAAATACAGGTGAAAATATTTACAATATGTACAATTATTTAGTTGCAGTATTGGTACTGCAACTGTCAGTGTATGCTAAATGCAGTATATATGTTAGGTGAAATGCTAAATGGTGATAGCTATCCGTAGATTGTACTTTAGAGAGATTATATGGTTGTAAACTATGGTTAAACTATAAAATTTTAGGCTAACTACTTATCTGATTGTCTTCCGTACAACAGCTACTCGCAGTTTTCGTGCTCACTGGAACTCACTGTGCGGTAGACTGCGGTGGTTATCTTAACGACTGGTTTTTCCCTGCTTTCTCCCCCCTGCTCCTACGTGCTGTGGGGAGTGATAGCGATGTGTTTATGTGAGGTGTTGCCAACCTAGATAAGATGTATGTTATTGAATGAGGTGGGTCTACAATTATTAAAGACCGTGGATTAGCCCTCGCCACGCGTGGAGCATAACCCATTCGAACTAAGCGTTGACGGTCTTATGAGGACGTCCCGGCACACAAAAAGGAATGCCCAATGAGACCAATAGTCAATTGTAGGAATGCCCCTAATTACAAAATCAGCAAAGAGTTACTAAAAATCTTAAAATGCCGTCTTTCCAACGACAAAAACAACTCTGTAAAGAACACAACAGAACTAGTAACAGCATTGAACACCCTACAAATGAAACCTAGCTTCAGGCTAGTATCCTTAGACGTAACTAACATGTACACCAATATTCCGATTATTGAAGCAATCAACACTATCGAAAACAACTTAAAATCCAACAATTCGGTAAAAGAAATTGAAGAGATTGTGAGATTACTGAGGGTCGTTCTCACCCAAAACGTGTTTCAATTCGACAATAAAATATACACACAGAGAGAAGGCCTAGCAATGGGATCGCCACTAAGTGGGTTAATCGCTGACATCTTCATCAATGCACTAGAAAATGCGTTCTTAGAAAAGACTTCAACAAAGGGAATAGTAATATGGAAAAGATACGTAGATGATGTAATTTGCATCTACGATACAGAACTAACAAGCGAAGAAACAATTCTCCAATCCATTAATAGCCTTCACCACTCTATCAAATTCACTAAAGAATCCGAAATAGACCGGAAAATAAATTATCTCGATATAACTATTGAACGTAAAGACAACGACCTTTCATATTCCATATTCCGGAAAGCAACACAAGCCTCGCATGCAATCGACAATCAGTCTAATCACCCCAGTACGCACAAACTAGCGGGTTTCAATTCAATGGTACACAGAGCTTTAAACATACCCATGTCAAAAGACAACTATAATAAGGAAATAAGATCTATTATGCAAATAGCCAAGGAAAACAACTTCTCGCCAAGCAAAATAAATCAAATTATAGCCAAACATAAAAATAAAGATAAAACGATTCCCAAACCGGACAGTAATGAGAAAAAATTTGCGCGTTTCAACTATGTGAACGCGAATACATATAAAATCACTAACCTATTCAAAAAGCAAGGCATAAAGATAGCTTTCACGACGAAAAACACAACCGCTAGGCACCTCCTAAATAGTAATCTAAATAAACGTGACCCGTATTCAAGGTCAGGGGTATATTCTATAACGTGCCAAGACACCGATTGTCAAGCTAATTACATCGGGCAGAGTGGAAGGCGAGTAGACACACGTTATAATGAACATAGGAATGCGATAAGATACGGAACACATTCAGCCGTGTGCGAACATATGTGTGACGCAGGGCACAGCTTTACCAACATAGAGTCGGACCTTAAAATAATCCATCACCAATCGAAAGGCAGAGCTCTTGACATAAAGGAAGCAATCGAGATACACCTAGCCAAACGAAACAATCCCAACAATATAAATGAACACACGTTCATGGAGAGCTCACCCCTCTTCACGCTACTAAAAAACACACCCTGTCGGAAACAAAACACAATTTAGCGACACAGCCAAGCTAGATTAAAAAAAGGGGGGAAATTAAGGGGTTATTTATAGGTAAATGTTATCTGGATCAGGTGTACGATGTACTTTTCTTCTGCAATAAACCAAGGCCCATATTCGCGGCAGTATTAAAGGTGCCGGGACGTCCTCATAAGACCGTCAACGCTTAGTTCGAATGGGTTATGCTCCACGCGTGGCGAGGGCTAATCCACGGTCTTTAATAATTGTAGACCCACCTCATTCAATAACATACATCTTATCTAGGTTGGCAACACCTCACATAAACACATCGCTATCACTCCCCACAGCACGTAGGAGCAGGGGGGAGAAAGCAGGGAAAAACCAGTCGTTAAGATAACCACAGCAGTCTACCGCACAGTGAGTTCCAGTGAGCACGAAAACTGCGAGTAGCTGTTGTACGGAAGACAATCAGATAAGTAGTTAGCCTAAAATTTTATAGTTTAACCATAGTTTACAACCATATAATCTCTCTAAAGTACAATCTACGGATAGCTATCACCATTTAGCATTTCACCTAACATATATACTGCATTTAGCATACACTGACAGTTGCAGTACCAATACTGCAACTAAATAATTGTACATATTGTAAATATTTTCACCTGTATTTCAAACATAGATTTTGTAGCCTAAGTGTAATGGATCTGATGATGATCGCTTGACGATCGAAACTGGTCATCCTAGTGTTTTATTAATCTCATGTATTTTATTTCAGGATTAGGGCATAACCCATCTCTTTTGGGTACATTCGTGTTGACCGACTGAAAAGCACTAAACTCTTGTTTACTAAGGCAACACTGAAAATATGGCTTCAAACACCACAATCTACATATTATCTTTGTTGCATGATGTGAAAAGTAGGCTAAAATGGTAGAAACTGGAGTTTGAAATGACCCAAATCAGTATATTTTCTAGTGATATAATTTGGTGGCAAATGCCTTTGTATATGTTCTTGCACAGTTTTATGTATTAATTATTTTACAAATCAATCAATTCAATGCACTAGATATTTCAGTTTTCCAAAGATTTTTAAATTATTAAGCAAATTACAGATATCTTTTTTCAACCGTCATTTTGATTTTATAACAGACATTTCGATGCCTATTCCTACACATAATATATACACCTAGGTATAAATTTGTACCGAGTTTTATGTTACTTGAATTATATTCAGTCATTTGGCGACGTTCTCGAGCATTGCCTTCACTATTAGACGTCATTTGGCAGCCGCCATTTTGAACTTTCATAAATTAAAAGTACTTTTAGGTGCATTTTCCCAAAATATATATTTCGGTCCACTGCGCCTGGGTTTGTTTGGCCGGTTGCTGAGTGTTTTCTGGTACATCCCTCTGGTGTTTTTTGTTTTTGTGTAACTTCTATGGCGTTTGGTTTCGTTTTCGTCCACTGCGTCCCCTATGCGTCGTGATGTCCGGAAATGGAACCTCAGACCAGAGGCTCGCTACGAGAAACATTTAGTGTTAATATGAAGGGATTAGTCCTTAGGATTTTCTTTTAATTTATCTGCTTGATAATGTTCTCGTCCTGTAAGTAAACCTCGCATTGGTTCCCCCGTTTACAGATGAGCTGGTCTGATCCTTGCTCATATTCGATGTTAACACATTGCAGGTTACAAACTAGCTAATGCATTCCTATGAGAAAATCAATTCCCCACATGGAGCGCAACATAATGAAACTCTAACGCTGTGTATTCCCAATATACTGCGACAGAATGGAAGCGTAATCTAAATATGGAACACACATACAAAAGCTTCTTTTTGTTTAACACACGTGAATATGTTCTAGTAGTCCCTCCCCCAGCTGTACATTACATTACGTTTGTTATGCACGAGGGAATACGTATATCAATGGCCATTTCAGTAAATTAGATTGCTTTTGGGTAAACGTTTTGAAATTCTCTCGTACTGTCCTGGGTGACTTGAACCTGGATGACCTGCTGACAGGTAAACCACTGAAAGTTGCACTTAAACTATTCCCCAGGACTAAAATAGGCTGGCGCAGGGGATGTTGGGAAGAGAATCTAGGGTTTAGTGGGTACATTAATTAATATCACGCTCAACCGGATATATTATTATTATTATTATTATTATTATTATTATTATTATATTATTATTATTATTATTATTATTATTATCATTATTATTATGGTGTGAGAAGCATTCATAACTAACAACACAACCATAAAGCATATGTACAATAGTAATTTAAATAAACATGATGATGATGATGATAATAGTTTTAAGGGGCCCAACATCGAGGTTATCGGCCCCTCTTTAAATAAACAAGATCCGTGATCAAAGTCAGGGGTGTATTCCATAACGTGCCAAGACACAGCGTGTCCATAGGCCAGAGTGGTAGAAGAATGGATACACGATACAACGAGCACAGATATGCGATAAAATACGGGACGCACTCGGCCGTATGCAAACACATGTTCGACGCAGGACACAGCTTCACTAATATTGATTGGTTTATGTAATCAAGGGAATGTGATAACCAAGAAGGGTTAAGTTTATTATCATATGTGTTTCTTTTTATTATTTGTACAGTAAATGTAGACATTATTTTCTTTCTGCCTTGTTTTATTGAGTAAAGTTTCATTTTATAGTAGAAATGCTGTTTGTCATTGTAGATTGTTTACCTGTTTGCTCAAATCCTGAAGATATCTGGTTATACATTGGGGAAAGGACGTAACTCCCACGATCTGATGAGCTAGCAAAGTATGGCTATGTATTCTCCTTCACAGAAGGGTACAACATATGTCACAATATATATCTCTGGAACGCTGAAATAGTATCTGTTTGCTGAACAGAACTTCTCGGGTGCCAACTGCATCTCTGAATCCAATCTGTGTAGGTGACATTTGCTCTTCGCAGCGTGTGTATATTCTTCTGTGAATAACCTTCATAAATGTTCTACAAATGACTCACAAAAATGATCAACCAGTAATCTTCACATAATTTAGCTGCAGTTGTTTTAGGTAATGTAATACATTCTAATTTTAACCATTCACAAGGAATATTGCCGGAATCATAGATGTCATTGAATATCTTAGTAAGCCACTTTACGTTGTCCTCATTGAAAAGTTTACAAAATTCCGCATGGGTGGTATCTGGGACTAGGGCTTTGCCTTCTTTAATTGCTTTAATTTCTAAGCAAGCAAATTTGGAGCTCATTCGCCACTTTCAGTACGGTATCTTAACAAAATACAGGGTGCCAGGAAATGTTCTCCGCAGTGGCTACCGGCTTCAGCAGTTTAGTCGGCAGCATGGTGTCCTTGACAGGGTGAATCCCACAGGTGTGGGCTGTAGGCGTGTATTGCAATAAGCGAGCGTGTGTGTCATCAGCACTTCCTGCATCTGTTATGAATGGCTGTGGTGAGTACAAAGTTTACTGTTCGTTTTGGTAGAAACGACAGTAGTGCTGCCAACGTAACTACTGATGCTAGCTCTCGCAGACTCATGTAGGCACTGCGGAGAACATTTCCTGGCGCCCTCTACCACATAGACTATAACTAACTATAATGACTAGTTACATTATTTTAACTATTGCTGCAACAAAATACGTGTACATAATGTAAATACTATCACACATACTTTTAGACATACCCTGAGTGTAATGGATTTCATGATGATCGCTTGACGATCGAAACTCGTCATCCAAGTGTAAACATGTTGTCAGGATTAGGGAATAACCCATCACAATCGTGTTGACCGAATGAAGAACATCAAATTTCGATTATTATTAGACTATTATTATTAACCACCCCAAGTTGTGGTAAACCTATCTAGCACTGAATTGGATGGGTCTTCACTGTCTGTGCTACAGAAAGGACCACATTTCGCGATTTTACCTCGTTCGCTTCCGATTTAGGGAATTATCTGTGGTGTTGAAGATTCGATTAAAAATTCACCGAACAATGTCGCCGAGGAAGTACGTCAGGAAACCATGGCCTCATCGTCGCAATATTGTTTTTGAAGACGCGATATGCTCTAAATTGGCTGAACAACAATGATGACGTGGTAATCTTGAAAGCAGATAAGGTGCTGGTTATGAACACCGAACAGCGAAATAGAGGATCTACTCAGCAATCCTACATATGAAGTACTCAAAATGTGATCCTGCCGACGCAACGCCAATAACCGAATAGCTCAAACTCGAGTGATGTTTCCCGTTTATATGGACTTCCTACGATCCGTGAAGATGGGCTCCATCTTCGACCTACACGAATAATCGGGCCAAATATCTTGGTAACCTTCTCAAGCCATACTTAGGCAACATTGTCACGTTCAGAAATGTATCCCATTTTATTGGGATTCTGTCCGATCTGCATGCATCTCATGTTGATATTCTTGGTACTCACACTATTTTTGAGCTTTTGGAACTCGGGCACTATTTAGAACCCCCGAGGGCGGCTCGGCTTGTTGTGGGACCCCGAGGACTGTGGCGCCATGGTCTGGCGATATCGTTGCTTGTTGTGAGAATCTGGGGGCTGTGTTCTCCTGAGGGATGGGTACTGTGCACTAAGAAGCTATGGACTACAATATCCTAGCGCTGCTTCTCGGAATATCCTAGGAATGATTCCAGCGTTGTGAACGCATAGATCTGGTAATATTCTAGCGCTACATTTCAGAGCTGTCTCTACTACAGTAGACTGGTTGCGGGGCGCAACGGTAGCGTTCTCTCTTGCTGTGGCCAAGGTTGCAGGATCGAATCCTGGCGCAGTCAGCTGGCATTTGAGGGTGCGCAAATGCGAGGGAGCCGTGTCAGTAGGTTTACTGGCACGTTAGAGATCCCCTTCAGGCCAAAATTCCGGCACCCTGGCGTCCCTGAAAGCCAGAGTAGTTAAAAGGGACGTAATACCCATACATTATTATTATTTTATTATTCCACGTCTATAATGTCTAGCGCTGCGAACACTCAGAACCGAGAAACATCCAGTTTTTAAGTTTCAAGGAGGTCGTGTATCAAAAGCTATTCAGTACATCACATGGAAAGTCCTTTTAATAGACGTAGAACAAGTAGTTCGGTGAAGAACTAAATAGCCTATTTTCTATTAAAACCTCCCCCGGCTATTAAAAGGACTTTCCATGTGATGTATTAAATAGCTTTTGATATACGACCTATGTCTCCACCAACCCCATTGCATTGAGAAAGTATGTGCTACAATATATAACCTAACTTTCAGTATAGGTGAATAAGACTCCTTTCTGTAACGCGTCACGGGAGTTTAATTTAAGAGAAGTCCAATGCACGGCTTCTATGATTTACGAAAAGTAAGCTACATTTATGATTGTTATAATAACCTAACATGCGAATCGTCTCTTAAATCGCTTGAATAGAGCAAGTGTAATAAGAAAAACAAGGTTTTAAAATTTCGGACTGCTGCCATCTTAATTTTTTTTATACAATTGAACATGCGATGTATCTATACAAAGCTCTGAATAATGATTCGCTGTTCTTAGCATCACTGCTCTCGGGTGATTAAATCCCTAGAAAAATCATTTGAAATATATGAAAGTCACTTGGTCGCCATATTGCTTTTGTGTTTCTCAGGATTTGGAAAGTCACATATATATTCTTAGTTGATAATCCTCTAACACCGTACAAAATATCAGTTTGATTGCTTAAATAGTTACGGAAATATTGTGAACCAGTAAAACATATTGTATGGACACCCTGCTGGATTGCTTCATATAGCCTATAGGCTGTTGATTTATATGCCAGTGTAGTTTATTATACCACGCTACATTTCTATTGCTTCATAAGGACTCGATAAATAAAAACGAGATTTTAAAGCATTTGCACAGCCACCATTTTTAAGTTCTCATAGAAATAGACGTCTTTTTTTTTATCAAGGCTTGTATGAAGATATAACGTGCCAACTTTCACAGCGCTTGGATGAAAGGTTTCGAGAAAATTCCATTTAAATATTTTCATCTCGCGTTACCGCCATGTTGGATTTGTGCTCATTAGGTTATTGAAAGTCACATAGGTTAACTTATGTTAATAGCTTATATCAACATACAAAGTTTCAGTTTGATTCCCGCAATACTTTTGTAAATACTGAGAAACGTCTAATTATTTCGGATGGTCGCCATGTTGGATTGTGGTAGGCCATAGATTTATGTTACATAAGATGAAGATTATTGCGTAGGTTCATTATTCAAACGTCGATTTAGATCACATGATTAGGCACAAGAGATAACAACTTAATTTTGAAACTTGGCGCAGTCGCCATCTTGAGGTTATGAAAACATTTGAATAAGTGAGAAGCCAGGGGATTAAAATTTGTAAAAGCATTCACCATACCATGTCCCACTCTGCACGGATGGATAAATCACGGGAAAAGTCCATTTAAATGTTTTAACTTCACTTGGCCGCCATGTTAGTTTTGTGCTAAACATGTTATTAAAAGCCCCACAGGTGAACTTATATTATTAGCCGCTATCAGCATACAAATTTTCAGTTTGATTGCTGTAATGGGTTCGTAGATATTGAAAACCATCTAAATATTTCGGATAGCCGCCATGTTCAATTTATATATATATATATATATAGGCCGTAGAGTTATGTTACATTAGATTAACCCTCTTAGTGCCAGGCGAAAAGGTAAAGGTGAAGTCTAAAAGTGCCAGGCTGTTTTAATGGAAAATGTAGGCTTTCAGAAAAAAATATGTATATCCTCTGTTTTGAAAGATACGAAAGTGAAATTTAGTCAGGGAGTGCAAAACATAGCTATCTAAATTCAGGAAATTTTCAAATCATTATGAAACTTTTTTCTTTCTTTATTAATTATTTAATTAAAATAATTTCTTCTGTAAAATAAAAATTAGAAAGTTTGATTATTCCTATTACCACACGCTTATAAATGGAATAAAAATGAACACTGGAGAGCACACATACATAACAAAAGAACCAGAGAATGCAGATTTTTAGTTTAAAAAATATCAGCAGGGGTGTCAAAAATCCGAAATTCTAAAATCTAGCATATTCATTAAATACCGTACACCAACAATGGCATTGTTGATATAAATAAAATAAAAATAATTACAGTGAAAATAAATAAACAGAAGGGCACCCTGTAGTTTTATCTTTCACATTTGTGGTTGTGTAGCCTGTGGAGGATTGTCCTGGTCAAAATTCCTTTCTTCCCAGTCACTATTACTATCAACATCATTACCATCACTATCACTTGTTTGGTTATGTACGATCGCATTCAGCGCAGGTAATTTATTGTCCGAAGCGGAATCGGCACTTGATTCGTCACACACAAGATCGCAATCACTGTCCACGAAGTCCAAGAGTTCACCACTTGACTCATCAATCATTAATTCTTCAATTTCTTCCTCTCTCAAACAATGATTCCTTCCCTTGGACGCCATGCTTTTACGAGTCGCGCGTAAACAAGTCAAGGAATTTCAAATATCGCTCGAGTATATCGATAGACAGAAAGCAAAAGATGTTTGCCAGGAAATGATTGCTAGAACTCTCTTTAATGGTCACGTCAAGTTTAGACGCCATTTTCGGTCTATAAGCCCCTCTAAGAATACAAAAACGAAGCGTCTCTCAGAGCGACGCTGGCAAGTTTCGTTCATTTTATGAGGATCGCTCACAGCGACTCTGGCACTAAGAGGGTTAAGATTATTGCGTAGGTTCATTATTCAAACGTTGACTTCGATCGCTTGATTAGGACAGAAGAAGTAAAAACTTGATTTTAAAATTTCGCACAGCCGGCATCTTGAGGTGATGAAAACAATTGAATAAATGAGCTGCCACTGGGTTAAAAGTTGT
Organism: Meconema thalassinum; assembly: GCA_946902985.2. Taxonomy (NCBI): domain Eukaryota; kingdom Metazoa; phylum Arthropoda; class Insecta; order Orthoptera; family Tettigoniidae; genus Meconema; species Meconema thalassinum. The sequence goes on along the minus strand of OX336389.2, from coordinate 16,849,312 downwards.
AAAGGCATTTACAGTACCATGCCAAGTTTCACTGCGTTCAGTTGGTTAAATCGCGTGAAAAGTCGATTTAAACACTTCAGCTTTCTTTCTTGTTGTACTGCAAGTAGCCTGTGTTACAAGAACTGAGGGTTTTGGGCGCGCGGCACCGCTGCTAGTTGAGGGTGTCGGATCACTTGATTATTTCTGCTCAATCTCCTGGGTAACAATTTCTTTGTAAACATATTTGGTCACTATTCCTTCGGCAGCAGATCCCAATTGGTTGCCATTTAGACGATTTATGTCACTGTCACATTCGTCACCAGAGTCTTCATCTGATTGCCCCGGGATCTCAGGAGGCGTAATGAAAATACCAGCATTACAAATGTCACCTTTATCTCCTAAAATAACTAATACTTCATCAACAGTAAGCATAAGAAGAGGAAGGAAGAGCACATATAAGGTAATTTACATGCCCCCATTCAATCCCACTGTTCCAAAAATGGAACATCTGACATCACTGCATTATTGGTGATTGTTGGTAATAATGAAAAACAGTATAGTTACATGTTTAATACACGTATTTTCCTGATCAACGATGATATTACATTAACACACTACGTATATGATGAAATATCCTTACCTTTCCATTGCAGCCATGCCTTGAAAGAAGTCCAAGTTTGCACATCAACTATGCACCTCCCGGTGTGCTACCAAGAATAACTGTTGGATTTCAAATGAAGGATGGAGCTTCTTGAAACCATTTCATTTGACAAACCTTGAAAATATTAAATACCCTACCCACTGCAAAATTTAAAAACGTTTGATCCATAAATGGATCAGTGCGATCAAACTCAAAATCGTTGTGACATTAATTAGTCTTTCTATGAAACGTTAGTAATATATTTGAGTTCGCCCCGATTGAAAATGGAAATGATGACGCTTAATCAATTAATAATGTGAAAATATGCAAGAATAATTTTTCGCGGAAGGTTTAAACCCACTTTCAACATGGGAGATAAGGTCAGCTCGAAGCAAGAACCAAATTTGAAAAAGGGATAAAAATAGTTACAAATTAAATTTTGAAAATGTTATACTTCGCTTCTAATATCAAGATGTGTGTTGCACAATATCTATAACAGAATAACTGGCTTCGCTTCTTAAGCTGTAAATTCCCCCCGAAATGAGTTCCATGATACCTTATCAATATTTCTGGCTATTTTAACTCCAAGCACGTAATTTTCAATGTAGTGTCGGGCAACTAACGTTGAACGAACAGTTTGTTACGTCCGGTGAGCTATCGATCCCAACTTGATTCGGTCAGACAGGGCAGACAGCCCAGTCAAGAGGCCTGCCGGCGTGCAGTGCAGCATAGCTAGGACGCCGAGCGTGCAAAAGCTGGTCGCCGCTGGATTAAGACATGGCTCGTAGTGGACCAGTCCCACTCATGGCTGTGATTATATAGAAGCTTTGAGGTATGAGTGGTGCCTGTGTGTACTGTGAATGGTTCTACTCATAGGGTCAGTGCTTTGTGCTGACTCAGTGAGGAAGGCTATAGCAAACTACCTCACTCCTCACGTTGCCTAGTATGCCTCATTATATAGCTGCCTTAGGTTTTTGTGGGTATCTACCCACCTAAGCTGTGGTGGTACTTTTTAGGATCCAACCAGCCTCTGGGCTGATTACCTAACTGACGGACAATAAGAGCAAGTGCGACGTAGTGGGGACAGTCGATAGTTGAACCCTAGATGCATGGATACTAGTTGGAGAACTATGTATCAATGGGTTAAATATCAATTCTTCCATGTTGTATAAAAAAATCTATCTTTAAATAGTTCAGCCTATTTTAGTTGATTACACAGGAGGGAAAGAGACTGATGGACTTCTGCCAAAGAAACAGCCGGCTAGTTGGGAACTCCTGGTTCAAGAAAAGAGAGAGCCACACAATCACATGGTACAGTGATGACTTGAACAGGAAGTCGGTGGTCGACTATATACTGTATGAGAAAGAATTAAATAAGAACATCACGGAAATCAAGGTTATACCATCGGAGAACCTGGATAGCGACCATCGATTTCTGGTAATGAACCTGAGAGGGAGTAAGGAGAAGAAAGGGACTGAGAACCAGGAAAGACGTATAAGGATATGGTAACTGAAAGAAGGAGATAGAAGGGTCGAGTACCTCAAAATGGTAAAGGAAGGAATTCCAACAGATGAAGAAAGAGTGGTGGAAGAGGAATGGGCTAGATTTAAGAAGACACTAGTAGGTGCAGCAGAAGCAGTATGTGGGAGGACAAGTAGTAAGAAGAGGTGGAAGGAAACACCATGGTGGAATGAGAAGACAAAAGAAATAGTAAGGAAAAAGAATAGAGCCTTTAGGAGGTGGTATCAAAATAGGACGGTAGAGACAAGGGAAGAGTACCAGGAAAGAAAGAAGGAGGCAAAGAGAGTAGTGGCTGAGGAGAAAAGAAAGTGGATGGAAGAGTGGACAAAGATGATGAAGTAGGATAGTGAAGGTACAAAAAAGGTCCTGTATGGGATGGTAAAGAATAAGATGTGGAAGGATCCTACGGATTATGTAAGAATGGTGAACAAAAGGGGACAAGAGATAGAAGATAGGGAAGAACTGAAGTAAATGTGGAAATAATATTTTGAAGAACTCCTGAACCCAAATGGAAACCACGGCGAGGAGGAAGAAATCGGGGAAGAGGAAGATGAACTGCAAACAGAAAAGGACTTAACATGGAAAGAAGTGGAAGATGCAGTGAGGAAGATGAAAGGAGGGAAGGCACCGGGTGTGGATGAGTTGAGTGTGGAGATGGTGAGAGCAGCAGGAGAGGTGGGGATACAATGGTTGTACCGAGTGATGAAGACAGCATGGAAGGAAAGGAAGACCCCAGAGGACTGGAAAAAGGGAATAATTGTCCCGATCCTCAAGAAAGGTAGTAGAACAGAATGCAGAAACTATCGGGGAATAACACTGATGAGACATTGTGCAAAGATGTTTGAGAAAGTTTTCGAAAGGAGAATTAGGACAAGGATAGAAGGAGGGATGAGGGAAGAACAACATGGCTTCAGAGCAGGAAGGCCCACAGTGGATTTGATTTTTGCTGTAAGGCAGTTACAAGAACAGCACTATGAGTATGGAACAGATCTACTGATGGCCTTGCTGGACATTGAGAAAGCATATGACAGTGTATGCAGATACAAAGTATGGAAGTCCCTGGAGGATAGAGGAGTAGAAAAATGGACTATAAGGAGAATAAAGGAGATGTACAAGGGAAGTGTGAGCTGTGTGAAAGTGGGAGGAGAGAGATCGGACTGGTTGGAACAGAGAAACGGCCTGAAACAAGGAAGTGCACTGTCATGGGTGACAAGAAATTGGGGAAGGAAAGATGAAAGCAATGGTGTTTGCAGATGATTTGATGATTTGGGGAAACTAGGAGGAGGAGGTACAGGAACAGTTGGACGTGTGGGAAGGAATAATACAAGGGTATGGGATGAAATTTAGCATAAATAAGAATGAGATGGTGATCACAACAAGAAAGAAGGAAAGAACCTCAACGGGAATAACAATTGGTGGGGAACAGCTGAAGAAAGTGGAGTGTTTCAAGTATCTGGGATGCCTGATACAAGATAATGGAAGAAACGATAGAGAAATAAATGAGCGGGGGAGACAGGCAGAAGCATTCCGGAGGAGTGTGAGAAGCATGTTATGGAGCAAGGATGTCCCTCAGAACAGCAAAAAGATCATATATCGGACGTACTATGTCCCTATCCTGACGTATGCCTCGGAGACCTGGGTTATGAAAGGAAGGGAGAAGAGCAAAATGCAGGCCAGTGAGATGAGGTCCTTGAGAAGCAGTATTGGAGCTACAAAGAGGGACAGAATAAGAAATGAGAGGACCAGAGAATTAATGAAGGAGGAACCATTACAGGATGGTATAGAGAAATCTAGACATGGATGGTATGGACATGTAAAACGAATGGAGGAGAAGAGGATACCCAGGAGGATACACGAGACGAAGTGGGAAGGAAAGAGACCAAGAGGGAGACCGAGAGACAGGTGGTTGAAGGGGGTGGAAGAAAGCGTGAAGAAGAGAGGAGAATACTGGACAAGGGTGGAGGCTGAGAGATGGTGGGAAGACAGAAGACGTTGGAGAGGCTTGTGTTCCAAACAGACCCGGCCAGTGGCTGGAAACTGTGCAAGATGATGTTGATGACACAGGAGTTAAATTCGTATGTAATTTCATATTGTTTTTTCATGTCTAGATTCGCAAAACGCTGCAGCGTGACTGCTCTTGTCAAGGGCCAATTCACGAAATGAGAGACAAAATGAGAAAAGTTTATACATATTTAAACAAATAGTACATAATCATGCACCGAATCATTTTCCACTGCTTTAATACGTTAATATTGAATATGGAGTCAGACTACGTAGTTGTCCATTACCCACAAATGAACAGCATTATTTAGGACACAAGATACCTACCATGCATATATTTAGAACGAACTATTTTCTGTAGACTATATTGTGCCCAAATCCAGTTGCCTAGATTTGAGGGTACAGGCCACAATGCTAAGTCCAGAATTGAAAGTTTGAATAGCGCGCGCCAAACCTTCTTAGAAGGAATTGGAAGCTTTCGACAGCCAAGAAATGGTTAAGTGACGTAGGCCGAGAGCGGCATAGTCGAGGCTTAAATGTCATTAAATATTTCCCGATGGAGTAGACTCTTGAGACTATTATCAGATTACTGGCACGGACATGGGAGGAAGAATGTGCCTTATTTCGAGGAAATTGATTGAGCGGAAGTTGAGATATGAGATGTTTTAGTTCCAGCATTTTTTCCCGCAGTGACCTCGAGTGGCCCGCTGAGCAGTATATTGGGCACGCCTGCCCGAGCTAAGTATGTTCACTTCTCCATAGGCACTCCGTTGCTATGGATGTTCACTTCTCCATATTCACTCCGTTGCTATGGATGTGTAGTACTTCGTAAGCGCTCTAGCCGCTAAACACTCTACGTAACTCCGAACACTGTTATAATCTTCGTGCACATGGTTGCAAATTCTTCGTTATTAACAGCTCAGTTGCTGGGACTTAGTTTTTCGACAGTACATGGTTACTGGTATTAGGAAAGTGTTAAACATTTTAGTGATCTTCGATCTTTTCAAATGTTATCACCGAAGTGATAAAAATTTGTGGCACTGGTAATTATTTACTGCTACAACTGGGCACATGGTAGACTTTGTCTACGTTTCTTTCTTCTGTCCACAATTATTCCAAGCTGGATTATTTAATCCAACAGTCAGAGAACAAGCTTTTGTCTTGTTAGTGGACCAGCCAAGATAAATCAGTACTTTTATTACCATTCTTGCACAGTACAATTCTTTAGCCGATATTGGGAATACAGTTTTGCCTTGCGCAATCTGGAGAGTGAGAAGCTCTGCCCAGCGAACTCGGCAGAATTTGTACTAGTGCTGAACAAGATTATAAGCGTATTAGGAGTACTGAACCAACACCACCTAGATAACAGGCCTTTGCATTCAAACAAGATGGCGGGCACTGTAGGCAGAGCTGCTGGAGCTCGCCGCAGGCCATGACCCATATGATCGGTTCCTTCCAACTGATACATCGTAGTCGGCAGCATTTTTAGGCTATTATGATGACTTCATCCTTCTTACCTTTACTTACGTAACAAACAAATATACTAGGCCTACTGAATAAGCTTCTTCTCTTCCTTCACCTGAAAATGAAACCTCACGGGAAACTAGGTACCGTAACGTAGGAAAAAATGAAACATACACTTTTACTGTTTCTGGATGAATTTTATGTCAACAGTTCACTGGCCACAAAACATAGCGCTAAATTAACAGCAGTAAAATATACGCATTTGATACAGTTATGTTCAATATTTGCATAGATAGCTAGATATCTGGACTTGACATGCAAACAACTGTGTCTTCTTCACGAAAACTTCCGGGTACACATTTCATAATTTAAATTATAGATTTACTATTATGATGATGCCATCAGCCACAGTCAGGGGCGTATATACAATTTTATTTCGGGGGGGGGGGGGGGCTGGCTATCCTGGAAAATTGTGAGTATTTTCAGGGGATTGTCACCGCAAAATCCCAGAAATATCAACCAATAACTTAGAGCATATAACGTTGTGTAATTATTTTAGATAAGATTCAAAGTTTATATAGCCTACAATTACTGGCAATACAAAAAAAAAGTAAAATACAACACAACACACAAATAAAATTTTATACTTAATGAATTTTCCATTATGATCTATGGAGTATGAATGGCAAATATCTAAATATTTGTCAATTTACTAAGCAGAAAGGTAAACAGTTTTTTTTTTTTTTTTTTTTTTACAAGTTGATAATTTATTTCTCAAATGTACCGTACTGTGGAATTTACAGTTTTGCCTCAAAAGTCTGAGTGTACTCCGTTCCAGCCCTCAGACTAGAATTAAAATTCCTTGGGGGAGCCGGGAATCGAATTTGGCAGCCAAGAATGCTAGCCACTACACCATGAGTTAATCTAATTTCAATCTTAATATTGTTTATAACTTAGCCAATAAGTTTAGGGTACAACCGAATTTACAATTATTTTATGCTCTTACCAAAGCAAAAGTTTCTTAATTTGATTGGCTTTTTTCTAGTAATTTATTGCACATCATACCTGTCACCTACAAATATGAGGTGTATATTTTATTATTATCATTTATATCCAGAGCATCCTAAATATTTACATACACTGTGAGTGGAAGCAAAGATGAGCATAAAATACCCTTAACACAGCAATGTCTCTGCTAGTTTAAAATATATAGTAGGCTATTCACATAAACACACAATGTCACATCAGATCCTTTTCACTCAGGCTATTAATCCATGTCAAAACTAGTCATCTAACTGTATTTATTACTCTCATGTACATTTTTTTCAAGAGTAGAGAAACACCCATTACAATTGGATACAATCATGTTGACCGACTGAAAAGCATTAAATTTTGATCCAATAGCTGTTGAAGCACAATGACTACACTACTAAACCAAATATTTTTATATGTGAGGTATGACTTTCTAAACCATAACAAAAGGCACTCATTTGAGCTTGAAGATATTTGAAATGTCATTGGACACATAGGGGGAGAGGCCGACAATCCTGTATAAGTTATAGAGACAATGAAACTTTAACACAGTGGATGGCTTTCTAATATATTGAGGCTGTAAGCCTACAAAGGGTGGAGAAATGCAACAGACAGGGTGAGAGGAGAGACTGTTCATAATAGGCTATTTCAAGACTTTCAGGATAACATTCTAATATTTGGTGCCACAAAAATGGTGTCCATACAACTTGAACTTTTCGAAGTCATTTTTCAATGTTGCGCTCATAATCTAATGAATGAATTGCATTTTAGTTGCTCCACATGTTAATTGGCCCAATTAAATTGGTCGGGGACTAAAACGTAGGACTATCTACTCACAACTTTCTGTCAATGTGGAAAAATTATTTGGATTAATTATACACTTAAGTGCTTAATTAATCCAAGTATTCTTTTAGAGGTCCTGTACGCAAGTGTGAATTGAAAAGTTTTACTCCTCGCCCAATTTAATTGGGTACAGAGGGACACTGGAACTGAGTTTTTGTCAGAAATTGCAAAATTATTGATTTTTTTATTCTTTGATATAATTATGCCCCTGACTCCAGCGGCCAATTTAGTGAAAGTCTTTTCCAAATTCCGCCATATTTAAAGGCCCAGCGAATTCTTGAAATGTCTAGTGCATGGTATCTAAACGCCTCCTATTCATGGACTTTCATTGAGGCGAGTATTTCTGTACTTATTTTCCTAATAAGGAGCTCAGAAAAGCAAGAAAGAGGGTGTTAACATATGGTGCTGGGCAGTTTTAGCTGACAAGGTAAGCTGATAACTAAAAAAATATGCATGGGTTTATAAAAGTGCATTTTTCTGAGCTTCCCATTTTTTGGAACAAAATTCGCCCCATATGCATCAGACTTGAGGCTATAATGTAGCAAATTTTTATACATATTCTATATTAATGCATCCATAAGCACAGTGATTAGTTTTACTGTAGTATTCATAGTTTTGCCATTAAAAATATTTTAATTTTCAATTAATGGGATAAATAAATTGTGAAATACTATATGTTAATTTATATCTCAACAAATATTCATATGAACTTAAAACCAATCACTAGGATTGCTTCCAAACTAAATATCTATATGGGAAAGTCATGATAAATGACCTACCTCTATCTGTTTAACGCAAGGACTATTTTCAAAATTTGTATATTTTTCATATTAAAATAATCATATCTCCTAAACCGTTAGAGATAGAAAAGTGGAAATCAGTAGTCTAGTGTATATTAGCCTACTATTAGAGTGCTGTATGGAACATTAAAACAATATCCATTGATAATTACCTAAAATTGAAAGCCTATCACCGAAGAATATGCATGTTTTTATAAAAGTCCATTTATCGCGGCTTCCCATTTTTTGATACAACATTTGGTCCTTGCGCATTAGATTTGCTGCTATAATAATGCAAATTTGTATTCATATTCTATATTAATGCATCCATAAGTTCAGTGATTAGTTTTACTCTAGTATTCATAGTTTTTCCATTAAACATATTTTAATTTTCAAATAATAGGCAATTAATGGGATAAATAAATTGAGAAATTTGTTAATTTATATCTCAACAAATATTCATATGAACTTAAAACCAATCACTAGGATTGCTTCCATACTAAATATCTATATGGGAAAGTCATGATAAATGACCTACCTCTATCCGTTTAACGCAAGGACCATTTTCAAAATTTGCATATTTTTCATATTAAAATAATCATATCTCCTAAACGGTTAAGAGATAGAAAAGTGTAAATCAGAAGTCTAGTGTATATTACTATTAGAGTGCTGTGTGTAACATTATAACAATATCCATTGATAATTACCTAAAATTGAAAGCCTATCACCAAAAAATGTGCATGTTTTTATAAAAGTCCATTTATCGCGGCTTCCCATTTTTTGATACAATATTTGGTCCTTGCGCATTAGATTTGCTGCTATAATATTGCAAATTTGTATTCATATTCTATATTAATGCATCCATAAGTTCAGTGATTAGTTTTACTGTAGTATTCTTAGGTTTGCCATTAAAAATATTTTCATTTTAAATAATAGGCAATAATGGAATAAAAAAAATTGTGAAATGAGTTAATTTATATCTGAACACATATTCATATGAACTCAAAACCAATCACTTGGATTGCTTTCATACTAAATATCTATATGGGAAAGTCAGGATAAATGAGTTACCTCTATCTGTTTAATGCAAGGACCATTTTCAAAATTTGCATAATTTCTATATAAAAATAATCATATCTCCTAAACGGTTAGAGATCGAAAAGTGTAAATCAGTAGTATGGTGTATATAAGTATTTGAGTGATGTGTGTAAAATTAGAACAATATCCATCGATAATTACAGAAATATGAAAACTCAGTCCCAGTGTCCCTTAACATGAAGACCGACTGAAAATAAATTCACTTATTAGACTAAAAAACAATAAAATTGATTTCAAATTTCATAAGCTGTCAAGATTGTCTGTTGACATACTTGCTGAATGGATATATTTATGGTGTGAATAGAGGAGTAGCTGAATCTAATAAGAGTACATAATTAAACAGTTGCATCTTCTCATCGGAAATAAGTATGACAACCTGAAATTCGACAAACATGATCCAAATATTTACTTGTGCCATCTCTTGATGATTGTAGTGTTTTTGTGTCTGTCGCACAGGCTAGAGCAAAATGTGGCTTTTCACTAATGTCTCATCTCATTCATGATTGCGATTATGTGGAAGCTACCGAGGTATGGCTGGTGCCATGTACTGAGTCAGTACATCAGTACTGACACTAACTGTACTCAAGTTGTACAGAGGAACCTTGCCTAGTATGTCTCATCGAAGTGCTGCTTTGTGGGTTTCTATTAGCATAACTTACAGTGGTGCTTGTTGAGGATCCAACCAGCCTTTGGGCTGACAATTAACAGAGAGATCAAAATATACTTCTGCCATAAAATCAGATTTGACACATAAATGGCTGGTATTCAAAAGCCATTTTCAAGTTGGGTTTTGTATTACTACCAGAAACAATGTGGCAAATAGAAATATTCTAAAAGCCTTGCGGGTGGAGTTATGTAGCTGGAGTGTCTATCTATTTTTGGTACGGTGATTTTGGAAAAACAGGTGCTCCAGTTTTATTGGGCGATTGTTAATTTCAGGCACAGTAGCAAAAAGTGAAAAACAAAGTACCTTGGAAGACAGATACGGTAGCTGGGGAACCACAATGTGCTATATTGGATTCATTTAAAGGCCAGCTGCAATGATCGCATTTAAAATACTGGAGTAGAGGAATATTGAAAATGATTTTGAACACAACAGAGGGACTGAAGTGGGGTACTGATTCTTGTTGACAATGCATATTATAAAATTAGGCTAACTTTTGTAAAAATGTGATTTGTAATTATAACAGTGACAGGATGCACCTTTTGTCATTAAATATAATATAATATATTTTATAATTAGGCTACTAGGCAGGCATGAATTCACTCCTCAGTTCAAACATGAAAACTGAAAAACTCTGGATGAAATAGGTATTATACTAGAAAATATTTACAAATATCACAGGAGAAGATTGAATTTTAGGTACGGTAGTTATTGTTGTTTTAAGGGGCAGAATTACGAGGTCGTTCCATTTTATTTGAATGTATTTTCGATCATACATCCAATAGATGGCTGATGACATCACATTGTTGACAGCAACATCTCGATCAGCTGACTGCAGGGAACTGCGGTGGTTTGGAACACTGAAATACTACACGTGATGATAGAATTGGGCTATTTAAAGTGAGTTCTATTCATTACTAACAAGGGGAGGATACGATGCATGGGTCATTGATTCGAACCATTTTAGTACACGTGTAGGGCATGACCAGGTGTTGCTCTCACGTCACAGTACAGGCGCAGTGTGGCAATGTGCACTCTATTGTATTTATCCTCGAAGGAATGTCTCAACGCTTATAGGAAATTGTAGATTTCTTTGAGAAGGTCGACTTTGGCAAAGAATTTCTTTTCTTACAATAATTGTTCAGTAGGATGTTGGTGGATACCCATACCACTTTCTTACAAACATTTTCTACAGTGTGTCCTTTCATGCAAATATCAGGCTCCCACAAAAGTTCCATGGAACGAACAAATTGCATTGTAATGTTACTCACAAGCTTCCTGTGGTTCTCAACTTTAAGAAAATCAGATTCTAGGTCACCACACAACTTATCTGCAGTCTGCAGGTTCCTATTTGCTCTCCTAGCTCTCTTCTCCTGAGGGCTGTCTCTGTAGGACTTTGGGCTAGACGAGATGGAACAGCACCAGGTTTATGTCTTGGCACTTTTAATGGGAGTGTAATCTCTTGGCCATCTTCACAATTGAATACAGTATTCTGTCGAATGTCTTGAGCATTAAAATGCAGTTCACAAACCTGCAATTTGCAAAAGAATCATACTGAGTAACATTCATTGAAGTAAAGTGTATAGTCTGTCTGTTAGGCCTAACGATAATTAATCTTACATTCTGAGCTACATCGCCACAGTGGGCTCTTTGGGTCCTAGTGAGATAACTGCTGCACTTTCCAAGTGATCTAGGAATGTATTTATTATTACTCAATGAATTGTGAAATATCTTAGTGATATGGTTCATGATAACTGACCAAATTTCTTAAAATTCAGCAGATAATTCCATAAAAAGTTGTATATTGGACAAAAAAAATGTTATGAATATGCAAAGAATACAGCTTATCATCGAAGTAACCTACACACCTGGATATATTTAGGGAAATAGTAGTGATTTCTGGCATGTATAGAGTAGCCTATATTTAAAAATATCAATTACCAACCAAGGTATAAATACGGTACTGTAAATCATTGAGTACCATAGGCTAACATTTTTTTCTAGGCCTACTCTTTCGTCTCGAGTACTATATGGTACCGGTATCAGAAGATTAGTTTTAGAACAAACTATTGAGCTACAGGTCTACTTATATTTTATATCTTGCTTTTAAACAGTTACCTTCACTGGGGAATTTCCTATTAAAGCATCTCCGCTGGGAGCAATAAAGGGGTTAGGTACCTACTTAATCAGGAATCTGAGCAATTTGTGGTGCATATTAAATGACTTTCCAGTGAGGCCAGACTCAATTATATAAATCATTAGCTTTGAACACCGATTCTCAATATGCATGCATTAAAAATAAATCTATAATTATCACACTAAAACATTTTCAGTATTTGATCACAACATGTTTAATTCTCCCACAACAAACTTGCCTCGCATGTTGGGAGATTCGTTTATTAATTATTTAATGAGGAAACACCGTTCATTATTATTATTATTATTTGAAACTTAGCCTAAATGCAAAGTATTGCTCCAACTCTAACCTTAAAATAATGACTAGGCTTGGTCACTTACGTGTTGCTTGCAAGGCAATGAAATAGTTCTTAGAACTATTTATAGCAGCCTAGGTAATTCTTTACATTATTAAGATTACCGGTATATCGGCTATTTATGTGGTACGGTAGGCTAACACTGCTTAGATAGTTAAAAAAACGTATACCGTATTGGTAGCCTACTTACCACAGAATGTTTCGTTAATAGCTGATATCCAAAGTTTCTTCAAATTCTCTTCTTCGGGGAACTTAAACACTCGAGCTTTATTCTCACGATCATAATTCCCCCTGCACTTCGGCACACAACACTTGTAAACCATATTTTACAGCAAAAAACTGAAAAAATCGCACAAAAACAACAACAAAGGTATGATCACAAACTTCTGCCTTCGGTATCCGCCATCTTGCTTATTTTCAATTCAGTGCAAAGGCCTTGTATATAGGTGGTGTTGACTGAACACATCACAGATGGGTCATGTTAATAATTTTCATCATGGATCACTTTGATCAGACCCCCGTCAACTTTAAAGCAAGCTTGTAGTTTAACGTGACCGTTAACCTCGAGATCATGAGCCACGGGACCTCCTTTTTACGTGGAATCCGAACCACAGGACATGGCATTTCACTTCGAAAATCTCACATGCATTGACCGGGAATCGAACCCGGACCGCCTTGGTGAGAGGCATACAGCTAGACCGCTGAGCCACCACGCCCCTCCCGTCAACTTTACTTCAACTTTTGAAGCTGGTAACATTTTTCTTCACTATATTAAGGCTTCAAGTATGAATACCGCTATGTCTGTGTAAGACCATTGCGGGTATAAAATGGAGGCCGATACAAGATTATAAATACGTGTCCTAATGGGGACAAGAAGACTGAATAATCTGGCTCAGACCAGATTAAAAGCATCAAGATCTACAAGAATGTAAGCTACAATTTGCATTATTTTTATGCGTAGTTAGCTGGATTTCTCATATTTTTCTACAGTCTTACCAACAAATATTTTCTATCCATCGATATGTTTTTTGCTGTTGCAAATATTTTTCTTTTGCAATAGAAGCTTTGATCTGAGTAGTTTTTACACTCAGAAGTCAATGATTCGAAATTTATGGACGAGCAGAACGAGCATTTATTTAATTTTGATATTTTTCTAATCGCGGTCATCAGCCGTCGTAACTGAAGATTTAATAATAAATTTAAGTTGAGGAATGGATATTTATCCATTATTTAGAAGTCGAGGATGATATTCCCCGTTCAGTTTAACAACTTTAAATCCTTTTGTTGAGGAAATAATAATAATAATAATGTTGAATTAATAATTATTATTATTTTTCTATTTTCTGAGATAATAAAAATAGTTGTGATTTCTAGTAATCATTTTCATGTAGTGTGATTTATACATTTGGCATTTAAAACAATATTCTAAGATCGGATACTTGTTGATTCCGAAGGTTAGTGGTTAACGCATGCCCACAAATAAATAACATATTAATTCAGTGGAATTATTTCACACTTGCATTATATATTTAAATATTTGAGAAGACACGGAAAGTAATGGTACGGGAAGCTAAAAGCATGTATAAAACAGGGTTTTTGCTAGAGTTTGCATAAAAATAAAATCATTATTGAGCAACGTCTTTCAAAACGTTTGGCTAAGAATAAACACGGTGTGGAGTTATTCATGTTTTAGACTGATGATAAAATTATTATTGTAAACTCATTGGTGAGGTTTACTAATTTATAAATCTTCCAGTTGTCGTAACAAGCAAAGGCTTGATTATTCTGTATAATTTGGGAAGAAATAATTGTTGTGTGTGCAGAGAGTTAAATATGCCATTCTGAGTGCGCAATTAAGTCGCAGGAATGAGGTTGTGTGAAATGAAGCATCAATCATATTGTAGGTTGGATGTCTTTGAATTTAGTGGAGGAGTCGAGTTTAGCCACACTTTCGTCGAGGTATAACCAAAGGTTATTTTGCTGAGCCATCATTGTCAATTCACAGTTTACCCACGTGTTCTAGAAGTATTCCTAGTAATTGTTTGCCCGAGAATTGTTATTGTTGAACTTGTACCTTTCATTACGAAAAAACTTTACCGTTGTCTGGATGCTAATTATGATCATGTGATTTTTGACGCATTTAAATCGAATGGGCCGATGCTGTTAATTATTTAAAACTGTTACTTCTTAACAACCACTACCAACTGAGAGGATTTTGTGATCCTATAAAAATATATAAACATTTTGCAAATAAATTTGATGATTAACATATTTGACATTTTGTCAATTTATTGAAATTTTGATAATAACAAATGAAATTGTTTCATGATAATTTTTTTAATTAATATTTCCAAGTGACAGTTAATTGATTAAATGGTTGAATCCATATGGAATGGAATTTATATTTTGTTGATAATAATATTTTGACAATTATATTTATGATTGAGTCAAAAGCATTTGGATCGAGAACAGATGAATCAATAAATATTTTCTGTTTATCAAGGTTCGTCGAATCCAAATGCTCGAAAGTCCATGTAAATGATATTGTGTTGTATTTCTTGTTAATAACTTTGTATTTGAACAAATCTTGAGATAACTGAATCCTGAAGTGTTAGTTAATTTGCTACGATATTTTTGAAAAAGTGAACTGTGATATATTTTCAACGAGTGATTTTTTTTTCATTTCAATATGTGAATACTCAAATAATATAGGGATCAGTAAAGACAATTAAATTTGCACTGACTAAACCCTACTACTGTAAATAATTATTTTGAGCGAAGTCAACAGGACTATTCATTCGACCTTCGTCTCAATTGTTAAGTGTTCATGTGTTGGTGAAATTGTATATTTTGTACATAACATAACAGATGATTCGTCGTTCATCTTTTGGCAAACCTTCAGTCAATTTTAACATTTTAAATAAAATGAGAATTTTATCGGATGCATTCATTTCAGAAAATCTCCTTCTATCCTTATTGTTGCATCGAGTCGAAAATCAATAAAGCATTTTTTGTTGAGTTATTGTAGTCACTTTAACCCATCTGGCGCCCCGGGATATTTTGATTCTCATGCTGACTGATTTTTGGTGAAATGCATATGTGGTCGTCCGGACTTCGGTCTGAACGGGCACAATATTGGGCAAACTAAAAAAAAAAAAAATCAGTTTAAAAGAACATTTATATTGGTGGTTGAGTAAGAAGGCGAGCCAGGGTTGGGAATATTATACGTTTCGTGTAAGAAAAAACAGTTTATAGTTCAATAATTAACATTTGTTATAATCTTTTGAAAATGATGCGTACATTCTGTATCTGAAGGAACAAACCACTTTCTCGCTGTCACAGAACAAAAGTGTAGATATTTCTTTGGATTGAAATGCTTATTGTACATTTAAAGAAGCTGTTAGTATTGAAAAATGGGTGTCAATTAATTATTTTTTATGTTTCCTACGTTTTATTGAACTTAATACTTCAATATTAAGTTGTATTCTTTTTCGTACTAACTCATCTACTGCTAGGAATGACCTGAGGATGGAAGATAATTACAGGAATATTCTCAAGTTGTGAATAATGTCCAGTTTTAGCGTTTGGTCGATACGACAATTGGTATAGCCTATGTCCCAAAGCTGCTGCATATGAAACCATCGACACTGAATAGTTCCTTTTGTCATTCTGATTCATGGCAAACGTCACTACAATGGGTGATCAAATAGTTTCTGTTCGACGGTCGTACAGTCCAGAAGCAGTATCAGGCACTCATCCCATCCACGCACAAACCTGAAGATCCCCATGTGGTGAAACACCATGTCTGCTGCAGTCGAGTGTCTCCCACTTAAGTTGGCGTACCTTTTGCGTTACAACATTTGCGGCAAGGGGACGTGCATTATCATGAAGCAGCAGCATCCCTGTTGCAGTTTTCCCGGAAGTTTCGCCTTAATTGCCCGCCGCAATGTATCCACTATTGCGCAATGTAAGACGGCAACACCAGGTTCCTTGTAATCAAGCAATGGGGCCCAGTAATCAAAGGACAGGGTGAGACGAGGGGACGATGGATGACACACGCCTTAGATTCCGGTTCCCAGAAACATTGCGCTCCAGGTGCTGCAGGCAAACAGACATCCGGTGTGCTGTTTGTTTGGCATTCAACACCCGGGGTACAGCAACGCCCTCAATCGCATTTTTTTTGATCAGGTCTTATATTTCGAGAATCTTCATACATGGGCTATTATTCAACACGTTGAAAGAACATTTTATTCGTAACAGTTGTTTCATTTACCTCCATAAGTAGGCTCATTGATCCTTAGCTCTCGAACAGTAATTTCCCTCTAACGCGCGCCCTAATAGTGAACCCACATTATTTATTAATCTCATGTAATTTTTTTCAGGATTAGGGCATAACCCAGATCTTTTGGGTACATTCGTGTTGACCGACTGAAAAGCACCAAACTATTGTTTACTAAGGCAACACTGACAAATGGCTTCTAACCCCACAATACCTACAATATTTATTCATCTCTCTATTTTACTCTAGATTCTTAGTTTCCTCTCTATTAGACAATAGGCATGAAACACATTTTAAGAAAGCAAAGGGGGTGTTGTATTCCACTTTCTTGCTAAAACACATTTTTATTATAATAATTCCCTCTGTTCCGCAAAGCTGAAAGTTTAACACAACCCTTTTTCTAAATTTAATATAGTTTGTTTTGCCTCACGGAAATGTTCTTTAAAGTGCTCTTAAAACCCAAACAATTAAACATTTTCCTGTTTTAAAACAGCCTGTGCTAAAATAAGTCGAGAGTATCAAGGAACTTCCAGCTATTATTTCCTGAGAAAATTGTAATTAAAAGTTGACAATTAACATGGACAGCATCACATTCCGGCTCGCCTTAACACCAATGTAACGTCTTCCTGAAATCCAGCAGCATTTGACAGAGAGACAATTATTTTAATGGACATCAGGAGTAATTAATTTGCTGTCTCTTTCTGTTATTTAGCCCCAAGTAATTAGTTTAAATTTTGATTCAAGAAGCACTCAATAGAATGTCAGGAAACTCTCCACAGAATTGACGATAAATGTATTGAGTCTCGTGAGCTTTTTATGAGAGTCAGCAACTGGCTTCTACAATGTATTGGGAAATTTGGAATGCAATAAAGACGGGATTTTCACGTGCGGAAGCATATTAAATATCTCACGAGTACTTGAATTCCACTTTTAAACTCTTATAAATATTTCACATATCCTAATAGCATACAGTGAAATACAACTCAAGCGTGCACCTCTGTCGCAGACTAAGCGTGCTATTGAGTTTGCGTCTTGTGAACTTTCGCCAATCGGCCTTGCTGGTTGGTCTGGGCTTCGCACCTCATCCCTACCATACTCAAGCTGCATGATGTTGAGGCCACTCCACGCTAACCTCAAATTCTGCCTCAGCTGCAGGATGGCTGAGGTGGGAATCGAACCCCCTCTACTCATTTGGGCCACCTGAGTCTGAGTAGACCCCGTTCCAGCCCTCATACCACTTTTCAAATTTCGTGTCGGAGCCAGGAATCGAACCCAGGACCTCCGGGGCGGCAGCTAACCATGCTGACCGCTACGCTACGGTGGCGACATTTTGTATACTTACCCTTTGGAACCCCGCGGGTGGCACTGTCCACTATAAATTTCGGACAGACCACTCCATTCCCTGCATTTAGGCCCTTTATCACAAATCCACACCGATCCTCCTAATTGCACCAAATTTTACTTACACTTTGAAACCTTGCTGGTAACACTGTCCACTTGATAATTTAAACAACGCTCTCCATTCCCTACATTTAGAATAATAAACAAACGGAACTTCAAAACCACGTCATAAGGCCCTAGAACCATTCATGTCCGTAGTAGTGTAACTATAAGAGTATTTTAAGGCGACACTCCGGAGATAAAAGTCGATATTTTGTTCATTTTGGTGATTTTTTTAATAACTTAAATTGACACAGAGATATTCCGCTGAATTCAAACAATTTGTCACCTTAATAATGCTTTGTTTGTCAGTCTGCACACAGCAGAAATGGGCGTGGCATCTGCTGAACTGCTTGTTAGATTATTTATGATGTCATTGTCATGTTTTCATTCAATCAAATCAATAAAATATCCCAGTTCTCTGCAATTACGCACCCCGGGGACGGGCCAACAGCCCCCCTCCCGCATATATTTCTACAGAAGATACTAGTGAAGCTTCCAGAATTCCCAATATTCGTCCAGATCTACCATGTTTCTGAATGAATTTATAAAGCCTGCAAAGGACTAATATTTCAGTAGCTGACTCTAGTGTCATTGAGCAACTTGTATTGGTATTCCTCATGTCACTACAATAATGCCGACAATTATACGCTTTGTTATTGTTTCTTTCTTGTGAGTTCTGTGGCGGGAGCCAGTGTGTTTACTTTTCTGAAGTTCGTGCGCAAGTAACCCCTTGTAGTTTTGCATCAAGATACTAGACAAGCTTCCAGAATTCCCAATATTCGTACAGAAGCTGCTAAGGAACAAAAGGAAGGAAAAACATACGGTTCTGGTGACTTCTAGGTAATGGATCAGGAAGATAATGTCACATGAACTTTGCTTTAATTTTCCCGCCAATTGAAATTTTACATTTAAATCCCATTTTTCTCCCCTAAGATTCTGCCAAATGTAACAAAATTTGTATGGTATATGTATCACAGCTATATTAGGAAACCTGCGTATGGAATTCTTGATTGCAGAATTCTTCCCAGTTGAAGGGATTTAAAAGTCCAAAATTGTTCAACAAATTTTTTTTACAAATTTAGTACTATAATATCTCATTATATAATTTATTTACAGAAAAATCGATACGTAGTGTTCTTTAAAGAAGTATTATCTTCCTAATTCAAAATTTCCATTAACATTTCAATTGAAATCTATGAAAAAAATGGAATTTTAATTCCAAAAAAAAAAATTGGAAAAACTATTAATTGTATATGAAACAAATATTTGTGATATCTCTACTTTTGTTTTGGTGACATTTCCACAAAGTATCGTGAAAATCCATGCATTAGGTAGGAAGAACTTTGCATTAATTTTCCCGCCAATTGTAATTTTACATTTAAATCCCATTTTTCTCCCATAATATTCTGCCAAATGTAACAAAATTTGTATGGTATATGTATCACAGCTATGTTAGGAAACCTGCGTATGGAATTCTCGATTGCAGAATTCTTCCCAGTAGTAGGGATTTAAGAGTCCAACATTTTTTTACAAAAAAATTACACAAATTTACAGTAGTACTATAATATCCCATTATACAAATTATTTACAGAAAAATCGATACGTAGTGTTTTTAAAGAAGTATTATCTACCTAATTCCAAATTTACATTAACATGTCATTTGAAATCTATGAAAAAAATGGAATTAAAAATTGCAAAAAAATATCAAAGAAAATATTTTGGGAAAACTATTAATTGTATATGAAACAAATGTTTGTGATATCTCTACTTTTGTGTGGGTGACATTCCCACAAAGTTACGTGAAAATCCATGCATTAGGTAGGAAGATAACGTCACTTGAACTTTGCTTTAATTTTCCCGCCAATTGAAATTTTACATTTAAATCCCATTTTTCTCCCCTAAGATTCTGCCAAATGTAACAAAATTTGTATGGTATATGTATCACAGCTATATTAGGAAACCTGCGTATGGAATTCTTGATTGCAGAATTCTTCCCAGTAGTAGGGATTTAAAAGTCCAAAATTTTTGAACAAAAAAAATACACAAATTTAGTACTATAATATCTCATTATATAAATTATTCACAGAAAAATCGATACGTAGTGATTTTTAGAGAAGTATAATCTACCTAATTCCAAATTTCCATTAACATGTCATTTGAAATCTATGAAAAAAATTGTTTAAAAAATTTAAAAAAAAAAGGTTTTGGGAAAACGATTAATTGTATATGAAACAAATATTTGTGATATCTCTACTTTTGTTTGGGTGACATTCACACAAAGTTTCGTGAAAATCCATGCATTAGGTAAAAATGTCTTTTTATCTCAGGAGTGCCGCCTTAATAAGTCCATTGCTGACTGGCAATTCGGGCTGCATCACGTCCCCCCTACCAGTGTTCTGGTGCAGAATTGCGAAAATAGTTAAATTTTGTGCTGCTTATAAATTTCAGTCACGGGGATTAGTGCAAAAAATTTCTTAGGCCCCTTAAAACAGTTATAATTATGAATGTATTATGCCTCTGTATTTTAAGTGCCATGGTGTTGGTGCAGTACATTGAGGTTATCAGCTGCAATAAGCGTTGGTGCCTTCAAATTTACCTTCATTTATTCCGAAACTTATCGTTGAGCGCTATGTGGCGGTAAATGATACTATTCTACCTCAGGAACTCGGGAGAGCCGAAGTTTTCCAAAGTGTTCTCATTATTTTCCTACGGCGCTATGCCACAAAAGACGACACTATTGGTCTCTAAATTTCTAACAGCCAATGAGACATAGGCCCTAGGCTGTGTCTTATTTCACTTACTCCTTTTTCTAAAAAATATTTAAACATTTGTTTGTAAATTACATGTGTCAGTGCTGTAGTTAGTAAACAGCCGTTTCCCTATTCATTATTATCATAACGGGAAAATGACCTGAATGTTACGTCCATTATACTGTACTGCTTATCACCCTCACTACAGCCACCACCACCACAAAAGTTATATTTAAAAATATTTATTTTCTCTTAGTTTAAGTATCATGTGCCACTTCTGTAGTAGTATTCATTATCATCCATAAAACAAAGAAATCCACCGGGCGAAGCCGGGCACTACTGCTAGTCAGGGATAAATACAATGCACAATGTTCAGAGAGAAAGCTCTCTTATTTACAGAGATATTCACTGGTACAGTACGTTATGAGGACAAAAATATATGTTGCTTTTGTTCATTTTAGCCTACTTTTATATCTTGTAAAAATAAAGACTTAAGAGACAAAAGTATGTGTGTGAATGCCTATTCCCCCCTATATATTCCCAGACGGGGGCGAAACTACGACTAAACCGATTATAATATAATTGAATATAATTTGGTACAGGGATAGCACTCGTAGGCCCAAAGGGTACCTCAGTGTCAAGTTTTATATTGCCACCATCTTAACGAAAATAAAATTACAACTTCCCCAATCATTGGACTTTTACTAAATTTTGGAAACTTGACACCGAATAATTTTGAGAACGTAGCCGAGCGAATCATGAAGGTGTTAAAATACAGTGAATTAATGCTCACAGTAATTAGCATTCTGGTAGTTGTATATTAAAACCCTCGGTTACCAACGTGATGACCATTGCGCCCAGCTTCTATCTAGAAATCCTATAATGTAATAATAAATAACTTTCAAGACTTATAAACTACAGTAACGAACATTAGTGACAAGGTAGGACCATGTGGCCTTGAAGGACTGAGACAAAAGAAAAAAGAAAAGACACTCCATACATCCAAGATGCAGGCTGCGCGAATGATAAATTATGACTTTAAAATCGAAAACTCAGATTGCAAGTGCGTAATTAAAATGAATCTTGGCTAGAGGCAAGTATCATATGAGGATTTTTATTTGGGTTAATCAAAAGATCATTAAACTGAATATAGCGCAGAGCTGCCATCTTGAAATTTCAAAATATATTAATAACTGTCAGTAACTTACAGCTATAATAACGAAATTTATTAATAAGGTAGAATTTCATAAGTTGTTTCGGTTGCCCAACGAAAAGGAACAGCGACCTTATACATTCAATAACGTGGCTAGGCGAATCATTAAAATATGTAAATAAGCAACTCAGCCTATAATTGCACAAATAAGACGAAACTTAGGAGATGACTATTACATAAGAGGCCTCAGTAGCCTTAGGGATAATTTTAACACCCACACACACTTCAACGCTCAGCGGCCATCCTGAAGTTTCACAATTTAAAAATAGGTATCTCCCTATGTTTTAGAACTACAATGTCGGAAATCCGTGATAAAGTAGAAACTATAATGTGGCTTCCTATGCCCAAACCAAAATAACATTGACTGCCAATTTTCAACACGTGTGAATGAGCCAACTATAAAACGTAATAATGAAACTGTGCAATTAGAACGAAACATAGTAAGAAAGAAGTACCATATAAGGATCCTCAATAAATTACGCCATGAGAATTACACTCTGAATCAAACGTGCAGAGGCCATCTTGAAAATGAATAATTCTAAGTATTTTGAAGCTACAATAATTAATATTAGTAGTCTAATGATGCACATGGAGGAGGTGACACGCAAAGACGAACATGTCCACAATTGAAAAAAATGAGATACAATATGGAACGGGACGTACAAGACGAACGGAATGTAAATAGATCTTGCCATTAAAGCAAACTTGAATATGTCCCATGATACAAACCTGTGAAAATGCATGGTTCAGAGCAAACACGAACTTGTCCACATCTACATTTCCTGCAAAGACGAACTAGTCCATACGGCCAGTAGGAAGCGCTGATTCGTGTCACGTGATTTCCATTCCGCGCGAGACCAGACGTTCCCGCGCAGAGCAGCTGACATTAGCATTAGCTCCGTGCTTCTGTGCTCCGGCTTAATAATATTACATGAAAATGAAAATCCACAGCCTGCTTCCAGTCTCCGACCGGGTCAGGAATGGAATGAATGAAGCCCCCATCGAGCGGCGAGGATATGAACTGTGCCGGCTGCCGAGGCCTGACGCACTCCTCTGGGGCAATGATTAAATGAATGACAGATGAAATGAAATGATAGTGGAGAGTGTTGCTGGAATGAAATTTTGACAGGGAAAACCGGAGTACCCGGAGAAAAACCTGTCTGCCTCCGTTTTGTCCAGCACAGATCTCACATGGAGTGACCGGGATTTGAACCACGGACCCAGCGGTGAGAGGCCGGCGTGCTGCCGCCTAAGCCACGGAGGCTCCAATAATATTACATATTGCTATTAAAATTATTACGTCAGTGTTGTAGCAGAATAGATGAGGAATGTGTTCGTGTGAAGACTGCAAACAAGGGTAGCAGAAAGACGAAAATGATGATTATGATAATTGTTGTTTTAATGGGCCTAACATCTAGGTTATCGGTCCCTAATGGTTTGGGTGATAGTGAAGGATGAGATGAGAATGAAAAACTATATCTAATACTAACCTAACCTAACCTAACTTACAAACTAGAAGAAGAAATTGTAAACAAATAAAGGATAAGGCAAATAAAGGACAGGAAGAAAAGGAATGCCCTCAACCCTCGAAGAATGAGGATTGAGGGACTTGGAAGGAAGGAGAGCCATGAAAGGCAGATAGGAAAGGGGGAAAGAGGAGAGGGTCCGCCCCAAGGTCTGAGGAAAAAGCGGGCAAAACGAACCCAGCTCAGGAATACCTCGGGGTCGCCAACTCCCAAACTCACCAGCCGTGAGCCCTTGAGGATGTAGCACTATCCAGGGTGCACCAGAAGTGGTGGAGCTACATACACTCTGCCTCCTTGAGGGCCTTGTCCAGAAGGCAGGAGATAACATAAAAGAAAAAGAAGGCTAACCCCTCGAAGAATGAGGGTATCAGGAAAGATGAGACAAGGGCCAATTAAGGCGGGAAAGTGAAAGACTCCCTAGGCCTCGGATACCCTAATGCCGTCGGGGTCGGAAAAGAAGAAGAGTTGACCAAGGGAGGTCGACAGGAGAGAAGGCGAAGAGTAGCCCGGCACAAGTAAGTGGAAGCAATGCCGGACTCAGCTGGGGTCCCGTGGTCGCCAACCCACGTCCAACTAGATGTGAGCCCCTGGGGGAGAAAGAGGAAGAAGTATGATTCGCGACGTGAAAAGGATAAAAGGAAACGGTATGTTTCAGAGTTCAAGAAAAAGCAGTTCAAGAGAGGAGGGTAGCACGAATGATGTCATTGAAGAATGTTCAAGGAAAACGACCTCGAAATATTGAAGGTGAAAATAAACCGCGTAAATTTAATGTCAATTACTTTATTTTGGTATCTTATGGCAACCATTAATGAATAAAATGTAAGCGATTATGAAAAAATAAGCCACCTTCCATTTGAAAATCATTCAAAGCCAAACTTGTCCAAATGGTTCATGCAAAAGAAAACATGTCCATAATTAAATGTGCTTTTTAAACAAATATTTTCATTGTAGATTTATTTGCAGTTATGAATTTCCCCTTTTGCATGAAAATTAAATTATTTGCATTTCCATAAGTTATTTTCATTATCATGTATTAGGTGGACATGTTCGTCTTTGCGTGTCACCTCCTCTATTGTAAGTGGAATTCTATGACCAAGTCGGCCCCGTAGTGTTGGGGTAGCACGCCTGCTTCTCACCTGGTGGCCACGGGTTCGATTCCTGGCTCCGTCAGGGATTTTAGAAACTGACCCCCGGTCGCGAAAAACCAAGATTAACGGCCGAGGGGACCCGACGCGCTGACCACGCGTCAATCCAATATCTGCAGGCTCAATGGCTGGGCAGCGGTCGCTTGGTAGGCCTAGGCCCTTCATGGGCTCTAGTGCCAGGAGTCATTACAACAGCGACTCCTTACATTAACGATGGCAGCTGAGTGTGTTATGAAAACCCCACAACATTATAGCACAATTCACTCAAAATTTAGTGAGAGAGAAGCACCTTATCGAAGACCTCAGTAGCACTAATCTTAAGAAAATTACACTGAATATAGCGCAGAGCGGCCATCTTGAAACTATGAACTATACATATAAAATACTTTATGTTCGACCCTCACTATTATGTGTCAGATAACTGTATCATAATGATGGTCATTATAACACTGTTTTCCATTATGATACAGTTTCTCCAGCCAATCAGAGCTCGTTCATTGACCAATTAGGTAACGATAACTTCGCGCATGCGCTCAAAATACAACATGTCGGACATAAACACAACATCGAACTAGGCTATAATAAATTACCGACATGGAATACCCACCGTCCATATGTTCGCGTAAATAAACTGGCGAATATGAGACAAGAAATAGCACTGCACCTTAAAATCACCAACACTAATTTCTACACAGCGCATTGTCTTCAAATGACTGCGGTGACAATATTACTGAGGGACGGCTGATGTAAACATATGGTTGCATATGGCATTGCAATCACGCAGAGCGCATGCGTCGGTTGTTCAAAGCTCTTGAAAGACAAAGATATAACACCCAACGCTCGCTTTGCGATCACAAAATTCCAGTAGCTGACTCTCAACAGATGTTTATGAATATTTATGTTAAAACATATAATAAAGTTATAATTATCGTCGAACATAAACAGTCGTATGCAACTTGCCTATAATGGTAATTAAGACACTCGTATGGAAATTATAAAACTCGCATACGCTCGTTTTATAAAAAATACTCGTGTCTTAATTATAGCCATTATAGGCTCGTTGCATAATGTACTATTCCAGTTGCAATAACTAAAATTAGTATTAAAGTGGAGCCGTATATGAGCTTTGTGTGCCCGTGGCAAAACAACATCCCCCACCAAGATGGTGGTTGAACGTACCATTAAAACATCAAAATCAATAACTGAGACCCAATTGTGCAATTAACACGAAACTTTGTAAGACAGGAGTGGGCTATCATATAAGAGAACTTGCTAACATTAGTCTTAAGACTATCACAGTACATATGGCTCGTAGCCACCATCTTGAAAATGTAAGACATTATTATCGGTAATCCGCTATTTATTCCAGTTCCTATGACGAAACGCAGCATGTACGCAGTCTCACATGAGGATTTCTCTGTAGAAGGCACAAGATGAAAGATTCCATACTATCGTAATGGTGGTTGGACGTACTTTCGCAATGTTAAAATCAATGCCTTTGGATGTAAGAGTTTAATTACCACAAAACCTACAACTCTTAACATTCATCACAAAAACATTCCTGTTTGATAAAGCCAAAGAGTTTCAACTATACCGATTCGAATCCCTGAAGGCAAATGCTGAGGTGGTACCTTATTTTAAGTGTACACCAATCCATAGAGTAATTACGTCATGGGGTTTGCTTTCATCATAAAGGTTGTGTGAAGAGAGGGGCGCTAATTCAGGCTGTCCCACTGATCGAGCTTTCTCTCCACTTGAACTACCGGTACTCATCGGGAATCCAAGTACACCCTTGAGGCCCAGGATTGATTCCCGGCTGAGGGTTGCAGCAACGTGAGGCAGCGGTATCTCAGTGCAAACACCACTATATCACAAAGTCCAAAGCCCTGAATGAAATGTGCGCTATAGTAGTCTATGCTGTGGGGTATGATGGTCATCAGCACCGTGTACTTCGACGTGTCTGATAACATGTGTTTCTCTTGTGACTGTAGTAGTGTGTGGAATGGGGTGGGTTTCCCGGAAATTATAAATCTCGGCATTTTCCTGGAGGGAGTGTGGAATAAAGTGCCGGGACACGAACCAGCGTCTCCGGACCTGCTGCAGCTCCCCATCCCTCACGGCTACTCCTAGCTTTCTCTCTTGCTGCTGATAACCTGTGCCAATGAGGTAGTGCGTAGCCTATATGTAATAAGGGTAAGAGGTGGCCGTGGCAATAATCTCTACTTAGTATATTTTATGTATAATTCCAGCGTTCTCCTTAAGTGGAGTGGGAAACCAAGCAAAGCCACTACTAGGATTGTAGTTCTACCTCACTAAGCTGAGTGAGCCCCGTCCATGTCCTCCGGCCAAAATTAAATTTCTTGCCAGAGCCAAGAATCAAACCTGGTGCTCTTCGGTAACGGCCAGAAAGTCACGAACTGGCCATTGCTTGGATCGTAATAACAGGACACTGTATTCTAGGAATTGAGTTGAACCACTCAAGTCAATTATGTGGTTGGGATTCTTTGATGAGTAGGATAAAACACCACAATTCATCTTGTTGTGACTTAGCGCAATGAACCTTTAAATAAAGCATATTCCTGTTCTTCTTTTCCCATCGATCCCGGTAGCCCTGTTTCCAGAAGCTGGAGCTGTAGGAATACTTCTTTGTTAACATTTCCTAACATTCTGCATTTGTCTTGGTAACATGACAAGCATTGTTCTCCTTTCCCGAGTGCTCTTCACTTCACACAATTAATGAATCTAACTCAGGCTCAACGCCATTCAAATGCAGATATCTCGTGGTACAACTCGTATGTTATGTTATCATGGTAGCTCAATGTCCTACCAAGGATCTAATTGTACTACTAAATTGACAATATACCCAGAGTACAGTGATATCACAATTGTCACATTATGGGAGGGGAAGACGGGGAGGGAGGATTTGATTTATTCCCACGGCTACACTTAGTCTTAGAGCCTGAGGGCTCCTTTACAGTAGCGCCCAACATAAGAACAATACGATTAGGCCAGGGCTGATAAATGTAAAACATTTCGCTTACATTCACAATATAAAAAACAATACTCTAACAATGATAGTAACAAAAGGACAGTAATAATACAATAATAATAATAACAATGGAAACATTATAAACAAAAGAGTGCATACAGACACAGTATCAGTCTGAAAACCATATACTGTACCTAGCTAGGCTACAAGAATAGCTATTCACGTAGGTAGGTTGTCAGCTATTGTCCTGATGTTATAATTGAACTAAACTAACGGCTATTAGCGACATCGAGCTTCTACGCAGCCTATCCTTGAAGACGGCAATAAGACTTTTTTGCTTAAAAATAGCACCAGTCGCGATGTATGGCCTGGAAATTTATTGGGAAACATCTTAGGCACAGACATCTGGCAACGCTGGCAAGGATCAAGGCAATGTATCTAAAAAGAGCCTTATGCCTATCCAAGTTCACGCACCCGCGGCTTGTGTATGTCATGACAGGGGAACTACCCTTTATGGAAGAAGTCAGATTGCAGATACTCCTGCCGCACACACCGGGATATGGAGAGTCTTTACGTCTCATGACGGCAAAGAAAATGGCATTTGGCATGAATTTTATACGACGGACGCTATGACTACACAGGACTGGACTGGACTGGACTGAGACATAATTATCTTGACGCGCTTTGCGGTCCATGGTTTCCACCACCGGATCTGCATGAGAGACGTCTATCACCAACCAGACGAACTATTCGTGTGCAAGCTTTGTAAGGGTCCTTGCGACAGATGCCACGTGAGGACGTGCAAGTGCAGAGAGGTGTCTCTGACGAAATTTTGTTAAAATTAGAAAACATATGGACACCCCTCGGAAAGAGGCAGTTGCACAGTATAAAGGAGGCGAAATCATCCTTTTTAAAGAGAGTGCTTTGCCTGTCCAAATATCCTCGACCAGCCTTGTTTACGAGCTGTCTAGAGAGTTGATTTTCGTGGAGGAGTTGCGTTTGAAGCTTCTGCTTCCAGCCACTCAAGCATGTAACGAACTTCAACAAGAGCTTCATCAGAAGAAGATTAGCATATGGGAGGATTTCCACCTGTGTGATGCGATGACTAACCGTGCATGGACGCATGGTGGTTGTCAGTTGAGGCACGTTATGATTCGAATAACGGTGCATGGTTTTCACCACCGTATACGTAGGACGATGAAAATTCGCGAACCACGCCCTGAGTATAGGTGCATAAGATGTGACAGTCCATGTGAACGATATCACGTACTATCATCTAAACAGAGGGTAGAATCCCTCACAAAAGTTTGTACTAATGATGGATCGTAAGAACCACATTCAAGCACATTGTGCGCAATAAAGTATTTATTATAATTGAACTAAAATAGTATTTTAACATAATGCAGCAATCAGATGTGAGAGGTATACTGCTCCAAGAAGAAGGATTAAAGACGTCTTATGAGAGCTGCAGTGCTTGCAATGTTGACGAACTTATATAAATCGAAGGTGTTGAAGAAGCTTGAGTTGGTGCAAACAAAAGATTTATTGAACTTGTTAGGAATCTGGAGTGTTTATTTTGTGTACCTATTTTCTCGATTATGAACAGAATGCATTAGTGTAAAGGCATTGTAGAGATTATAAAGGGGTGTTGGTATGTAAAATTTTATGTGTCAGAATGGCAAGTGATAGCTGTCTGCACACGTGGAGTTTCAGCCATTTCAGCTGCACCCAGTAAACTGTGATATATTCATCTCGCCTTACATCCAGAATGTACTGTCCCCGATTACCCGGATAGTAGGCTGTCAGATATCCGCCCCCTCAATCGGATTGCCAACAATCAATCGCACCAGCTCAGCTACATCAATGAAAATGGCACTGACAGATACTACCGAGGTTTGAACACAGAAGTTACCAAGAAAAATTATTGTGGAACACACCAAAATAGACGGGGTTACATACTTACTTTTACTTACCTCTTATAAATATCTCGGGGATTGGGTTGACAACAGGATCCTTAAAGTATGCCCTCACAATAACCTTCACCATGACATTTAAAAATGAACCAGACCGAAGACGAGAACTTTGAACTGTACAAGAGCTTTATTTTCACATAAAGAGTATGATTTTCACAACTCAACAAAATAAACGTGGCTATCAGTAGCCTATGTCAATCTGACTACGTCCTCCTAAAGGACTTGCAAATTTATCAAACAATATGTTAGCTCCCATGAGCTCAAAATAACGTAACATTTTAAAACACATTTGGATTGGATGAGGAAGTCAGGGTACGACATATATAGAGCATTTGGTTTCCTTTTAATAAACATTGCACTTGTATAAATAGGCACAAGGCCGGAGTATCGACCTCGCCTGCTTGTAACCAGATGTCTGGCCGGCTGGTCTACTCTTTAACCTGGCTCACACCTGTCAAATGGGGCGCACTCCTCTCCCCACACTTGCGTAAGAATTCAGCTCCTTTTAAAGCTTTAAATGTCTACAAGACAACTCATACATATTGACGCAAATCTTTCAAATGTTTAACTCACATCCCACTGAATTATTTTAACTATCCTTAAACTTGTTAAGTTATCATCCAAATGTTTAATCAGCATAGTTTAGAGTATCAAACACACTCTTAAATGTTTATAACAAAATCACATAAATTATTTATAACAATTAGAAATTGTTTATAATATTGTCGAAAATAATTACAAAAATTTTAAACACACCTTTAACATTTCTTTCGTTCCACATTATTGTCAAAGATATTTACATTTATTATTTACAATATCAACATTTAAATTATTTAAATTAATAATTTAAGAAATACATTGAACCACATGTTTTATCCGATTGGTAAATTCATAATCGTGTTTAATATAATCGACCAATGAAGGTTAGTTATACATGTAAATGTCACAATCTGGTTTAATAAAGGTTGTAATAAATTTAATTATTTGTGACGGCAATCTTCATTCAAAATCTTATCTCAAATTCTTTCACAACTCTTGTTAATTATAACAGTAAATTCACTTGATTAATTTTCAACGAACTATGACAATACACTCTAGCGGAAAATACTTCGCTTACAAAATAATGCACAAACTGCATTCAAAATAGCCCAAAATTCATCATATATTAATCTATATGGCATTAAAACTTCCACAGCATTTACAAAAAACTCCCCTAATACAATCTTTATCATCATTAATTACTGTGGGAATCTCCTTCATTTATTTAAGGGCATTATACGTCAGCGACTTTCAACATGTCCGCTGCACTATCGATTATACATTCATAGTTCCACTTAAAAATTCTTATATCAATAATTGTTTCAAAACTGTTGTC
Organism: Meconema thalassinum; assembly: GCA_946902985.2. Classification (NCBI taxonomy): domain Eukaryota; kingdom Metazoa; phylum Arthropoda; class Insecta; order Orthoptera; family Tettigoniidae; genus Meconema; species Meconema thalassinum. Next base: position 16,818,105 of record OX336389.2, on the reverse strand, counting down.
ATTTAAACTTCGTGGATTTCATTCATGAATCGAAATGAAATAAAAATTTGCCAATCACAAACAAATTTAATAGTGAATACGCTTATATACGCCTGTCTGGTCTATCAAAATTTAAGATTAACATCTTCAAAGAATTGTAGTATAAAAATACTATCATCAAACAAAGTGCGACTAACTGCAAAATAGTCGAATAGAATCCAATTAGACTGGGGAATGCAAACATCATTATATAAATCTCTATATGAGAAAAAACCTAACACAAGTTTCACGAATTTAATGCATTCAATAATTCATAATTAATGTTCATCTTTCACAAAATTGCCTAAGATGCAATGGTCGTTCATAATCGACGATAAATGTCTGTGTTGCAATCAATTCAAATAACGACTAGTATTTCCAAGGTCGTCGACAACGTACTGGATTTTAACGCTCTAAAATCATTTAAATGTTCTTCCTTCTTGATGATGACAGAAAATTGGTCAAAGTAATTAAACTGGGGTAGAATTACTTTAATAAAGTGACATGCTGTCTGAATTTAAATCTGCCATAAAAATCATTAACTTACAGTCAAATCGTGACTACAAAAATAAGCAAATTACTGAAAAATCTAAATATCAGTCTCAACTGATTCAAAATCATTTAACTATGCCCATGACATAACAATGTCTTAATAAAACGTCGAAAAAGGAATAACTCATCAAGGTGTACTGAGAATAGGAATCTCAAACAAGAATATCGGGCAAAAATACATGAGGACAAAATATGGGAAAAATGGTTGCTCAAATATTGCTAATAAACTCAAATACAATAAACGTTCACGACTACCTTATCTGCCGATTGACGTTCCAGAGGAAAATTCCCCAAAGAAGACTGTTGATGGATCCATTTCACCAAGTTAAAGCTGAGCTCCATCCTCGAAACCAGAAACAGCACCATCGAAGAATCGAACTGCTTCACGAAGACGAACGACATCCTTCCGGCAATAATCTTCTTTGTGAGTCGGGACAACCCTGACCTCTCTTGAAAAATCCCTGAAGTTCCAGTTGAAAATCGCCATGAAGTTTTTGTATAAATTTCCGAAGAAATATTCATATTCAGAAAGTATGAAGTCATTTCTATTGCTGTTTGATAGTATTCAGCCTTTACTCACGAAACATGGGTGTAGATGGTTAGTTCACCACATGTTCGCTTGTATGGAATAGCAATTAGCGAAGTTCCATGTCGCTATCTTACTCCGTTGAAATATGTCCCAATTGCATTAAGTCCTTTAGCCTTCCATATGCTCTTCGGTAATAGTATTAGAAGAACAAACTGCCTTATTAAATTGCTCCATTATATTGTAGCGTTGTGTCACAAAAGCAATCTGACGTCTCCCTATTTCACTAGCCCTGTCAGCCGTAGCGTTGAGTCTGGCTATACAAAGTGTTTCTCCTGTGGCGAGAAAATCACTTTTGTCAGTCGTCTAATATTGTCAATAACTTCCAAAATACTCCCTCGAAATTGTTCAGCTTTTCTACAGTCCTTACTGTAGCAATGCACAAGAGAATTAGCTTATAAGCGACCGCTAACTGTTCACAGCTAATCTTGTAGAAGCGTTATAAGTGTCGTTTCAACTTCACCTAGATTTACTTCACAGTAAACCTGCACTGCTTGTATGTTCGACTCTCGTTTCATGCAGTGGCTTCGCCACGCGTTACAAAGACGACTTTTTCACTACTAAATTCACTCGACGTTTCACTGAAAAAACTTATTTGAGATCTGACGATTGATTTATAATCTGAGAATGAGGAATGAGGCTCCTCTCTTCTGCGCAAGGCCTTTTATGAACTTCGTGAGGGGCGTATCTATCCCTTCCATCGCGTGTTACTGCGTCATCGCTAGAAGTTCCAACTTCGTCAATACATGACGGATTTTCATAATTCAAAAACTGAAAATAAATTTCACCAAAATTCCAGAACAATGCCTCTACTGCAAATGGATTTCCACAATTCTGCATTCCAAAAAGTAACAAAAATACCATAGTTTCCGCAATCTCCGTCTTCCTTTAGACTATCGTTCATTGGTTTAAGTCTCCCCTCCAATAGCATAATTTCTTCCTCAGCAGAATTCCACGTTTCCTGCGACTGCGTCGTACATCTCGGATCCTTCTCGAATAAATGCTGACGTCACTGAGAATCTCAGCTCAAGTAGCCTGCTTGCATAACGTCTGCGTCATCCGTGCTTACGTCATGACTACCCACGTCATAACTATGACAGCCATAACTTTCGCTATAATTTCCAAAATAGCCACCGTGGTCTCTATATAATTCAATTACGGGGGCAGTACCAAACATATGCTTTCTGTACTCTTTGTAACTTGATGTTCTGTGTTCCTGGTAAATCTTTGTATACAGCAGAGCCATAATAAATTATTGGAAAGATGAGTTTCGACGAAGTGCTTTCGTATATTAGGAGTTATTTTCAGGAGATGCATAGTTGATACAACCTTATTTACCACAGTAGACGTATGCTCTGCCCACGATATTGTTCTATCAAATATCGCTCCGAGATTATTGACAGTGTTGCTATATTTAATATGTTTATCTAGTTTCTTGATGGATGGTAGTGAATTAAAATCTACTGAATTTAGAAGTTTTGTATATCAAATGGACATTCGTTGTGTTTTAGATATGTTCAAGTTAAGATTATGATTTAGGGCCCATTCACAAAGCCTGTAAATGTCTTCATTAAACAGATTTATACGATCGCATGCAGTGTTAGGCGTGAGGTGAAAATAGGCTTGGAGGTCATCAGCGTATATATGAACACAACTATTTCGGAATTAATTAGAAACATCGTTTATATAAATCGAGAAGCATAGTGAACCTAAGACAGATCCCTGAGGTACTCCACTTTCTACGGGCTTTCAGTCTGAGGGGGAGCCATCCTCGAGGACCACTCTCTGTGTATGCCTGGAAAGGTAGGATTTGAACCAGGAAAGAGCTCTCCGAGAGAACCCAAAGATTTCAGCTTTGCATTAAGTATATTGTGATTCACACAGTCATAAGCCTTACTGACATCGAAAAGACATAAGATTGTAAGCTGATGCTTGTCCATAGCTGAGCGTATATCATCGCTGACTTTTAACAATGCAGCAGTGGTTCTATGCCCCTTTTCAAACCCAGATTGGTAAGGATTGAAGACATTAACTTTATTTAGGTTGTCACATAATTGTTCATGAACTATTTTCTCAAGTGCTTTACTAAGGGCACAAAGAATATTTATCGGTCTAAAATCACTACAACTAGTGGGCGTTTTATTTTCTGGCACTGGACGTATGTTAGCACACTTCCAAAGAGACGGATATACTCCACTTTGTAGAGAGAAATTAAATAATTAAATAATAAATTAAATAATAATTAAATTAAATAAATGGACAATTGGGGGTGTAAATACCTCAAGATAAGAGGAATCGGGGTCTCTTGCTTTTGTACGAATTGATTTCATCCACAAGCCTTGACAAGAAGGAGAGCTGGTTAACCAAATCGTTTACAATCTTTAGCAATAATGTTGACCGGTCGACATGTTCATCATTGCTGCCATCTGCGTGGTTAATGCATCTTTACCGAGGGAGAGCGCTGGTAGTCATCCTGCACCTGTCATTGTGCGCATTACGCTTCGTTTTTGTTTTTCCTTCCATATATGATATAACCTAAATTGAGTTCTACTGTGTATAAATGTAGATAATTATGGGTTTGGCAGCCTGATTTCTTTTGACGACTGATGTACAGTGATTTCACTCACCGGATTGTTGGTTTAAATGGACACACGATCTCAAGAACACGTCAAACATACACTACACCCCCGAGCGACACAACTCTGTGACTTCAGCCCGCCATGACACACAATGAGGAGGAAGGGAGGAAGGCAGGAAGAGAAACAGGTAGTTCCATGAATAACTAAGTAAACTATATCCGTATATCCCGCTGGACTTTTCCATTAACATTCTCCTGGCTATTACTAGGATTTTCCATGCGATCTACAAAATGGCTTTTGGTTCACAATTAACGCCATTACAATGAGAAAGTATGTGCTAGAATGCATAGCTTTCAATATCGGTGATTAAGACTCCTCCCGGTAGATGGCATCCTTCCGTAACGAACCACGGGAATAAATTTTTAGAAAGGTCAAATGCTCGGCCTCTATGATTTACGAAATATAAGCTACAGAATTTAGTGCTATCAGATAAGGATCGCCATCATAGCCCAGCGTACGAATCATCTATTCAATCGCCGGAGTAAGATAACAGAAAAAAGAAATAAGGTTTTAAAATTTCGAACTGATGCAATTTGAATTTTTGAAAACAATTGAACATCATTAGATGTCTCAATACTTAGCTCTGAATAAAGATTCATTTTGCCGAGTTTCATTGCATTCCAGTGATAAGATTGCCAGAAACGTTATTTGCAATATTTGGAAATCACTTCGCTGCCATCTGCCTTCTTCAGGATTAGGGAATACCACATAGTGACACCAGTAATAGGTTCGGAGATGTAGAATGCTGGTGAAATATTTTGCACAGCCGCTAGCCGCCATGTTGGATTGGTGAAACGTATTTAAAATTGAAGGGCGTGGACGGGGTCGGTCAAAACATTACTATGTCCTCACCGAGTTCAATTAAAATCACTCCAGCCGTTTCGATTTTACCAGGGGGCAAACACACAAGGACAAAAGGTGATCTCATAAGCCTATTTTTTGTATGATGAAAATAGGCTAAAAAGGAAGGCAGGAGAAAATGGAAGGAAGGAAGGAAGGTGAAGTTACAGCACTGACTTCAGCCGTGAGCACCTCATTCATCCCGAGTGCCAAGAACTGCCATGCTATATGAGTAGGGGAGCAAGGAAAATACTATTACACTTGGCGTGGCTGTGCCCAATAAACCAACATGGCGGCAAAACGTAGGTGAAACATTTAAATAATTAATATCTCTCGAAGGCACGGTCCGATTTTGACATGCGACATGTCGTTGGACTTGGGTTGACGTCGTCTTTCCTATGGACCACTCGTTATAATTTTGAAACTTTTTTGAAAATTTTTGTTTTTGAAAGTAGATGATAGTTTGAAAACCAAACATGATAGAATGTTGTGCAATGGCTCAAACGAACGACCTCTATGTCTTTATTTTTTATAATGAAACTTTTTTATTTTTATGCTTTTTTGAAAACAGTCCAATTTTGAAATTCCTATATTTCGGAAACTAGGAATTCTACGAAAATGTTTATTTGACATAAATTAATGCCCCTGACCTCCTCTACAGCTAAAATAAATTCCATGTCTCTAGGAAAAAACCTGTACAGTAGGGGGATGATAGCGCTTTAAAGCCCTAGCGTCAGCAGTTTTTAATGCGAGCCGATATCTCCCGAACCCATGGTCGGAGATTCACGAATGAGGTGTCGTTGGACTCGAGCTGATGGGGGCTTTAAAATTGACCACTCATGATATTAAAAAAAACAGAAACTGGATTTTGAGGTAAACAAATGTTTTTTCGTGATTTTTGCTGATATCTCACGAACCAATAAGGCTAGAAACTTGTACGAGGTGTCATTTTTTTCGTCGCGTTTTCCTCTTGCCGAGGATGTTAGTGTTGAGTAGGAATAAAAAACCATTTTGAGGTAAAACCGTGATTTTGACTTTTTGCTATATCTCGCAAACCAATAACGATAGAGACGTGTACGAGGTGTCATAGGAATCGGGCTGACGCCCCCTTTTTGAATATATTTTTGAAATTTTGACAAAGGGCCTAACGATACTTTTGTTGAAAAAATTAAATTTTCTTTACCTGTTTAAAATGTTCATGAGGAGTGGTTGTTGAAAGAAACGATACTGCTGGGTGTGTGTGTTTCAACGAACCTGTCGCTGACCACGGGGGCTGTGCTCAATAGAACAATCGATATTTCGACGGGTCGGTTTATGACAGAGCGAGGGTTCTTTTTTTCAGATATTTTACCCCCGAAGGGGATCTTTAACTTGTGAACGATGATGGGCCACATGGCAAATAATAATTCTATGGTCAGATGAAGGGCAAACAGAACTTGGTTTTATGTTGGTTGACGCGAGTAGAGAAAACAAACTTGCTGGAGAGGGAGACAGACTAGCAGGATGTGAATGTCATTTGAGCTTATTGGAATGCACTGATCAGACTTGACAGCAGGTGCAATGGAAAATTACAAAGACACAGAGGACGCTTGAAGTTTAAATAATATGACAACCGTGGTGGCAGGGAAGAGCGAAATGCATGTGAACACATGTGAAACCACATGTAAGCTAACAAGTTACATCCTGTTTTGATTCGTACGTGACAAAATGCAAGTTCATGTGAAATTTGACCTGACACAGGTGTTCACCTTGGGCGTTAGCTGTCCACGTGCACGATAACTGTTAACAAGTCACATTCTGTTTTGGTTCGTACGTGACAAAATGTAGGTTGACGTGTAATATGATCTAACACACGTGTTCACCTTGGACGTTGCTGTACATGTGTTTCTTAACAGGATGTTCAAAGCGTAGGAATCGATGAGTCAGTAAAAAGTATGATGCAACTTGTGGGAATGATGTCACAACCAATAGATAGACAAGAGCTGCGAACAGCGGTGGTGAGAGGTGAAGGGGGGAGAGGGGAGGGGTGATGTAAGAGAGAACACATGTGGAGAGAGAAAGAAATATGTGGAGCTGAGGACTGTTCAAACAGAGTTATAGGTGGTGTACAACATGTGTGAAAAAATAAATAGAAGGTGCACAGGTTTACACAACATGTAATTTATTGATCCAAGAATTAAAGGTAGAGTTAAATCCTAACCATTTTACATATAGTTTATTTCATTTTTGTTTCAACACTTTTTCCACAAAATAATGTTTAGGAAACGCTGCTTTCTGAAGTTCATGGAGATAAAATCTACCTTTTATAGGTTGATGGTTGAGATCCTTGAGTAAATAGGGGACTGGACTGTCCAAGTTGACTTGACGAATTCGAAATAGTTCGGTCCCCCACTGAGGTGTGTAGCCTTATTGAAGGCAGACTTAAATTTGCTCACACGAACAAAATCCCCAATTTTCAGTCGGTGACGTTTAGGATCTGCTGGTTTATGGGATTAAACAGTTTATCCAATCGCTGAATATTTTTGGTCACGAGCCGTGGTTTGGATCCAATCGTTCTATGTTTGGTGTTATTGTAACGAGAAACTAGCTCTGGTAACATGTCCAACCAGCGATAAGTGCCCTGAGCAGAAAACGCTTTCCACATATGCGTTTTCAATGTTCGGTTGAACCGCTCTACCACGCTGGCTTTGAGATTGCTGTACGTGGTTTTGTGGTGAATATCCTTAGATTTGAGAAAACTGGAGAAATCCTTGTTGAAAAATTATTTTCCCTGGTCGGTATGTAACAACTGAGGTTAAGGTTTTGATTGTTGAATAATATGTTGAAAGGCCTTGGTGACTAGTGGACCAGACTTGCGACGCACAGGTTCAACAAAGGCCATTTTGGAATACACATCAATGACGGTCAACATATAGCGTACACCGTCGTTAACGCTAGCATAGGGTATCACTTCAACCAAGTCAGCCTGCCAAAGTTCATCCACACCACGTGAAATCACCTCGAGTCGCGGATAGTGTCGCCTAGCTGGGCGATGCAACTCATGAGCAATACCCAGTTCAATGGGTGAGGGCTTGAACAATATTTTTGGCATTTCGACGTTCTTGTTCAATTTCTTGAATTTCCCAATCGTGACCGGTATGGCCAGCTTGACGTGAAGCATGCAACAGCTGTAGTCGCTGGACGAGCCTATTGGGATTGTGCCAGTAGGTAACTTCCACAAGGGGTTTTAATGGTTTAAATGTCACTCCCAAAGCGGACGCTTTACGACGAGTACTTTGACTGGTGGGAAACATTTTTGCGATGATGGTTTTATATTTTTGAGATATATTGGCATTCACTTGTTGAGCTGGATCATACTGTCTTTTGTGGGCCTGGGTGTCCAATAAAATGGATTTATATTTGCCAAGTTCCTCTGATGTATAATCAGGGGAAGAGGGGGTCCGAGAGAATAGCAGCTTTAACAGTCCTGGCGTTAATTTATAGTTGATGTTTATAGTTGACTATCATCCTCATAGCAGAACACCATACGTGGTATCTGTGTTTCCAATAAATACATCAATGAGATATGGTTGTAGTGTTGCTCCATAATGATTGATTAAAATGATTTTCAGTTGAGCTTTATTTTGAGGGGTGGCCAAGCGTTGTGAAAACGGAGACGATCTGGAAGGGCAAGGTGTTTCGACCATGGCCAAGGATTTCTTTTTCTCAAAAACTCTGCAAAGGATGAGGAGTTTTTTAGGCGTAAACACTTGTTACTCGTCATCCACAACCTCGATAACACTAGTCAAATCTTCCTGTTCCTGTTCCTCTTCCTCTCCCACAGGATCCTCGTGTAGCGTCTGCGTGGCTTGTGAAACGGTGGGTAACGTTTCAGATGGCTTGAAAGAGAGTTTCAACATGGCTTTTGCGGAGGTGCTAAATGTTGTTGAATAAACAAAGCATGATCCGCACGTGATCGTTTCAATTGACGAAACTTTTGGCGAATAGTATTTTTGCCCTAATAATATGCTTTTTCAATTGACTCTCTGCTAACGCCATGGTGTCCTTACAAATGACTTGAGAGGGAATGAGACAGTGCCTTAAATAACCCTAAAATGATCAAAGCCTAAGCGATACCGTCCTTGGTTGAGTTCACGTTGTTTGTCAATAACCAAACAGGCATGCCGTTGAGTGTTCCAGAATTTGGCATTTGAACATTTGAAAGATCATATCCTGATTCACATGTTCATTATAAATGTGACGACTGTTCCTCTCGTCCTGGCTAAATAAAACAATGACATTGGCATTGTCACGAATCAAGTGTTTGGATATTTTAGAATACGTTTGTCCAAGATAGAAGCCATCGATATGTTTGTGACAACCCATGCTGAAATAGCTTTGAATGATGCCTTGACGTCCAGTGGATACATCATCGAAAATCATGAGTGAATCAGGCTTTACCTCATCTGGTGAAATAATATTTTTTGCATGGAAAATATGAAACAACCCATATTCTCATTTTGTAATCCAGACATGACTTGATCCAGAAACACGTAGAGGGGTTGGTAGAGAGATTTTGCAAAAATATAAATATTTTGAAAAGGCAGACCCTTGTGCGCTGTAATGAGCGTTAGCAAAAGATTGGTCTCTCCACAGCCGGAAGGTCCCGCAATGATGCAACGAATGGAAGATGGAAACAGTGAACCATGGCGTTGTTCACGTGATGTGGGACAGAGATGGGAAACCATGTCCCCCACGGGGAATGCCTCTTGCTGCTTAATAATCTTCATTTCAACTAAGGCTTAGACAGGCTAGCAGGCTGTCTATATACATGGAACCGAGCCTTGTCATAGAAACAGTAGACTCGTACTACAGGTTGACGAAGGATGACTTTGGACGTGCGTTGATGACCAAAACTAGGTTTGTTCCTATACATGATCCTAAACAAGAAACTGATCCTGCTAATAAACACTATGTGGATAGGTCAGTAGTGCCACCCACAAAACAGGGAGAATATGACTTTAAGGGAAAGCGGTTAACCCATGTAAAACATCCTCAAGTGTCTACGGACGTTACTACAAAAAAAGTATGTGGATAACAAAGTGTATGAGTTTTATGACCAAGTACCCCAGCTTACGGTGAATGGCTATAGCGCTAATCATCACCACATTATTCATGAGAAAGACCCACAAGACGAAGACGATGTCTGTACCAAGCGTTACGTGTCCTATGAAATGAAAAGGCTTTATAAATTTATCCCATCTGTATTTTTAGTGTATCTGACAAATGAAAAACCTTTGAATTACAGAAACCATTTACCGCTAGTCCATGGCCAGCACTTGACCTATGCGCTTGCTTCGGGCTTAAGCCTCTATCGATTACACTATGATGGATCCATTCACATGAAATACGCGATGCCTGATGAGAACCATTTACATGTAGCCTGATGAGAACCATTTAAATGTAGAGATAAACGGTCTTAGGATGTTGGTACATAACCATGAAATGGTCAATGCAGGTGATGAATTATCCTTTCATCTCATGTTGGCATGGGATGAAAAGCAAGCGGGAAAAACCATAAACGATTTCCCACTTTATGTGGAATTGGAATATACAGCCATGAAGTAACAACCTGACGTTAGTTGTGACTTAAACTTTCTTGTGAATGGTTGCTGGTCATCATCATCATCATCATGGAGAAACAAAGGTATGTGGTGAGAAAGACTAAAAAGACTAAAAATAAGACCCTGTCCTTGGCAAAGCCTGGGTTTAAGACATTCGTGGACAAGCCTTTGCAAAAGAAAAAACTAAAAAATAATGTGTTGACCATAATAAAAGCCCTTCGAGCAGCACAGAGATGAGTTATTCCAAAACGTCAGCCACAGGGTTCAAAACAAGGGCGAGTGATTCCCGTCCCCAAACGAGCAGGATTTTTACCTGCTTTATTTGCCGGTCTGGCTGCTCTGGGTTCACTTTTGGGCGGTGCCAGTACGGTGGAGAAAACCATCAAAGCCACACAGCAGGGCAAGCAACAACTAAAAGAAAGTCAGTCACACAATGAAACGATGGAAGCGATTGCTATGGGGGCTATAAATGCCAATTTAAAGCCAGCCTTTTATCAAAAAGGATTTGGGATTTCACCACTTCGAAATATAAAAAAAATCCTCAGCCATGACATGCCTTGACACATGAACAAGTGAAAAGCTATGCTAAACAACTAAAGCTTTTTCATTTTCGAGGTGTGTTTATGCGAAACCAATTACCCCCACGACCCTGGAAACAGGAATGTGCTGTTGTCAATTTGGATGATCACCGTGGACCAGGAACGCATTATGTAGCTTATGTCAAAGAGGGATCCACCGTATGGTACTTTGACAGTTTTGGGAATATGCCCCCACACATGGAACTAGTGATCTATTATGGAAACAGGATCAAGATATATTATAATGTGAAATGTGAGCAAACGTTTAACAGTCAACAGTGTGGTCGTTTGTGTTTAATTTTTTTATATAAGACACAGCGTAAGCAAAAACGTTCACAGTATGTCGGCAGAAAGTAAAACGTTTACACTGCATGTACGTGGACCTGAAGTCAGCCTAGACTTTTACCCGCCTATCGAATCGGGTGAAAGACCTTATGGTTTGGGACTTGTTTATCTTCAAACCTACAATCGAATATACAACATACGTGAAAATGTGAACAACAAGTTTTACTTTGATGATTGTGTGCTCACCCTGAACTCTGGTGGATATACGATAGACGATGTTTATGAACACATTTATGTGGTGTTGATCAATGAATATGGTTTAAAGTCATTTCTCGATGGATCGCGCAAGTTTGAACTTGTACGAAATACCAACACTCATCGCTGCAGTATTTTGTCTACATTCAAAATTGACTTTAAAACACGCCTCCATTCCATTGCTCCATTACTAGGATTTAAACCACGCGTGTTGGAGCCCAACAAAAAACATGAATCGGACCATGAAGTGAAATTCATTGAGGACCATCATGTGTCGGTAACGTGTAACATTATTAGCCAAGTGTACACCAATCAAGAACCATCGTATTCGTTTTATGACTTTATTGTGACATCGGCCAATGGCTATATTATTTGTGAAAACCCTCCAGTGGGATTAGTAATATAACTTTAAGACTGGTTAATAGAGATCAACAACTCATTCAACTAGATTCTACCACGCAAGTGACTTACAAGTCGATGCTAAAGCCACTATGAAGTTTGTGTGTTAAGCAACAACACTGTCTAGGAATGGTGTTAGTTGTTTGCCACGTGAATACACGTTAACATCTAAGGACAAGCAGATTTTACAGCATTTGGGTTACCAAGTCAACCCCCGTGATGAATTCTATCCTAGGGGTAGCGAGCCACATCGAGGAGCAACCAGCATTGGTATGAATTGATCTCCATTCCTATCAAGCTCAAACACCTGGACTCAATAACAATGATGAAATTCAATTTGTTATCAACAACCAAGATATTTATACCCTACCGCATGAAAGTGTCATTCAGATTGAAGGTCGGCTCACCAAAGCCGATGGCTCTACACCCACACATCCAAGTTGGCCATTCATGCTTTTGCCTTTCTGTTTTCTGAAGTGCGCTATGTCATTAACGAAATCGTGGTGGATAGCACTCAAAATGTGGGTATTTCTAGTGTCATGAAACTATACCCCTCTTATAGTGAGGAAGAAGGTAAAACACTTTGCATGGCAGGTTGGTGCCCTGACTCGACCAATGACTGGATGGTACCCACCGATGGCACCTTTACTGGTTATTTACCTCTTAAACTGATTTTAGGCTTTGCTGAAGATCGCCAGCGCATCGTGGTCAACGCAAGGCAAGTGCTTTATTTGGTGAAAGGCAGGAATGATAATAATGCAATCAAGGGAGCCGACAATGCCCCCATAGATTCAAAAATTCAACTACAACGCATGCTATGGAATGTGCCCCATGTGACCCTTGACGATAGCCAAAAACTGGACATACTCAAGATGGTAAAAAGAGATATGCCTCTACCCATGGAATTATGAAGCTGGGCACTCCATGAGTATCCGCTATTTCCCACCACCAACACACACATTTGGTCTGTAAAAACACCCCGCTATACAGAGAGACCTCTCTACATGATCGTGGGTTTTCAAACGAATCGCATGTATCAACAAACCAAAGATGCCACGCAATTTGATCACCTGCAATTGAGAAATACACGTCTTTTCCTCGAGGGAGCTGTGTTTCCCCATGAAGGACTGGATTTGGACTTTTCAAAAAATAAGTTTGGCCCCCTGTACGACTTGTTTTCTATATTTCGATGGTCGTATTATCAAAAAGAGTACGCCCCCATGCTGCTACCCCAAGCGTTTAAAGCAAGAGCGCCACTGATTGTCTTTGATTGTTCTTACCTGGAAGAGTCTGTCAAGCCATCCAATATTGACATCCGACTAGATTTTGAAACGCATGACAATGTACCAGCCAATACGACGGCCTACTGTTTGATTATTCATCACAAACAAGTCAACTATTATCCACTGTCCAACCAAGTGACGAGTGTGTAAATAACAAGGCAACCCACGTCAAGCCGCTCAGTCATGTCTTGCTTTAAAGCCTCAAAAGGCGTCACATCCATGAATTTAAACTCTGAGGAACAATGTTTCAAGACCTTTGCAACGTGGCCGGTGCCTTTTATAAACCCACAAGCCTTGGCAGCCGCTGGATTCTACTATTTAAAAACAAAAGATGAAGTGAAATGTGCCTTTTGTCCCATCACCATAGACCAATGGCAGGAGAGCGATGAACCCACGCAGGAATATCAGCGCTGGTCACCCGCCTGCCCCTACCTGTGCAGAATGGAGGTGGGAAATATACCCTGTCATTCAAGCTACCCCTCACTCGTACCTCTGAGTGATGAAAAAACAAGTTACGATACGTGTGGACTGTATGGTGTCCAAGGTGCTTCGGCGAGCAGATCACCGTCAAAAACGCCTAGTTTAGAGACATTGGGACATCATCGGTGTTATGGACGTTACAAACACAAGAGACTATATGGTTGTATCAGTTGGTATCGTCCCTATCCCAAAATGACAAAAGGCTGTAAGACGTGTTAGGACAATAAAATGATGTAATAAAAAAATTGTGGTTGTTAATATTATTTCTCATGTCCCTGTCCTACCCTAACCGCATTTTTTAACTAACATGTGGTAGGTAAGTCCATGCCATGGACACACCTTAGTGGTCGATCGTCAGTCAGTCGTCAGTTGAACTTGGTCCAGACAAGCGTCAACATGTTGCACTCACTCATTGTGGATTGCCAAGGGTTTAAAATTGGTGACAACCAATTTATATTTAAACAAGTGGCCATTATCGATTGTACCACGTTTTGGATATCGCAAGCTACGCATTTGGTATTTAAACCGCCCCATGCTTTTGATTTGTTGTGTGAAAAAGACCGTAAACAAACCCAGTGGATTGAAAATCGTAAGCAAATAGACTGGAATCAAGGAACTATTTCCTATAAATATTTGGACGTGGTTATGAAAGCGCACTTGTCCTCGGCTAATGTGATATTTGTGAAAGGTAATGAAAAACGTGAATGGTTGCAACCATTTTTGGCGTCATACTGTCAATGTATCGACCTCATGGACTTGCGCTGTCCATCCCTGCAAACGCTCATGGATACTTGTCCCAGTGGCAACATCACCCATACAGCCCTAGTGCTTGCGTGGCATCTCTTTCATTGGTTAACCACCCATGCCTGCTGGGAGTTGTTGAACAAAATTAAATTTCAAGATTTACCTGTGAATGACGCCAGTGAGATTTCTTCAAGCGACGTGTAAACATCTTGGAGAAAAGCAATGCTACGGACAAAGCCATCGGCAAGTTCTTTGTGTGCAAAAAGAAATTAGACAGTTTTACCAAAGAGGAACTATTGGCGCTGCCTAAGTCATTCATTTATTATGTGGCTGCCAACGCGGTGAAAGAAATCAGGCAACATGTACCAAAATCATGGACTCAAGACCCTGTGTTGAGTGAATTGCAACCCTGTACGAAATACGATCACCATAAGCAAGTGGCCATGCCAAAAATACCCTCTATGCGGCAGTGTGCAACTTGCCAACTGGTCAAATTGTATCACGATCATAAAAGTCCGTGTAAAGACTTTGTTGAATCATTCCACGGGTGTCATGGCGAGAAAAAGCAACAACAACAACAAACAAATATGGTCCACAGAGGAGGAGGAAGACCAAACCTTTTCACCATCGATGGAAAAGGATATGCCAGACCTGTACTGGCAATGGCGTCATTGACAAAGGGATTCAATACTTACCTTTCGAAATCCATCTTCCAGGGTATCGTTTTTGTGGCCCTGGAACTCATCTCCAAAAACGTTTGCAGAGTGGTGATGTAGGCCTACCCATTAATCTTTTGGATCAAGCATGCAAAGAACATGACCTTTCTTATCGCCATAATCATCCTGGTTTAAGACATGTGGCAGATAAATTGTTATTGAAAAAAGCTAAACAACGTTTCTTATCCTGTGATGCCTCAGTGGGTGAGAGGATGGCAGCCCTGATTGTCATGAGTGCTATAAAAGGAAAGTTGATGATGCGTGGACATAAACATTGAGGAATTGAGGAGTGAGGAATTGGGATATGTTTGTATTCTATTTTCTTTTGTCAATCCCTATGGTAATGAAATAAAAACAAATGTTTACCACAGCACGATGTTTTTTAAATTTAAAAAAATCATGATGTTGATGGGAGGATTTTTCATTTTCACATTTTTACACATTGCAATTTGCCAATTTGCAATTTACAGTTTTTAAAGTGTCTGTGTTACGTTTTGTGTTTTTGATGATATGGATTCTCCATTTTGTTGATTACACTTTTTAAAAAATGTCCGTTTGAAGTTTTTTCAATGTTCATATTTCGCACATAGCCATTTCCAGTTTTTAACAATGTCCATTCCAAGTTTTGCGTTTTTGAATTGTGGTGATATTGAAACATGGATTTTCCATTTTGTTGTTTACACATTTTTCCATTTGGTGTATGTTGAAAGTTGAGATTTGTTAATGATGTTAATGTGAGTGCTTGACCATGATAATGATGCAGTCTGTTGATATGTATTTGGAGAAACGTACAGGTCTACGACTAGTGAAGGTAAGACTGTTTTACAAAAATATTTCAAATAAAAAACAAAACTATCGACAAAACAAAATGACTATATAAGTGAAAATTTCCCCCTCCCCACTCACGCTACCTCACCGTGTTTAATCTGGTCATACATACACACCAGCTTTCTCTCTACTGATACATTCACACCTGTCTTTGGGAACAAACACAACCACTTTATTTATTCCCAAAAGCACATTCTCTACATGCGCACTCATCCCAAATTAACTTTTTTTTAGTTTACCATTTACATTACAAAAAAATAATTAAACTTACTAAAAATATTACCTATTTCATATTTACAAAAATTACAACTTTGTACAGCTTTAAAAAAATCGAACTATATACCATTTTCCAATTCCCAACTCTGTTAAATATAAAATTAAAATAAAAATAAGGTTGCATAGAAATTTTTTAAAGAGAAAAAGGCCTAAGTGGGTTGCCACTATTTACAAAATCTACTATTTACAATGACAAAACCAATCTTTACAAAATACTAAATCTACGAGTTACAAAAAAGCCATGTCCCTAAACGAACAAACAGTGAAATCACACCTCCTCTTCCTTGCGATCATAACCCCAGGGCAGGCTGGTGAGCAGGTCATCAGCCCACACATGTTTGTTATCCATGGAGGCGAGGGTGCGTTTTCTCTGTTCCACAAGATACAAATGATGGTTGCTGGATTGTATCCTGCACTGTGTATGGGACATAGCTTTGCCAGTGCGTAAAACCGCCAGGTAGTCATTTACACGTAGTGATTTTACCACTGCCCTACCTACTCCTTTTGCTCTTTTGGCTTCCTTACAGTCGAGTGTGCGATAAGCATACCTTTTAGAGGCCAAACCTACGAATTCCGTCATGACGGAATCACCGCATTCATCTTTTAAAACGCCCATTTTCTTCTTGTTTTTATAGGCAGCTGAAACACGTTGTCAGCGCTATACGAATAGGTGTCGAACCAGACTCTATGCTGCCTCATGACGTCATAGGGGTTGCAGTGGCGAATGTGGTAAATGAATGAGTCCATATCCATATACAGAGGAGAGACGTCCTCAAAATGGCGTTTGGCAAACTCATAGTGGAATCGATACATGACCGATTTGGAAAAGTTTAAAATAACTTGGCCCAAGTAAATGGGCTTATCCATGGTCACGCTGGACCTACTAATTTCAATAGTAGCCAAAGTCTCATCAATTATTTTGATTGATTTGAAATTTGGCTTGGCAATGTACCGCCGGGCACCGAAATGTCCTTCCCAGACATTGACCAATTTAATGTCACGGTATTTGCGGACATTCTCCATGGACTTGCCATAGATGCAGTTGTTCATTAATTTTAAAAAATTCAGTTCAAACTGCTGTGTTGCCATTTGTCGGTGCTCTGTGTTGAGTCGCATGTATGGCTCGAGCCATGCTTTTTGAGCAAAGGAAATACCTCTATGGATTTTCTTCAACACCAAGCCTTGGGCTAGGCATTGCACCAATATTTGGATATGTAGCACATACCGATTTTTGTTGTAAAGTGTGCCCATGAGTTTTTCAATTTTCACTTTACTGTCAAGGGGAACCATTTGCTCAAGGCAGAATGGGAAATCGGCATGTTGATCATACAAGGACGAGGGATATTCAATATCCACTTCTAAGACATATCCACGACCTGTTTCTTGGCTAGCCATGTTCACATCAAATTGTGATACTTGTTTCTCTGTCTGCCAAGCAAACTTCCCAAAGGGCAAAGGCTGACTCATGGCGTAGCCATACAAATTATTCACGTCATAGTACATTAAGTACGATTCTGGT
This sequence comes from Meconema thalassinum, assembly GCA_946902985.2. Classification (NCBI taxonomy): domain Eukaryota; kingdom Metazoa; phylum Arthropoda; class Insecta; order Orthoptera; family Tettigoniidae; genus Meconema; species Meconema thalassinum. The sequence goes on along the minus strand of OX336389.2, from coordinate 16,800,504 downwards.
TTGTCTGGTGAATAATCAGGCATGTAGACATTGTTCACTTCGGCATGGCGCTGGTTAAGTGACACAAAACCACCGTTAATGCCCTTTTCAAAGAATAGAACCATGTCTACGTCAGTGAGTAAATCTAATTCCACTTCAGTGTATTTCAAAGCAGCACCAAACGAGAGCCCAGGACTCGTATAATAGTGAGCCGGTTAAGACCGTAAATGCCTTGACACAACTCACGGAATTTTTGAAACACATCTGTGAGCAGCAATACATCCAGTTTTAGGTAATGCATAGCATATTCACCTAGCGTATTAATGACAAACACTCGCCAAACTGACATGCATGTGCATAGTCTTCATAGGAAACGGTACTGCGTGTTAGTTTCGAGTAAAATTTGTCTTGTGGTGGGAGTTTTGTTTGCTTTAACACGTCCCAGTTGTTGCAGAAATCGTAGAGAAATATACCTTTCCGAATGCACAATTGAAATTGCTCAGGATTCTCAAAATGCTTTCTGGCGTTTTTAATTCCTCCTCATTCAAGCCATTCACAAGACTATCTAGCGAGGATGCCATAAACTTAAAGGAATCCAAAAATCAAATGCTGATATCCATGTCAGGGCTGTAAAACGCTCATGGTTTTGGGGGATGATGGAAAATGATCCCTTGTTGACATGACCCAATACACGAATCAAAAACTGAATGTCATAATTCGCCAGATTGGGGAAAAAGACACTGATTAAACGAGGAGCTGGAAAGTTCAAATTGCATTTGCTATGCGCAGCTCCACGAAACTCTCCCGTTAAGTGTGAGTGATCACGAACGGTTTCTTCAGCACTGATCAGTGGCTTTTCGCAAATATGACTTGTCGTGGCATGCTCATACTGCTGCTGCTCTTCTTGAGTTAGACTCATGGGTACTGGGTGGTCCAGTAATCCCTTTACATGATGAGCCAACTTGACAATTTGGTCCAAAGACCATCTGGCACAATCTGGCCCCTCACGGGATTTGTAAAAGGACTGTGTGGGGTCATAGGCACACACCACATTACATCCTATGGCAAAGGGTTCATGTTTTTGAATGGGTGTGGTTGAACTGATGGTGGGATCTGGTTCACATCCCGCCATGGGTGTGGTGAGTGCTTCGAAATCTGGATACACCACATAGGGAACAGTATCACGCTTATGAATGTTGTTATTCAAAACAGCTTTGTCCCCGTGTGGCAATATCAGTCTCACCGCTTCCTGAGAAACACAATCTACCCTATGTCGTTAGAAAAGCGTAGGGGTTTGAAAATATTGGAAGCAACGATCGCAAATATGCTTTTTTCCATTATGATTGGACTGCTTAGCAATCTACTCAAATTCTTAATGAGGCAATAGTGATTCACTTCTCCCACAGACAAATATAAAAGATGAATGTGGTGTTGTTTTGGTTGTATCGTGGCATAAAGAGGACCCACAATGTCATCACCATCAAGGCCATACACCATGTAGGAAAAGTCCTGGTTATCTTGTTCAAACCTATGAATGTCAGTTAAGTCCATAGGGAACAAAACATGAGTTAAATTTAAATTTTGTTTTAAATAAGAAAATGCATTCTTATACATTCCCGGTCTGAGACAGGCACGTTTTGCTGGTTGCAAGTACACAGCCACAGACCACAGGAAACAGTCATCATCCTTATTTTCAATGTTAATCACAGCCTTTTACAGAGCTATTGCCTGTGGTGTCTGAATAAAACTAGACCCAGCATTGAAAGAATTGAATTGACAAATGTTAATTTGCAGGTGATGAATTTTGTCTAAGGCAAGTTTATCAAATTTAGTCAGCACAGCATTGACCACTGTTCCAAATAGCTCTTGCATTTTACTGCAAATATAAAATGTCTCTTTATGTTCCACATCCTTTTTTGTATATATAAACTCGCACACCAGTTCTGTATTCACCTTTAGAGCTGTATGCAGCCATTATGCGGCACAAATTTCATTTTTTAAAATTTCAAAACAAGATTCTAAAAATTCTTGGGCCTTAACTTTCTCTAAGATTGACCACGCGACCAGAGCACACACGCGATTTAAAGCAACTGTTTAGGGGTTCCCAAGTTAACCTATCCGCAACAGTAACAGACATTATTTTGAAAGAACACTCTCACCTGAGTTTAGAAATGTAGACGGTCTGAAAATGGTCGCACTCTGGAGCCTCTTGGATTTTAGCTGCATTTGCTAAAGCGGTAAAGCTTTTTTTTTCCAAATATCTAAAAAGAAATAAAATAAACCACCATAAGTATATCTATTCCATATAGTTTATGCACGTCATAAAAAGCAATCAAACAGGTTATATATATATATATATATATATTGAGCCCAAATAGCTCATGCTGGTGATAGCTTGTACACGAACCATGGAATTTATAATTTATAATGCTCAAGAATTGTGAAAGCACCCACAACAGCATGCCACTAAATTAGATGTTCTTTTGACTTCATTAAGAAGCAGTATAAAATTACCCTACATGAAGTTTTCTTTGATGTGCGACCTGAATTTAAAATAACCAGTCATTCAGCTTAACTAGCCACATTTTCATGGGCTAATTATATTTTATTTATGGTTTACGTCCGAAGGTATAACACCGCCGATACACAGAAGGAATGAACTTAGACGCTAAATGACTCGGAAGTGATCGAACTGACTTGAATGGCGAGCGGATGTGAATTTGTGAAGGTCCCAGGTGGCCAAGTCTAAAAGTATCATCGACGTTCAAATTGTGTAAAGTGAACGAGACTGAAAGTATTAATTATAGCACGAAGTGTGGTGGTGACGCGAGAAGTTCGTCCAAGATTGTGAATCTGATTATATTTCTATTCAGTGAAGTGTTGACCACATGGTTACAGCGTGCTTCTATGGCTGACCAGTGACAAATAAGTTGTGTACCAGTAAACCCCGAGTGGAGAATCTGGTCGTCATATTCAACAGATATTTACGAGCCGTGTAAAACAAATAAGACTAAGCTGATATTCTTCGATATAATATCTAAAGCGTGTGAAGTTGTCTAGCTTCAGTGGAAAGACACGTGTCTAGTGTCAAAGCCAATTTATGTGTTTTAGCAGACAAGGCCATTATTTTTAAATATAGTCTGCTGGTGGAAAAGGTGGAAAATCTGTGAATTTCAACACGCTTGAAGCTGTGTCCATTATTATACGTATTACAACAAATCTATCAGATGCCTTCATTTCGCCACGTGCTGAGGCATAATCATCCTATATCTAAGAAGATGAGGCCTATTGCTTAAACATCCGAATGGGAGGAACGCTGAACACCTAAGCCACACTACGACCATGGATGACCACCCAAGGATAGCCATGCTCATGGCCGAGCAGAGAAGATATTTGTGGTTTGTCTGGATGAAAGGCAAAATCCTCAATCCTCGTGTCTGGATAATTATCTGCAATAGCTGTGAGTCATGATTTCCTAATCTATTTCTGTACGGTGGATGGTCATGGGTGGATTAGTCTGTAGCATCCGTAACTCATTGTCAGTCATCAAGGTAGGCTTCTTTCATTCTTTTTGACCACCTCCTTAAGGTGATTTTTCACGCTTCTGAATGCTTCTCTTTGCATTTCGTTACTCGACACTGAGTTAGTCACCGGATTGTGTGTGTCCACACGGTGCGATATTGTTATTAGAAGGCAATTCCGCATGACGGAACATCAATTTAGTCATTTGTGACAGGGGCATATTTTTTAATTCAGCTCCAGCTGATATTTGGCCAAAGTTTTTGAAGTCCCCATTTCTATTATTTTAGTACGCCACTGACGTCTTTATTTAACATTATAGTGTATCGTTTAGGTATGGAAGGGATCCAGCCTGTTGTTATTGTAAGGTACATTTTTAAAGAGTGAGCAGTTCGCCACTAGAATTCAGATAATTCACATCGCTGTACATGAGTCAAGTAATGTTATGAACTTACTCATAAAGTTTATGTTACACGATTCGTATCATTTCGATTAGTTCCACCTAAGGTTAAGGTGTGAACCAGTATTTTATTATCATTTAAACACGTCTTGTACGCAGCACTCATTCGCTGTGAGCTTCAGTGGCGTTACAAAATGTCAAAGCCTTTCAAAGAGAGAGGAATATCTTTCTGTTACGTCTATTTGGTTTTCAGAAGCCAAACATATCATTCTACTTGTAATTAATTCGTCTTTAACGTTATAATAACTTCCTTTACAAGTGTATAATCCTTTAGAGTGATTGCTAAGAACGCTACACTACACTTAGTCTACATTTACTGTGCTTTAATGTGTTGAAAGATCAGTGATAGACATTTTCTTTGAGATTCACTGACGCGCTATGCTGCTTAGTGCCAAGCGCTGGGAGCACATTGACAGGTGTTTGTCCAGTCCACGCCAATGACATTGCCCAAGGTTACTTACGATCTCTCTTGTGAGACAATTGACTATCAACTTCAATTTTATTTTCTTTATCTCTAGACCTTGCTAGGAATGTTCTTATGGGCTATGCTTTGTTTATGCTCATGCTATTGACCTTGATTCAGTATCGATTTTTGTAAAGCTGTTCTGGTACAGGTGTACCAATAAGTAATGCTAAATGTTTTAATATACTCGCAGGTATTTGTGAGAGGGCCCCAATATGTTTTGTCATGATTTATAATGAATTTGAGCAACCATTTGATAAGTTGGACCCTTAAGGCTATTATGTATTCTCATTTGTAAGTGAATGATTATTTACCGTATTTTTAATACACGCAGGGTTGGTTACCACGTTTATTAGAGAAAGCCGGCCAGATCTATGTTACAGAACAAGTTTGGACCGAGGAGGAAAAGGTATGGTCTCTTTCGAGTACCGATTGTGTTATTGTTAACGTGCGAGCCACGTATTCTTTGTTGAGGTGTACCACGTGTTGGTAGCACGCTCTTGCGACGCCTTGCATATGGTCAACTATCTTAATAATCAATGGACTCATAAATCTACGACATTAAACTTAGGACTAAATCACGAATCATCAATTTATATCCTAAACCGGCGATGCTAATAATACCGTTAAACCTTAATCGTTGTTAAATTTTGATCTTGTACCTGTAGTCTAGCAGACCAATGCATTGCGCCTTCGTTCGTTCTTACTAGTAAGTTTAGTAGCTGACACTGATAGACTTTGACAGAGATCGCACGAACCCAAAGTTCAGAACTCGTGGGGCGTTACCCGATCAGGGGAATGCTGTTCTTGCACAGTTTGATTCCCAAGTTTAGACACCTGATAGATGACGATGGACAACAAACAGTTGTTTATCTGTTGCAGGCTGGATTAATAAGATGCTTATGTGTGTGTATAACTTATTTATTACTGATGTGTTTCCCACTATTACCCTACTGTCTCTTGTAATATAAAACATCATTGTTGTTTGTATATAATTGTACCAGTGTACTGTAAAATGATGACTGAAAATAATTAGTTTTTGTATAGTTTGTGTATCACGGACGTCTGACGCCGTTGATCAGATTAAAGTAGGAGTAGTTCAAATAATTATAGTATAAATGTAAATATGGGATGGTACCAGTCCTTTAACTTTGCTGTCCTGGTTGACATGTTTTGATGCCATGATGTCTTCTTCCTAGAAGCATCAGTTTGTTTGTATAACGATTTTTCTTGCGGTACCATTTCCCCAGTTTTGCTTTGTTTTACTGTATTTAGGACCTGTCGAGGAGATTCTACGTTAATTTTAGGAGTTTCTTATTTTTTTCTTTGCATTTTAGCTACGGAATAGCCGTTTTATCAAACCCTCCGACCGTAGAACAGGGGTTTGATCTTCCAAATAAACCAACCATGAGTAGGTCTTAAGTTTGGGTTTTAATTATTGAGTAGTTTTAACCTTTTGGGGGTGCATTTTCTTTGGGCGTCTATGACAATCATTGTCATGGGAATCTGATCCTTAGGGAAGCAGAGTCTTGTGCCGGCTAGTCCCAAGAAGTGCATTCCGATCCTCTCCGGCAATGTGTCTAGAGGTAGAGGTCATCTGGGAGGCCACGTTACGGTTGGTGGTAACCAGATAACCTCGTCCAAAGGGCACAATATATATATATATATATATATATATATATATATATATATATACAAATCTCACCTTGACTTGTAATGCTTTGTTTTATTCCCGCCTCGTGGGCTAGTGTGGTAATGGTTTCCGTCTCTAACTGTCCGTCTTTCTCTCTCTTTCAATTTCTTTCCCACACACACACACACACCAGGTATACACGTTATCTGCAAACAAATAAATAAACATTTATTTATAACTTTAACAATCAATAAATAATTGATTGTAAATATATATAAATGAATAAATATATAAATGAATAAATATATAAATGAATAAATATATAAATGAATAAATATATAAATAAATACCTACCCCACAACAAGGTTAAGTATTTTCCACCAACACCAAAACTGTTAAACAAGACCATGTATTTCACGCAACGCAGTGTGTTCAAAGGTAGTCACACAAGTGAGAGTGGAAATGTTAACGACGTGTCTTTATATATGTCACGTGGCATGTGTAATCATCTTTTCTCACGCTTGAACTTTCTGTTATCGGACACGTGGACAGCTAACGTCCAAGGTGAACACCTGTGTCAGGTCAAATATCACATGAACTTGCATTTTGTCACGTACGAATCAAAACAGGATGTAACTTGTTAGCTTACATGCGGTTTCATACGTGTTCACATCCATTTCGCTCTTCCCTGCCACCACGGTTGTCATATTATTTAAACTTCAAGCGTCCTCTGCGTCTTTGTAATTTTCCATTGCACCTGCTGTCAAGTCTGATCAGCGCATTCCAATAAGCTCAAATGACATTCACATCCGTCTAGTCTGTCCCCCCCCTCCAGCAAGTTTGTTTTCTCTACTCGCTTCAGCCAACATAAAACCAAGTTCTGTTTGCCCTTCATCTGATCATAGAATTACCATTTATCATGTAACCCATCATCGTTTACACGTTAAAGACCCCCTTCTGGGGGTAAATATCAGAAAAAACGAACCCTCGCTCTGTCATAATCCGACCCGTCGAAATATCGATAGTTCTATTGAGCACAGCCACCGTGGTCAGCGACAGGTTCGTTGAAACACACACACCCAGCAGTATCGTCTCTCTCAACAACCACTCTTCATAAACATTTTAAACAGGTACAGAAAAATTATTATTTTTTCAACAAAAGTGTCGTTAGGCCCTTTGTCAAAATTTCAAAAATATATTCAAAACGTGGGCGTTAGCCTGAGTCCTATTCTACCTCGTACACGTCTCTAGCGTGATTGGTTTGCGAGATATAGCAAAAAGTCTAAAATCACGGTTTTACCTCAAAATGGTTTTTCATTCCTACTCAACACTAACATCCTCGGCAAGAGGAAAACGCGACGAAAAAAATGACACCTCGTACAAGTCTCTAGCCTTATTGGTTCGTGAGATATCAGCAAAAATCACGAAAAAACACTTGTTTACCCCAAAATCGAGTTTCCAATTTTAAAAATAATGTAATGAGTGGTCCATTTTGAAGCCCCCATCAGCTCGAGTCCAACGACACCTCATTCGTGAATCTCCGACCATGGGTTCGGGAGATATCGGCTCGCATTAAAAACTGCTGACGCTAGGGCTTTAAAGCGCTATCATCCCCCTACTGCACAGCGTTTTCCCTAGAGACTTGAAATTTATTTTAGCTGTAGAGGGGGTCAGTGTTATTCATTTATGTCAAATAAACATTTTCTTAGAATTCCTAGTTTCCGAAATATAGGAATTTCAAAATTGGACTGTTTTCAAAAAAACATATAAATAAAAAGTGTTTCATTATAAAAAATTAAGATCATAGAGACCGGTCGTTTGAGTCATTGCACAACATTCTATCATGTTTGGTTTTCAAACTATCACCTACTTTCGAAAACAAAAATTTTCAAACAATTTTTCAAAAATATAACGAGTGGTCCATAGGAAAGAGGACGTCAACCCAAGTCCAACGACATGTCGCATGTCAAAATCGGACCATGCGTTCGAGGGATATTAATTATTTAAATGTTTCACCTACGTTTGGCCGCCATGTTGGTTTATTGGGCACAGCCACGCCAAGTGTAATAGAACTCTCCTTGCTCCCCTACTTATATGCACTGCGCTGCGCACCGAAACACCGGTAAAGCTGATGAATGATTTGGCTGCTGTAAGCTATGCAGATGAGCGATACTTAGCATTATAATACTGTTGATTACATACAGTACATGTTAGTGACAGACAGATCCAAGGTGTAATCAGGGATATCAACGAGGCACTAGCTGTGGAAATCTGTATGCGGTTGTGGAGCTGTCCCCGTAATGGAGTTTTGTGCTTTCAAATGCTAATTGACATTTGCCGCTTCCTTTCATTACATCCTTCTTGTAACCCCGTGGGTACCGTTTTTATTCAGCCACGTGTACTTGGATGTTTGTAGAATATGTGTAATGAGCTGTGTTAATGGGGTGTCTCCTAGCGTGTGAGGCTAGGTTAGGAACCGTCCCAACATATTCCAGGACAAGAACTGTGATGGCTGAGGAGAAAATCGAATCCACCCCTTTCCAGCTTTGTCTGACTCGTTTGAATCCTACGACCCAGAATTAGAGATCTTGCCAGGGCCATGATTTTAACCTGGGCCTTACAGAAGACAATCACGAATGCTAGCCTCTACACCAAAACTTTGCAGAACACATTCAGTAGGAACGGTTCCCACCAGCAGGTCGACTCCTCACTATGGTGTAAGCACCAGCCCCAAACTCAGATCTGTTGTAGGAAGTTATACCCCAAGGAAGACCTGCTTACATCTTCTTTCGACGGGTCAGGTGTTGCCACTGCAAACTACCCATGAACAATGGATTCACTGGCCATCGGCCCCTTTCATCCGCCTATTGCGCTCTGGCTATTAAATTGCGTCATTCATAATACCCACCTTGGATTGCGCAAAGAACGAGTAAACGCAAAGCACTTTACTGTGTTACTTTGGAGGTCACCTTCATATTATGTTAATTGAATAACTTCCGGATGAATTCGGGTTGCCAACAAAGACAATCATACCAGTAGAAGTTTCAGTTTCATCCGCCTGCTGCGCCCCGGCCATAAAATCGTGCTATTCATAATTTCCAAAGCGGTGGATATACCCAGCCTGGTTTGCAATCATATTCCATTATTACGCCGATTATGGCATACACATGAATTCTGTAAAAGAAAGCCCGAGTCTCCATCTTTCTAGGAATATAAATATGTTTTGATTTGTGCTCAATTTCCAATATCAAATTGCTCTTTTTTTAATGAGATTTCTGCTCACGTTTCTTTGCTTTTGTTGTCAAGTGCTCACTCGAATGTCATATCATCAATGTTTGTCCCCACTGTTCCTGTATGGGTCTACTTAATGAGTGGGGCTTGTGTAATCTGGTGCTCGTTGAGTGGATCACCCTGCGTGCAGCGTGCTGTTCAGAATAATGGAGAAACTCGGTCCTGGGGGTGGGGGAGGGGGAGGGGAGCGGGATCTCAACTCCTTCATTAATTAGAAGGCATCAGATGCACAGGCAGGTGGGGCATCTCTTAAGATATTCACTAAACTTGCCAGCCTTGTGTCAGGCCCTAAGACAAAGGTTAGACTGTCCGCTTCTCACCTAGGCTACTAGCAGAGATCACCTTTTCATGTTTGCAACCTCAACCAAATGAACTTCAGCGAGTATTATTGTTGTTTAAGGGATTGTCACAGCGTGATCATCAGCCCTATTCACTTGGTATAACCTGCGATACTGTAATGTGTACGTAGCCTACTGATTAGCACCAACTGAACAACTGGATTCCAAAACACGCCAAGTCAAATTTAATCTTTCAAATTAATGCAGGGTTTACAATCATTACAAGCTTACATTTGGTTATTTTCAGATAACTGTAAATAATTACAGACTTCAATTTAAATTTGATCAAATGTAGTCTTGTAATTGCTGTTAACCCGGCATTCGCTGAAAGCTTTTTTTTTTTGGTATATGGAGAAAAATATAAACGACAATGTACTCCAACGATCCCAGTACGATTGGCTGCCCCACGCGGTGCAGCCTGGGCCTGCCTCTACAGTTTGTTACACAGCCTCTGAAAACAGTGACTAGCAAACACTCCACACGTAGGGCGTTACCAACTCATTTCTAACAAGGGAAGTAGCATGTGGCGAATCTCTCATAAAAATCAATGGGAGGTAGCGAGTACCGTACATGTTGGAATGGACAGCCCTGACGGCTCAAGCACTCAAGGCCGGTGGGAAGCATCCGCACGCTCCAGTCAGCATATGCGCCCCACCACGTGACTACTCTGAGCGCCAGGGATGTCCAGCTCCACCAGCCGTCATACCAGAGTACCAGGACATCAGGTATGATTTCGGAGCCTTGCAGTTCAATCTGGCGGCTGATTTTCCGCACGTTGTCCTCTTATAGTACAAGGATTGCGTCCACAAAGTTTGAAGATAGGTTTCGACCAGTCTTACCTGATGCTTCACATGTAGTTGATCGCGTTAGATGTGAAGAGATGGAAAGCTGCCTATGCTCTCTCACTCCGTCCATCGGTTCTTAAGTAAATTCCTCAATATTTATTAGATGGCAAGGCTGCAAATATCGCCCATACTTTTCAATCTATACATTGAACAAGCAATGAAGGAAATTGGAGAAAGAATTGAAATAGGAGTAAGGATTCAAGGAGAAATAATTTCAACTCTGAGATTTGCTGATCACATCGTCATCTCAGCCGATTCACCAGAGGATTTCAGTGAGTTCTTAAATGGTATGGACTCCGTCTTGAGGAATGAATTCATGATGAAAATCTCTAAATGTAAAACAAAAATAATAGAATGCAGCCAAAAAAACAGAAACGTCAAATTGGTAAGTAAAAAGCTAGAGGAAGTAGGAGAATTCCGCTACTAACGAAGCAAAACAACCAGTGATGGACGAAGCAAAGAGGATATAAAAAGTAGATTGGTCAGGAAAGGAAAGCATATCTACAGAAAAGGAAACTGTTGACATCAAACGTAGATTAAGGTAATAGAAAGTCATTTTTGAAACCCATAGTTTGGGGCGTGGCGCTTTATGGAAGTGAAACATTGACTGTTGGCGCAGCAGAAAAGTGGAGAATAGAAGCGTTTGAAATGTGGTGTTACAGGAGAATGTTGAAGATCAGAGTAACAAATTAAGAGGTTTTACGCCGAGTGGTACAGCAGAGATGTTTCTGGCGACTGCTAATGAAGAGAAGAAATAGGTTGGTAGGTCATATACTACAACACCCAGGAATAGCAAACTTTTGTGGAAACATTTGTCTAGGACAAGAGCTTCAGGGGTAGACCAAGGTCAGAATATGCTTAACAGATTGCCTCGGATATAAAGTGTGTTAGCTATGTAGAAATGAAACTGCAGAATGAAGCTGCAGAAAACCAGTCAAAAGTCTGAAGACTCAAACAGCAACAACAACATGAGATGCCTACCTTGGAGAGTAACATGATCACGAGTACTATTCCTGCTTACGACGAACACTTTCCATGTTGATTCTAATGGTGAGTCATTAAACAAGGGTATTGGCAATTTTTTCCAGCACCATCTGCAATTGTTTCTCATTCTCAGGTAATATGACGGTATCGTCAACAAACTGGAGCAGATCTACCTTCTAAATGGGCAGCTAAATGCAGCAAGACAAAATATTGTGTACATCTGAAGTTTCCGTCTTTTTCAATATTCTACCAATATCTCTCTGTCGTTCCTCGTCAGCGCTCAGTACTGGTTGCGGGCTTCCACGGACGGTGTCTCCTCGGTTAGAGTGTGTTATTGCTTCACAGACTGTTGAACTTTCACTTAAGTTTGACGAGGCTTCTTGAGGACAGAACCCTTTCAATATCGCAGCTGCTCGATAGGCAACAACATACAGAATGGCAAGACAACTTGGGACTCTGTGGCAGACACTCTTTTCAATCAATAATTCAATCCACCTTATATTGTAAGATCAACATATACGAGTACTTTTCATTTTAAGAGTTGTAGAACATTTACTTGATTATAAGGTAGAAGGGTTACACTTGACGCTCGACCTGTAACTATGTAATCAGTTTGAGTCGTGAACACACAAACAAACAAACGAACGTTCAAATTGCAATTGTGTACCAATAGAGAAATTGCTTGAGATTGGTGGGTGAAATACCTCCTGTTCCCAACCATAGAACTCACCTCGATGAAACTGAATGCAAATACATTCTACTCTTGATATTCCCAAACTGCTTTGTTCTCCATGTTATGAAACAACCGTCATGAAGTATCAAATCGAGCAATTAAATTTCTGTTCATATTTCAAATTGATCTGAGAGCTTAGGGCAATATTACACCAGGACAAACTGTGCCACGCTGCACGGAATATTAGCCTAACTGAGTGTGAAGTGACGGAGACCTAACCCAATTCTGTCAAAATTCCTGATCTAGATTTGTGAACGTTTCTGTAAAAAGTGAACATACAGTCATGATACACGTGGAAGAATGATGATAGCAGCCAGAGAGAATGTTGTTCATCAACCCGCAATTCAGGTAAAGTTCCAATTATTTGCATCATACAGTATATCAACCAACCAATATTTTAAATTCGTTTCCAGAACACCTAGAGTAAGCTCAATCAATGTATTGCTGGCACCACAATAACCAGCACTGAGTGGAACATCTAGGTCACAGGGGACTTTCAAACAGTAATATTTTTATTTCCACAACCTTAAGGAACAGTTAAGTGAAAGCAAGTTACCATCCATAGAACTGGAGCCACTTTATATTTTAAAAATACTGTCAATACGGACATGGGGGGAGCAGCAGAGAAACACAGTACCTTGTGTCTATGTTACGCTTGAGACTATTAAACGTATATTGCAACCTTCATATGTTACATGCTCTTATTTTTTCGTCCCCATATTTTGTACAAAACATGCTAGAAGAATAATGATCATTTTAAAATAGGACAACGGAACTTCTTTAAAAAAATAAACAAAAATAGGAACACACAGTACGAGCAGTGTTTTCTTTAAAATTAGTTTAACAGTTTGCTACTTGGCAAAGATATGCAGGTAGGATACATGTCAGCATTAGTTCCTTGTTTAGGACACCATCTCCTGCACGCATTTATAGGAATATCTTTGCTTTGTTTATCTTATTATAACATTGAATAATTTTGCTAATTTACCTTGCTTCCTCTATTTCAAATTTAGAAGTGATATTAGTAGCGATAATTCCAAATCTAGAAATATTTAATTATATGGCATTAATCATGAAAATGTTCTCTCTAAATATATTTTATTAAGTGAGGATTTTCATTTTCGAAACGAAGAATACCTGCCAATATCAATATACCAATCACAGATCTTATTTGGAGTGCATTGTGGTCTCTCGTATAATTATTAGCAATGCTGTCTCTGACCATGATATAATCAAAGTTCTACGTTATTCCAGCACTGTTTTGACCTTTTTGCTCAAGCCCTGATTCCAGGGAGATACAAAACAATATTCTGATCACGCGTTTAGATGTTCTTTTGCGGGCAATTTGGTTGCACTTTGTTACTTTATGCTTACCGACATAACGATTGAAGGACGTATATAAGGCCCCCCCCCCCCCACATATTGGCTATTATTGTTTATGAATTAAAACATTAAAAACCAATGTAATCATGTAAGTGAAGTATGGCAACGTTGCAAAGCAAGGTACTATTGTTACTAAGTGAAGTATGGCAACGTTGCTCTGATCTTATGTGTAACCTCTTATTACTCTCCAGTGTCTTCGCACTTACGAACGAACCAAGAACAGCAACAAGTGCCCTTGAAGCCTGTCACAAAAGTTTTTCCCCTAACTTTTTAACCCTTATCAAACTTTTGGCAAATTGCCTCTGTCTGTAGCTATCGGTACTGCCGAACGGAGTTTGAGTTGGTTGAAAACATACTTAAGAAATTCTACCTCTGAAAACAGACTCAACGGTCTAGTATTGCCATCTATTCACAGAGACATACGCAATCACTGACGATGAAATTATGAACCGATTTGGTAATGCTTCAAGAAACCTTGACTTTATATTATAGTGTGAGTTACCGGGTGAGTTAGCCGAGGTCGTTGCGGCATGACTGTTGGCAGTCGCTCACATCCGGGAGGCGAGGAGGTTTGAATCCCCCCGCCGGCAACCTTGAAGATGGTCTTCTGTGGTTTCCCATCTTCCTTCCTGGCAAATGCCGGGGTTGGTCGCTCACTATAGGCCACAGCCGCTACCTTCCAACTCCTCGCTCTTCCCTTCCAACTTTCCTCCCCAACGGTACTTGTAGCTCACCCATTGGGTGTCCGTCTCGAAGCAGCTACAAAACTGGCGAGCCGAACATGTCCTCGGACACTCCCGGCACTAAAAGCCATACGCTAAAAAAAATAGTGTGAGTTGTAAATCAAAACAGTAACATTAATTCTTTCCATGTAAATACTATCAAGTGAGCAAGATGATTGTGTTATTAAAAAGTATCATAAAATGGTCTTAGTTGTGTTTGACATTAACCAAACATAAAACATCACAACAAATTGGTTGAAAAGGTGATGCCGGATAGCCTTAAAACTCATCATTTTGCACCAAATTATACAAAAGTTTACCGGGGAGAAGCCCGGACCCCTATTCTTTGGACCTATAACATACCCCCTAACCCCCGGTTGGGCACCCCCCGAAATAAAACTCTATATTCGCCCCTGAAACGATTGCTTCCCTAACTGAATTATTTCCAGAAAATGGATGAATACATTTATTGGCAACGTCATGTCCACAATCTTGACCATTGTTAATGGTATCATGGGCATGACTATGTCACTTTGTCTGGAGCAGATTTATCCAAGTATTCCTCAACATACTCGTCCTCTTCTATTAATTTACGAATTCTTGTCTCCTCTCATTTGTAACATCATGATAAGCGAGTCCCAAAATGTTGAATAACGGACCAAAGGACCTGAAGCTGAAAACTACGGTAGCGCTATTACTCTTATAACCTTGCGTTAGAAGCCGCGTATGGATGTGGCAACACTCCAGGCATGAAGACGATCTTCTGATTACGCGTTCTCATGTTCTTTTGCGGGCATTTGTATTCCACTTTCTTATCAGTTATCAAATTGATGCTATTTATATGAAATTGCTCACACTGCTATCTCTAGATTCGTATGAGAGGTACTCAAGGTCACGACAGGCTAGCTAACTTGGATCGTTAGATGCATACGAATAAAAACATGTGGGGTGTAACCAACACCCCGCGCGACTGCCTAAGAGCCTTAAGAGCTCTGACGTCACTTCTTTTATCACGTGTTAAAACTCAAGCCAGCTGGCAAGCTGAATCAGTTCTAATTTGATTGGCAGGCAGCCAACATTAAGATACAGTATGAATCATTCCACTATTATATTATTTTGAAGCTTCACTTAATTTTGCGAATCACATTGCAGTGCAATGATAGAACCTCGTGAAAAATCAACCTTCTTAATTGTGATAGGCTATCAAGTCCAAGTGATTGTGATAGAGCTGACAGCCTTCATCGACAAGAAATTAGAAAACATAGCTCTGAAATATTGGGATTCAATCATTGCGCTGTCTCATTGAACCACATCACAGTTCTACTATAGAAACTATTACAACTATGACTGATCTGATGATTGACCACCATGTACAAATGAGATAAATGTGATAGTTCCTTTTCGAGATCTGACAGCCTTCATCGGCATGATGCTAGTAAACACAGTTCTGAAAAGTTTGTATACAGTCATTGTACTGCATCACTTAAGAGGTCGGATGGACTTGCACTTCAGGTTAATGCAAACCACTCAACACCTTCACTATGTGAAATTTGCGGAGATTCCTTTTATCACGTGGACGCTCACACACGCATCAGTGAGAGGTATTTGATGTCTCAAAATCATTGAGTGGAGACAAATGCAGCAAAATAAATTCACGTTAGCTGTAGCGAAAAGAACCCTGATTCAACAAAACTGTTAGAAATTATACTGTCAGTGGTGTAGGGGGACACCTATGTGACATTGATATACCTTTATCAAATCTTCACGAACATTTTCGTGGTAATAATCACAAAAACATCCCCTGTCGTGAAATGGATGGAAAGAATATTGAAGAAATTGCTAGTGCCTTAATAAAAACGAATAACTAATTACAAAAGGTATAGCCATGAAAATAAGCCTCCGTGGCTTAGGCGGCAGCACGCCGGCCTCTCACCGCTGGGTCCGTGGTTCAAATCCCGGTCACTCCATGTGAGATCTGTGCTGGACAAAACGGAGGCAGACAGGTTTTTCTCCGGGTACTCCGGTTTTCCCTGTCAACATTTCATTCCAGCAACACTCTCCACTATCATTTCATTTCATCTGGCATTCATTTAATCATTGCCCCAGAGGAGTGCGTCAGGCCTCGGCAGCCGGCACAGTTCATATCCTCGCCGCTAGATGGGGGCTTCATTCATTCCATTCCTGACCCGGTCGAAGACTGGAAGCAGGCTGTGGATTTTCATTTCTTTATAGCCATGAAAAGACTCAAAGCATTGAAACGCTTTTAAATTCCGGTAAAAATATTTGGGTCTTATGTGATAACTGGGACTGTATGCGAAATCACTGGTATCAAGTCCTTTTATCACAAAAAACATTGTTAATGAATCAACAAATCTCAGTAATATATTGTGCCCGTCAGACGAGAGTTTCGTGGAACCTTCGGTCATAAACGGCCCTTCCAAAACCCTCTTCCGACAAACACACAAACCAGGGGGTGGGGGGTTGCATTCTTGGAATGGGTAAGCACGAAAAACTGCACTCGGTGGTGTCAGTAATAGGAGAGGTCTATATTCAAACAGCCCAGAGGAATACATCCACAAGAAAAATCAAAACCTTGAAGGAATGAGGCCAGTCTTACGTTAAAATCTCACTAAATCTTTTGATAAATGAAACAGATCCCTAGCCTACTTCTGAGAGGTAAACATCGGCTAGTCCGAATTAATCTGCCTTAAAAATAATTAATAATCTAATGTCTGTCTTAAGCCTCTCGAAGTCCTATCCACAAATATAATCAGAAATGAAATTACTAAGAGTAATACAAAACTACATCGGAGATTTAAATAATAATAATAATAATAATAATAATAATAATAATGACATCGATGATTTTACAGCAACAGCAAGTATTTACTTGTTTACAATGCAAGGAGGTACAATAGTAATAATAGCTACGCTATGATGGTATTCTCTCCAACATTTAATTTTACCTTAAATTAAGCTATTCCTGACTGACGTTAAAATAAGCGAGAAGCGTTTATCGAAGAAAAATAAAAAACAATCAAATCTATTCACATTCTCATCATATTTCATAAAAATAAATTGTACAACAAAAATAAATAAAATCAAAAATACCCTCCTATAGTTACGGCAATTGGCGAACCTGCCTGCTCACATTTTCCTCTGTTTGCGTTAAATGGTCGAGTGTAGGGTAAAAGAAAGTTAGGTTGGCAACTGCAGTGATGGTCCGTCACGACTCACGTTGCTTTATCATTTAACGACGGTGGTTACACATTATCACCTCGTTAAATGGTCATCGTCTCAAAACCGGGAAAAGTCGAGAATGTATTTTTATAAAGCCGAAGATCGCAAGCTCTACTAGGTCGGTCAAGAAACAAGAAATTTAAGTTTAGCATTTGATTTAGGATTAGATTTCACAACTTATTTAGTTCATATTTTATATCAAAAAATCCTGTCACATAATTATTATTTTTTGATTTAGTCCCAATTTAATCCTAAACGTATGATTGTAATTTTAGTGGCCATAAACGTGTCTAGTGTAGCTATCTGTGTGGGAGAAATCGTCTAACATCACCTTAAATATCTGTGAAACTCTGTTCGCTCAACTCATGTCCACCCTTAAGTGCATGATACTAGCACGGCTCGTCAGCCTTCAACATCAGTTAACAGGACAAAAGCGTTCAATGTCACTGGAAAATACCAATAACACAGCTCAAAAATCGAGCAATAAAGTCTCCCTATTAACGTTCACTGCTAGACAGCACAATAACATGATCTGCTAAATGATACAATCGTCCCAACAACGGACTCAAAATTGTAATAATTTCAAATAGCTGTACGCTCCTGACCATGGAGTTGAATACAATTAAACAGTTCTAAGAACTCTAATAATGCCGTGTCTAATACACAATGCAGATGCTTTCCTTTAATAATAAGCTTCAACAACCATCCCATTTGGAACTCCTTCGAACCAAGAGCTAGTGCTAGCGTTAACTAATATGAGGATAGCACAATTAATTGCCGGTACAAAGCAATGAGAAAAGGGTAATAAAGAGATAAAGGCTACGTTATAAATTAATATGTTACATAAAGCTGATTGTGTGTGAGCCGACTCAGGTGATAGAGCTATGTAGTAACAATGGTAGAGTAGAAATCGCCTAACTAATGAAAATGAAAGGCCTTGGAAAACCAATTTTAGGATAACCGAATTGAGATTCTGTCTCCAGAATAGAAATAACTAAATATCAGGCCTTAAAAGGTTAATGAGCTCAGCTAAAAAGGGTAAGAAAATCAGAGTCAAACAGGTAATGTTTAGATTTAGTGTTAAACGATTTTAAAGTCATAGTTTTAAAAGCAAGAAACCCCGCAGTACTAACTGATAATAAGGGATCATAAACGCTACGTGCTTGCAAACAGCGGTTTTAAGACTAGGCTAGACCCCAATCTAGGTAAATTTGTAAGCATTTGGGTTGATTTGTGTTAATAGCGGTAAAATATAACAATTAATATTATGATTGGGAAGGAGGCAGCCGTCTCCTTAGGATTACAGCAAACCTAGCGTTTGTCTAGTGTGAAAATGAACAACCATGGGAAACCAATTTTAGGATAACCGAGGTGAGATTCTGTATCTGGAATAGAAATGAATAAGTCTCTCCCACAGCCGAGAATCAAGCCTTGAGCCACAATGGCTACGGTAGTATCACAGTGATGACACGCAATGTATCACATGGTGCGAACTTGAATTTTCTAGCTCACACAGAGCTCTAGTACCAGCAGTCATCTTCCAACATAGCGTTGGCTTGCTAGTGTATTGTTTAAACTTGGTACAATTCAATCACCGACCCCGCATAGTTGCATGTATGTGTGTTGATGTTTTGGAACATTTCGGTCATCAGCTCGATGCACTTAAGCGAGTGTGTGTGTGGACTATGACTATCTCGTGCATCAGTCCTGTGTACTTGCGAGTGTATAGTTTATATTGTATCGCCCTTAGGGGTGTAGCTTGGATAAGGGTGATGTCTAATGTAAGGGGCAATGAGCTGTCTGGAGGGCGAGTACGTGAGTGTAGCTGTATGGGGGAAGTGGTGCATAAGCAGGATTTGAAGGCCAGCTAGCGTCCTTGCCTTGTGGGTAGGTGCCAGACTGCAGATCTGGCGACTATAAGCGGTGGATCCAGCGAGCAAGCCGAGGAGGCGCGCGCGGTGTAGAGGAAAGGGCTTACTCGGAGCTAGCTAGGAGCCTGGGGTTCGAGTGAGTGCGTTTGAGAAATGCAAGGGATCAGTCTAGGTATGTAAAAGTAATTTAATTCCACAAATGCGATGGGCGGTAAGTCGCTAGTGAACTCCTAGCGACACAAAGTGTAATAAAATGTAATGAGATGAAATGAGGCGATTACAGAGTAATTGAGTGTGGAATTAGAAGGAAAGTCTGAAGGATTAACCTTAAGAGCGACACTCACCTAGTCTGTAGATCGGCGGCGATGACGACGGCCAGCAGTTTCACAGGCAAGAGATCCCTACTCCTTGGGAGCGCTTCTATTTAAAGTAATCCTCACTGTGTCGTAAGCTGCGTCAGCGTTCTTGTCTTTTGATGCACCCTAGGTAATGTTGCCGGCTCGGTGTTTATCTTGTGTGCCAATGTTTCTTCGTGTATTTGAGTTGGTTCGCCAGACCAGTGTAGTTGTTGTTGGTTTCCTTATGGCGTTGTGAAGTGAAAATGGGTTGATTATGCACCATGGGGGGCTCGGGGCGTAACAATATTTTGGGGTTGGGCTATCTTGGTCATGAGTACTATGTAGTCAGATATGGGAGGATTAAAACGTATCGGTTATCGGTACCGTGCGGTCACCAGCCCCGTATACTTGTTCCATTAGTTGTATACAGCTAAGTGTGTTGCATATCTTGGTCATCAGCCACGTATACAGTAGTTGGTTTTTATCCCCGTCTAGTTAGGGTATTTAACTATTGTGGTTAATAGCCCCATACACTTTAGTGTGTTGTAAAATGAATATATATATATATATATATATATATAAAAAGTATATAAGTAATCGCTCATTAGTCTCGTGTAGCAAACACGTAGGGATAACGTGGTCATCAGTCTCGTATACGTGCATGTGAAATTGATATTATGGGGTTAGGATATCTTGGTCATATGTCCCGTGTGGTAAAATGTAGGGATACCTTGGTTATCAGCTGGGTGTGTGAGTTGTAAAATTGTGAACATCTAAAGAAAATTTTAATAAATCTCATTAGATTTTATGAATCTCGTAAACGCTTTGACGCGTGTGTGTAGAGTATGGCTCGTTACCATTCGTTAACTATAATAGTATGTGACGTTATACCATAGTGGGTCGAAAAGTCCCGGATGCGGTCATGGTATTGACATCTCAGGCCTCGGCTTCCCTAACATCTTTGGTTTTGTGAGAAAATGAGTGTTAATCCAGAAATGATAATGGAGTATCAACAAAAGGAATGCTTCACTCAGGTAAGTAAAGAAAATAGTCAACTTTTGTCATGGGAATCTGTGTAAGTAAAACGCTCGGGTACGGTGTTGTGTTAGTCATGTTAAAGATAGAGAAACGCCCATTTGTTATAACAAAGTTGAGAGTGCTCTGGAGATTGTGGGATTTAAGGAATTTGTATATATTTGAAATAATTTTGCGATATTTCTTTGGGGATTTCTTAGAGAAATTGTTGGTTTTCGGTAGATCTCAATATATTTGCGGTTAAACATCCGAGTTTCCAACCTAAGTCTAAGGTATAAGCTGTATGGGTGTGGACAAAAGAGAGAAAATGAACAACACCGTTTACAAATAAAGTAATGCTTAATTAATGTTAAAGCTAATCTACATAATAATAAAAATTACTAATAACTTCACTTAACCGAATAAAAATACACTGCTACCGTGTCGGAACGGTCAGGGTGTCGTCACCCCCGCGGATAAGAAGAACGTGTTGCTACATAAATTAATAGTAAATAAATATTACATTCATCCACGTTATACGTTTAATCGCTATCTCACAATTTCTGAACATGATTCCTCTTGTTTAAACGGTCGCGTAAACCTAACAGCTGTATAGTGAGGCGTGTTAAAGCGTATGTACAAGCTGAATAATAAGTAATAATAATAATAATGCGTGTAATGTTTAAAAAATCGCCTCTCGGCAGTACAGCCAGGTGTCAGGTTACATGACTTGGCTAAAGTCTCTTTTACACAATAAAATTGTTAACATTTAAGAAAAATATATTTATAAAACTCAAATCTCAAATTTCTAGTTTGGTCGTTTGTCAAAATTTAAAAAAATGACATGCTCTAGTAATAAAGAGTTTACGCTTTTCATTCAAGCTGTTGTATTACATTATCAAATTATTGGTTTCGGAAATCTTAAGTCAAAAAAGGTATAGTAAAGTACAAACAAAATGTACTTGTTCAAATTCATACAACGCGGTTAACCATGTAACGATATAACTTAGCTTCGGGTACTCTAACTGCTAGTCTATTGTTTGTGATAAATCAAATTCAGTTATTTGTTCGCAAAATATCAGATCAGCAAATTCTAACAATAAAAGATCATAAAAATAAAAAAATATTACATGCACTCATTAAAATCCTACATCAGGTTTCTATGATTATTAGTTTGAGAAATCACTGGCCAATGACTTTGTAGCTTGGTCTTCTCGCTAAATCTAAATAATTCACGGTAAAGGAAATGAAATCCCGAGTAAAACTATACACACATTTCTTTAATAATTAGTTCCTTAAATTATAGAGCCGATGAGAGAGTTTTGGGTCCTTTGGTTAAATTTTAAAAATACTAAATAATAATATTAAATACTTAAAAAAAATATATATATATATATACCGATCAATAATAATAAAAATAATAATAATAGAAATGTGTACTTGTGCCCCTTTGGGGTGAATTTAAAAATAAAAATGATAAATAATCAATGGTTAATAAATAATAATAATATGAAGTAATTAAATAAAATGAATTAAATAAATACTTATATAATATGCAAATAAATAATATTATCAAATTCTTAAATAATAGAGATTAAATAAATCTATAAATAATAATAATAATAATAATAATAATAATAATAATAATAATAATTAAATAAAAAAATATTCCATTTAGCCACGTTACACGGTTAATCACTATCTCACGGAATCAGGACAGGTTTATTCTTGTTTAAACTGCGCCATGGCCTTGGGCAATCTCCACATCCCGATACCTATATTCCCATGCGTGTTAAGCACGTTTTCCATGAAAATAATCCTACTTTAATACTAACAATTAGCGGTGTCCATCCTGAATCCACCAATGAAATATCCCCCCCCCCCCCCCTCCCACTCAGGGAAAATAACTCTGCCGAGCTAGCTGGCTATTTATACAACTCAATCAATAATTACCTGATAGGCTAATAATACTAATCTCCCAGGGTTGGGTCCTATGGTTAAATGTGTAAGTATATATAATCCACGATAAAGAGGGTTTCATTCCGAGTAAAATGACCTATCGCACACCTTTATAAAATTACGGGTTCGGAAAATATCGTGATAACAATCGATGACCTAATAGTTCGGTTTTTGTTTGGTAAAAATCTATAACATAAGTATCCCACACTAAAGGGTTGTTCATCCCGAGTAATTTGACCCCTAACACAACTTCCTCCAATGATTGGTTGGCGAGATATCGGGTTGCCCACCACCAGTCACGAGCACGCGCTGGCCATGACACTGGGTAGTTTTCTCCCTAGCCCACTACTACTGCATAATCCAGACAATATAAATGTTCAATTCATTTACCAATTCAATAAAGAAA
Source organism: Meconema thalassinum (assembly GCA_946902985.2). Lineage (NCBI taxonomy): Eukaryota > Metazoa > Arthropoda > Insecta > Orthoptera > Tettigoniidae > Meconema > Meconema thalassinum. The sequence goes on along the minus strand of OX336389.2, from coordinate 16,777,326 downwards.
TATTCTCTACTAAAGAGAAGGTTACCAGTAAATAATAAAAATACACCTACTGCTCCCCACATAGCCATGCATGTTAAAGCACGTTTGCCATAAATAGAAATCCCACCTAATAATACTAATAATAATTAGCAGTGTCGGTCCTAAATCCACTCATTAAAACTATTCGCACTCGGGCTACCTATCTATATATAGTTCTCAATTAATTAAATACATAATTATAATAATACATATTCCATTTAGCTACGTTAAACGGTACACCTCTGTCACGGTATCGGGACAGGTTTATTCTTGTTTAAACATTAACATAACCCTGAGTGCAATCATCTACGTACATAGATTAGCGTGATAAGGTACGCCTGTTTACCATAAATAAAAATCCCACCTAATAATAATAATAATAATAATAATAATAATAATAATAAGTGGTGTCCATTCTCAACCAACCCATTAAAGAAATCCTCTCACCATCCTTCCAGCTTAGGGAAAATATCTCTGTCGAGCTAGCTATTTATATACAGATCAATCAATAATCCCAGTAGTCATGTCTTTCGACTAATTTGTAAGAATAACTAATCCAAAGAAAGGATGAGTTCATTCCGAGTAAAATGAGCTGTCACACACCTTTCTAACATTACGGGTCCAGGAAATATCGGGAAACCGACTAGGTTTGAGTTCTTTGGTTAAATTTGTAAAAACAATAATCCACGCTAAAGGGAATGGACTCCCGAGTAAAATGAGCTATCGCATGCCTTTTTAAAATTGTGGATTCGCAAAATATCGGAAAAAACGTCGATGACCTAGTAGTTAATTTGTTTTGCTACAAATCTAAAAAATAAGTGGTTCACGGAAAGAAGGGGGAAAATGCCCATTAAAACGAGCCGTCATACAAGTCTATAGGTTTATGGGTTCACGAGATATCGGAACAAGTCGAGCGGTGCGTTCTTTAACCCTCACGGCTACGGGTGAGGCAGGACTATCACTGCCTCACTACTACAAATAAATGATCCATTCAAAAGGGGGCTTCATCTCGAGAAATGTGACACCTCATACAAGTCTCTAGCATTATTGGTTCGGGAGATATCGGGAAGAAACCGAACGCAAGGTACAGTCAGGTTCCAAAATAAATGGGTGACGCAGAACCGGCCCTGCCTCACTACTCATCGGTCAAAATGCATGACGTGTTCAATGTTCGTATAACACGTAGTGAGCAGCTGCTATAATAATGGTACTACACTCTACATGTGAAGACTACTCGCTGAGGCTACATTGACTGTTCCAAAAGCTAATTTAGCTACAAGATATTGCTTTTTTTCAATCCTTGTTGAATTCAGCTGCGGCAGGAGTATCCCATGGCCAATGGTTTCTCTTTAAACCAAGCCGCAATTCCATTTTCCATTCCAGAATGCTGTCAGGTAACTCTGCTGACATTGTAGTATTCAATGAGTTCAATGTAATATTTGTCGCCACTTGAAAGCTTACTGTTTCAATAGCGATCTAGTCACTAATCTGTGTGATTACTAAAACTTTCAATGCCCGAAGTTTAATGTCGACACTTGAAAGGTTTAGAGTATAAACTTGCTGAAACTTGAAGATCTTCACGTAGGAAACGTACTGTAATGACTATGGCCATATCATGCCAAGTCTGTTGTCTCACTCGGAGATCGGTGTCTGAGTGTCTTGTCTAGCGTAGCCCGTGCTTTGAGCCTTTCAGCCCTAAGGTCTTAAGAGCTTTATCTTTAGCAGTATGAGTCCTGACAGCAATTATTTGAGGGGAGTGGGGTGATTACGTAAATATTAAAAGACCGGAATATGGTCCTGTGCTCTAGGCCTTTGATAGTACAGAATTAATAGAGGGAGAAAGATGAAGAGTAGCTAAGAGGCCATAGTGGCTGGTTTGTAGTGTGAAAGGAAGTAGAGGGTTATTCTATTAGGATACGGGTTCGCTAATAGTGAGCCCCGGAGGCTTGGTAATAACCCGGAGTACTAATGAGTGGGTTAGTGCTGGATGCAATTCTATTATTTAGTTTCGATGCCTGTTTCTTAATACGAGCATCAATGTATTCCATGTTCGTGTCTTCATGGATTTGGGCATTGCGTTCGTACCATTCTGAGTTGGTGAGGGCTCGCAATGCCTTATTTTGGACAACCTGTAGTTTCTTGATGGTGAGGGCTCGCAATGCCTTATTTTGGACAACCTGTAGTTTCTTGATGTGCGACGGGGCTGCATATCCCCAAACTCGGGCATCAGCCACTTGGACATAGAATTAACGGTTCCTGAGATAGGAATTAATAATTTTAAGCAAATAATCTCGGACACCTTTGTGCTTAAGTTTGTACAGCAACCCACTGTGCCATACTTTCTCAAAAGCACGACTAATGCCAAGAAAGCAAACTCCGGTCATACGGTTCTCGCTAAGGGTGCGCGTGATAATTTCAGTGAGTCTAAGGAGTTGATGGACAGTAGAATGGCCTGCCCGGAACCCTAATTGCTCGTCATTTAGTAAATCATCTACACGAGATTTCAGCGTGGAAAGGAGGGTCATTTCGAGTAGCTTCGAATGTATGGAGTGAAGGCTAATGGGCCTGTAGGTTTGGCGAAAAAGAGCCGTCGGTGTTAGGGTTTCCTATCATGATTACCTTGGCAGTTTTCCAGACTGTGAGGAAGTGGCCAAACCTAAATATTGCGTTGAAAATTTCGGTAATGCAAGTGAAGACATTTTTGGGAGATATTCTTAATGAAACTGACTGAAAGATCGTCAGGACGGGCGCTTTACGATTGTTCAGCTTCTTAATGAGAGTGAGCAATCCTCTTGGAGTGATAAATTTGAAGTCTGGTGGTAGTTCGCCTTGGAAGCCATCGCGAAGATCACGATAGACTTCTTCGTTGAAGTCGTCATCGTAAGTCTCGCGATTTGGTTCAAGGCCTCAGACTTACCTTGGTTGGTAAAAGCCATCCCTTGAAGACCGCGTAATGGGGGAATGCCAGATCATTTTTAAGTGCCGCCTTATATAGGCCTACTCTACCGTAGCGTTCACGTCACGGGGCCTCCTGTTCTCAACTCACGGAACTTGCGAACGCTGAGTCGCGTCGTAAGCTGACCTCCCATTGGTCGAATATTATATTGCTAATTTTTCATAATGGGTTTATCTCATAAATGCGAAATATATGATAGGCCTTCCTAACCCCTTTTACAAGTAGGCTACATGGTATGCTCAGAAATAATAAAACATTTCTCTTCTGGTCGTAATTCTTATATATCTACTCAAGTTTTCCGAGCTGTTTCTTGACATTTTGCAGGCTATGTCAATTATTAATATTCTATATTCAAAAATATATTACCAAGTGTGCTAATGGTGCCTGGCTTCCGGGCACAATACAAGTAAAAACAAGAAGTTCCGTGACGAACTAAAGAGCCTACGTTTCTTAAAATTTAAGATTCATGCCAATGATTAATCTTTATGGACCTATCTAGAATAATGACGAAATGAATTTGGTAATATCGAAATTTCTAATTAGTTCGAAATATACCTGGCATGATGTAGCCTACAGTTGGCAGCCCTGGTGACTGAATATATTCTTAGTTCCATCTCTTTAGGTACAGAATATAAAATTTGGTTGAAGTCCAATGGATAGCATGGACGTTACATGTAGTTAGACATTGGACCTACCAGCGCATGTAAAATCATGTTGGCAACAATGTCATGCATGTCTTGGTCAGAAATAATTTGAAATATTATGATGTATTGTTGTGCCAATTTTGGATGAAATACATTTGTTAGTATAGAAGTTCCTGGAATTTTAAAATTGGACCTATCAGCAGGCTTAGAATCATGTTGGTAGCACTGATATACATTAGTTGCTCCAAATTAATCTAAAATGTCAGGAACTATACGTGCGCAAAGTTTAGAGCTGTTGGCTTGCATACTTTCTGATATATTGATATTAGGGTAAAATATATAAACACCATTTATTAACAGTTGGCAGCCCTGATTGCTCTAAAGAATATGCACAGTCATATCTGTTATGGTACACATAGCACATATGAAATTTGGTTGAAATCCAATTGATAGTATAGAAGATACATGTAATTAAAAATTGGTCCTTTCAGCAGCCTTAGAATCATGTTGGTAGCACTGGCATACATTAGTTGCTCCAAATTAATCTAGAATGTCGGGCGCTATACGTGTGCAAAGCTTAAAGTTGTGGGCTCGCATACTTTCTGATATATTGGTATTTGGATAAAAAAATAGGGAGAGCATTTATTGACAGTTGGCAGCCCTGTTGGCTCTTTAGAATACGCTCAGTCATATTTGTTTATGTACTCATAATACATACGAAATTTGGTTGAAATCCAATTGATAGTGTAGGAGTTATATGCATTTAAAATTTTGACCTATCAGTAGGCTTAGAATCATTTTGGCAACACTGTCATGTATGGCCTCCTGAAAATTAAACTGAAGAATTATTATCTATATGTGTACCAATTTTGGAATATTTCCCATGTATACATTCCAAGATATCCAACATGGAGTTCAAATTTCAATTGCGATTTTTTAGCAGTTGGTAGCACTGACATCATTTTCAAGTATGACATTGAGATGTCCCGGTATAGATCTTTACTCATACCAAATTTGGTTTCGATAGTTGCAGCCGTTTAGGAGTTGATAGGGGGACACACACACACACACAGACAGACAGACATACATTTTCCCGGATAGATCTCATAAGTCTACTTTTTCCTCATTTTTGCAAAATGTGAAAAGTAGGCTAATAAATTAAATTGGAGATAGCTGCGTGGCTAAAAATGTGAAAAGCAAACAAATATTTCTTATAAACTTATATGTTTTAGATCAGCGGTTTAATGTTTTTTTCAACTCGTAGCGGTCTTACTTTCAGTGCCTAATGCTAAGCGGAACAGTCTACGATATTGCTCGTGTGTTGTCCAAGCAAGGCCCAACAATCTAGTGATAACCAAGCTAATCACTGTCACCGGTGTCCTGAACGCTATTTTTGTTACCCTTACAACGCAAACCCGTCAATGACAGGTTGCTAATAAGGCTATCACACTGAATATAGACTACTGTAGTTCCCAGCGGCCATCTCGAAATGTGCAATCTAAAACGTACAAATAAGTCGTGCATTTTACAGATACAATAACTGTTATCACTAATAAAGTAGAACCGTTTGTATTCCTCACCAAATGTTCAAGATGAGCGTATTATTAAAATATCAAAATCAATAACTCGGGATCCAATTGGTCAGTTAACATGAAGCCATATACGAGGGAAATATCATATACACTGGTCAAAAAAAGTTTTGCATATTGCATGTTTATGTATTTGTGGACTAAATATAATACACGTGCTTTATCCGATAACTGTTTTATTTATTTATGTAGGCTATGGCATTACACATGCAACATAATAATAATAATATTAACAAGTACATACGAGTCGCGTTTTTTTTTTTTTTTTTTTTTTTTTTTTTTTAACGTAAATACCGTTGTGAGATTACGCCGTTGCAGCGCTGCGGTCGGCATTCCGTGCGGGCGCGCTGTGTACCTGGCAAGGCTGAGACGCCATTACGGCAACAGTCGCCCATGTGTGGGAGTGTTGACAAGCTTTTGAAATGGCATCGCCGATCGCGAGTGCCGCCGACTCGTAGACAAGAGAGAAAACTCCCCTGTAAGATATGCTGCCATTTGGCAGTTCTCCTGAGTGCATATGCAATTTGCCTGTCAGTAGTGGCCAAGTGGCAGCATATCTTACAGGGGAGTTGTCTCTCTTGTCCACGAGTCAGCGGGACTCTCGATCGGCGATGCCATTTCAAAAGCTTGTCAACACTCCCACACATGGGCGACTGTTGCCGTAATGGCGTCTCAGCCTTGCCAGGTACACAGCGCGCCCGCACGGAATGCCGACCGCAGCGCTGCAACGGCGTAATATCACAACGGTTTTTTACTTTAAAAACGCGCCTCGTATGCACTTGTTATTATTATTATTGTGTTGCATGTGTAATGCCATAGCCTACATAGGCTAAATAAATAAAACAGTTATCGGATAAAGCACATGTATTGTATTCATTCCACAAATACCTAAGCTTGCAATATGTAAAACCTTTTTTTGACCAGAGTAGAAGACTTGGCAAACATTCACACATTATCACACTGCATGTAGCACGCGGTCGCCATTTTGAAAATAGAAGACATTAATATCGATATTCAACTATTCAGAACAGTTGCTATGCCGAAACGCAGAAAGTACCTAGTCTCACTTAAGCTGCTTCCGCTGCAGAAGGCACAAGATCAATGATTCCATACATTGAAGAAGGAGAATGGACGTACTATTCTAATGTTAGAATCAAATCAATTCCACCGGAATTACATGAAAACTTAGTAACCGACGAGTCTTACAGGGTACAACTCCTTAAATTATACTGTTTGATGAGGTTAACTATACCCATATATTTAACAGAAAGAAGGCTACATGATCCTATCTGAACGTCTTGTTTTACCTTTCACTGACACATTTGATCCAATGTTAGTATCCATGATTGGCCGTCACAACCGCCCGATAACTTGTATAGTTCGCTCAGTAATTTCTATTTGATTGATAGATCCCCGAGAACACAATAACCTCCTCTGTTTCATATCTGTGTTACCAAACATTTTTTGTCGGAAGGATCTAATGAAGTAGCTGGATAAAATCTAAAAGTGAAATATGGAATTATATCTGTATTTACCTATGTCATATATGCTGCAGCAAAAAAGATACCTCTGAATATTGCATGTTTGCCATGAGTCCCACAGAGTTCAAACTCAATGTCCTAATTAAATACAAACCAATGCGTAACTACGCTTCGGCTAATTCACATTTCGTTCCCAATTTCAAATACGGTATGAGTTGTTAGTTCGTTTGATGTCTGTTAGAATGAAATGCTTGCAATGCGACTGACTTTAGAGGTTGTTGCTCATTCATTTTAGGAGCTAGGAACATCTTATATGTAGGTCCCGTGCATTGAATTTGTTTTGTTAACCTGTGTTATTGTGATGACTAGCGGTGCAGACACTGACCCACTTGGCTTCATGACCGCGTGCACTCACCGCTCACAGAAGATTACGTTCGACTGATTGCTTATCGATCGATAGATCCATTAATTGATTGATTCATTGATTATTCATAGAATGATTGTTAGACTTATTGAAAATATCGAAATGTCGGCCAGTGAATCCCTATCACTTGATCAAGTTGTTCATCAGCGTAACCCTCATGCGCGGCCATGTGACGTGACCTGTGGAATTCCCATCAGGTGTAACCAACTTTGGGGTGTGAAAAATTCCTAAGTCCATAATTTTACGATTCTTAGTTCCACAGATTTTGAATTTTCGATTTAGGGGTACTTTTTACCACGTTAACTGTTTTGTTTAGTGATTGAGTATTAATAACCCTCCGCAACAGGATGGTCTATTTTATTATATTTCAATTCGTTGGCCATGGGTGATAGAGTGACGTCATACTCTGTTTGAAAAACAAGATTCACTGTGTTATCTGACCTGCTCTCTTTATCGGCTTGTCTCCTGTCAAATCACGACGTCATACGATGTCTCGAAACAAGATTTCACTTGTATGATTGTGAACATGCGTGGTCCATGGGCTAGATCGATAGTACCCCCACCACTGAACTTCATTTCGTGTACTCCATGTATCTAGCACTAATAGCCCGCTCCTAATATCTCCATAATAATAATTATTATTATTATTAGAATAAGCAATATTACATTCAGGAATACAAGAAAATAAATACATACATAGCTTTTTAAGTATTAGGACGTACCCATACATTGTTCAAGAACATAGCGTATAACTTATTGACATTGACCTCGTTACTACAAAACTGTACAGCAACCGGCAGTTAGCTCTGCACTTTCCAGGTATACCACTGCAGCGTAAACATTTGCCACGCTGAGCGTGTTTGTGTCTGATTGTGAGAACCTACTCTCACGCGCTTAAATCTTCTCAGATCGGGAAGTATTCGGCACGCACCCCACACCGCTCTACACCCCTCTCCTACCGCTGAACATCCTATTCAGCACCCACTGGCGTAGCAAAGTTAGTCGAATGCCGGTTAGCCTGAGCAGCGGGAGTTGTTCACATGTTCATAGATCTTCTTGCAGGCAGACATAGGTCATTCATGGAGTCAGCATGATACAAGAGCCTGTCGGAAAATATGACAACATCTGTGTTGTCAAATAATGTTTATGTGAGAGGAGAAAGTGACGGTGATAGGCTATTTCGCGGAGTCACCAGCCTCGTCGTGTAGTTATCACCCTTTCACGAACTGATTGCCGGCGGTCAAGATGGGAACTATTCTCTGTTTACTTGTGTCAAACGTCAGCCTGCTTCGTTGCGCGAGTAGGATATGCCTCAGCTCCAGTAGCTTCAGTCATCGTTTAACTGTCAGTGGTGACATGGGCTCATGTGACGCTTATCTGCGCTTCTAAGACAGGTAGCGCGCGCAATGCAGCAGACTGACCTCTGTCATCACTGTGTCCTCCACTTCACCCCGCGGGGCTCCTGGTGGCGCAGCCGTGCTCAGCGGGTGATAACACTATCCGTGACGCGGAGACGCGTATGCAGCAATGACTGCATGCTAAATAATAATACCGGTAATAATAATAATAATGTTATTCCTTATACGTCCCCTTTTTATAGACGCCGGGATGCCGGAAAATTTCCCTGAAGGGGATCATTAACGTGCCAATTAACCTACTGACACGGCTCCATCGCATTTGCGCACCCCCAAATGCCAGCTGACTGCGCCAGGATTCGAGTCTGCAACCTTGGGCACAGCAAGCGAGAACGTTACCGCTAAGCCACGCAGCCAGTCTGTAAATAATAATGCAGTGTTTAGTGAAGTATTAGTAGGAAATGACACTGGGTTTGAAGCCCTGCCCCCTGTATCTCGACAGTTCAGGTCCTAAGCATTCCCCACACACTAATGGGCTACACCTTTCTATTCAAAAACTGCTGTGCATAGACAACTCTGTAGATCAAAACATAACCATTCTTAAATTTGTAATTTTATATTTTATTATTATTTATTTTTGTTCTTCTTTCAATTTTCTGTTTTTGCTTTTTTATTTCATTAATCTTGATTAGAAATATAAAATGGTTGATGGTTCATTTCGGGCTGTTCTTTCCTAATAGGGTGTCGCGTGCTACCATCAAGGGTGCAGCGTGCTACCATCAAGGGTGTAGCATGCTACCATCAAGGGTGTAGCGTGCTACCATCAAGGGTGCAGCGTGCTACCATCAAGGGTGTAGCATGCTACCATCAAGGGTGTCGCGTGCTACCATCAAGGGTGTAGCATGCTACCATCAAGGGTGTAGCGTGCTACCATCAAGGGTGTAGCGTGCTACCATCAAGGGTGTAGCGTGCTACCATCAAGGGTGCAGCGTGCTACCATCAAGGGTGTAGCGTGCTACCATCAAGGGTGTAGCGTGCTACCATCAAGGGTGTAGCGTGCTACCATCAAGGGTAAAGCGTGCTACCATCAAGGGTGTAGCATGCTACCATCAAGGGTGTAGCGTGCTACCATCAAGGGTGTCGCGTGCTACCATCAAGGGTGTAGCGTGCTAACATCAAGGGTGTAGCGTGCTACCATCAAGGGTGTAGCGTGCTACCATCAAGGGTGTAGCGTGCTACCATCAAGGGTAAAGCGTGCTACCATCAAGGGTGTAGCGTGCTACCATCAAGGGTGTAGCGTGCTACCATCAAGGGTGTCGCGTGCTACCATCAAGGGTGTAGCGTGCTACCATCAAGGGTGTAGCGTGCTACCATCAAGGGTGTAGCGTGCTACCATCAAGGGTGTAGCGTGCTCCCATCAAGGGTGTAGCGTGCTCCCATCAAGGGTGTCGCGTGCTACCATCAAGGGTGTAGCGTGCTACCATCAAGGGTGTAGCGTGCTACCATCAAGGGTGTCGCGTGCTACCATCAAGGGTGTAGCATGCTACCATCAAGGGTGTAGCGTGCTACCATCAAGGGTGTAGCGTGCTACCATCAAGGGTGTAGCGTGCTACCATCAAGGGTGTAGCATGCTACCATCAAGGGTGCAGCGTGCTACCATCAAGGGTGTAGCGTGCTACCATCAAGGGTGTAGCGTGCTACCATCAAGGGTGTAGCGTGCGACCATCAAGGGTGTAGCGTGCTACCATCAAGGGTGTAGCATGCTACCATCAAGGGTGTAGAGTGCTACCATCAAGGGTGTCGCGTGCTACCATCAAGGGTGTAGCGTGCTACCATCAAGGGTGTAGCGTGCTACCATCAAGGGTGACGCGTGCTACCATCAAGGGTGTAGCATGCTACCATCAAGGGTGTAGCGTGCTACCATCAAGGGTGTAGCGTGCGACCATCAAGGGTGTAGCATGCTACCATCAAGGGTGCAGCGTGCTACCATCAAGGGTGTAGCGTGCTACCATCAAGGGTGTAGCGTGCTACCTTCAAGGGTGTAGCGTGCTACCATCAAGGGTGTCGCGTGCTACCATCAAGGGTAAAGCGTGCTACCATCAAGGGTGTAGCGTGCTACCATCAAGGGTGTAGCGTGCTACCATCAAGGGTATAGAGTGCTACCATCAAGGGTGTAGCGTGCTCCCATCAAGGGTGTAGCATGCTACCATCAAGGGTGTAGCGTGCTACCATCAAGGGTGTAGCATGCTACCATCAAGGGTGTAGCATGCTACCATCAAGGGTGTAGAGTGCTACCATCAAGGGTGTCGCGTGCTACCATCAAGGGTGTAGCGTGCTACCATCAAGGGTGTAGCGTGCTACCATCAAGGGTGCAGCGTGCTACCATCCAGGGTGTAGCGTGCTACCATCAAGGGTGTAGCATGCTACCATCAAGGGTGTAGCGTGCTACCATCAAGGGTGTAGCATGCTACCATCAAGGGTGTAGCGTGCTACCATCGAGGGTGTAGCGTGCTACCATCAAGGGTGCAGCGTGCTAACATCAAGGGTGCAGCGTGCTACCATCAAGGGTGTAGCGTGCTACCATCAAGGGTGTAGCGTGCTACCATCAAGGGTGTAGCGTGCTACCATCAAGGGTGTAGCGTGCTACCATCAAGGGTGTAGCGTGCTACCATCAAGGGTGTCGCGTGCTACCATCAAGGGTGTCGCGTGCTACCATCAAGGGTGTCGCGTGCTACCATCAAGGGTGTCGCGTGCTACCATCAAGGGTGTCGGGTGCTACCATCAAGGGTGTCGCGTGCTACCATCAAGGGTGTAGCATGCTACCATCAAGGGTGTCGCGTGCTACCATCAAGGGTGTAGCATGCTACCATCAAGGGTGTAGCGTGCTACCATCAAGGGTGTCGCGTGCTACCATCAAGGGTGTCGCGTGCTACCATCAAGGGTGTCGCGTGCTACCATCAAGGGTGTAGCGTGCTACCATCAAGGGTGTCGCGTGCTACCATCAAGGGTGTAGCGTGCTACCATCGAGGGTGTCGCGTGCTACCATCAAGGGTTTCGCGTGCTACCATCAAGGGTGTAGCGTGCTACCATCAAGGGTGCCGCGTGATACCATCAAGGGTGTAGCGTGCTACCATCAAGGGTGTAGCGTGCTACCATCAAGGGTGTAGCGTGCGACCATCAAGGGTGTCGCGTGCTACCATCAAGGGTGTCGCGTGCTACCATCAATGGTGTAGCGTGCTCCCATCAAGGGTGTAGCGTGCTACCATCAAGGGTGTCGCGTGCTACCATCAAGGGTGTAGCGTGCTACCATCAAGGGTGTAGCATGCTACCATCAAGGGTGTCGCGTGCTACCATCAAGGGTGTAGCATGCTACCATCAAGGGTGTCGCGTGCTACCATCAAGGGTGTAGCGTGCTACCATCAAGGGTGTAGCGTGCTACCATCAAGGGTGTAGCGTGCTACCATCAAGGGTGTAGCGTGCTACCATCAAGGGTGTAGCATGCTACCATCAAGGGTAAAGCGTGCTACCATCAAGGGTGTAGCGTGCTACCATCAAGGGTGTAGCATGCTACCATCAAGGGTGTAGCGTGCTACCATCAAGGGTGTAGCGTGCTACCATCAAGGGTGTAGCATGCTACCATCAAGGGTGTAGCATGCTACCATCAAGGGTAAAGCGTGCTACCATCAAGGGTGTAGCGTGCTACCATCAAGGGTGTAGCGTGCTACCATCAAGGGTGTAGCATGCTACCATCAAGGGTGTAGCGTGCTACCATCAAGGGTGTAGCGTGCTACCATCAAGGGTGTCGCGTGCTACCATCAAGGGTGTAGCATGCTACCATCAAGGGTAAAGCGTGCTACCACCAAGGGTGTAGCATGCTACCATCAAGGGTGTAGCGTGCTACCATCAAGGGTGTAGCGTGCTACCATCAAGGGTGTAGCGTGCTACCATCAAGGGTGTAGCATGCTACCATCAAGGGTGTAGCGTGCTCCCATCAAGGGTGTAGCGTGCTACCATCAAGGGTGTAGCGTGCTACCATCAAGAGTGTCGCGTGCTACCATCAAGGGTGTCGCGTGCTACCATCAAGGGTGTAGCGTGCTACCATCAAGGGTGTAGCGTGCTACCATCAAGAGTGTCGCGTGCTACCATCAAGGGTGTCGCGTGCTACCATCAAGGGTGTCGCGTGCTACCATCAAGGGTGTAGCATGCTACCATCAAGGGTGTAGCGTGCTACCATCAAGAGTGTCGCGTGCTACCATCAAGGTTGTAGCATGCTACCATCAAGGGTGTAGCATGCTACCATCAAGGGTGTAGCGTGCTACCATCAAGGGTGTCGCGTGCTACCAGCGAGGGTGTAGCGTGCTACCATCAAGGGTGTAGCGTGCTACCAGCGAGGGTGTAGCGTGCTACCATCAAGGGTGTAGCATGCTACCATCAAGGGTGTAGCGTGCTACCATCAATGGTGTCGCTTGCTACCATCAAGGGTGTAGCGTGCTACCATCAAGGGTGTAGCATGCTACCATCAAGGGTGTAGCGTGCTACCATCAAGGGTGTAGCGTGCTACCATCAAGGGTGTAGCGTGCTACCATCAAGGGTGTCGCGTGCTACCATCAAGGGTGTCGCGTGCTACCATCAAGGGTGTAGCATGCTACCATCAAGGGTGTAGCATGCTACCATCAAGGGTGTCGCGTGCTACCATCAAGGGTGTAGCAAGCTACCATCAAGGGTGTAGCATGCTACCATCAAGGGTGTAGCATGCTACCATCATGGGTGTAGCGTGCTACCATCAAGGGTGTCGCGTGCTACCATCGAGGGTGTAGCGTGCTACCATCGAGGGTGTAGCGTGCTACCATCGAGGGTGTAGCGTGCTACCATCAAGGGTGTAGCGTGCTACCATCAAGGGTGTAGCGTGCTACCATCAAGGGTGTAGCGTGCTACCATCAAGGGTGTCGCGTGCTACCATCAAGGGTGTAGCGTGCTCCCATCAAGGGTGTAGCGTGCTACCATCAAGGGTGTAGCGTGCTACCATCAAGGGTGTAGCGTGCTACCATCAAGGGTGTAGCGTGCTACCATCAAGGGTGTAGCGTGCTACCCTCAAGGGTGTAGCGTGCTACCATCAAGGGTGTAGCATGCTACCATCAAGGGTGTCGCGTGCTACCATCAAGGGTGTAGCGTGCTACCATCAAGGGTGTAGCGTGCTACCATCAAGGGTGTAGCGTGCTACCATCAAGGGTGTAGCGTGCTCCCATCAAGGGTGTAGCGTGCTACCATCAAGGGTGTAGCGTGCTACCATCAAGGGTGTAGCATGCTACCATCAAGGGTGTAGCGTGCTCCCATCAAGGGTGTAGCGTGCTTCCATCAAGGGTGTCGCGTGCTACCATCAAGGGTGTCGCGTGCTACCATCAAGGGTGTAGCGTGCTACCATCAAGGGTGTAGCGTGCTACCATCAAGGGTGTAGCGTGCTACCATCAAGGGTGCAGCGTGCTACCATCAAGGGGGTAGCGTGCTACCATCAAGGGTGTCGCGTGCTACCATCAAGAGTGTCGCGTGCTACCATCAAGGGTGTAGCGTGCTACCATCAAGGGTGTAGCGTGCTACCATCAAGGGTGTAGCGTGCTACCATCAAGGGTGTAGCGTGCTACCATCAAGGGTGTAGCGTGCTACCATCAAGGGTGTAGCGTGCTACCATCAAGGGTGTAGCGTGCTACCATCAAGGGTGTCGCGTGCTACCATCAAGGGTGTAGCATGCTACCATCAAGGGTGTAGCGTGCTACCATCAAGGGTGTAGCGTGCTACCATCAAGGGTATAGAGTGCTACCATCAAGGGTGTAGCGTGCTACCATCAAGGGTGTAGCGTGCTACCATCAAGGGTGTAGCGTGCTACCATCAAGGGTGCAGCGTGCTACCATCAAGGGTGCAGCGTGCTACCATCAAGGGTGTCGCGTGCTACCATCGAGGGTGTAGCGTGCTACCATCAAGGGTGTAGCGTGCTACCATCAAGGGTGCAGCGTGCTACCATCCAGGGTGTAGCGTGCTACCATCAAGGGTGTAGCATGCTACCATCAAGGGTGTAGCGTGCTACCATCAAGGGTGTAGCATGCTACCATCAAGGGTTTAGCGTGCTACCATCGAGGGTGTAGCGTGCTACCATCAAGGGTGCAGCGTGCTAACATCAAGGGTGCAGCGTGCTACCATCAAGGGTGTAGCGTGCTACAATCAAGGGTGTAGCGTGCTACCATCAAGGGTGTAGCGTGCTACCATCAAGGGTGTAGCGTGCTACCATCAAGGGTGTCGCGTGCTACCATCAAGGGTGTCGCGTGCTACCATCAAGGGTGTCGCGTGCTACCATCAAGGGTGTCGCGTGCTACCATCAAGGGTGTCGCGTGCTACCATCAAGGGTGTAGCATGCTACCATCAAGGGTGTCGCGTGCTACCATCAAGGGTGTAGCATGCTACCATCAAGGGTGTAGCGTGCTACCATCAAGGGTGTAGCGTGCTACCATCAAGGGTGTAGCGTGCTACCATCAAGGGTGTAGCGTGCTACCATCAAGGGTGTAGCGTGCTACCATCAAGGGTGTAGCGTGCTACCATCAAGGGTGTAGCGTGCTACCATCAAGGGTGTAGCGTGCTACCATCAAGGGTGTAGCGTGCTACCATCAAGGGTGTCGCGTGCTACCATCAAGGGTGTAGCGTGCTACCATCAAGGGTGTCGCGTGCTACCATCAAGGGTGTAGCGTGCTACCATCAAGGGTGTCGCGTGCTACCATCAAGGGTGTAGCATGCTACCATCAAGGGTGTAGCGTGCTACCATCAAGGGTGTCGCGTGCTACCATCAAGGGTGTAGCATGCTACCATCAAGGGTGTAGCGTGCTACCATCAAGGGTGTCGCGTGCTACCATCAAGGGTGTAGCATGCTACCATCAAGGGTGTAGCGTGCGACCATCAAGGGTGTCGCGTGCTACCATCAAGGGTGTAGCGTGCTACCATCAAGGGTGTAGCGTGCTCCCATCAAGGGTGTAGCGTGCGACCATCAAGGGTGTCGCGTGCTACCATCAAGGGTGTAGCATGCTACCATCAAGGGTGTAGCGTGCTCCCATCAAGGATGTAGCGTGCTACCATCAAGGGTGTAGCGTGCTCCCATCAAGGGTGTAGCGTGCGACCATCAAGGGTGTCGCGTGCTACCATCAAGGGTGTAGCATGCTACCATCAAGGGTGTCGCGTGCTACCATCAAGGCTGTAGCGTGCTACCATCAAGGGTGTAGCGTGCTCCCATCAAGGGTGTAGCGTGCTACCATCAAGGGTGTAGCGTGCTACCATCAAGGGTGTAGCGTGCTCCCATCAAGGGTGTAGCGTACGACCATCAAGGGTGTCGCGTGCTACCATCAAGGGTGTAGCATGCTACCATCAAGGGTGTAGCGTGCGACCATCAAGGGTGTCGCGTGCTACCATCAAGGGTGTAGCGTGCTACCATCAAGGGTGTAGCGTGCTACCATCAAGGGTGCAGCATGCTACCATCAAGGGTGTAGCGTGCTACCATCAAGGGTGTAGCGTGCTCCCATCAAGGGTGTAGCGTGCTACCATCAAGGGTGTAGCGTGCTCCCATCAAGGGTGTAGCGTGCGACCATCAAGGGTGTCGCGTGCTACCATCAAGGGTGTAGCATGCTACCATCAAGGGTGTAGCGTGCTACCATCAAGGGTGTAGCGTGCTACCATCAAGGGTGTAGCATGCTACCATCAAGGGTGTAGCGTGCTACCATCAAGGGTGCAGCGTGCTACCATCAAGGGTGTAGCGTGCTACCATCAAGGGTGTCGCGTGCTACCATCAAGGGTGTAGCGTGCTACCATCAAGGGTGAAGCATGCTACCATCAAGGGTGTAGCTTGCTACCATCAAGGGTGTAGCGTGCTACCATCAAGGGTGTAGCGTGCTACCATCAAGGGTGTCGCGTGCTACCATCAAGGGTGTAGCGTGCTACCATCAAGGGTGTAGCATGCTACCATCAAGGGTGTCGCGTGCTACCATCAAGGGTGTCGCGTGCTACCATCAAGGGTGTAGCGTGCTACCATCAAGGGTGTAGCGTGCTACCATCAAGGGTGTAGCGTGCTACCATCAAGGGTGTCGCGTGCTACCATCAAGGGTGTAGCGTGCTACCATCAAGGGTGTAGCGTGCTACCATCAAGGGTGTAGCGTGCTACCATCAAGGGTGTAGAATGCTACCATCAAGGGTGTAGCATGCTACCATCAAGGGTGTAGCGTGCTACCATCAAGGGTGTAGCGTGCTACCATCAAGGGTGTAGCATGCTACCATCAAGGGTGTAGCGTGCTACCATCAAGGGTGTAGCGTGCTCCCATCAAGGGTGTAGCGTGCTACCATCAAGGGTGTAGCATGCTACCATCAAGGGTGTCGCGTGCTACCATCAAGGGTGCAGCATGCTACCATCAAGGGTGTAGCGTGCTACCATCGAGGGTGCAGCGTGCTACCATCAAGGGTGTAGCGTGCTACCATCAAGGGTGTAGCGTGCTACCATCAAGGGTGTAGCGTGCTACCATCAAGGGTAAAGCGTGCTACCATCAAGGGTGTAGCATGCTACCATCAAGGGTGTAGCGTGCTACCATCAAGGGTGTCGCGTGCTACCATCAAGGGTGTAGCGTGCTAACATCAAGGGTGTAGCGTGCTACCATCAAGGGTGTAGCGTGCTACCATCAAGGGTGTAGCGTGCTACCATCAAGGGTAAAGCGTGCTACCATCAAGGGTGTAGCGTGCTACCATCAAGGGTGTAGCGTGCTACCATCAAGGGTGTCGCGTGCTACCATCAAGGGTGTAGCGTGCTACCATCAAGGGTGTAGCGTGCTACCATCAAGGGTGTAGCGTGCTACCATCAAGGGTGTAGCGTGCTCCCATCAAGGGTGTAGCGTGCTCCCATCAAGGGTGTCGCGTGCTACCATCAAGGGTGTAGCGTGCTACCATCAAGGGTGTAGCGTGCTACCATCAAGGGTGTCGCGTGCTACCATCAAGGGTGTAGCATGCTACCATCAAGGGTGTAGCGTGCTACCATCAAGGGTGTAGCGTGCTACCATCAAGGGTGTAGCGTGCTACCATCAAGGGTGTAGCATGCTACCATCAAGGGTGCAGCGTGCTACCATCAAGGGTGTAGCGTGCTACCATCAAGGGTGTAGCGTGCTACCATCAAGGGTGTAGCGTGCGACCATCAAGGGTGTAGCGTGCTACCATCAAGGGTGTAGCATGCTACCATCAAGGGTGTAGAGTGCTACCATCAAGGGTGTCGCGTGCTACCATCAAGGGTGTAGCGTGCTACCATCAAGGGTGTAGCGTGCTACCATCAAGGGTGACGCGTGCTACCATCAAGGGTGTAGCATGCTACCATCAAGGGTGTAGCGTGCTACCATCAAGGGTGTAGCGTGCGACCATCAAGGGTGTAGCATGCTACCATCAAGGGTGCAGCGTGCTACCATCAAGGGTGTAGCGTGCTACCATCAAGGGTGTAGCGTGCTACCTTCAAGGGTGTAGCGTGCTACCATCAAGGGTGTCGCGTGCTACCATCAAGGGTAAAGCGTGCTACCATCAAGGGTGTAGCGTGCTACCATCAAGGGTGTAGCGTGCTACCATCAAGGGTATAGAGTGCTACCATCAAGGGTGTAGCGTGCTCCCATCAAGGGTGTAGCATGCTACCATCAAGGGTGTAGCGTGCTACCATCAAGGGTGTAGCATGCTACCATCAAGGGTGTAGCATGCTACCATCAAGGGTGTAGAGTGCTACCATCAAGGGTGTCGCGTGCTACCATCAAGGGTGTAGCGTGCTACCATCAAGGGTGTAGCGTGCTACCATCAAGGGTGCAGCGTGCTACCATCCAGGGTGTAGCGTGCTACCATCAAGGGTGTAGCATGCTACCATCAAGGGTGTAGCGTGCTACCATCAAGGGTGTAGCATGCTACCATCAAGGGTGTAGCGTGCTACCATCGAGGGTGTAGCGTGCTACCATCAAGGGTGCAGCGTGCTAACATCAAGGGTGCAGCGTGCTACCATCAAGGGTGTAGCGTGCTACCATCAAGGGTGTAGCGTGCTACCATCAAGGGTGTAGCGTGCTACCATCAAGGGTGTAGCGTGCTACCATCAAGGGTGTAGCGTGCTACCATCAAGGGTGTCGCGTGCTACCATCAAGGGTGTCGCGTGCTACCATCAAGGGTGTCGCGTGCTACCATCAAGGGTGTCGCGTGCTACCATCAAGGGTGTCGGGTGCTACCATCAAGGGTGTCGCGTGCTACCATCAAGGGTGTAGCATGCTACCATCAAGGGTGTCGCGTGCTACCATCAAGGGTGTAGCATGCTACCATCAAGGGTGTAGCGTGCTACCATCAAGGGTGTCGCGTGCTACCATCAAGGGTGTCGCGTGCTACCATCAAGGGTGTCGCGTGCTACCATCAAGGGTGTAGCGTGCTACCATCAAGGGTGTCGCGTGCTACCATCAAGGGTGTAGCGTGCTACCATCGAGGGTGTCGCGTGCTACCATCAAGGGTTTCGCGTGCTACCATCAAGGGTGTAGCGTGCTACCATCAAGGGTGCCGCGTGATACCATCAAGGGTGTAGCGTGCTACCATCAAGGGTGTAGCGTGCTACCATCAAGGGTGTAGCGTGCGACCATCAAGGGTGTCGCGTGCTACCATCAAGGGTGTCGCGTGCTACCATCAATGGTGTAGCGTGCTCCCATCAAGGGTGTAGCGTGCTACCATCAAGGGTGTCGCGTGCTACCATCAAGGGTGTAGCGTGCTACCATCAAGGGTGTAGCATGCTACCATCAAGGGTGTCGCGTGCTACCATCAAGGGTGTAGCATGCTACCATCAAGGGTGTCGCGTGCTACCATCAAGGGTGTAGCGTGCTACCATCAAGGGTGTAGCGTGCTACCATCAAGGGTGTAGCGTGCTACCATCAAGGGTGTAGCGTGCTACCATCAAGGGTGTAGCATGCTACCATCAAGGGTAAAGCGTGCTACCATCAAGGGTGTAGCGTGCTACCATCAAGGGTGTAGCATGCTACCATCAAGGGTGTAGCGTGCTACCATCAAGGGTGTAGCGTGCTACCATCAAGGGTGTAGCATGCTACCATCAAGGGTGTAGCATGCTACCATCAAGGGTAAAGCGTGCTACCATCAAGGGTGTAGCGTGCTACCATCAAGGGTGTAGCGTGCTACCATCAAGGGTGTAGCATGCTACCATCAAGGGTGTAGCGTGCTACCATCAAGGGTGTAGCGTGCTACCATCAAGGGTGTCGCGTGCTACCATCAAGGGTGTAGCATGCTACCATCAAGGGTAAAGCGTGCTACCACCAAGGGTGTAGCATGCTACCATCAAGGGTGTAGCGTGCTACCATCAAGGGTGTAGCGTGCTACCATCAAGGGTGTAGCGTGCTACCATCAAGGGTGTAGCATGCTACCATCAAGGGTGTAGCGTGCTCCCATCAAGGGTGTAGCGTGCTACCATCAAGGGTGTAGCGTGCTACCATCAAGAGTGTCGCGTGCTACCATCAAGGGTGTCGCGTGCTACCATCAAGGGTGTAGCGTGCTACCATCAAGGGTGTAGCGTGCTACCATCAAGAGTGTCGCGTGCTACCATCAAGGGTGTCGCGTGCTACCATCAAGGGTGTCGCGTGCTACCATCAAGGGTGTAGCATGCTACCATCAAGGGTGTAGCGTGCTACCATCAAGAGTGTCGCGTGCTACCATCAAGGTTGTAGCATGCTACCATCAAGGGTGTAGCATGCTACCATCAAGGGTGTAGCGTGCTACCATCAAGGGTGTCGCGTGCTACCAGCGAGGGTGTAGCGTGCTACCATCAAGGGTGTAGCGTGCTACCAGCGAGGGTGTAGCGTGCTACCATCAAGGGTGTAGCATGCTACCATCAAGGGTGTAGCGTGCTACCATCAATGGTGTCGCTTGCTACCATCAAGGGTGTAGCGTGCTACCATCAAGGGTGTAGCATGCTACCATCAAGGGTGTAGCGTGCTACCATCAAGGGTGTAGCGTGCTACCATCAAGGGTGTAGCGTGCTACCATCAAGGGTGTCGCGTGCTACCATCAAGGGTGTCGCGTGCTACCATCAAGGGTGTAGCATGCTACCATCAAGGGTGTAGCATGCTACCATCAAGGGTGTCGCGTGCTACCATCAAGGGTGTAGCAAGCTACCATCAAGGGTGTAGCATGCTACCATCAAGGGTGTAGCATGCTACCATCATGGGTGTAGCGTGCTACCATCAAGGGTGTCGCGTGCTACCATCGAGGGTGTAGCGTGCTACCATCGAGGGTGTAGCGTGCTACCATCGAGGGTGTAGCGTGCTACCATCAAGGGTGTAGCGTGCTACCATCAAGGGTGTAGCGTGCTACCATCAAGGGTGTAGCGTGCTACCATCAAGGGTGTCGCGTGCTACCATCAAGGGTGTAGCGTGCTCCCATCAAGGGTGTAGCGTGCTACCATCAAGGGTGTAGCGTGCTACCATCAAGGGTGTAGCGTGCTACCATCAAGGGTGTAGCGTGCTACCATCAAGGGTGTAGCGTGCTACCCTCAAGGGTGTAGCGTGCTACCATCAAGGGTGTAGCATGCTACCATCAAGGGTGTCGCGTGCTACCATCAAGGGTGTAGCGTGCTACCATCAAGGGTGTAGCGTGCTACCATCAAGGGTGTAGCGTGCTACCATCAAGGGTGTAGCGTGCTCCCATCAAGGGTGTAGCGTGCTACCATCAAGGGTGTAGCGTGCTACCATCAAGGGTGTAGCGTGCTACCATCAAGGGTGTAGCATGCTACCATCAAGGGTGTAGCGTGCTCCCATCAAGGGTGTAGCGTGCTTCCATCAAGGGTGTCGCGTGCTACCATCAAGGGTGTCGCGTGCTACCATCAAGGGTGTAGCGTGCTACCATCAAGGGTGTAGCGTGCTACCATCAAGGGTGTAGCGTGCTACCATCAAGGGTGCAGCGTGCTACCATCAAGGGGGTAGCGTGCTACCATCAAGGGTGTCGCGTGCTACCATCAAGAGTGTCGCGTGCTACCATCAAGGGTGTAGCGTGCTACCATCAAGGGTGTAGCGTGCTACCATCAAGGGTGTAGCGTGCTACCATCAAGGGTGTAGCGTGCTACCATCAAGGGTGTAGCGTGCTACCATCAAGGGTGTAGCGTGCTACCATCAAGGGTGTAGCGTGCTACCATCAAGGGTGTCGCGTGCTACCATCAAGGGTGTAGCATGCTACCATCAAGGGTGTAGCGTGCTACCATCAAGGGTGTAGCGTGCTACCATCAAGGGTATAGAGTGCTACCATCAAGGGTGTAGCGTGCTACCATCAAGGGTGTAGCGTGCTACCATCAAGGGTGTAGCGTGCTACCATCAAGGGTGCAGCGTGCTACCATCAAGGGTGCAGCGTGCTACCATCAAGGGTGTCGCGTGCTACCATCGAGGGTGTAGCGTGCTACCATCAAGGGTGTAGCGTGCTACCATCAAGGGTGCAGCGTGCTACCATCCAGGGTGTAGCGTGCTACCATCAAGGGTGTAGCATGCTACCATCAAGGGTGTAGCGTGCTACCATCAAGGGTGTAGCATGCTACCATCAAGGGTTTAGCGTGCTACCATCGAGGGTGTAGCGTGCTACCATCAAGGGTGCAGCGTGCTAACATCAAGGGTGCAGCGTGCTACCATCAAGGGTGTAGCGTGCTACAATCAAGGGTGTAGCGTGCTACCATCAAGGGTGTAGCGTGCTACCATCAAGGGTGTAGCGTGCTACCATCAAGGGTGTCGCGTGCTACCATCAAGGGTGTCGCGTGCTACCATCAAGGGTGTCGCGTGCTACCATCAAGGGTGTCGCGTGCTACCATCAAGGGTGTCGCGTGCTACCATCAAGGGTGTAGCATGCTACCATCAAGGGTGTCGCGTGCTACCATCAAGGGTGTAGCATGCTACCATCAAGGGTGTAGCGTGCTACCATCAAGGGTGTAGCGTGCTACCATCAAGGGTGTAGCGTGCTACCATCAAGGGTGTAGCGTGCTACCATCAAGGGTGTAGCGTGCTACCATCAAGGGTGTAGCGTGCTACCATCAAGGGTGTAGCGTGCTACCATCAAGGGTGTAGCGTGCTACCATCAAGGGTGTAGCGTGCTACCATCAAGGGTGTCGCGTGCTACCATCAAGGGTGTAGCGTGCTACCATCAAGGGTGTCGCGTGCTACCATCAAGGGTGTAGCGTGCTACCATCAAGGGTGTCGCGTGCTACCATCAAGGGTGTAGCATGCTACCATCAAGGGTGTAGCGTGCTACCATCAAGGGTGTCGCGTGCTACCATCAAGGGTGTAGCATGCTACCATCAAGGGTGTAGCGTGCTACCATCAAGGGTGTCGCGTGCTACCATCAAGGGTGTAGCATGCTACCATCAAGGGTGTAGCGTGCGACCATCAAGGGTGTCGCGTGCTACCATCAAGGGTGTAGCGTGCTACCATCAAGGGTGTAGCGTGCTCCCATCAAGGGTGTAGCGTGCGACCATCAAGGGTGTCGCGTGCTACCATCAAGGGTGTAGCATGCTACCATCAAGGGTGTAGCGTGCTCCCATCAAGGATGTAGCGTGCTACCATCAAGGGTGTAGCGTGCTCCCATCAAGGGTGTAGCGTGCGACCATCAAGGGTGTCGCGTGCTACCATCAAGGGTGTAGCATGCTACCATCAAGGGTGTCGCGTGCTACCATCAAGGCTGTAGCGTGCTACCATCAAGGGTGTAGCGTGCTCCCATCAAGGGTGTAGCGTGCTACCATCAAGGGTGTAGCGTGCTACCATCAAGGGTGTAGCGTGCTCCCATCAAGGGTGTAGCGTACGACCATCAAGGGTGTCGCGTGCTACCATCAAGGGTGTAGCATGCTACCATCAAGGGTGTAGCGTGCGACCATCAAGGGTGTCGCGTGCTACCATCAAGGGTGTAGCGTGCTACCATCAAGGGTGTAGCGTGCTACCATCAAGGGTGCAGCATGCTACCATCAAGGGTGTAGCGTGCTACCATCAAGGGTGTAGCGTGCTCCCATCAAGGGTGTAGCGTGCTACCATCAAGGGTGTAGCGTGCTCCCATCAAGGGTGTAGCGTGCGACCATCAAGGGTGTCGCGTGCTACCATCAAGGGTGTAGCATGCTACCATCAAGGGTGTAGCGTGCTACCATCAAGGGTGTAGCGTGCTACCATCAAGGGTGTAGCATGCTACCATCAAGGGTGTAGCGTGCTACCATCAAGGGTGCAGCGTGCTACCATCAAGGGTGTAGCGTGCTACCATCAAGGGTGTCGCGTGCTACCATCAAGGGTGTAGCGTGCTACCATCAAGGGTGAAGCATGCTACCATCAAGGGTGTAGCTTGCTACCATCAAGGGTGTAGCGTGCTACCATCAAGGGTGTAGCGTGCTACCATCAAGGGTGTCGCGTGCTACCATCAAGGGTGTAGCGTGCTACCATCAAGGGTGTAGCATGCTACCATCAAGGGTGTCGCGTGCTACCATCAAGGGTGTCGCGTGCTACCATCAAGGGTGTAGCGTGCTACCATCAAGGGTGTAGCGTGCTACCATCAAGGGTGTAGCGTGCTACCATCAAGGGTGTCGCGTGCTACCATCAAGGGTGTAGCGTGCTACCATCAAGGGTGTAGCGTGCTACCATCAAGGGTGTAGCGTGCTACCATCAAGGGTGTAGAATGCTACCATCAAGGGTGTAGCATGCTACCATCAAGGGTGTAGCGTGCTACCATCAAGGGTGTAGCGTGCTACCATCAAGGGTGTAGCATGCTACCATCAAGGGTGTAGCGTGCTACCATCAAGGGTGTAGCGTGCTCCCATCAAGGGTGTAGCGTGCTACCATCAAGGGTGTAGCATGCTACCATCAAGGGTGTCGCGTGCTACCATCAAGGGTGCAGCATGCTACCATCAAGGGTGTAGCGTGCTACCATCGAGGGTGTAGCGTGCTACCATCAAGGGTGTCGCGTGCTCCCATCAAGGGTGTAGCGTGCTACCATCAAGGGTGTAGCGTGCTACCATCAAGGGTGTAGCATGCTACCATCAAGGGTGTAGCGTGCTACCATCAAGGGTGTAGCGTGCTACCATCGAGGGTGTAGCGTGCTACCATCAAGGGTGTCGCGTGCTACCATCAAGGGTGTAGCGTGCTACCATCAAGGGTGTCGCGTGCTACCATCAAGGGTGTAGCGTGCTACCATCAAGGGTGTCGCGTGCTACCATCAAGGGTGTCGCGTGCTACCATCAAGGGTGTCGCGTGCTCCCATCAAGGGTGTCGCGTGCTCCCATCAAGGGTGTCGCGTGCTACCATCAAGGGTGTAGCGTGCTACCATCGAGGGTGTCGCGTGCTCCCATCAAGGGTGTCGCGTGCTACCATCAAGGGTGCAGCATGCTACCATCAAGGGTGTCGCGTGCTACCATCAAGGTTGTAGCGTGCTACCATCAAGGTTGTAGCGTGCTACCATCAAGGGTGTCGCGTGCTACCATCAAGGGTGTCGCGTGCTACCATCAAGGGTGTCGCGTGCTACCATCAAGGGTGTAGCGTGCTACCATCAAGGGTGTAGCGTGCTACCATCAAGGGTGCAGCATGCTACAATCAAGGGTGTCGCGTGCTACCATCAAGGGTGTCGCGTGCTACCATCAAGGGTGTCGCGTGCTACCATCAAGGGTGTCGCGTGCTACCATCAAGGGTGTCGCGTGCTACCATCAAGGGTGTCGCGTGCTACCATCAAGGGTGTCGCGTGCTACCATCAAGGGTGTAGCGTGCTACCATCAAGGGTGTAGCGTGCTACCATCAAGGGTGTAGCGTGCTACCATCAAGGGTGTCGCGTGCTACCATCAAGGGTGTCGCGTGCTACCATCAAGGGTGTCGCGTGCTACCATCAAGGGTGTAGCATGCTACCATCAAGGGTGTCGCGTGCTACCATCAAGGGTGTCGCGTGCTACCATCAAGGGTGTAGCGTGCTACCATCAAGGGTGTCGCGTGCTACCATCAAGGGTGTCGCGTGCTACCATCAAGGGTGTAGCGTGCTACCATCAAGGGTGTCGCGTGCTACCATCAAGGGTGTAGCGTGCTACCATCAAGGGTGTCGCGTGCTACCATCAAGGGTGTCGCGTGCTACCATCAAGGGTGTCGCGTGCTACCATCAAGGGTGTCGCGTGCTACCATCAAGGGTGTAGCGTGCTACCATCAAGGGTGTAGCGTGCTACCATCAAGTGTGTAGCGTGCTACCATCAAGGGTGTCGCTTGCTCCCATCAAGGGTGTCGCGTGCTACCATCAAGGGTGTAGCGTGCTACCATCAAGGGTGTAGCATGCTACCATCAAGGGTGTAGCATGCTACCATCAAGGGTGTAGCGTGCTACCATCAAGGGTGTAGCGTGCTACCATCAAGGGTGTAG
Organism: Meconema thalassinum; assembly: GCA_946902985.2. Classification (NCBI taxonomy): domain Eukaryota; kingdom Metazoa; phylum Arthropoda; class Insecta; order Orthoptera; family Tettigoniidae; genus Meconema; species Meconema thalassinum. The sequence goes on along the minus strand of OX336389.2, from coordinate 16,751,436 downwards.
CGTGCTACCATCAAGGGTGTAGCGTGCTACCATCAAGGGTGTAGCGTGCTACCATCAAGGGTGTAGCGTGCTACCATCAAGGGTGTCGCGTGCTACCATCAAGGGTGTCGCGTGCTACCATCAAGGGTGTAGCGTGCTACCATCAAGGGTGTAGCGTGCTACCATCAAGGGTGTAGCGTGCTACCATCAAGGGTGTAGCATGCTACCATCAAGGGTGTCGCGTGCTACCATCAAGGGTGTAGCGTGCTACCATCAAGGGTGTAGCGTGCTACCATCAAGGGTGCAGCGTGCTACCATCAAGGGTGCAGCGTGCTACCATCAAGGGTGTAGCGTGCTACCATCAAGGGTGTAGCGTGCTACCATCAAGGGTGTAGCATGCTACCATCAAGGGTGTCGCGTGCTACCATCAAGGGTGTCGCGTGCTACCATCAAGGGTGTCGCGTGCTACCATCAAGGGTGTCGCGTGCTACCTTCAAGGGTGTCGCGTGCTACCATCAAGGGTGTCGCGTGCTACCATCAAGGGTGTCGCGTGCTACCATCGAGGGTGTCGCGTGCTACCATCGAGGGTGTCGCGTGCTACCATCAAGGGTGTCGCGTGCGATCATCAAGGGTGTAGCATGCTACCATCAAGGGTGTAGCATGCTACCATCAAGGGTGTAGCGTGCTACCATCAAGGGTGTAGCGTGCTACCATCAAGGGTGTCGCGTGCTACCATCAAGGGTGTCGCGTGCTACCATCAAGGGTGTAGCGTGCTACCATCAAGGGTGTAGCATGCTACCATCAAGGGTAAAGCGTGCTACCATCAAGGGTGTAGCATGCTACCATCAAGGGTGTCGCGTGCTACCATCAAGGGTGTAGCGTGCTACCATCAAGGGTGTAGCGTGCTACCATCAAGGGTGTAGCGTGCTACCATCAAGGGTGTAGCGTGCTACCATCAAGGGTGTAGCATGCTACCATCAAGGGTGTAGCGTGCTACCATCAAGGGTGTAGCGTGCTACCATCAAGGGTGTAGCGTGCTACCATCAAGGGTGTAGCATGCTACCATCAAGGGTGTCGCGTGCTACCATCAAGGGTGTAGCGTGCTACCATCAAGGGTGTAGCATGCTACCATCAAGGGTGTCGCGTGCTACCATCAAGGGTGTAGCATGCTACCATCAAGGTTGTCGCGTGCTACCATCAAGGGTGTAGCGTGCTACCATCAAGGGTGTAGCGTGCTACCATCAAGGGTGTAGCATGCTACCATCAAGGCTGTAGCATGCTACCATCAAGGGTAAAGCGTGCTACCATCAAGGGTGTAGCGTGCTACCATCAAGGGTGTCGCGTGCTACCATCAAGGGTGTAGCATGCTACCATCAAGGGTGTCGCGTGCTACCATCAAGGGTGTCGCGTGCTACCATCAAGGGTGTAGCGTGCTACCATCAAGGGTGTAGCGTGCTACCATCAAGGGTGTAGCGTGCTACCATCAAGGGTGTAGCGTGCTACCATCAAGGGTGTAGCATGCTACCATCAAGGGTGTAGCGTGCTACCATCAAGGGTGTAGCATGCTACCATCAAGGGTGTAGCATGCTACCATCAAGGGTGTAGCGTGCTACCATCAAGGGTGTAGCGTGCTACCATCAAGGGTGTAGCGTGCTACCATCAAGGGTGTAGCGTGCTACCATCAAGGGTGTAGCGTGCAACCATCAAGAGTGTCGCGTGCTACCATCAAGGGTGTCGCGTGCTACCATCAAGGGTGTAGCGTGCTCCCATCGAGGGTGTCGCGTGCTACCATCAAGGGTGTAGCGTGCTACCATCAAGACTGTCGCGTGCTACCATCAAGGGTGTCGCGTGCTACCATCAAGGGTGTCGCGTGCTACCATCAAGGGTGTCGCGTGCTACCATCAAGGGTGTAGCATGCTACCATCAAGGGTGTAGCGTGCTACCATCAAGAGTGTAGCATGCTACCATCAAGGGTAAAGCGTGCTACCATCAAGGGTGTAGCATGCTACCATCAAGGGTGTAGCGTGCTACCATCAAGAGTGTAGCATGCTACCATCAAGGGTGTCGCGTGCTACCATCAAGGGTGTAGCATGTTACCATCAAGGGTGTAGTGTGCTACCATCAAGGGTGTAGCGTGCTACCATCAAGGGTGTAGCATGCTACCATCAAGGGTGTAGCGTGCTACCATCAAGAGTGTAGCATGCTACCATCAAGGGTGTAGCGTGCTACCATCAAGGGTGTAGCATGCTACCATCAAGGGTAAAGCGTGCTACCATCAAGGGTGTAGCGTGCTACCATCAAGGGTGTAGCGTGCTACCATCAAGGGTGTAGCATGCTACCATCAAGGGTAAAGCGTGCTACCATCAAGGGTGTAGCATGCTACCATCAAGGGTGTAGCGTGCGACCATCAAGGGTGTAGCGTGCTACCATCAAGGGTGTCGCGTGCTACCATCAAGGGTGTAGCGTGCTCCCATCGAGGGTGTCGCGTGCTACCATCAAGGGTGTAGCGTGCTCCCATCGAGGGTGTCGCGTGCTACCATCAAGGGTGTCGCGTGCTACCATCAAGGGTGTCGCGTGCTACCATCAAGGGTGTCGCGTGCTACCATCAAGGGTGTAGCATGCTACCATCAAGGGTGTAGCGTGCTACCATCAAGAGTGTCGCGTGCTACCATCAAGGATGTAGCATGCTACCATCAAGGGTGTAGCATGCTACCATCAAGGGTGTAGCGTGCTACCATCAAGGGTGTCGCGTGCTACCAGCGAGGGTGTAGCTTGCTACCATCAAGGTTGTAGCGTGCTACCAGCGAGGGTGTAGCGTGCTACCATCAAGGGTGTAGCATGCTACCATCAAGGGTGTAGCGTGCTACCATCAAGGGTGTCGCGTGCTACCATCAAGGGTGTAGCATGCTACCATCAAGGGTGTAGCGTGCTACCATCAAGGGTGTAGCATGCTACCATCAAGGGTGTAGCGTGCTACCATTAAGGCTGTAGCATGCTACCATCAAGGGTGTAGCGTGCAACCATCAAGGGTGTAGCATGCTACCATCAAGGGTGTCGCGTGCTACCATCAAGAGTGAAGCGTGCTACCATCAAGGGTGTAGCGTGCTACCATCAAGAGTGTCGCGTGCTACCATCAAGGGTGTAGAGTGCTACCATCAAGGGTGTAGCATGCTACCATCAAGGGTAAAGCGTGCGACCATCAAGGGTGTAGCGTGCTACCATCAAGGGTGTAGCATGCTACCATCAACGGTGCAGCGTGCTACCATCAAGGGTGTAGCGTGCTACCATCAAGGGTGTAGCGTGCTACCATCAAGGGTGCAGCGTGCTACCATCAAGGGTGTAGCGTGCTACCATCAAGGGTGCAGCGTGCTACCATCAAGGGTGCAGCGTGCTACCATCAAGGGTGTAGCGTGCTACCATCAAGGGTGTCGCGTGCTACCGTCAAAGGTGTCGCGTGCGACCATCAAGGGTAAAGCGTGCTACCATCAAGGGTGCAGCGTGCTACCATCAAGGGTGCAGCGTGCTACCATCAAGGGTGCAGCGTGCTACCATCAAGGGTGTAGCGTGCTACCATCAAGGGTGCAGCGTGCTACCATCAAGGGTGCAGCGTGCTACCATCAAGGGTGCAGCGTGCTACCATCAAGGGTGTAGCGTGCTACCATCAAGGGTGCAGCGTGCTACCATCAAGGGTGCAGCGTGCTACCATCAAGGGTGTAGCGTGCTACCGTCAAGGGTGTCGCGTGCGACCATCAAGGGTAAAGCGTGCGACCATCAAGGGTAAAGCGTGCTACCATCAAGGGTGCAGCGTGCTACCATCAAGGGTGCAGCGGGCTACCATCAAGGGTGTAGCATGCTACCATCAAGGGTGTAGCATGCTACCATCGAGGGTGTAGCGTGCTACCTTCAAGGGTGTCGCGTGCTACCATCAAGGGTGTCGCGTGCGACCATCAAGGGTGTCGCGTGCTACCATCAAGGGTGTAGCATGCTACCATCAAGGGTGTAGCGTGCTACCATCAAGGGTGTAGCATGCTACCATCGAGGGTAAAGCGTGCTACCATCAAGGGTGTAGCGTGCGACCATCAAGGGTGTAGCGTGCGACCATCAAGGGTGTCGCGTGCTACCATCAAGGGTGTCGCGTGCTACCATCAAGGGTGTCGCGTGCTACCATCAAGGGTGTCGCGTGCTACCGCCAAGGGTGTCGCGTGCGACCATCAAGGGTAAGGCGTGCTACCGTCAAGGGTGTAGCATGCTACCATCAAGGGTAAAGCGTGCTCCCATCAAGGGTGTAGCGTGCTACCATCAAGGATGTAGCGTGCGACCATCAAGGGTGTAGCGTGCTACCATCAAGGGTGTCGCGTGCTACCGTCAAGGGTGTAGCATGCTACCATCAAGGGTGTAGCGTGCTACCATAAAGGGTGTCGCGTGCTACCATCAAGGGTGTAGCGTGCTACCATCAAGGGTGTAGCATGCTACCATCAAGGGTGTAGCATGCTACCATGGAGGGTGTAGCGTGCTACCTTCAAGGGTGTCGCGTGCTACCATCAAGGGTGTCGCGTGCTACCATCAAGGGTGTCGCGTGCGACCATCAAGGGTGTCGCGTGCTACCATCAAGGGTGTAGCATGCTACCATCAAGGGTGTAGCGTGCTACCATCAAGGGTGTAGCATGCTACCATCAAGGGTGTCGCGTGCTACCATCAAGGGTGTAGCGTGCTACCATCAAGGGTGTAGCATGCTACCATCAAGGGTGTCGCGGGCTACCATCAAGGGTGCAGCGTGCTACCATCAAGGGTGTCGCGTGCTACCATCAAGGGTGTCGTGTGCTACCATCAAGGGTGTCGTGTGCTACCATCAAGGGTGTAGCGTGCTACCATCAAGGGTGTAGCGTGCTACCGTCAAGGGTGTAGCGTGCTACCGTCAAGGGTGTCGCGTGCTACCATCAAGGGTGTAGCGTGCTACCATCAAGGGTGTAGCGTGCTACCATCAAGGGTGTTGCGTGCGACCATCAAGGGTGTCGCGTGCTACCATCAAGGGTGTCGCGTGCTACCATCAAGGGTGTAGCATGCTACCGTCAAGGGTGTCGCGTGCTACCATCAAGGGTGTAGCGGCTACCATCAAGGGTGTCGCGTGCTACCATCAAGGGTGTAGCGTGCTACCGTCAAGGGTGTCGCGTGCGACCATCAAGGGTGTAGCGTGCTACCATCAAGGGTGTCGCGTGCTACCATCAAGGGTGTCGCGTGCTACCATCAAGGGTGTCGCGTGCTACCATCAAGGGTGTCGCGTGCTACCATCAAGGGTGTAGCATGCTACCATCAAGGGTGTCGCGTGCTACCATCAAGGGTGTAGCGTGCGACCATCAAGGGTGTAGCGTGCTACCATCAAGGGTGTCGCGTGCTACCATCAAGGGTGTCGCGTGCTACCATCAAGGGTGTCGCGTGCTACCATCAAGGGTGTAGCATGCTACCATCAAGGGTGTCGCGTGCTACCATCAAGGGTGTAGCGTGCTACCATCAAGGGTGTAGCGTGCTACAATCAAGGGTGTAGCGTGCTACCATCAAGGGTGTAGCGTGCTACCATCAAGGGTGTCGCGTGCTACCATCAAGGGTGTAGCGTGCTACCATCAAGGGTGTCGCGTGCTACCATCAAGGGTGTAGCGTGCTACCATCAAGGGTGTCGCGTGCTACCATCAAGGGTGTAGCGTGCTACCATCAAGGGTGTAGCGTGCTACCATCAAGGGTGTAGCGTGCTACCATCAAGGGTGTAGCATGCTACCATCAACGGTGCAGCGTGCTACCATCAAGGGTGTAGCGTGCTACCATCAAGGGTGTAGCGTGCTACCATCAAGGGTGCAGCATGCTACCATCAAGGGTGTCGCGTGCTACCATCAAGGGTGTAGCGTGCTACCATCAAGGGTGTAGCATGCTACCATCAAGGGTGTAGCGTGCTACCATCAAGGGTGCAGCATGCTACCATCAAGGGTGTCGCGTGCTACCATCAAGGGTGTAGCATGCTACCATCGAGGGTGTCGCGTGCTACCATCAAGGGTGTAGCGTGCTACCATCAAGGGTGTAGCATGCTACCATCAAGGGTGTCGCGTGATACCATCAAGGGTGTAGCATGCTACCATCAAGGGTGTCGCGTGCTACCATCAAGGGTGTAGCGTGCTACCATCAAGGGTGTAGCGTGCTACCATCAAGGGTGTAGCGTGCTACCATCAAGGGTGTAGCATGCTACCATCAAGGGTGTAGCGTGCTACCATCAAGGGTGTAGCGTGCTACCATCAAGGGTGTCGCGTGCTACCATCAAGGGTGTAGCGTGCTACCATCAAGGGTGTAGCGTGCTACCATCAAGGGTGTAGCGTGCTACCATCAAGGGTGTAGCATGCTACCATCAAGGGTGTCGCGTGCTACCATCAAGGGTGTAGCGTGCTACCATCAAGGGTGTAGCGTGCTACCATCAAGGGTGTCGCGTGCTACCGTCAAGGGTGTCGCGTGCTACCATCAAGGGTGCAGCGTGCTACCATCAAGGGTGTCGCGTGCTACCATCAAGGGTGTCGCGTGCTACCGTCAAGGGTGTCGCGTGCGACCATCAAGGGTAAAGCGTGCTACCATCAAGGGTGCAGCGTGCTACCATCAAGGGTGCAGCGTGCTACCATCAAGGGTGTAGCGTGCTACCATCAAGGGTGCAGCGTGCTACCATCAAGGGTGTAGCGTGCTACCATCAAGGGTGTCGCGTGCTACCATCAAGGGTGTAGAGTGCTACCATCAAGGGTGTAGCGTGCTACCATCAAGGGTGTCGCGTGCTACCATCAAGGGTGTCGCGTGCTACCATCAAGGGTGTAGCGTGCTACCATCAAGGGTGTCGCGTGCTACCATCAAGGGTGTAGCGTGCTACCATCAAGGGTGTAGCGTGCTACCATCAAGGGTGCAGCGTGCTACCATCAAGGGTGTAGCGTGCTACCATCAAGGGTGTCGCGTGCTACCATCAAGGGTGTAGAGTGCTACCATCAAGGGTGTAGCGTGCTACCATCAAGGGTGTAGCGTGCTACCATCAAGGGTGTCGCGTGCTACCATCAAGGGTGTAGCATGCTACCATCAAGGGTGTAGCGTGCTACCATCAAGGGTGTCGCGTGCTACCATCAAGGGTGTAGCGTGCTACCATCAAGGGTGTAGCGTGCTACCATCAAGGGTGCAGCGTGCTACCATCAAGGGTGTAGCGTGCTACCATCAAGGGTGTAGCGTGCTACCATCAAGGGTGTAGCATGCTACCATCAAGGGTGTCGCGTGCTACCATCAAGGGTGTCGCGTGCTCCCATCAAGGGTGTCGCGTGCTACCATCAAGGGTGTAGCGTGCTACCATCAAGGGTGTCGCGTGCTACCATGAAGGGTGTCGCGTGCTCCCATCGAGGGTGTAGCGTGCTACCATCAAGGGTGTCGCGTGCTACCATCAAGGGTGTAGCGTGCTACCATCAAGGGTGTCGCGTGCTACCATCAAGGGTGTCGCGTGCTACCATCAAGGGTGTAGCGTGCTACCATCAAGGGTGTCGCGTGCTACCATCAAGGGTGTAGCGTGCTACCATCAAGGGTGTAGAGTGCTACCATCGAGGGTGTAGCGTGCTACCATCAAGGGTGTAGCGTGCTACCATCAAGGGTGTAGCGTGCTACCATCGAGGGTGTAGAGTGCTACCATCAAGGGTGTAGCGTGCTACCATCAACGGTGCAGCGTGCTACCATCAAGGGTGTAGCGTGCTACCATCAAGGGTGTAGCGTGCTACCATCAAGGGTGTAGCGTGCTACCATCAAGGGTGTAGCGTGCTACCATCAAGGGTGTAGCATGCTACCATCAAGGGTGTAGCGTGCTACCATCAAGGGTGTCGTGTGCTACCGTCAAGGGTGTAGCATGCTACCATCAAGGGTGCAGCATGCTACCATCAAGGGTGTAGCGTGCTACCATCAAGGGTGTAGCGTGCTACCATCAAGGGTGCAGCATGCTACCATCAAGGGTGTAGCGTGCTACCATCAAGGGTGTCGCATGCTACCATCAAGGGTGTAGCGTGCTACCATCAAGGGTGTAGCGTGCTACCATCAACGGTGTAGCGTGCTACCATCAAGGGTGTAGCGTGCTACCATCAAGGGTGTAGCGTGCTACCATCAAGGGTGTAGCGTGCTACCATCAAGGGTGCAGCATGCTACCATCAAGGGTGTAGCATGCTACCATCAAGGGTGTCGCGTGCGACCATCAAGGGTGTAGCGTGCTACCATCAAGGGTGTAGCGTGCTACCATCAAGGGTGTCGCGTGCTACCATCAAGGGTGTAGCGTGCTACCATCAAGGGTGTAGCGTGCTACCATCAAGGGTGTAGCGTGCTACCATCAAGGGTGTAGCGTGCTACCATCAAGGGTGTAGCGTGCTACCATCGAGGGTGTAGCGTGCTACCATCGAGGGTGTAGCGTGCTACCATCAAGGGTGTAGCATGCTACCATCAAGGGTGTCGCGTGCTACCATCAAGGGTGTAGCGTGCTACCATCAAGGGTGTAGAGTGCTACCATCAAGGGTGTCGCGTGCTACCATCGAGGGTGTAGCATGCTACCATCAAGGGTGCAGCGTGCTACCATCAAGGGTGCAGCGTGCTACCATCAAGGGTGTAGCGTGCTACCATCAAGGGTGTAGCGTGCTACCATCAAGGGTGTAGCGTGCTACCATCAAGGGTGTCGCGTGCTACCATCAAGGGTGTAGCGTGCTACCATCAAGGGTGTAGCGTGCTACCATCAAGGGTGTAGCGTGCTACCATCAAGGGTGTAGCGTGCTACCATCAAGGGTGTAGCGTGCTACCATCAAGGGTGTAGCATGCTACCATCAAGGGTGTAGCGTGCTTTCATGAAGAGTGTCGCGTGCTCCCATCGAGGGTGTAGCGTGCTACCATCAAGGGTGTCGCGTGCTACCATCAAGGGTGTCGCGTGCTACCATCAAGGGTGCAGCGTGCTACCATCAAGGGTGTAGCGTGCTACCATCAAGGGTGTCGCGTGCTACCATCAGGGTGTCGCGTGCTCCCATCAAGGGTGTCGCGTGCTACCATCAAGGGTGTAGCGTGCTACCATCAAGGGTGTAGCGTGCTACCATCAAGGGTGTCGCGTGCTACCATCAAGGGTGTAGCGTGCTACCATCAAGGGTGTCGCGTGCTACCATCGAGGGTGTAGCGTGCTCCCATCAAGGGTGTCGCGTGCTACCATCAAGGGTGTAGCGTTCTACCATCAAGGGTGTCGCGTGCTACCATCAAGGGTGTAGCGTGCTACCATCAAGGGTGTAGCGTGCTACCATCGAGGGTGTAGCATGCTACCATCAAGGGTGCAGCGTGCTACCATCAACGGTGTAGCGTGCTACCATCAAGGGTGTAGCGTGCTACCATCAAGGGTGTCGCGTGCTACCATCAAGGGTGTAGCGTGCTACCATCAAGGGTGTCGCGTGCTACCATCAAGGGTGTCGCGTGCTACCATCGAGGGTGTAGCGTTCTACCATCGAGGGTGTAGCGTGCTACCATCAAGGTTGTAGCGTGCTACCATCAAGGGTGTAGCGTGCTACCACCAAGGGTGTAGCGTGCTACCATCAAGGGTGTAGCGTGCTACCATCAAGGGTGTCGCGTGCTACCATCAAGGGTGTCGCGTGCTACCATCAAGGGTGTAGTGTGCTACCATCAAGGGTGTCGCGTGCTACCATCAAGGGTGTCGCGTGCTACCATCAAGGGTGTCGCGTGCTACCATCAAGGGTGTAGCGTGCTACCATCAAGGGTGTAGCGTGCTACCATCAAGGGTGTAGCGTGCTACCATCAAGGGTAAAGCGTGCTACCATCAAGGGTGTAGCGTGCTACCATCAAGGGTGTCGCGTGCTACCATCAAGGGTGTAGCGTGCTCCCATCAAGGGTGTAGCGTGCTACCATCAAGGGTGTCGCGTGCTACCATCAAGGGTGTAGCGTGCTACCATCAAGGGTGTAGCGTGCTACCATCAAGGGTGTAGCGTGCTACCATCAAGGGTGTAGCATGCTACCATAAAGGGTGTAGCGTGCTACCATCAAGGGTGTAGCGTGCTACCATCAAGGGTGTAGCATGCTACCATCAAGGGTGTCGCGTGCTACCATCAAGGGTGTAGCGTGCTACCATCAAGGGTGTAGCATGCTACCATCAAGGGTGTCGCGTGCTACCATCAAGGGTGTAGCGTGCTACCATCAAGGGTGTCGCGTGCTCCCATCAAGGGTGTAGCGTGCTACCATCAAGGGTAAAGCGTGCTCCCATCAAGGGTGTCGCGTGCGACCATCAAGGGTGTAGCGTGCTACCATCAAGGGTGTCGCGTGCTACCATCAAGGGTGCAGCGTGCTAACATCAAGGGTGTAGCGTGCTACCATCAAGGGTGTAGCGTGCTACCATCAAGGGTGTAGCGTGCTACCATCGAGGGTGTAGCGTGCTACCATCAAGGGTGTAGCGTGCTACCATCAAGGGTGTAGCGTGCTCCCATCAAGGGTGTAGCGTGCTACCATCAAGGGTGTCGCGTGCTACCATCAAGGGTGTAGCGTGCTACCATCAAGGGTGTAGCGTGCTACCATCAAGGGTAAAGCGTGCTAACATCAAGGGTGTAGCGTGCTACCATCAAGGGTGTAGCGTGCTACCATCAAGGGTGTAGCGTGCTACCATCAAGGGTGTAGCGTGCTACCATCAAGGGTGTAGCGTGCTACCATCAAGGGTGTAGCATGCTACCATCAAGGGTGTAGCGTGCTACCATCAAGGGTGTAGCGTGCTACCATCAAGGGTGTAGCGTGCTACCAACAAGGGTGTCGCGTGCTACCATCAAGGGTGCAGCATGCTCCCATCAAGGGTGTAGCGTGCTCCCATCAAGGGTGTAGCGTGCTACCATCAAGGGTGTAGCGTGCTACCATCAAGGGTGTAGCGTGCTACCATCAAGGGTGTAGCGTGCTACCATCAAGGGTGTAGCGTGCTACCATCAAGGGTGTCGCGTGCTACCATCAAGGGTGTAGCATGCTATCATCAAGGGTGTCGCGTGCTACCATCAAGGGTGTCGCGTGCTACCATCAAGGGTGTAGCATGCTACCATCAAGGGTGTCGCGTGCTACCATCAAGGGTGTAGCGTGCTACCATCAAGGGTGTAGCGTGCTACCATCAACGGTGTAGCGTGCTACCATCAACGGTGTAGCGTGCTACCATCAAGGGTGTAGCGTGCTACCATCAAGGGTGTAGCGTGCTACCATCAAGGGTGTAGCGTGCTACCATCAAGGGTGTAGCGTGCTACCATCAAGGGTGTAGCGTGCTACCATCAAGGGTGTAGCGTGCTACCATCAAGGGTGTAGCGTGCTACCATCAAGGGTGTAGCGTGCTACCATCAAGGGTGTAGCGTGCTACCATCAAGGGTGTAGCGTGCTACCATCAAGGGTGTAGCGTGCTACCATCAAGGGTGTAGAGTGCTACCATCAAGGGTGTAGCGTGCTACCATCAAGGGTGTAGCGTGCTACCATCAAGGGTGTCGCGTGCTACCATCAAGGGTGTAGCGTGCTACCATCAAGGGTGTAGCGTGCTACCATCAAGGGTGTAGCGTGCTACCATCAAGGGTGTAGCGTGCTACCATCAAGGGTGTAGCGTGCTACCATCAAGGGTGTAGCGTGCTACCATCAAGGGTGTAGCGTGCTACCATCAAGGGTGTAGCGTGCTACCATCAAGGGTGTAGCGTGCTACCATCAAGGGTGTAGCGTGCTACCATCAAGGGTGTAGCGTGCTACCATCAAGGGTGTAGCGTGCTACCATCAAGGGTGTAGCGTGCTACCATCAAGGGTGTCGCGTGCTACCATCAAGGGTGTCGCGTGCTACCATCAAGGGTGTAGCGTGCTACCATCAAGGGTGTAGCGTGCTACCATCAAGGGTGTAGCATGCTACCATCAAGGGTGTAGCGTGCTACCATCAAGAGTGTCGCGTGCTACCATCAAGGGTGTCGCGTGCTACCATCAAGGGTGTAGCATGCTACCATCAAGGGTGTCGCGTGCTACCATCAAGGGTGTAGCGTGCTACCATCAAGGGTGTAGCGTGCTACCATCAAGGGTGTAGCGTGCTATCATCAAGGGTGTAGCGTGCTACCATCAAGGGTGTCGCGTGCTACCATCAAGGGTGTCGCGTGCTCCCATCAAGGGTGTCGTGTGCTACCATCAAGGGTGTAGCGTGCTACCATCAAGGGTGTCGCGTGCTACCATCAAGGGTGTAGCGTGCTACCATCAAGGGTGTCGCGTGCTACCATCAAGGGTGTAGCATGCTACCATCAAGGGTGTAGCGTGCTACCGTCAAGGGTGTAGCGTGCTACCATCAAGGGTGTAGCGTGCTACCATCAAGGGTGTCACGTGCTACCATCAAGGGTGTAGCGTGCTACCATCAAGGGTGTAGCGTGCTACCATCGAGGGTGTAGCGTGCTACCATCAAGGGTGTAGCATGCTACCATCAAGGGTGTCGCGTGCTACCATCAAGGGTAAAGCGTGCTACCATCAAGGGTGTAGCGTGCTACCATCAAGGGTGTAGCGTGCTACCATCAAGGGTGTCGCGTGCTACCATCAATGGTGTCGCGTGCTACCATCAAGGGTGTCGCGTGCTTCCATCAAGTGTGTAGCGTGCTACCATCAAGGGTGTAGCATGCTACCATCAAGGGTGTAGCGTGCTACCATCAAGGGTGTCGCGTGCTACCATCAAGGGTGTAGCGTGCTACCATCAAGGGTGCAGCGTGCTACCATCAAGGGTGTAGCGTGCTACCATCAAGGGTGTAGCGTGCTACCATCAAGGGTGTCGCGTGCTACCAGCAAGGGTGTAGCGTGCTACCAGCAAGGGTGTAGCATGCTACCATCAAGGGTGTAGCGTGCTACCATCAAGGGTGTAGCGTGCTACCATCAAGGGTGTAGCGTGCTACCATCAAGGGTGTAGCGTGCTACCATCAAGGGTGTAGCGTGCTACCATCAAGGGTGTAGCATGCTACCATCAAGGGTGTAGCGTGCTACCATCAAGGGTGTAGCGTGCTACCATCAAGGGTGTAGCGTGCTACCATCAAGGGTGTAGCGTGCTACCATCAAGGGTGTAGCGTGCTACCATCAAGGGTGTAGCGTGCTACCATCAAGGGTGTAGCGTGCTACCATCAAGGGTGTAGCGTGCTACCATCAAGGGTGTAGCGTGCTACCATCAAGGGTGTAGCGTGCTACCAGCAAGGGTGTAGCGTGCTACCATCAAGGGTGTAGCGTGCTACCATCAACGGTGCAGCGTGCTACCATCAAGGGTGTAGCGTGCTACCATCAAGGGTGTCGTGTGCTACCGTCAAGGGTGTAGCATGCTACCATCAAGGGTGTAGCGTGCTACCATCAAGGGTGTAGCGTGCTACCATCAAGGGTGTAGCATGCTACCATCAAGGGTGTCGCGTGCTCCCATCAAGGGTGTAGCGTGCTACCATCAAGGGTGTAGCATGCTACCATCAAGGGTGTCGCGTGCTCCCATCAAGGGTGTCGCGTGCTCCCATCAAGGGTGTAGCATGCTACCATCAAGGGTGTAGCGTGCTACCGTCAAGGGTGTAGCGTGCTACCATCAAGGGTGTCGCGTGCTACCATCAAGGGTGTAGCGTGCTACCATCAAGGGTGTCGCGTGCTACCATCAAGGGTGTAGCGTGCTACCATCAAGGGTGTCGCGTGCTACCATCAAGGGTGTCGCGTGCTACCATCAAGGGTGTCGCGTGCGACCATCAAGGGTGTCGCGTGCTACCATCAAGGGTGTAGCGTGCTACCATCAAGGGTGTCGCGTGCTACCATCAAGGGTGTAGCGTGCTACCATCAAGGGTGTCGCGTGCTACCGTCAAGGGTGTAGCATGCTACCATCAAGGGTGTCGCGTGCTACCGTCAAGGGTGTAGCGTGCTACCATCAAGGGTGTCGCGTGCTCCCATCGAGGGTGTAGCGTGCTACCATCAAGGGTGTCACGTGCTACCATCAAGGGTGTCGCGTGCTACCATCAAGGGTGTAGCGTGCTACCATCAAGGGTGTATGTGCTCCCATCGAGGGTGTCGCGTGCTACCATCAAGGGTGTAGCGTGCTCCCATCGAGGGTGTAGCGTGCTACCATCGAGGGTGTAGCGTGCTACCATCAAGGGTGTAGCGTGCTACCATCAAGGGTGTAGCGTGCTACCATCAAGGGTGTAGCGTGCTACCATCAAGGGTGTAGCGTGCTACCATCAAGGGTGTAGCGTGCTACCATCAAGGGTGCAGCGTGCTACCATCATGGGTGTAGCGTGCTACCATCAAGGGTGTAGCATGCTACCATCAAGGGTGTAGCGTGCTACCATCAGGGTGTAGCATGCTACCATCAAGGGTGTAGCGTGCTACCATCAGGGTGTAGCGTGCTACCATCAAGGTTGTAGCATGCTACCATCAAGGGTGTAGCGTGCTACCATCAAGGGTGTAGCGTGCTACCATCAAGGGTGTAGCGTGCTACCATCAAGGGTGTAGCGTGCTACCATCAAGGTTGTAGCGTGCTACCATCAAGGTTGTAGCGTGCTACCATCAAGGGTGTAGCGTGCTACCATCAAGGGTGTCGCGTGCTACCATCAAGGGTGTAGCATGCTACCATCAAGGGTGTAGCGTGCTACCATCAAGGGTGTCGCGTGCTACCATCAAGGGTGTAGCATGCTACCATCAAGGGTGTAGCGTGCTACCATCAAGGGTGTTGCGTGCTACCATCAAGGGTGTAGCGTGCTACCATCAAGGGTGTCGCGTGCTACCATCAAGGGTGTCGCGTGCTCCCATCAAGGGTGTAGCATGCTACCATCAAGGGTGTAGCGTGCTACCATCAAGGGTGTCGCGTGCTCCCATCAAGGGTGTAGCGTGCTACCATCAAGGGTGTAGCATGCTACCATCAAGGGTGTCGCGTGCTCCCATCAAGGGTGTCGCGTGCTCCCATCAAGGGTGTAGCGTGCTTCCATCAAGGGTGTAGCGTGCTACCATCAAGGGTGTAGCGTGCTACCATCAAGGGTGTAGCGTGCTACCATCAAGGGTGTAGCGTGCTACCATCAAGGGTGCAGCGTGCTACCATCAAGGGTGTAGCGTGCTACCATCAAGGGTGTCGCGTGCTCCCATCAAGGGTGTCGCGTGCTACCATCAAGGGTGTAGCGTGCTTCCATCAAGGGTGTAGCGTGCTACCATCAAGGGTGTAGCATGCTACCATCAAGGGTGCAGCGTGCTACCATCAAGGGTGTAGCGTGCTACCATCAAGGGTGTCGCGTGCTCCCATCAAGGGTGTCGCGTGCTACCATCAAGGGTGTAGCATGCTACCATCAAGGGTGTCGCGTGCTCCCATCAAGGGTGTCGCGTGCTACCATCAAGGGTGTAGCGTGCTACCATCAAGGGTGTCGCGTGCTCCCATCAAGGGTGTCGCGTGCTCCCATCAAGGGTGTAGCGTGCTTCCATCAAGGGTGTAGCGTGCTACCATCAAGGGTGTAGCATGCTACCATCAAGGGTGTCGCGTGCTCCCATCAAGGGTGTCGCGTGCTACCAGCAAGGGTGTACAGTGCTCCCATAAAGAGTGTCGCGTGCTACCATCAAGGGTGTAGCGTGCCCCCATCAAGAGTGTAGCGTGCTCCCATCAGGGGTGTAGCGTGCTCCCATCAAGGGCGTCGCGTGCTACCATCAAGGGTGTCGCGTGCTGCCATCAGGGGTGTCGTGAGATTCGTCGTACTTATAAATTCAGGATAGAAAACGAATAAAGGACCAGTGAGAAGCATTAGTCGCGTGATCTACATGTCGATACTTCCTACTAACATCCGCTCTAAGGGACAAAGTCGGCGTAAGCTTGAGAAAAACAAATGAAAGCAATTTTTAGATGTTTCCATTGACATCTAAATGTCCAAGTAGTGACACAATACAACCACTGGTTCGTAATGATACAATGCAACTGAAATCGAGGATGGATGGATATCGTCCAACACTAAATGTAAACCAATATGACTGGGGT
Organism: Meconema thalassinum; assembly: GCA_946902985.2. Lineage (NCBI taxonomy): Eukaryota > Metazoa > Arthropoda > Insecta > Orthoptera > Tettigoniidae > Meconema > Meconema thalassinum. Next base: position 16,735,442 of record OX336389.2, on the reverse strand, counting down.
AAGAAAGCACTTTGGACCCTCCAGCTCTTGTGAACTTCGACTTATCGAAGAGGAGGAACTGACGGATCTTATAAACAACCAGTCTTTAAAACTTAAATTCCAAGAGTCGGAATTAGACAGCTTCTGAGTTTCTATTCAACAAGATTTTCCTCATCCTAGTGAAAGAGTGAAAGTGTGTTTTCTGTTATGGCGAATACAAAAACAGTTAAACGTGGAAGATTGAGAATGTTAAGGAGGATATGCACGTGAATTCGTCCTGCATCCGACCCGATATAAAGCAGATTATAATGATCGCCATCACCAAGCCCATTGCAGTCATTGAAGGTGCAAGTTTTGTGTTTACTATAGCCTAGCCTATTATACTTGGAACAACTACTGTATGAACAATTCAAATTTCTTTAAAATGAATCTCCTTTGTTAAAATAGTCTATGTTTTTAATTACAATAATTCGATGGGTGTCCTGTACAGTAGAATGGGGTGTCACAATGAGAAAAGGTTTGGAAACCCCTGATTTGCGACATTGCGGTCATGTGAGCCCAGTATACTTGGGTGTGTGAGCAATTTGTGTGATAACCTGTGTTATTGTAATCGCTGTCTTAGTGTGTATATTTGTAATTCAGATGAGGATTGGGAAGGAGGTGGCATTGGCCTTAAGTTAGGAACCATCCCGGCATTTGCCTGGATTAGAAGTTTCTCATTTTTGCCTCACGAGGCTGAGTGTAGTCTATCCCAGCTCACAGATCAGAATTAAATTTCTTGACAGAGCCGGGAATCAAACTCGGGTCTCCACGGTGACAGCCAAGAGTGCTAGCCACTACGCTATGAGGTGGACGAACAAATGTAATATAATCGTAGTAATTGACCATGTTAGTGGTTTGTAGCGACTTATTTTGACTTGAAATAAATATTTCACCGTTATTATCTTTAAAAATACAGAAGTTATGATATTTTTTGAATCAATGGTACCTCATAAAAAACGAGCCTGGTATTCTTCGCAAATGCGTGTAAAAGCGACTGGTATTAAAGGATTAATCCCAATCGCCTATCTACGGTTCACCAGTTACATGCAGTAGGACTATCAACAATAACGTATTTACTTAGAGAGTAAATGCAAGTTATAAAATGCCGGAAACTGTTAGTTTTCAGTAATAAACCTTCGGCATTCATACATTTTCGGTAGTAAATTAATTTAAGTTAATTTAATATTGAAACTCACCATTGCAAAAGACAAACAACTCGGACTTGCAACGTTCTGATACTTACCATATTAGGAGACTTCTTAACACCGACCTGTTTTCTGGCCACTTCATAGCGTAGTGGCTAGCACTCCCAACGTTCCTAAATAGTTTCCTTGTAACACATGTCCTGTTTTCCAAGTTAATACTATTTTCTTGCCTTTATTTGCATGTGTTAACACGAAACCCACTGGCGACACGTGGGTTGGCGTGACCATTAACGTTCAGGTACTGACGGCCAGTTTCGACTCCTCAACGCCCCCTGGGAAGTTAATATTTTCCCCGGCAGATCCCACTTGATAACGGGAGAAGGGCATAAGAAACATTCTAAGACTGAAACTCATTTTCGATAAAATTCGCGTTTGCAACGTTCTGGTGGGGACACTGCGTTGTGTGGGATGAATAATTCATAGAACTGGAAAACAGAGTCCACTGTTATTTAAAAACAAACATGTCCAATATTACAGAACTGTATCATCAACATCTTTCATCGCACCTCCCTAGTCTTTTGCATTATCAGTGTCAACATTTGAAACATTGATGTCTTTGTAGTACACTGAATAATCACAGAAAACCTTCAAACAAATACTTCACAGAAATATTACAGGTTTTCTGACCGTTGGAGTCCCAAAGTTTTGATTGTATTTGTTTGTGAATACACTGCTGCCAACTGGACAACAATGGACGACTTTACTTGTGGCGTGGGTTTGAGGTTCCTGAAGTGTCTCACAGAGTGCGCAGGTGGTCTTGTGGGCGAGAGACGAATGGAGCCACATTGTCTTGTGCTAGAATGTATTTTACCGAGTTGAAGTGTCAACGATTTGCGATTGGTAATACGTATATAGTATCGTAAATCGTATTACATAAACCTCCAATATAGGCGTAATGATAAGGGTTGTTAAAATGTACTGCATAAAATTACCTGAACCGGTTTAAGTTCTTTTAGTTACGGCACCGTGTTTGTAGATATGACAGTTTCATTGTGCGAAATGAAACTTTATTTCTAAAGCGGCTGACATGGACCAAGTCGTTAGAGAACCTCAAAACGTTTAGTTTGAACTGTGCTACAAAATAAGTAGGTGATGATGGTTCTCAAAGACTAATGAAAGAAGGCTATAATCTGTGCATACATGAATTATTGAAGATGTTTGGTGTGCCTACCAAGAAATGTAATGACTTTTAGGGCTATGTGTTTTGCTAGATGGAGGGAAATCTCCTCCAAGAATACTTTATTCGTAGTGTGACGGCTAGCTTTATTAGCTGTCACCCCGGAGGTCTGGGTTCGATTCCCGGCTCTGTCAAGACATTTAATTCTGGTCTGAGGGCTGGAATGGAATAGGCTACACTAAGCCTCGTGAGGTAAAACTGAGAAGTGGTGGGTTCGATTTCCACTTCAGTCATCCTGGAAGTGGTTTTCCGTGGTTTCCCACTTATACTCCAGTCAAATACCGGGATGGTCCCTAACTAAAAGACAACGGCCGTTTCATTCCATATCTCACCTGAATTATAAATAAACACACTACTACAAATACCACAATAACAATGGCTATCAAACAATCATCCCACACTCGTTCAAGTAGCGGTACATGGGGCCAAATGATCACGATGTCCAAGGCCCTCAAATGAAACAACAACATCAACAACAACAACAACAAAAGCCACTTTATTTTCAAGGGTATGTTTAACATTGCCTTGGAGAATGTAATGCGAAGGATACAAGAGGGCAACACAGGAGGAACATTGTTTAACCGAGTGACGCAAGACCTTGCGTATGCAGATGATATTGATTTATTATCTAGGAGGAAACAGGCTTTGGAAGAGAAGCTAAGGAAATTAGAGGAATACGGGGCAAAGATTGGATTGACGATTAATCAGTCAAAAACGAAGTATATGATAACATCTAGGAGAAAATATAATGAATTAGAGAAAAATGTGAAACTGAATGAGAAAGAATATGAACGCTGTAAAAAAATTAAATATTTAGGGTCAATGATAGCTGAAAACAATGACATGAGAGAAGAAATACATGCAAGGATAGCAGCTGGAAATAGGAGTTACTATGCTTTAAGCAAAGTTTTTAAATCAAGAAGTCTTAGTAGAAATCTAAAGCTGACTGTATATCGTACGGTAGTGAGACCTGTGGTGATGTATGGTTCGGAGACTTGGACCATGACACAAGGTGATGTGGAATTGTTAAGGAGATGGGAAAGGAAAATACTTAGGAAAGTATATGGACCAGTCAAAGAGGGTGAATTTTGGCGAATGAGAAATAATATGGAGATAAGAGAGTTGTATGGAGTAGTGGAAATAAAGAGTAGTAGACTACGTTGGTTGGGACATGTAGAAAGAATGACAGAGAACAGGGTAGTAAGGAAGGTGTTCAATGGGAAGCCAGGAGGACGGCGTGTGAGGGGAAGACCTAGGACCAGATGGCTGGACAACGTAGAGGAGGATCTGAGAAGGATGGGAGTCAGAAGATGGAGAACCAAAGCAGTCAACAAGGAAGAGTGGGTGCAGGAGCCCAAGGCCATGCAGGGACTGTAGCGCCAAGGAGTAAGTAAGTATGAAGAGAACGTTCTTAGGTCGTACTGTTCGTGCAAAGCTGGATGATTTCTTCGTGAATATTTCCAATTTAATAGGAATTGGCTTTCTCGGAAGACATTAAGCCACATTTTTTAAGCTAAGGAAATGCATTCATCTAATGGGATTGTTTTACCTCATCTTTGCTGTACTGGAGCCACTGACACTCCTGCTAAAATATCCTGCACATCCGTTGAGCAGCAATGGTATAGGCTACACCTAGAGGAAAGTGCATAGATCCGGAACCGGTGATGAAACCTAATAGGTAGAGGAGAATTCTTAATTCTGTCAATTTTCCAAATTCCACAGACATACAAGTAGGTTGCTTAAAATACAGCTGTAAATTTTAATTTATGTCTGAATTTACTGCTGCTAGTTAGTTATTGTTGTTTTAAGGGGCGGAACAGCAAGGTTATCTGCCCCAATTTACTGCAGTAGAGGATAATAGCAACCTAGGCCTAATTCATGTGATGTCTTTTTACAAGCAAATAAGAGTGTGGAACTGTACAGAATCCTTTTGTATGCTGCTTTATAAATCATACTGGTATTTACAGTAGGCATAGGTCTACATATAGATGTATTTCTTCCTCAGTTTTCGACTGACAACCTGGATTTAAGGCCACACAGGTCATACGCCTATTAATCAATCTTCCTCTTTTCATTATTTTTAGCCTGTTAATTGCCAAGTTCTTTAAACCTGTGTAGGCTACTACCAGTACCGGTATTTCAAATTTAAAAACTGATATTAAAGCAACTCAACAGGTACGGTATATATTTTTAAATAAAAATGACTTGTATCGGTATAGGCCTACTTATATTTTGAAATTAATTTCAAAAATGTCAACTAAAGATAACATCCAAGGTAATCCTCCAGAACTGCCGTAGGCCTACCGGTATGTGAACGTACGGTAACTAAGCTCATAATCCTCATCTAAAATATAGGTACTTTTCCTTAGAGTGTTCAATATGTTAGAATAACTAGAAATATTATCTTAGGCTATGCTTACAGCTGCGAATTGCACGTATTTTACTCTGAATTAAGGCTTGTTGTTGGCACTGCACTGACACCGTATTCATCAATAGGAAGATAATATTAGTTAAAAATCGGAAATTAATCTCGTTAGTTTATTTCTATACTAGCCTATTATTTTAACATATCATACCAAGCGTTTAACAAAGACAATGTGAATAATACCGTCTTAGATCTAGGCGTAGGCCTAATTTATATGCCAGCTTAGGACGTGACAGCTTCAATTTTATTGAAAAAAAAAAAGCGGGAAATACATTTGACCAGCATCATCACTTAAAAATCTCCTTCCAATCAATACTGGCTTCGTGGCTTGTAATCTAAAGGTAGGAAATGGGCTAAACATACTCTCATGTGGGCTGATATGTGGGATTTCCTTTCAGCACGACGAATTTTGAAAAGCCAATATTTCTTCAAAATACGACCAATGGCAAGGAAGTAAACGTTACTTTGTAGTTGCCACATCTGTTTTTGCACTGGGGAACTGCACAATTTTAAACCATTATTCTATAATGTATAAAACAACGAATATTTAAGTGTAATTCGTTACTACAACTCACCCAAGCTACTCATGGCTAGCCCACAACATCGGTTTGTAAACAAAGTCACGTGATAACGTGACGTCAGAGGGCGGCACTGGTCTAGTCGTCCATTAGTACTATCGCACTTAAATAAATCAAAGAGTAAAGAATTCACCTTTCAATCAACTACTGCAACGTACAAGGGCCACTTTGGAACGCTGTATTGCAGCTTGCTCACCCCCGCAATAGGTTAAGGGACCGTTTGTAACTCTAGATTACTAGGTTCGCCATATTGGAGTCGCGGCATTGAACTAGAGCCACTTTGGAACGCTGTATTGCAGCTTGCTCGCCCCCGCAATAGGTTAAGAGACCGTTTGTAACTCTAGATTATTAGGTTCGCCATATTGGAGTCACGGCATTGAACTAGAGCCACTTTGGAACGCTGTATTGCAGCTTGCTCGCCACGCAATAATTTAAGAGACCGTCTGTAACTCTAGATTACTAGGTTCGCCATATTGGAGTCGCGGCATTGAACTAGAGCCACTTTGGAACGCTGTATTGCAGCTTGCCCACCACGCAATAGGTTAAGGGACCGTTTGTAACTCTAGATTCGCCATATTGGAGTCGCGGCATTGAACTAGAGCCACTTTGAAACTGCATCAGTAATTCAATGCAATTGTCAAGGGTTTAGGGGCGTTTTGGCATTGTAAGATATACTGTATTTAAATCAGTAAATGGCGCACAGACTACTACCAGAACCTCACATTGCCATACTGTGTACAAGACACCCTATGGAAATGGATGCCTTAAGTGATCTCGTTAAAAAATATTAAAATAAGGTATAGCGAAGTAGAAGAAATGGTAATGTTAATTAAGATTAAGCTACTTCAATATAATTATCTTCAATGCCATATCTACCGTCTCGAACGAATGTCTTTGCGTTACGTATAACCTGTTTTGCTTATTCCTGCGCCAAAGTTAAAATCATTGGGAATTTGGGCACATTTCATGACAGGTTGGTACTGTACCCGATACCCAGTTGAGGCTATCGGCTACGCCAGCTGACAATAAGCCGTAGTTGAGATTTATGGGAAGAGTTGTAAAGATAGCGCTCAAATCGAGTCGAGAGGAATGCTAGGAAATGACGTATAATGCCAAGGATCAAGAAGGCACTGCCAGTCAAACAGATGGAATTATGGGAGAAATATTGCAGTTTTATTAAGATCTAAATGGAACATAGTATTTAATAATCTCAGAAGAGAAGAAATAACAAGCATTATATATGATAATAACTTGAAGAAAGACAGATAATCCCTTAAGTTATTGTATAACTTAATAGCCGAGATGAAGGTGGTCGAGATTATTTGTGACGCACGACCGTAGTAGGTGGGAGAGAATCACGTGACCGCGCCAGGTAGGAGCTGGTCAATGCAGTTTAGAGAAGTCAGTCGAGTTCAGCCAGCGAGCTGAGTGGTACACATGCGCAGAGCGTACGGTAAAGTCGAGCGGTGAACAGCACTTGTTACGTAAAGCGAAGGCGACAGTATCACTTAACCAAGCAGAGAGCAGGAAGTAGGTCATTGAGCCAAGGCGAGCAACGCAGGGCAGACGGCGAGAGGACCGGTTCCGATGCAAGCTGTACGGGCCGTGTACGGAGGAGAAAAGCCGAGGTTCAGAACAGCATTGTAATACGAGTTTGAGAACTTTATTTCGAGCTGCATTTTATAACACAGAACAGTATAGCAAAGCGGCATGGCGAGGCCGGCTTTAAGCATAGTTCATTCTGGAACAATGCAGTAGATCAGAGCGGGTTAGTTCCGACTTTTATACGCAGGCAACATTAAAGAAGCTGAACTTCATTTCAACATTCAGTTACAACATTGAGTTGGGACTTGTATTCAGTAATAGAATTGTGCAGGCAGATAGTTACAATATACTGCAATTATGAACTTAGAAATTCAAATTACATTTCGACTATGCAGTTCATAACGGAATATGTAGAGCGACCATGGGGTCCAAACAACATTAACGCTTTTAAGCAAACGAACTGTTACAATTATATGCACTTATGAACATTGGCACGTGCATTAATAGAATCCTTTTTCATGAATTGTCATAAAATGTCGAGTACGAACACAGCTACAGGGTGTTTCAAAAACTTATACACTCTCATAAATAAAATTTATTTTCTACAAGTGAGACTTAACCGCTTTGGAGATTGAACTTTTAACAAGCAAACCGAACATTATATGGGACAGTGACGTAACATAGAAGGAGAATATGGGGTACGCTGCTTTTATGAACTTTTACGTAAGATTTTGGACAGTATCCATTATGGATAACATGCAGTTCATCATGTCGGAGTAAACGAAGACAGAGACGCGATGGCACCACGGAGCGATGGATTCGATTCCTGAGGAAGAGGAGGTCTAACAGCTGATTCACTTGGGATATGAAGGCGATCGTTATCGCGTGGGTGAAACGATATTCACGTCGATCTTTCGAGAAATTTATTACACACACAAATAATCGACGATCTTTGAAATATAATAACAGCTGATATGAGAAGGTACTGTAAGAGTTATGACTTTCTAATATGACTTTTTCATGAACACTGGGCATACATGTATATATTTTTCTAGTAGGAGTTATACGATTATTTAGACATGGCTTAAACATTATTTGCTCCGAGTATTGCTAGAATATGCCGTTACCATATGATATGGCAGACACCATTATACGAAATTCTCACCATTGGTTGGCTTTATTAAGCAGATGTTTGGTCTTTTAGACATTTTCCAGTAAGGATAGTTTTCCTGGATAGTTAAATTTTTTGTGACGAGTATTTCGAACTCGTGATCTGCAATTGGATTATTTAAATCATTTCGTCAGTTCATTGCATACTAGCGAGTGTGTATTATTCATCAGTAGGGATTTTTCCATTGGATTGTTTGGAGATATTAAGATGTTATTCACTCAAGTGAATGAATATCGCTTTTATATGACAACTAGAGACTTGTTGATTCCAATCTGGTACATTCACTCATGAGACGACGAGATGGTGCCTTTCGTATTTATACGATTGCGTGGTGGTACACATCTTTACCCATCGTTCAGGGCATTATCATGTTAGACGACGGGGCAAGGCCTTTCGTATTTATACGATCGTGTGGTGGTTACTCATCTTACTTGCCATTGAGGAACTCATTTTTATCATCCGAGTGTACTTGAGATTGTAAGAGGATCAAACAAGGAACTACTAGTCACATATCAGTCGAATTTTGTTAAATAAATTAAAAATACATGTCAGCAGGGTTACATTTTGTAATTCTTGTTTGCCAATCCAATATTTTGTTGCTATACTCATTTGAGAGTACTTTCAATTTAACAGCTGATACAGCTGATGCTTTTGATAATTTTTATGATTGAATTTGATACCTTTGAGAAGGATTTAAAGTAATTGAATCTTATAAGATGAATCATTAATGGTCAGATTTATTTTAAGGCAGATCAATATTGCATATTTCGATGTGAGAGATTATAGCACATTAGTGTTTTTCTGTGAAGTGAATTATGAGAATTTTAAGAGAATTTATGCTATTTGAAAGCAGATTTTGAATTTGATTACGATTACTAAGGTAATATATTTTTCCTAATTGTTTAAGAAGTTGTCTAGATGTGATCAGATTAATTACAGTTATTGGAGATTGTGTGCGTTGATAATTTGAAGCCAGTTATGTATTTTTGTAGATCATGCAACGTGATTAAGTGAAGTTTGTGATAGGCATTTTGTGGAAGTTGCCAAGTGGAAGTTGCAATATTGCTAATGTATTTTGAAGCAGACATGAGGTTGTCGAACCCAGTCTAGCATTATTTTTGAGATTCATGCTGTGCGCTGAATATTTATGGAGTTTGTGGAATAATTGTGGTATTCAAATGTGATATTTGATAAAGTGAAAATATATAATGTAGTTGTGGATAGTGAGATCCAACGTGAATTTGTGAAGGCAATAATATTTTTTTGGCATGATAATTAAATACGAGATATAACTTGGAAGTGATAAAACTGTAAGACAACGTTCTATAAACCATATTAAACAATTTGTTAGGAAATTAAACAAATAAATAATGTTGATAATACAAGATTTTCTGATAATAATAATTAATGAAATAATAATCTGAAATTTAAGCATATTAATGATCTGACCTAATGAAATAAAAATCAGAATGACTAGATGAAATAATAAAAATCTAAATAACCAGATGAATAAAATTTAAATAAGTTGATAAATTAAATTTTGGAATAGATCAATGAATTAAATAAATGGATGAATTAAAGATTGAATAAATAAGCTGATTTAAATAAATTAATAGATGATTGAATAGATGATGAATAACTGAATTAGAAGGTGATAATTAACTAAAGAAGCTGATGATTAATAAATTTAAATGGCTTTAAATAAATTTATTTGAGATATGATTTGAAGAATTGCAACTTGTGTTGATGAATTAAACAATTAATTTTGATGATGATGATGATGATTATAACCAATGAATAGTGGATTTTCTGTGATTCACAAAACAAGCAATGATTAATGACAGTGTAAATAGTGTAAATTAGTTATTCGATGTTTAGGAGCATTTTACTAACATATTCAGCATTTGAATAATGCCATGCAAGCCATAAATTATGTGATATTTAAAATATGTGGTTATAATATGTGTGTTTAGACAGATTAATAATATTTTTACATCCACATTCATGATGTTAATTTAAAGAGAAATTAGGTCTCAGTTATCACGAATGTCAGTGACGCAAAGACATAGTGCTACGGTGATCCTGAGAACCCAAGAGAACTTTAGAAATTTTTCCTATTTTATGTGGATTAAATACACTTTGAGTAGAATGGAGATGGTTCGATTTTCTGGACAATGACAATTTAACGTTGGCATTCGACCATGCTCTTAGGTAGGATGAGTGTTTAATATGTCTGTCTGACTATCAAAGTTGAATAAATTTGTTTTTATCTTAGTTGTGATCTGATGATGATGTGATTTTCCTTTTTCTTTCCTTGTCTTAATTAAGGCTTAACCAGGGAAGGATGTGGTTTGCTAGGGATTCAGTTGATGGCGCCCATTGATACTTGTATTTTTTTTATTAAATTAAAACCCGTAACGACCCTGGAGATACTTTATCTCATGTTACCCTCTGCTTTTGAGATATTTCAACTGAATTTCCGACACATTCCTTATTTGACTAGGTGTTCATTTAACTCCGCTCTGTCCTGGAAATCCAGGAATGCGATGTAATAGCAGATGGGTCGTCGCATCCCCAGGACGAACGGGTACAGTACTCCCTCACATTTGTCGCCACTGAGAATCCATAATAATCCGTTTGGTTTATTTCATGGATAATTTATCAACAACTTTGTTTATTCCGGCACCAAAATACAAATCACGCGGAATTTTTAAAATATCTGGGTAAATTTTATGTTACACAAGTTGACATCCCGACACTACTGTGTCCCGTTTTGTTTATTTCCTGGACCAAAATTTGAAATCACGCACCAATGTTCAAATCTGGGGTAGAATCTAGGAGATTTAGGGATTTTTCACCCCCGTAGGTTGGTCACCGCTAATTGGAATTCCACTGGTGACGTCACTTTACCTTGAGGTTTGCATGGTCCAAAAACTTGGTTAGGTGATGGGGATTCCCTAGCCGACATTTTGATTTTTTCAATAAATCTTCCAATAATCAATCAATCGAACGCCATCTTGATCGAGCCGAGATGCGGTGTGCATTAGGAGAGGTAATAAGGCAACATCCCCACATTTGCCACGAGAGACTGCGGAAACCCCAGTTTTTGATCCTTCGACCTTTGGACTTGTTACAGCTCAACATCGCATTAATGGGCACAGCTATGCCGCGGTGTACTTCTGTGTTCTCAGCGTAGTTGCTGAATCTCTTGACACAAACGTTCTGGGTGCGATTTCTAGTTCAGCCAAAAAATGTAATTCTGGCCTGAGAAATGGAACGGGATACACTCATCCTCGTGAGGAAACACTGATATAGGTTCGATTACCAACTCAGCTCTATTAGAAGTGGTTTCCCACTTGTACTCCAAGGAAATACTCCGAGTCCTAGCTTTCACACAAACTCCACCTACATCCAAGTTCATGGGGCTACAGAAATCAACAAAGACAAGGATAAAGTGATTTGCAACTTTCCAACATGCCATGCCATATTATTATTATTATTATTATTATTATTATTATTGTTATTTCTATTAATAATAATATCAATAATATTATTAATAATATTAATAATAATGTTATTAATAATATTAATAACAATAATAATAATAATAGAAAATCATTCGATACGGTGCCCCAGAGCTGGCTCATTCATACCCTTCAGATATACAAAGAAAACAAGAAACTCATCAACTCCCTTGTTAACACTATGCAACTTTAGCGTGTCCAAATTATCCTGAAATCAAGCATCACTACAACTGAAGCAGAGGTCATTCCTATAAAACGTGGCATCATTCAAGGCGTTGCCTTGAGCGGACAGTGGTTTAACACTTCATCAGAGACTCTGAAGATGAATAACTGCGGATATAAAATAACAGGGAATAAACGACACCTCCGCATATATATGGATGACAAACTTAAATGCAGCAAATAGGAACCAAATTACATCACTCATCAATATAAAAGATGACATTTCCGAGGACATTTGCGTGGAATTTGGCACTATCAAATACAGAATCAATAGCATCGAAAAAGGACAGTGGTGTTGAACAGAGGGAATAACCATAACATCTGACGAGCGAACAGACAGTATGGGAAAAAATGACACACGTGCATGTCTAGGGTTCGAGCAAGCAGTTGGATTCGATAATAAATCTGAGAAGGAGAACCTCTACCAGAAATGTCATCGTAGACTTTGACTTCTGCTGTAAACCAAGCTTAGTGCTTCTAACCTAGCAAACGCTATTTCTTCATATGCCGCATCTGTTTTACTCTCGTATTCATTTGGTGTTTTAAAATGGTCTCAAACAGACCTTGAGAACATTAATCGCACAATAATAACTATGCTTACGAAACACAGAATGTTACCTGCAGAGAGAGAGTCACAACACCGCGAACTGATGCACAACCAACAAGTTATTCATCACGCAGTAGCAGAAGCTGACATCAACTACACTCTTTTGAATCTCCATGAAAGACAGAAACACTCTGAACAGAGGGAAGCTAGAGAGATGGGCTGGAAAAGAACTTCATGCCAGATTCAACAACCAGTTCAATGACAAGAGTAATGAAAGCAGCTTTCGAACACATTGTTGTCATGGGCAGAGCTGTTTCAACAGACTGAGGGACTTAACAAGGTGATACAAGACAAAGGTATCACTAAAAGAAGTTACAGGAAGCACATCTTGAAAGATCAGACTGTGCAAGAAGTGCAACACCGGTCCAGGATCCATTGAGCATATCACCAGCAGTTTCGGAATTCTAGCACCGATAGGCATAACGATGTTGCCAAAGTCATTTATCACAAGATTGGCCTAACCCGATCTCTCATGCACGACAGGACGCCTTACCACAAATAGACTACTCTCCAGAAAGTGTGCTGGAAAACGAAGATTACAAGCTCTATTGGGATCACACTTCTCAACCTGACGAAACGACTCCTCACAATAGACCAGACATAACTTGAACTGACAAGAAGAGCCCCCCCCCCCCCCCCCCACACGTAGCCTACTTGACTGACATCTCTGTCCCGAATGACCATACATATGCTCCACTAGCTATGGACGTGGCGAGAATAACGTGACAGTCCTTCCCTTCCTCTTTTCTCGCACTGGCCTGACACCTAAATCTTTTTCAGTAAATCTAGCCATTCCCATTCACACCCACACTACAGCACAACAAGCTGCAATTCTGAAGACAAGCAGCATCGTTAAATTTTTTAATACGCACTAGGATTTTCTTGGAGCCTCTTGTGAAAAGGAGACGCGGAACATACAATTCCAGGAAATCATTTTAGTGTCAAACTCTCATGTACGGAATGTTATAGGCTGCTCAAAGTGATATAGCCTAGGCCTACTCAATGTACCGATTTGAGTCATGTCACCAACTGTGAGTTGAGAAAATAAAGAAATGATAAGAATAATAATAATTATAATATAAGGCGCGTTCAAAAAGTAACGAGCCGGAGGCTGGAATGCGCAAACCGGTGACTACATCGGCTAATCGTGGCGTGTGTAACGATGTGTGGTTCCGACCAGAGCGTGTAAGGTCACAGCCCGTCGCTAGAGGGCACGCGCGCACGTCACGTCACGATACAAAGCGAGCAGCAGCATGCATCAACGGTCCAACGCTGCCAGTCGCATTGCAAACAGTGACATGGAGGCGTCAAAAGAAGAGCAAAGAGGTGTTGTTCGGTTTCTGACAGCGGAAGGAGTAGGGGGAACGGACATTCATCGCCGAATGTCACAAGTGTACTGCGAACACTGGATGTCCCTTGCAAGGGTCAAGGCGTGACACAAGCACTTCAGGGAAGGACGGGTATCGTTAGCCGATGATGCCCGGTCTGGGGCACCCCCCTGCATTACCGATGACAACGTCCAACTGGTTGATGCACTCATTACCCAGGACCGCCGAGTGACAGTGAACGCCATAGCCGCCGTGGTCCCTCCACGACCTCATACGGCCAACACAGTCACGGCACTCCTGCAGAAATTCAAATGGGAGGTTCTCGGCCACCATCCATACAGTCCAGACCTCTCTCCCTGTGATTACGCCATGTTTGGTCCCCTGAAAAGGGATCTGCGGGGCCAACGATTCACCTCGGACGCCGACGTCCAGCTGTACGTGCGGAACTGGGACAAGTGCCTCAACAGCCAGGGCCAATACTTCTAACATACAGGTACTGGTTTCTGTAATGATGTCTCCGGCTCGTTACTTTTTGAACGCACCTTATAATTATAGTAAAATAATAAGAATGCGTTTTAGAGAATGGCGAAAAGCCGATGATGATGATGATGATTATTATTATTATTATTATGGTTTATATTATTTGAACCTAGAGAGTATTATAGACAGTGAGTAGCAGTGGTCATATCTGTTGTGTACGACTTGATATGCGACTGCAGTTGGATTCGGTCCTAAATCTCCTACTTTCCAGGCAGATGCATTTGCACCAACTCGCCAAGACCAGGCGCTAGAAGAAGCCATGAGCTAATGTAACTAAATTACTCCACATGACGGAATGTAGCCTACGTCACATGATACTGCGCCAGGAGGGCATGGAGTTTTGATTAAAAGTTGGAGCGAACGAGTTCATTGATTAAAATTCTCAGTTCAGTTGAATGATCAACATATTTCACACTCCGCAGTTACTTCACATATCTGCGGTATCATCCATTTTATTTTTATCTTGACATTTCATATGGCCTGTACAGTAGAGAAGCCGCTCTTAAGTAGGCCGTGATACGTACGCGGGTAGGGGAATTTTCAGAGCAGTTGATGACGGGCGGACGTTAATGTTGTGGCTTGAATCTCCGCCATATTACTCAGCGCCATTGGGGTTCAAACAATGCGACGTTACATGTGGATGCAGTCTTATGTCTTCAAGTGCGAGGTATTGTTTATTTTCATTGGAAAGTTGCAGTGCTCTCTTCTAAAGCCATGGTGAGACCAAGCCATTGGCCGCTACTTGGATAGACAACAGTGTGGGTGCAACCATTGGTCGCTACTAGGTTACATATTGGTCTAGGCAAAACCATTGGTCACTACTAGGTTAGAGCGTTAGACGATGGTCTGGACGAAACCATTGGTCACTGCTAGGTTAGAGCGTTAGACGATGGTCTGGACGAAACCATTGGTCACTACTAGGTGCTTGTACTATAAGCAAGGGGGGCATAGACATAGTTGCAAAGGGGCAGTAAAGTATTGGAAGGATTGTAAAGAGTGTATAAAAAATTGCAACATCTTCACTTCTTGTCTGAGGGGCGGGGAGGCGTTCGCAAGCTATTAAACACTGCCACGCAACAAAAGTTGAACAACCTGTTGGGTAACGTGGTTTCTTGCACCCCGGCGACGAGGGTAGCTGCAGCAAATCCGGAGATCGTACACTGAAGAAAGTGGAAATTGCAACACCATGAAAGCATTGGTCGTTTGTGTTGATTTTCAAGATATGGAACGATGCCATGTAGGTATGTAAACGATCAAAGTTTCTGACCCATTGGATTGTTGCTACAGGTCTCCCCACGTGATTGGTCGCGGAGGAATCAACTCCAGTATACGGACTCTGGTGTAGCGTAGTTGACTTGCAGTCTGTGCAGTGAAGTGTTCCCCGTCAAACATGCCTCGACGACAGAGAAGAGCACGCTATCAACAACTGTCGCCGTTTGAGAGGGCTTGGATAATTGGGCTGTGTGAGGCTGGAGTATCGCTAAGGACTGTCGCTGCACGTGTTGGCCGACAGTCATCTACGGTACAACGTGTATGGAAGCAGTGGTCAAATGAAGGTACCCACACTCGTAGACCTGGCACAGGCCCAGCGCGACAGACAACTGTGAGAGAGGATCGCCGCATCATTCGGATGGCCCGGATGGAACCCCATGCAACAGCAGCGCAAATTCGAGCAGCTGTGGCACCCCACGTTACACAACAAACAGTTGGTAATCGCCTGCGTGCAGCTGGCTTACGATCCCGTGTCCCTGCAGAAGGTGTTCCATTGACCCCCACAACAGCGACGTGTAAGGCTGGCCTGGTGTCGACAACGATCGACGTGGGTCGACGAATGGCATAGGGTCGTCTTTAGTGATGAAACGTGCTTCTGTCTTGCCCGCAGTGATCGCCGGAATCGTGTGCGCCGACGTACCGGGGAGAGTGGCCGCCCAGACCTTATTGTCGAGAGGCACACAGGGCCAACACCAAGCATTATGGTCTGGGGAGCTATTGGCTTTAATGTGAAATCACAATTAGTGCTTGTTGAGGGCACTATGACTGTTCGACAGTACGTTGATAGGGTACTCAATCCAGTGGTTGTCCCTATGATGGCGAACATTGCTAATGGTTTTTTTCAGCAGGAAAATGCCCGGGTTCACACTGCACGCATCTACAGAGAAGCTCTCCACGACATCACAACCTTAGAATGGCCCGCCAGATCCCCGGACCTCAGTCCTATTGAGCATGTGTGGGACATGATGGGTCGACAACTGGCCAACCGTCCTCAGTCACCCACAACTCTGGAACAACTGACCCGTGCAGTGCAGTAAGCATGAGCCACAATTCCTCAGGAAGCGATCCAGGGCCTTATTGACTCCACGCCTCGGCGAATTCATCAATGTATTGCAGCTCGTGGTGGGCACACCCTGTATTGATTGTTGTCCAAACTTGCGGTCAGAGGAACTTGAATGTGTAATCATAGAATCACATCCGAACACTCGTCCTGCATGTTCAATTGCAGCAATGTAGCACCACTCTTTCTGGGTGTTGCAATTTCCATTTTCTTCAGTGTAGGTTCAAAACGCGGCGATGATAGCGGCTATCTAGAGTGTGGTTTCTCCCCATGACGTTTGCACACTCCCTCCATCCAAATGCCAGGATAGTACCTTACTTCAAGTCCCGAGGCGCCTAGCCCTTCGCTGTCCCTAATGCCAGGATAGTACCCTACTTCAAGTCCCGAGGCGCCTACCCCATCCCTGTCCCTAAGGTCAGGACAGTACCCAACTTCAAGTCCCGAGGCGCCTACCCCATCCCTGTCCCTAATGCCGGAATAGTACCCTACTTCAAGTCCCGACTCGCCTACCCCATCCCTGTCCAAATATAGTTCCACCCACCCTACAGTGATCACATAAGTTCAATTTACACCCAATCACACGGTGCTGATGACCAAGGTGTCCCAAATTCTTCAGATGAATTAACAACACCAAAACTGGAACGATAACAAGTAAGACACACACACTGAAGAAGAAGGTAGAATTATTATTTCAAACAGTTATATCTATAATAAATAGGCTGAAATTCGAGATTTTCTCAAAGGTGAACCCTCCCCTAAATCAGCCATTTCTCTTATGATACAGCTTAAAGCCTACTTGCGACATTCAACCAAGTGTCGCGCCACAGAACTAGGCTATAGAACACTGGGAGACAATACACGAAGTTAGTTAGTTATTGTTGTTTTAAGGGGCGGAACTACGAGGTCATCTGCCCCTCTTAACACAGATTAATGTATACAAATTTGGAATGGAATTTAAAATTTAGAGGTGGACACCTAAATTTGAAAAGACCGAAAATTAATGAAACAAAAAAACTAATAATTATAATATAGCCAAAATTACGGAAAAACAAAAATTCTGCATTCAAAAACGAAAAAGTCACTAAGTCAATGTACACTGGAAAATTTAGATTGACAATAGACGAAGTATGAGGCTTCGACATGGAGGTTATTTAGCCCTGTGTACTTGGGATTGTGTAGAATTTGTCTGATGACCTGTGTTATTGTGGTATTTGTAGGAGTGTGTGTGTATTTGTGGTTCAGGTTAAGTTTGGGAAGGAGGCGGCCGAGGCCTTAAGTTAGGAACCAACCCGGCATTTACATGGAGGAGAATGAGTAAACCAAGGAAAACCTCATCCAGGATGGCTGAAGTGGGAATCAAACCGTGACCTGAAATTCCTACCCCTGGTAACCATAGTAGATTCCATAAGTCTACATAACGCGTATATGCTGGTTTGAATCCCGCAGCTGACTGTCGTTTTCCTCCCAGGTTTTTCCATGCACCCTCTAGGCAAATGGTACTTTATTTCTAGTCCCGGGACCCATCCCAAATGCATTGCCCTTTACAGCTGCACACACTACCTCAGTCACCACACAAACACAGGTTATTAGACAACATCCAGCCAAACACACTAGGCTGGTGACCACAATGAATTTACAAGAAAACAACAGGACTATATTAAAAAGTGCATAGTGAACAAAAAAAATACAGAAATCCTTAATTGACAAAAATGTTCCCAATCAGTGGCGATCGAACCCACCACGTAGTGGTCCGGAAGTTTGAACCATACACCGAGACCACAACTTGGCTAAGAGGTGTACAAGGGCTCATTTTGAGTTGTTGTTGTTGTTGTTTTAAAGGGGGCATATTATACAGAGTCACCGAAAAAGGTTGCAGCATAGCTCCGGAGCTTTGTAAGATATTAAAACGAGTAGCGTAGCGGTCAGCATGGTTAGCTGCCGCCCCTGAGGTCCTGGGATAGATTCCCGGCTCTGCCACGAAATTTGAAACGTGGAATGAGGACTGGAACGGGATCTACTCAGCCTCGGGTGGCCCAAGTGAATAGAGGGGGTTCGCTCCCCACCTTAGCCATCCTCGAAGTGGTTTTCCGTGGTTTCCCACTTCGTCTTCGGGCCAATGCCGGGATGGTACTGTACCAGTATTTTCCTGTGCCTATTGATACAATTTTATGTAGGAAGTATTTACACATGATATTATTGCGATTTCAACATTTAGTTGAAAGCTATAAGCTGCATGTCGCGAGATTAGGGGACATGTTTATACTACTCCGCCTTACACAAGCATGTCTCGCCACAAGCAAGCCCAGTGACCTCGCACACACATGTTTTTCAAGGACTCACTTGCAAGTCAAGATGGCAATCTCGCAGTTGAGATACAAAAATAGTTGAAATTACTAACTACAGAGATTACGGAGGGAAACGACAATATGTATTCACTCTGAATACTAATTCAAAGCATTTTGATGATATTTAGAAAAGATTTTTAAGCTGCAGAAGCGTTTAATATGTGTTTATCGCATTGTCAGCGATCAACTTCGATAATTATCGACTGAGCCGTGTTGCATCATGGGAAGTAACCAGCAGAGAAGTTTTACAGACTGACCAGAAGGATTACCCTATCTGATATATTCAAACTGTGCGTTTGGAGTGCTCGTTCGCAGAACAAAAGTGAGAACAGGTGGTAGGTGCTTCGCTGCGTTATGCAGGCACGCACGCTAGCATTCGGGACGGACTTCGTCGTCCGATAGTGACATTTTTCACGCTATTGAAGTACCGGTAGTGAACTCAGAGCATTCACGAGGCTCAGATAATCTCGTTTATAAAACAGTGAACTGATACTACAGTTGTGACACTTTATAATTATACTATCATGGTATATATAATTGAGTCGAGGGGAATATCCGACCATTTATTTAAACGTGCCAGTATGAAGTGCTATGCACATAGCAGGAACACAACGTTGAAGCAGAATTGAGTATCTGGAGTAATCCATGCTAGAAAAATTGATAAAATTAGCATGAGATTTTACTACAAAAAGAGACACAAGGAATCTTTTGATATTATTCTGAAATAAAATACTACTACGTGATGACGCGTCAGCAAACAAGAGTGATGGTGTTTACAATCCCTGCACATCAAACCCAGTCCAGGGATGTTCGAGTGAGAGGAGTCCAGGGTTCGTGGACAGCTGTTTGAGCGGAGGAGGTGACGGTTCGATCGCTGGTCCAAGACCAGGCCGATCCTTATCGACATCTGGATGGGGGTTCGATCTCTAATGGAATAATGTGTTCTTATATACGTTTTCGACTTGCAGACATCACAAGGTAGCTGGAAGATCCATTATACGTATATAGTTGAATTAGAAGTATATTTAGATGATCCTTTTCACCATATTTTTATTAACGTGCTGGAAATGAGCTGGTGGATTAATCATGACGCTTCTGTCATTTTTGTCTACTAGTTTATTTAAGGTTTTGATCCGATAACGGATGCACCTTCAGTCAATTTTTGTAGATAGTAATTCATGTGTTTCAGATTTTGAACATCGATATTTAAATTTTTGGAAATAGGATTTGAGCATTTCAATTAGTTAAGAAGATATACTTTAGGAGAAGACTACGGTATTTATATAGAAGATTCTGTACAAAGAGAATAATATTTAGAGCATTTATATGAACATTCTGCAAGATTAATTCTGTAATTTAATGAGTTTACAGAACAGTATTAATTCGTCGATACATACAGCATTGTACTTCGAATGGCTGTATTATACTACGTGAATTAGAGCTTGATTTGGAATCAAGTGATCTCTATAAAGTATATCTACAACATTTTGATAATTAGGCAATTATAGCCATTCTTTGAGTAACATTTGAAGGAATGTTTTGATAGATTGGAGGGACTTCAGTTTCCACTTTTAGTTAATTCGAGTTTGTTTTGTCTTTTCTGACTTCGTTTTATTCTAATGGTTTTTATCGAATCCAATTATTATTTGGCATATTCTCCATGGTGTAGAATTAAACGATATTCTCGAAAGGCTGACTTATTTCGAGTTTCTGTTGCGGAACTGAATCGAATCTCAACATCAACTTTAATACAAATTTGTAATGAACAAATTTTTGGTAAATGAAATTTAGTTGTGAAATGAATTATAATTAATAATAATTAAACTATTGTGATAGTTTTTAAGAAATTATTAAACACTACAATAATCATGTTTATAGTGAGGCATGATAATCCAGAATATTAAATTGAAATTCATGTAAGTTAATTTTAAACATGGTGCGGAAAATTAAAGTAGGCTACAGGTATTTAAAGCTATTTTCGTATTGAATATTGGACAATACAGGATTAATTGAAATCATGTAAGAATATTTCGATATCGGTGGATATCAGGAAACAGTGAGAGGATATGTATGAAGGAATCTCTAGTGTAGAGAGATTAATATGTCGTAATGATTTTTGAGTATTATGCGAACTGATTGGCATTCGCTGGATTAAATAATAGTAGGATTTATGCGTGATAGAGCACGATTATTGAAGCAATAACGCTGATGTTTAAGACTTACCCACCATTGAAGTTTATAGAAGGAATATTTAAATTTTCGGATTGGGTTGTTAAATATAAATGATATTAAAGTGTGAAACGAAAATTGAAACTTGAATAATGTTGTAACAAATTGAAAGAGATTACGATTTAAATTACCAACCATGAAACTACGTTTGATTAACTTAACCGTTTGTCGAATTAGACAGATATAATTATGAAACAAAGAAATAATGAGAATTCAAATGGTTGGTATGAATCTTTGCTAGATTCGGAAATGAAAAACAATGTAAATAAGTGTATAAATAAGTAGTGTTTTAAAACTTTTCAGATTTATGTGTACAATCGAGTACGATAGTGTGATATCGTAACCAACCATTTCTAGTGACAGAAATTGTTTTCTATTGATGCAATATGGACATCAGCTCCGTCATTTAGAAGACGATATTAATTTTGTTTTCTATATTGCTTGACGATGGTCATACAATTTATCTACAACGTCTTCAGTCAATAAATTAATTATTCTATTTTAATAATATGCTGATCTAGTGATTTATATTAATTACAGGATGTGTTAGGAGAGCCAGTGGGCAATTTTCTCCAAAGACAGTCATATGCACGAGATTTATTTTGAAATTCTCGAGTTCTTCTGTGAGCTAGTTCTTTTAGTTCTTTTCCACAGGGGCTTTCTTAACGCATTCGTTTTTCTTTATGTATCCTTATCCCTGGTTGATCCACGTCGGTAGAATTTTGGGTTTTTTATTTATCCGGGTGCTTCCAGATTTTACGATCCAACTGTTTCTTCGGATTTCAACAGGTAAGACCATGAGAATACGGGTACAGTACCTACTGTAACGCCACGGCCGCCTCCTTCCCGCTTCCTTGCCTATCCATCCCAATCTTCCCCTCCCAACCCTCATGAGGCCCGTGTTCGCTTTGCAGGTGAGGCCGCCTGGACGAGGTGCTGATCACACCTCCTCAGTTGTATCCATTCCAACCAGATGTTCCCAGCTCTCTCTAGGACACTGCCCGTAGAGGCGGTAGTGGTGTGTTCCCTCGTAAGTCCGTGGGAGCCACCAACCTGGAGGATAAAATCGTTAAAAAAAAATTGCTAAATTCACCAACTCACAATATTTTTTATACGTTTCTATGTGCGCTCCCTTGGTTCGTCACTCGTTCTAGGGCGTCCGGGACACTTCTTGGCGTCAACGCTGCCAGTTTCCTGAAACTGTTCATACCACCGTCTAATGCACGAGGGGGATCCCTACCATAAACAGGTCAGAAAGTGCACTGAACAGTTATGACACACAACACACACTGAGCTTTCTGCAATCACACTCACTACTGAAACAGTGACGTGGCAGCTTCCTGTCGCGCACTCATTCTGCGTTTCGGCTGAAGGTCACGGGCGGAGTACAGTCGTATCTAAAACTAAAATTCAATGAGTTACTGATTAGTTTTCAGGTCAAATTATTAGTTTATCTCACTTACAACAGGAGATATGATTTTTTTAAATTGTTGCAACCTTCTTCGATGACCCTGTACTACCGATGTTTTAGGAACAAAATGCACGAAATCTGAACGACCTTCTTCTTCCATTCACAGCACTGTAGCATAATATCCCTTCTAGGCTCAAGGCCAAGATGCTGGGGAGAGAATTTTGGGAATAAATAGGTCCAGTCCATTTGGCATTGGTCCCATATTCACGGTGTTCACTTTCTGAGGAATTGACGGCCTTTCGGTGTCTACATGTTTATCCGATTATGTCTTGGAAATCACACTTAACCTCACTCGTGAACACCGCAGCCTCCACTCCATGAAGTGACGGGCTGGACTTCTCGTCAGATAATGTACAAAAGAAATACACTAAAGTATATTCGCCCAGTCGTGATAGTGCGCGTAAATAGTTTCACGAGGTCACTTGACTGCATGGACAGGGAAACACGCCCAGTTCACGTCATCGGCTCTGCCAGACAGGGGTAGCCAAGAAGCTCCGAGATCATTAGTCCTGCCGTAGCCCTAGAAAAGACAAGACTTGCTGCACTGTAGGCTATACGCAGCACTGAAGTTGGCGTACGTTCACGTGTACAACTGTGCTTACTACCACTATCTCGACTCGGTGAACAGACTTTATGTGACGGAGAAATTTAGTCATTTCATGAATCAACGCGTCAAATAGTGTAGTTGTTCCTTTTTACATCATATGCCGGCTTTTCATGAAGTGCCTAGGATTTTCATGAAATGACGGATTCCACTATCTGACTACGACATAGGCTATACACTTTGTACAGCTGAGCGAGTTATGCTGCATATAAAATAACCTGGTCATTTCTAAACTCTATACCGCTACTTCGTCATTTGAAAAAAAACATGTTGCCTTCAGTGATAATATTCATTCAATTCTCCCCCTCTAATACGAAATAACTAGTGCCTACTTCTTACGTTTACCCGCCGAAATGCCAATTACGAAACGGCTGAGGGTTCCCTTGACGTTTCCTTCGACTTATAAAGCCAGCGGAAATGTTATCCAAAGGGCCGAGTGCAGTGCCGATCGCGCAAGCACGTGGCCGCTAATACAGCTGAAATCTCGCCAATATAATCGGAAGCGGTGATGATTGCACAACATCGCGATAAGTTTCTGTTTCCGCCCTGAAATCGAAACCGTAAGGACAACGAGAATATCGCCTAGCGGGACAGGGATAGATGCTACCGCGCACCTTGGCCATGAGCAGGCACGTGCTTCCATTGCATATAGGCCTACTGCCGCTCAGCACACTTCTTGTTAAGACGTGTAAGTAGCTTTTCGCCGATACGTCCGAAGTGATTACCGTACTTCCAGTACCGCGTCTCATATCACGTATTCTATTCTTAGATGTCCATGAGATAAAAACAAATAGATACGAGGGTTGTCTGTAAAATAAGGTTCCCCAGGAACTGCAATCACGAGGAACGCTGTTAAGCAGGATGCAGTCTGGTGTGTAGCTTGGCGCCCCCTCTCCCAGTAGGCTACCCGCAATAGGGAGGTGTCTACGTCACTCAGTCTTGGCTTGGCAGCCGTAGACGTGGAGTTACCACTCGCTTCTCCCGCCAGGTGCGAATTACGCGCTGTGATTCGTTTTCTTTGTGTGTAAAGAACACTGCGCCGGTGGACATTCATTCCCAACTGTGAAGTCCACAGCGAAAAGTATATGAGCGTACAACACGTGCGCAAATGGTGCAGAGATTTCGCGCCGCGCGATTCAAAACAAGAGGAGAGGAATGCTCACGGAGGAAGTGTGTTTGCATCAGGATAAAGCTCGACCGCACATCGCCCGTGTCACAACCAGTCTCATCAAAACATTTTAATAGGCGACTGTCACACATCCGCCGTAGAGCCCGGACTTAGCCCCGAGTGACAACTATCTCTTCCCTGAATTGAAGAAACACCTGGGTGGGACGCATTTCAAAACCGCAGAGGAGCTGAAAGAAGATGTTTTAATCTGCCTTCGTGGCGCGGCGGGAGAGTTCTATGGTGCAGGCATAAGGAAGATGATACGCCGCATGCGAGAATGCATTGATCGCAACGGCGATTATGTCGAGAAATAGGGGACAGTCTAAGCTTTCCAAACATGTACTATTCAATGCCAGTAAAGAAGTGTTTCATTATGAAAAATCATTGGGAACCTTATTTTAAGGAACACCTTCGTACATACAATTTTAAAAATTGAAAACGGAATCCCAAATCCGTTTGAACATCCAACAATCCGTAGAAAGGGATAGAAGCCCTTAAAATGGTAGCCCTGGTATAATGTTTTAGGACACAGTTTACTGAAGTAATAATCTAATTGCCTTTTATGTTCAGGTAAATCGAATGAGTGTTCTTTTTACAGACACCCTTTGTAGGAGATATGGATCCCCTAGAAAGGCTGGATGGTGGAATTGCGGTCCAAAAGAGGTCAATCAAGCTCAAGCTTCTTGCTCGCGAGACCGTGAAGATGGGCTGTGCTAGGGCTACAACTCGCGTTGAGTAAATACTGCAATTTGTCCCCGTCAGAGTCTCGCGCCCCCAATCAAGTGGCAGATACAAATGGGGTGGAGAGAGGGCATGGGATGGTGTAACTGCTTGTTTTGGCTCGGGTTCAACTACCAACAGAAGCCGGGGCCATCCGCTAACAATGCCCTGCCCCACGCCTTAAAGGCGAAGCTTGCGTGGCAAGACACTTCGAGGGGAACCGGCACAACTCTGGGGGCAAAGGAGCACCTTCGTATTTTACACATGAGTTCAAATGTGATGGGCTATGTTCCACAATACTTTCATCAAGGAGAAATTGTAAGAAGTGAAATTTAGCCTCAGAGTTCCACGAAAGAGCCATTGCAATATGACCATCTCGCCCCGTGAGCGTGGTGAGGTTATCTGCCCCTAATATAATTATGTCCAAGGCTTTTGATGAAACCAGTAATGTCATGAAAATCCTAGCCACTTCATGAAAAGTCGGCTCTTTGTAGAACAGTAGTAAAAGCCTCGCGGTATCATGAAATGACTTAGACTACTCTCGCCATCACACATCAATTGCCAGTTAGTTGATCGCGTCACTTTATGAAGTAGCGATGACCTCGTGGTCGATTAAGTTACCAACCAAATGAGTGTGACGTATATTCGACTTACTTTGTGTGTTTGCGTTCTTCAAATCTTGTCTCGGTCAGAAAGTAATGAAGTTACCGCACTAAAAACATGTGAAGCCCGGTGGTTGCAAATCGTATGCCACAATAGGCCTATCGTGTTTAGTCATGCCTTAGTAAACGCTATTAAGTCGGTCAACATGAACAATCTTATGTGATGTGTTTCAGGTTTATGGATCGTTTGGATCAACTGAATAGCATTTAAATTTCGTGGAGATAACATATAACGTTACTGTAAGGAATCGTCTGCTGTGTTAGTACACTTGGCCTGTGTCAGCACCTTACCAGCTAAACTCCGTCCAAACAATATGCGAAGTGCTAGTGTGAAAACACGTAGTCTGCGCACAGGAGTGACTCGGCTGACTGACCAATGAGACGCGACCTTGGCTTCAACCAACTCTCGCAACGGCTGGGCTGCCAAGCTCCACCCACTTCCTCTGTGTGACGTCATGCGCAAACCTACGTCACAGATTCCGTGGATGAGGTATAGAGTAGAGACCTCTGGCGAAAGAGGAGATGTGGTCTTGGGGTAGAGTGTGTGCTGGTTCAAATACAACTTTGTAGGTGAATTTGTTTTATGTAATTGATTTCTTAGCGTTCAGACGGCACATATTTAATTGAGTTCTAAAACTAGATCAAGAATATATTCTGTTAATAATTAGAAGGAAGGTTTTGAGTAGTACAGTTCTCAGTTTGTCTACCTCACGATATACCGTAAATTAGAGACAACAATCTCCTTATGCGAACCACTCCTGCTCTGAAATCCATAATAACCAAGACCTACGGCACATTTCCTTGTCTATCATCGATCAAATGAGAATGCTCATTTCATTACAGACTTACTACAGTGGGAACTGCAAACAATGCTCCGACAATTGAATCTATCATTTTTTAAGTCCCCATGTGCATTGATAATAGTCTCGAGCAAAAATATGTTCCACATTTTAACTGTTTACCTTGGAACAACTATGTTTGTACATTACATGTTAATGTCCTAATACATGTTTTGAAGTAATATTAATTTGGTCTGGCTCATTGCGAAAGACAGAATAAGATTACGAATTTTATTTAATAAGGGCATTTCAGAAATAGCTGTCAAGTGTCGATATTTATATATACTAAAAGTCAGTTGGTATTCTATTTTTTATGATCACTTGCCTTAAACGCTCCATAAACATGTGTAATGTTGTCACTACTGAGCCCGATATGCTCATGTCGATATTCCAGTCGATTGAGATTGATAGTCACCAACCTTAACTTGCATACAAGAAGCAGTTTGAGTGCACCTTTCAATATTATATAATCTTCTACGAGTTTGGAACACCGGGGGTAACTAGTTCAGAAGGCCATGGAATTAATCACTCTAAATTAATAATGTATTTGATTGTGAACTTTTAAATGACTTTGAGCAATGCAGAAATTCTTAAAATATCTTTTGAAGACATCAAGAGGAGGAAATTACATCGCAGAGAGGCAAATTCGTAATTCACTTGAGTTTACTTGACCCGAGAGTCGAACCCCGCTTGGAGGAAGGAGACAGATACACCGTGACAGCCGTTCTTGAGCCGCAGCTTCAAGCTCACGTGTAGCTCTGCATTGGGAAAACGTGGTGTGTTGATCGTAGCGAATCTGCAGGTAGGAGTAGCCTATATTAATTGAGTTGATTAAGTGTTGAACAAACGATAGAAGCTTTATACGAGTGAGTAAAACCAATATTATTGACATTTAGTCATTTTTCATATTTTCCAAATGACTTCGAACCAGAGGCTGTTTAGAAGACGCATGGTCGTCACATAGAAATCTGCGTATATGAACTGAACTGAGTCGTAATAGCAGTGCGGAATATTAATCATTGAACTATAAGAACTCTGTGAATATAACATGCATAATGTTCACAGGCGAGATTGCCGAGATGCAGGTTGATATTTGAACGCTCATGGTTGCGAAGTAAGGGCCGTGGCATAGCCTAGGTCGTATTCCTGCTAACACAGTGCCGGTGGCAGTAGGTGGACGCGTTTCGAGCAACAGATAGCCTACGTCGCTCCCTCCAATGTAGTGTTTGTTCATTGGAACATCTCAGTCATCAGCCCCGTGTACAGTAGTTAGGTGTGTGCAATTCAGGCGAGAATTGGGTAGGACGCTGTCGTCACAGCATTCGCTTGGAGTAGGGGTTAGGGGTTATGAGCCCCTAGAACATCTTCAATTTAACCTCCATAAACACCAGCATGGAATTTGTTGCACGAGGCGGCCAAATAAGCTACAGGTAACCGATATGACGGTAAGGCGAATAGGTGGGGGGAGTGGCAGGAGGGTACTCGTAATGAGGAGTTAGAAATGAACACGATAGATGAAACTGTTGGTAGGGTTGTGTGATGAGGATGAGCGAGGAGAGATTATATGTTAATGAGTTCAGATGTAGAGGGTAAGAGAAGCAGAGGTAGGCCCCGGAGGCGATGGCCAGAGTCAGTGATGAATGATCTCAAAGCGAAAAGGTGTTGATGCAGAGGATGCCGCTTGGATCAATCATGACCGCCACTCTCTGTCGTTCTATGACGTCATCCACTGTCTCGCGACAGGTTTGTACTTGAGCTTAAGGAACCCAATCATGGGTAATTTACGGAAATTTGGTAAATTTAGGTGATTTTAGGGAACTGGATAAATTTAGAGGATTTTAGGTATTTTGGAAAAATTGGGGGATTTTAGGAAATTTAAGTAAATTTTCGAAGTTTTAGTTAATTTTGGTAAATTTGGGGGATATTAGGAATCTGGATATATTTGGGAGGTTTTAGGGAAATTTAGGGAATTTGGGGGATTATAGGGAATCTGGTGAAATTTGGGGGATTTCGAGGAAATTAAGGGAATTTGAGAGATTTTAGGGAATTTGGCTGAATCTACTAGAATTTGAGGAGTTTTAGGGAATTTTGGGGAAAATCTGGGGGAATTCTGGGGAAATTAAGCGAATTTTGGGATAATTAGCGTTATTTTTGGAAATTCTGGTGAATTTTTGCAATAGACCGCTGAACTACTCGGTGTGGACAGCCAGGTGTCATGTTACATTACCTTTTCAGAAATCTCGGGCAGATGAACTAGTAGTTATCCAATAATCATAAATCTCAGTCAATAATTGATAGTCAATAATCAATAAATCGGCCACCATCTTGTAAGAGCCACGAGTGTTAAAACGCTGCCAGATAGCCATGAGTGTTAGGCACACATGGGACTTGCTGCTGGAGCCCTCCTGGTTACCCCGCTCGACTACCCTGTCGGGACAGCCAGGGGCCCTAACACCCACCTGCCCTTGCTACATGCTTCACATAAACATAATACATAACAAATAATAAATAATAAATAATAAATAATAACTAATAAATCAATCGGCCCCCAATTTGGATCGGCTACCCTGAAAGGTAGTTGAAACTAAGTATTTGAACGTACAGTACAACCATACGGGCTCACCCTATGTCGCTATGCAAAAACATTTACTTATTAATTAACGTGACTGTGTGCATTATTTTTCCTTAAAAAATCACAAAATTCACCTTTACTAAAAACGATTAGTAAATCTGATTTAATTACCAATTCAAATGAAAAAACACTGTTATTATCCTTTTTGATAATCCTCTTCCTTTTCCTCTATTTTCTCCTTACCCATACTCAAGAACCCGTCTCTCCTTCTCGTTCTCACAAGATATGACCCGTGGAGTTTCATAAGGTGACGTCATACGATGCCTCAAAACAAGGATCAACTGGTTTGTAGTCACGTGGTTTACTGTCTGTCATATCGTAACATCATAATATGTTGTCACAAAACAAGATTTATAAGGTCACGTCATCTCTCCTCCTCTACTACTGTTATGGTTCTGGTTACCCTTACGTTAACAAGAAATAAGGTGTGAACCTTTATGGTCCTGGCAGTCTCTCTAGATGTTACAAAAACCTAAATTGATGGAGGATTTTTGGGGGATATTTGGCCAACCTTCCATCCTGAATCGTTCAGGAGGGAGATAAAAGTTTGGAAAATTTCACCAATCACTAGTGGACACCCTCCTCTTCATTATTCAAACCGACCGCAATTTTGTTTACAGTGTCAATCTGTTAGCGCTAAGAAGAAATTAAATCTATGAGAATTTCACTCTTCACAGGTTGGTGTCCCTCTGAATTTTCTAACTGGCCACCACTTGTTCACAACGGCAACCGCCTTGATTACCTCAGGGAGCATCTAGTGCCAAAATTGAAATCTAGGTTGGTTTTTTTTCCTGTGTGTGGGGGGGAAACTGGGAAAATGGGTGGAAAAAAAACTCACGGGTGGGTATCCACCTGAATATTTGAAATGACCGCCACTTGCTAATCAGGCTAACCCCCTTTGTTTACAGCGTGAGTCATTTAGCGTCAAAATTCAAGAAATATAGGGGAATGACTTCATGGTACCAAAACTCAAGTCTAATGTATTTAAAAAACATCTGGGTGAATTAAGGGATATATCAAACTTATTGATTGGCAACCCTATCTGGGGAATTACCTGATGGTGCCAAAATTCAAAATTCACGCAAGATTTTAAATCTAGCGAAATTTAGAGTACCTCAGAAGGAATTTAAGAATATTTCACACTCACAGGTTGGCAACCCTGCTTGGAATTCGTCTCGTGATTTCACGCAAGGCCGCCATCTTTCCCAGAGCAAATTCGTTACGCCACAGTCGTGTGTCGTGGGCAGCGCATCAAAGAGCTGGACTCTGAGTTAGCATTTAGAAGGAGCCTGTTAGACCAATATTTCACTACACAATTTCAAATTCCATAAAAAAAAGTAAGGAATTTTTGAACCAGAGTAACTACCTCTCCTTGAAGCAACAAACCTTGACCTCATCAAGGCCGTATAATCTACTACTGTTTTGGTTCTGGCTACCATTACGTTAACAAGATATAAGGTGTGAATTGAAAATGAAACGTACTGTTGTAGAATACAGAGTCAGTCTTGGTCAACGCTTCATATATTCATAATAGCGGACTTAATGATATCATCGCTAACGTCATACATAGGCATCATGGTGGAATCGAAAATGTCTTTCTCCCCATGGTTCGTATTCTTCGTGCAACTGAAGTCCCATGGCTTATGATCAGTGCATTAACGGCGACGTAACATAATAACGCCTGCTTTACATAGTTTTTTTTAGAATTTTCCACTGAATGAAAATGACCTTGTTTTCCTCTTGTGAGTGAGCCATATGTCCATTTCCAATTATGGAGAAGGATTAATCTATGAAATTTCAAATACACTACTGCATACAGCAGAATTACACACGTTATCAAATTTTTACACACCAGATACATGGGTTGATGACCGTCATGTTAAAGCCCCTAAATGGGAAACGATATTTGTTGGCACTGTCTGGCTGTGTTCATATGCAGACACATGCACGCACTTCACGACAATAAACACTATCTTATAGCCTGCGCGGATATCCGTAAATATTTTTGCCACGCGGATATAGTTTGCATGGCTGTGCGGATAGCGGATACGCTTCGGATAATGTTTCGAGTAAATTTGCGGATAGTTTTTAGAATACAAACTTACGATAATATTATATATTTGATATTCCAATCTACAGCTTCATGCTTAAAAGAGGAATACTCCTATAGCCTATTGCGTACGAAATATTCAGGCACGTATTGCACTTATAGGCTACACGAGAAGATTATTTTACTAACATGCTTTCAACTACATTTTATTAAGTACCGTATGTTTATAGTAGATGGTCTTGACATCTCATCATCATCAATTCTCACTGCCATTATTACTATACGTACGAGATATAATGCTGTCAATAAGCTTGTTAGTTCATCGTGGTGACATCATCAACATTCCTCATGTCAGCTAATTCGCCATCTAAGCTATCCTGGAAGATCGGGATCCAGGTTTATCTGTAGATTTATTTCCAACTTGTCACTGAAGCACGTTGGCTGTGATATTGCAACATCAACTATGACATCAACTATGCGAACATGGATGGGTCCAGAAGCAGAAGGATGATGACTGACTTGGAATTTCCGGCCAAATGTCACTCCCTTTCTCCAAGCGTAAAGAGAAGTTCACGTAGTGAATGTTACCGTGACCGTGAGTATGGACATCATTACACCAACATGGATAAACTATCTATTAAAATAAAACAAGGTGAATATTCAATAGCGCGTGAAACAAATCTCTAGTCAACGATATGGCAGACATTTGGTTAAGTTTTTAATGGAAACGAGACGGTGAAAGATATAGTGATGTTTTACCGGTAAAAAAAAAGTGTATTCATACTCAGGACACAAATCGGGCACATCAAACTTACTGAGGCACAAGTGCGAAAGTAGCCAAAAAAGTATAGCCAATTTTTTGTCTAAAGCGGAGGTCAAGAAACCAGAACTGTCATCCAACTTGAAGTCCCTTGGAAAGCCAACTTGAAGTTCCTTGGAAAGCCAACTTGAAGTCCCTTGGAAAGCCAACTTGAAGTTCCTTGGAAAGCCAACTTGAAGTCCCTTGGAAAGCCAACTTGAAGTTCCTTGGAAAGCCAACTTGAAGTTCCTTGCAATGAAGCAAATTGTCAGGAACGACTTTCTCCACAAAAGTCTAAATGTGTTGGTTGAACACGTTATGCTTGATCTAATAAATTAAACATAATATTGAAATATCAGCGGATTTGGATAAAAGTCATGCGGATGTGGGGCGGATGCGAATAAAAGTCATGCGGATGCGGGGCGGATGCGGATAACATGCGTGCGGATGCGAGGCGGATGCGGATAACATGCGTGCGGATGCGGGGAGGATGCGGATAACAGTCGTGCGGATGCGGATAACAGGCGTGCGGATGCGAGGCGGATGCGGATAACAGTCGTGCGGATGCGAGGCGGATGCGGATAATAGGCGTGCGGATGCGGGGAGGATGCGGATAACAGTCGTGCGGATGCGGATAACAGTCGTGCGGATGCGAGGCGGATGCGGATAACAGTCGTGCGGATGCGGGGAGGATGCGGATAACATTCGTGCGGATGCGGATAACATGCGTGCGGATGCGGGGCGGATGCAGATAACAGGCGTGCGGATGCGCATAGGTCATAGTTGGCAGGATGTGAATCCATATTACGTCATACAAGGAGGAGAAGCGCTCAGACAACGCACTGCAAGTGAGGGACTGTGGCTGCTAACTGATAGCCAATCATACTGTCAAACTCGAGCGTCAAGTTCCCACTCTGCTTGCTTCAGATGTCGAATCCACCTGGAACGATGTATTTCTGTCGACCACTATTCTACGTGTTTTGATAGATGGCAGAGGAAATGAGAAGATACATCTCCTCTCCACTCCTGACAGGTTAAGTAACCCGACAGGTCCTCAAGTGAAAGAAACGTCACACTACGTTAGGACCGGCTTCCGGTGAATATGAGCGTGATCATGCTACTGACGTCTTATAACAAGGCAGCAGGTACTACGCCAACACCATGGAAGCTCTTTTGGCTGAGCCCAGGGTACTGTCTTGGCCAGTGCCGGATTAACGTAAAAACAGGCCCAAGTCCCTCAGATTTTTGGAGCCCCTTTATTTTTTCAAATAATTTTTATTTTTTAGCACCTGTGCATTTAATATATAAAATAAAGTATATACTAGAGTGTTTTTCTCAAGATGAATAATACACTTTTTATTAAATCATACATTCATATATGCATACATTTCAATTGAAACGATCATTGTTATTTGAAAACATTTCAGATGATTTCCTGAACAATTTAACAAAGCATACTATTTTTTACTTCTGGGGGCCCTAGGCCTGGGCCTAGTTGAGCCTAATGGGTAATCCTGCACTGTTCTTGGCCAATGAAAGGCCGAGAATTTCCTAGCAACGCCTTTGGCTTGGCGTCGGCCAGAGTAAGATGCGATGCAGCCGTGGGCCGACTGCAACGTGAAGGTACGACCTGTGCTCAACGAGATCAGGCACAATCCTCCCACACTACATGGCCCATTGAAATTAGACACTGTGTCTTGTGTGTGTATAGACCCAAGTCGTGGCAGAGTGGCTAGATTTCTTGGTTGTGTCCGGAGGTCCGGATTCGATTCCCAGCTCTGCCAAGACATTTAACTTTGGTCGAGTGTGGGGACGGTGTGCACTCATCATCGAAAGGCAGAACAGAGAAGCCATTTTAGAAGGGGTTATCCGTTTCTACTTCAGACAAATGCCGCCTCCTAAACACCCACTAGTACACGGGGCTACGTAACCACAGTGTCACAAAGCCCCGAATAAATCAACAATAACAATACGTCCGTAAATTGATAGTCTATTTGTGCTCTATTTCACATGCGGGTTGTGAATTACTATTTCTGGGGGAAGAAATCAGGAAATATTATTAATAATTATAACAATAATATTAGGCTCTATAAGTGGTTTTACAATAACTGTTCAGACAAATTTTACCAAATTAAGAGAGTTTATGATGTGAGACAGTTAAAATGATACCAGCTTATCGACGTGAATTTCTTGCCATATTGACAAGACTACTTACATCCAACTTATTTATTTCAGATGCAGCACCGCATCTAGCCTATGAGTTCATAGAGCAGACTATGCAGCCGGGGCCATCGGTGTCACTCAAGTGTATAGCAGCAGGAAACCCAACGCCACACTTCTCATGGACACTCGATGGCTTCCCCCTCCACACCAGTGACAGGTCAGTGCACTAGATCAGCAGTGTTCATTTATTTATATGACTCGCTTCTTTTCCTAAGAAGCGATTTGTGGAATATGTTGTGCGTATCAATATAAACGGCATAGCAAAAGCCTACCATGAATACATAGGGTAGAGTTGCCATTTTGTCATCGCACACTACAGTTACTCGTTTTAGATATGTGACTGGATAGGTGCTCAACATTTCGTTGGGCAAATGTGTCCAAGAGCCCAATACAGAACAAGAGTATCTGACACACAGCTTCTCGTATCTGGTTCTTAATGTCAGGCCACATTGCAGGGTGACTTTCCCTACAGAAAAAAGTCTGGTAATCTCGAAGGTTTCTAGAGGTCTCCAAATTGATAAATCAGTCTACCGGGAAAAGCCGTTGTTGAAACAGCAATAGACTGACGTACCGTATGTGCTGCAGTTGAATCCATATCTCAGGGTGGTCAGCTTTGGCAGGAGAAAGTTGTTCTTAAGACAGCAATAGTCTGACGTACCGTATGTGCAGCAGTTGAATCCATATCTCAGGGTGGTCAGCTGTGGCAGGAGAAAGTTGTTCCTAAGACAGCAATAGTCTGACGTACCGTAAGTGCAGCAGTTGAATCCATATCTCAGGGTGGTCAGCTGTGGCAGGAGAAAGTTGTTCTTAAGGCAGCAATAGTCTGATGTACCGTATGTGCTGCAGTTGAATCCATATCTCGGGGCGGTCAGCTGTGGCAGGAGAAAGTTGTTCTTAAGACAGCAATAGTCTGACGTACCGTATGTGCAGCAGTTGAATCCATATCTCAGGGTGGTCAGCTGTGGCAGGAGAAAGTTGTTCCTAAGACAGCAATAGTCTGACGTACCGTATGTGCTGCAGTTGAATCCATATCTCAGGGTGGTCAGCTTTGGCAGGAGAAAATTGTTCCTAAGACAGCAATAGTCTGACGTACCGTAAGTGCAGCAGTTGAATCCATATCTCAGGGTGGTCAGCTGTGGCAGGAGAAAGTTGTTCCTAAGACAGCAATAGTCTGACGTACCGTATGTGCTGCAGTTGAATCCATATCTCAGGGTGGTCAGCTGTGGCAGGAGAAAGTTGTTCCTAAGACAGCAATAGTCTGACGTACCGTATGTGCTGCAGTTGAATCCATATCTCAGGGTGGTCAGCTGTGGCAGGAGAAAGTTGTTCTTAAGACAGCAATAGTCTGACGTACCGTATGTGCAGCAGTTGAATCCATATCTCAGGGTGGTCAGCTGTGGCAGGAGAAAGTTGTTCCTAAGACAGCAATAGTCTGACGTACCGTATGTGCAGCAGTTGAATCCATATCTCAGGGTGGTCAGCTGTGGCAGGAGAAAGTTGTTCCTAAGAGAGCAATAGTCTGACGTACCGTATGTGCTGCAGTTGAATCCATATCTCAGGGTGGTCAGCTTTGGCAGGAGAAAGTTGTTCCTAAGACAGCAATAGTCTGACGTACCGTAAGTGCAGCAGTTGAATCCATATCTCAGGGTGGTCAGCTGTGGCAGGAGAAAGTTGTTCCTAAGACAGCAATAGTCTGACGTACCGTATGTGCTGCAGTTGAATCCATATCTCAGGGTGGTCAGCTGTGGCAGGAGAAAAATGTTCTTAAGACAGCAATAGTCTGACGTACCGTATGTGCTGCAGTTGAATCCATATCTCAGGGTGGTCAGCTTTGGCAGGAGAAAGTTGTTCCTAAGACAGCAATAGTCTGACGTACCGTAAGTGCAGCAGTTGAATCCATATCTCAGGGTGGTCAGCTGTGGCAGGAGAAAGTTGTTCCTAAGACAGCAATAGTCTGACGTACCGTATGTGCTGCAGTTGAATCCATATCTCAGGGTGGTCAGCTGTGGCAGGAGAAAAATGTTCTTAAGACAGCAATAGTCTGACGTACCGTATGTGCAGCAGTTGAATCCATATCTCAGGGTGGTCAGCTTTGGCAGGAGAAAGTTGTTCTTCAGGCAGCAATAGTCTGACGTACCGTATGTGCTGCAGTTGAATCCATATCTCAGGGTGGTCAGCTGTGGCAGGAGAAAGTTGTTCTTAAGGCAGCAATAGTCTGATATACCGTATGTGCTGCAGTTGAATCCATATCTCGGGGTGGTCAGCTGTGGCAGGAGAAAGTTGTTCTTAAGACAGCAATAGTCTGACGTACCGTATGTGCAGCAGTTGAATCCATATCTCAGGGTGGTCAGCTGTGGCAGGAGAAAGTTGTTCCTAAGACAGCCATAGTCTGACGTACCGTATGTGCTGCAGTTGAATCCATATCTCAGGGTGGTCAGCTGTGGCAGGAGAAAGTTGTTCCTAAGACAGCAATAGTCTGACGTACCGTATGTGCTGCAGTTGAATCCATATCTCAGGGTGGTCAGCTGTGGCAGGAGAAAGTTGTTCTTATGGCAGTTATAGTCTGTATATGCCACTGCTGGTAACAAGTCTCAGGGTGGTTAACCAAGCTTGGTATGAGAAAGTTGTTCAGCATGTTCAAAATGTATAGCTTTCACAATTGACTGTAACGGCACAGCAATTGCAATTCAAAGAAATGAGGGTCTATGTTGTCAAACGGAGACACGCCACACCATACTGTTACGCGTTCACCATGAAGCTCGTATAGACAATTCTGCTTACTGACACGCCAAGATAGTTGAAAGTGGGCTTCATCCGACATGCCGAGGTTGCTAACGATTTGCGGATCGGTTGCTATACGTCTAAGGTACCGGGTAGTAAAGGGTTTTGATCCAGTTCATCAGGTTCTTTCAGCTGTTGCACGGATGGATGATGTTTTGGCAAGGGTGAGGTGACATCTGTAGTGCTAAGATAAGCCTGACAGTTGAAAGTCGCCTCTTCCACTCTTACATGCGTCTGTTGTATCCTTGGATGACCTCCACTTCTCTCCATAGGACAAGATGGAATGGAACGAAATGGTTGAGCTGATCTAACAATGATTAGGTGATCAGTGAATTTATCGTGACGTCTTAACTCAAAACATTCTTTGTACTGTGATCGGAGACTCATCATTTTGGAAATAAGTTTCCAAAGTGAATGAACGGTGCTCTGCACTGTTTGAACTATTAATGACAGTTGTTTCCATATATAGCCCACAAACAGTGCGGTCATAATACGTGGATCAATTCTGGCAAAACCCTGTACAGTACGGAGATTAAGGTGCGCATTATTACTAATTTAAAACTAACTGCGTTGTCAATCCAAAAGAATATTCTAGACCATGTTCAATGGACTTGATGTACAGGAAGTCATTGCTTCAGTTGCCAATAATAACATTGGACAACAATATTTCGTCTGTATTGAAATTGAATTTAATTTGTAATAACGATGTATTCGATTTTACTTATTTTATATCAAGTTGCGTAAAACCCCACGGCAACCTAATTTATGATGATATTAATGAGTTCTGTAAAAATAATTCAACAGTAATTTGCTGCTCACTGTCAACCATCGTCTCCTATCACATTCACTGTAAACGGTATAAAGCGAAAGGAAACTGTACCAGGCTTGATTCCCCGACAGCTTACAGGAGCAGTTCATGCTTTGTGTCACCTCTCTTACGAAAAGCCGTGGCGTAAGCTATGACTGGCACGTGTGGAATTGGTGCGTAGCCCTGACAGACGCTTATTTCCCAAACGTGAAATAGTATTATTTGCAGCTGAGAATCTATAAACAATCTTTTTAATTTACGACATTGAAATTGAAATAACATTGGCAATAATGATTCCTGTTTTGGTTTCATTTAGGGATAAGGACATCGCCGCTTCGTGATCATCAGCCCTGGGTACTTGGGTACGCGCAGAATCTATGCGATAACATGTATGATTGTGGTGCTCGTAGTGGTGTGTATGTGGCCTTAGCTTAGGAATTATCCCAGGATGTATTTGAAGTAGAAGAGGGGAATCAAATTCTAGGCTACCGGAGATGGGAATCAGTTTGTGCCTTTCGAAGCTGTTTATAATTTTCACACCAGAATTTTCTAGGCAGAGTCGGAAATCGAACTCAGACTTTGGGGTGACATCCACGTATCCTAGTCACTTGGTGGTCTGCATCAAATGTAAGAGCCAAGCAATGATAGATAGAAGAGTACCCAGGACTCGGTATGCTTGCCCACCATTTTGGCTCCTGCTTGTTATTGCCAGTGCAAACTTTGTAACCATTTATATAGGCTAGGTATTGTCTGCTGTTCTCTTCATGTACGCAACAAATAGGCTGCAAGCAGGTATTTACAGAGAGCATTGGAAATATGTTCGGTCTCTCGACTCGGTCAAGTCCGGCAAGGTATTGGAAAGGTAGGGGAAGTAATAAGTGGCATTAAACGCCAGCTTGCTCCACTACTAACCCCTCATTGCACTGAGCTAAAGTGGTCACCATTCATTATGCTCGATCCAGTTTATATTAATGAGTCAGCGGCCACGTTGACCGAGTGGGCTTACGTGCATCACTGGCATCGGGGGAGCGTGGGTTCAAATGCCATCTCCGCAGTCCTGAAAATGGTTTCCGCGGTTTCTTGTTTTCACCACCAGGCAAATGCTGGGACGGTGGACATTCTCCCCAAATCCCTTCCCTGACCCTTCCTCAATTAGCCCAAGTTAGCGGTCACCTGTTGTATCTGTCCATCTTGCAATCACCGTCCTTGTGACGGTAGAGGAATGATCCCTCGCAGAGTCCGTGGGTGAAATATAAATGGGCCGTGATGGCGCAGTGGTCAAGCTGCTTGCCTCCCACCGAAGTGGTCCAGGTTCGAATGCATGTGGGATTTTCGGAGTGCAATGTCACTTCCTGTTGTTCGTATTCCTCGTGAGAGGGGTTTCATGGCTTATGAACGCGAGATAAATGCTCTCGTAAATCTACAACCTCCCATTTTAATTAAAAATCGAAATTGTTGATAATTCGTATCTGGGGTTATCAGCAGCTACATGTACTTAGGTGTGTGTTCAATCTGTCTGATAAACTGTGTTTCTGTGGTGACTGTAATATAGGGGTCCTGGGACATAAAATAAGGTACAATCATGGCATTTGCCTAGTGGGAGTAGGAGAAAATCGGGGAAAATATACACTCAAGACAGCTGCTGTCCGCACTGACATTCGAAGCTCTGTTCTCCAGATTTGCTGCAACTCCCCGTCCGGCCATGAGGAGCGCAAATCAAATTAACCTTTCATGACCGCACATCAGGAGTAGAGAGAAGCTGAAGCTGTCACCGCGGAGGTCCGGGTTCGATCTCAAGCTCTGCCAAGAAATGTAAGTTTGGTTAGAGGGCTGGACGAGGCACAGTCAGCCTCATGACAGAAAAGTGAGAAGACGTGGGTTCGATTTCAATCTCAGCTATGCTGGAAGTGGTTTTCTGTGGTTTCCCACTTGAACTCCAGACAAATGCTGCGGAGATTCCTGACTTAAGGTCATGGCTGCCTCCTTACCAATCCTCGTGTAAATTAGCCTACATATAGGCTACACACTTCTATAGACACCCCAATAACACAGGATATCAGATAAATTCTATACACAGTGCTAAATGACCGCCATATCCAAGTCCCTCAAATGAAACAACAACAGGTGTTTGATGAACACTGGCTCACTTCATCGACAAACGGAAATCGCGCATGAGTTTACCTTTTACCCTGCGTGGATAACCAAAACGTTATCCAAATCCGCACAACTGTTATCCGCATCCGCCCCGCATCCGCACTTGCCTCGCATCCGCACAACTGTTATCCGTATCTGCCTCGCATCCGCACAACTGTTATCCGCATCCGCCTCGCAGCCACACGACTGTGATCCGCATCTGCCTTGCATCCGCACAACTGTTATCCGCATCCGCCTCGCAGCCACACAACTGTTATCCGCATCCGCCACGCATCCGCACTTGCCTCGCATCCGCACAACTGTTATCCGCATCCGCCTCGCAGCCACACAACTGTTATCCGCATCCGCCACGCATCCGCACTTGCCTCGCATCCGCACAACTGTTATCCGTATCTGCCTCGCATCCGCAAAACTGTTATCCGCATCCGCCCCGCATCCGCACTTGCCTCGCATCCGCACAACTGTTATCCGTATCTGCCTCGCATCCGCACAACTGTTATCCGCATCCGCCTCGCAGCCACACGACTGTGATCCGCATCTGCCTTGCATCCGCACAACTGTTATCCGCATCCGCCTCGCAGCCACACAACTGTTATCCGCATCCGCCACGCATCCGCACTTGCCTCGCATCCGCACAACTGTTATCCGTATCTGCCTCGCATCCGCAAAACTGTTATCCGCATCTGCCTCGCATCCGCATCCGCCTCGCATCCACACGACTGTGATCCGCAACTGCCTCGCATCCACACGACTGTGATCCGCATCTGCCTTGCATCCGCATCCGCCTCGCATCCGCAGGACTGTGATCCGCATCTGCCTTGCATCCGCATCCGCCTCGCATCCGCAGGACTGTGATCCGCATCTGCCTCGCATCCGCACAACTGTTATCCGCATCCGCCTCGCAGCCACACGACTGTGATCCGCATCTGCCTCGCATCCGCACGACTGTGATCCGCATCTGCCTTGCATCCGCATCCACCTCGCATCCACACGACTGTGATCCACATCTGCCTCGCAGCCACACGACTGTGATCCGCATCTGCCTCGCATCCACACGACTGTGATCCGCATCTGCCTTGCATCCGCATCCGCCTCGCATCCACACGACTGTGATCCACATCTGCCTCGCATCCACACGACTGTGATCCGCATCTGCCTCGCATCCGCACAACTGTTATCCGCATCCGCCTCGCAGCCACACGACTGTGATCCACATCTACCTCGCATCCGCACAACTGTTATCCGCATCTACCTCGCATCCGCACAACTGTTATCCGCATCCGCCTCGCAGCCACACGACTGTGATCCGCATCCGCCTCGCATCCACACGACTGTGATCCGCATCTACCTCGCATCCGCACAACTGTTATCCGCATCCGCCTCGCAGCCACACGACTGTGATCCGCATCCGCCTCGCATCCGCACAACTGTTATCCGCATCCGCCTCGCAGCCACACGACTGTGATCCGCATCTGCCTCGCATCCGCACAACTGTTATCCGCATCCGCCTCGCATCCACGCGACTGTGATCCGCATCTGCCTCGCATCCGCACAACTGTTATCCGCATCCGCCTCGCAGCCACACGACTGTGATCCGCATCTGCCTCGCATCCACACGACTGTGATCCGCATCTGCCTCGCATCCGCACAACTGTTATCCGCATCCGCCTCGCATCCACACGACTGTGATCCGCATCTGCCTCGCATCCGCACAACTGTTATCCGCATCTGCGTTGCATCCGCATCCGCCTCGCATCCGCACAACTGTTATCCACATCCGCACGCTTGTTATGCGAATCTACTGGCTTTAGAATTATATGGTTATTAGATATTTAGACATTTCAGAAGAAAATCGTTCCCTTGGTCTATGCAGCCTGAATTACAACCCTGTTCAGCTCGGAGTGTTATTTGTGCTTAATGAGATTAGCGTAAATCATCTTATATTTGTGATGAAAAACCCTAACGATAAAATGTAGTCTGTGTCATAAACATCCAGGTCCTAGTAATGAGAGATAGTCTACAAGTTCGGATTGTATTCTAAATATTATCCGCAAATTCACTCCACACATTATCCGCTATCCGCGCAGGGCTAATCTGGTAGGCGGAGTCGGTTGGTCTTTGTGGCGACCAACATCCAATCAGTCCGTGTAAATGTCAAAGTGATAAGGCTGCCACAGACTTGTTGATAAATACACACTACTTCACTTATCCTACACTAGCCATCAGCGAACGGTGCTTACTAATCGATAGGATTACGATTCAATTATCGACCCTGTCATGAGCACATTCGACTCTTAATGAATTTGAATGGGGTTTTGTTTGTTAGGTCACCGTCTCACTCCACAGGAAAGTTAATTAAGCTCATCATAGCTCGTGTTGGCGTATCCATAAAGGAGCTCGCTATTGGAGATGCTGTCAACGCTGTAGTCCGGGTCGAGTTGGCGATTCTGTCAAGAAATTCAGTTCTGGTCAAAGGACTGGAAACCTGGAGGCCTACTTTCTTCCCAGTTAGGCAATACCGAGAAGAGGTTGGGTGATTTTCACCTCAGATACCCTACGGGTGTGTTTTGTGTTTTCCCACTGGCACCTAAACAAAGGTTTGGATGCACTTTCACTAAAGAGCACAGCAACCTCCTTCCCTAGCCTGAATTAAAACACACAAACTATATACTACAGACACCTTAATAACACAGTTTACCAGACAAATTCTACCCACACCTAATTATATGGGGTTGATATCCACGATAGTAGTGTAGTATTAGGGGGGTCAACCTAGTGACACTAGGCGCTCGGCTACGCTGATTGCCGCGCGGCTTTTTTCCCCGATATCTTGCGAACCAATGATCGGAGATGGTCACGTGACTTGTTACTCTCTTTACCGTTTGCTATTTATTTTCTCAAATTTTGCCAAAGGACCTAACTACACATTTTGAAAATGTTGATTTACCCCTTTTTTAATTTTATTTAATGGTTTTAATTTATTATTCATATAATTTTTATTTTCCATTTATTTTTTTTTTTTTTTTTATTTTGCCAAACTGCATTTTATGAAAATTTTGATTTGTTGACATTTAATTTTATTTAATTCTTAATTTATTTTTATGTAATTTTTATTTGCAATTTTGATTTTGGTTTCTTGAGTTTGCCAAAGGTCCTAACGACTGCCATGGCTGCCACGCGCACGTGACCCGATATCTCCCGAACCAATAATGCTCGAGACTTCTGTGAGCTGTCATATTACTCGAGACTATGGACTATTGGTCACCCTTACCCGGGGGTGAAAAGGTGATTTTTGTACGCATGCGCACTCGCGGCACTTGTAAGATGGCGGGCTTCTTAAATGATTATTTATTGATTAATTACTCTTGATTTACCTAAAGGACCCGAAACTAATAGGTTATCGGCCCGTTATATTTTGCGAACCTGTAAACGTACAGACTTTTGTGAGGTGTCAAATGAATTGGCATGTTACCCTCTTTGCCATGGATTTAGCCAAATTTTGCCCAAACGGCCTAAATGCATAATTTGAAAATTTTGGTTATTTACCCTTTTTAATTTTATTTAATGTTTTTAATTTATTATATATAATTTTTATTTATTACTTATTTTTCCTTTTAGATTTTTGCCAAAAGGGCGTAACTAACATTTTTAGCTATTTATTTATTTAATTGAGCCGTAGTGGTAGCTATACCCCCCAAGCGGGAAGGGGAAGAGAGAGGAATGGGGATGGCTAAGGAGAATTCTATCACACCCGTAGCCGTGAGCGTTAAAGCACCCACCGCAACTGCATGTTACAGCCCGACTTTAGCCGATATCTCGTGATCCCGTAAAAGTACAGACTTCTTTGACGGCTCGTTTTAATGGGCTTTTATCTCATCTTTACCGTGGACCACTTATATTTCCAGATTTGTACGAAACAATTGTAACCTTTAGGTGATCAACGTTTTTCCCGATATTTCCCAACCAATAATGCTACAGACTTGTGTGAGCATTACTTCATTCCAACCGCCTTGATATCTCCGTTCCATTACAGAAATATCCTAATGGAAACTTCCTCTGCGTTCATCACTGACAACTCCACAACTAGGAGGAATAAAGTCTAGGTGGGAGTGGAGGAAATGAATTTAAGGGACATACTGCATTCGAGTCGATGGTGATTTATTTTGCAGAAG
Organism: Meconema thalassinum; assembly: GCA_946902985.2. Taxonomy (NCBI): domain Eukaryota; kingdom Metazoa; phylum Arthropoda; class Insecta; order Orthoptera; family Tettigoniidae; genus Meconema; species Meconema thalassinum. The sequence goes on along the minus strand of OX336389.2, from coordinate 16,691,110 downwards.
TACTGTCACCAACTGAGTGTAGTTAGCATCTCTTTTGTTGCCTAAAACTTTTGCATCACTTAATGTAGGAAACTTGTATCTTAAGTACTTAAAGGACTGCTCTTCTTGGTTCATACCTGTGACAAAATTGTTCATCAACCCCAGCTTTATATGCAGAGGTGGAAGAAGGACATCTCTTGGATCCACGAGAGGCTTGGCAACGACAATTTTCTCGCTAGAGTTAAGATATCTTGCAGGCCAGTCTGCTTGAATATAATGTGATTTCCTATCCGTACTGTCCCACATACATAAAAATAAGCAGTATTTAATGTACCACATTTGCATTCCTAAGAGTACAGCGATGACTTTCAGATCGCCTCATTTTGTTCAGCACATGAGAACTGCATGACCAACAGGAACAGAAGGAAGATGGTTCCCATTGCGGAGTAATACATCATTCAAACTAAGCTTGGCCTCCATATAGTTTGATCATGGTCAAAACGTCGCAGCAAAAACAAGATTTTCTTTCTTCTAAAACAAATGGAAGCAGATCCCGCTGACGTTGTCTGTACTGTGAGACCTTGACATCACGTTGGAGAAGATTCCATTGCTGTAGTCTTAACCCAAGGAAGTCTCCCTTCTCCTGAGACAAGTCCAGGTCACGAATGACGCCACTGTAATCCGCATGACTCAGTCTGTGCGGTTTATCATTATTTTCTTCAAAATTGAGGTCTTGGGATGTGTAAGGCTTGTTGTATTCTTCTTCCACACTATCTTGTTCATGAGCCTGTTCATGTTCCTGGCATTTTCTGAACACAGACACAGTATGACTGCATGTATCAATTCATTAGCCTGCTACCTGATTATTTGTCAAGAAATTGTTCTTCTACGCTTCAGAGTGTGGGAAACATTGAACAGCTTAACTATGAGCCGTCCATCATATTTGAAGACTGGTTCGTAGGCACCTTCTTCACAAGATAGTTGTTAACATTTGACAGCCCACTGGTAGCCCGGAGCCCGATCTTGGACGGTTGCTATATAACTAGTATCTTTCTATCAATAATGGTTCTAACTGCGTATTGGATGAGCCTCACTTGCACCCCAGCCTTTATGCTTCACTTGGAGGAGAAGAACGCAAAAGATTGCTTCCACTTTCTTCTGATTCCTTGAATCATGAATGCAAGATCATGGTCAGCAACCTGATCGCTTCCCTCAGCAATGGCATACTTCTGAAGGCCTACTCCATAACCCTGATGGCCCTTGTTCTCGTCGTATGACAATCCGGGCTGCACAGACATTGCCGGTCATCTTCTGGGAGTTTCTCAATTATCATCCTCATGTGCTGTAGAAGGATGCTACAAAGAACCTGGTTCTAGCAGCATGTCCATCAACATTCGTCGGAGAGTTCCCTCACTGGGAGCATCGTAACACAGCACACGGAAATTGAAGTGATAGAGGCCATTTTTCAGTGTTGCTTAGATGTATTAAAGAGGGCAGCATTGTACAGAAAAGTTGCAAACAAGAAGGTAACAAATGTGAAGAACACCGTACAATAGGACTTAATTACCTTGTTCATTATCATTTCCCCTCTTCCGTTTCCTCAGTGGCAATGATATAACCTATATAACTTATATAACGTGAAATAAACAAATAAATAAATGAATGCATGTTTATTCTAATTAGGTATTATAGAACATATCCTGCAACACTCAGCAGAATAAAGCAGTTGATGTAAAGTAATGGATAAACTTGGTTAGAAGATGTTGACAAACAGTAGTACATAACAAGCCCAGATACGGAGCAGTTTTACTGCAATTTTCAGAAGAGAAAATGAAATAATATATTTAAGGGTGGACTATTAGTGTTCAAATAACCCTGGTTCCTATACGACAAGAATGCCAATTTTTTTGAAGATCTTACCAAGACACCTGAGATTGCTTCTCAGATTCTGATCGAATAATAGGCTAGACTGTCATTTGTAGCTCTTCAGTCGGCCTAATGACTGGGAGGGGTACAAAATATAATTATATAAATACACTCCTGGAAAAAGGTGCATGTATTACTTAATTATCACTATTAAATGGAGCAAATTTAGGATTGCACGTTTCGACCTTCAAGTGGCCATCATCAGATGAGGTTTATGGTTTTACGCTACTATTGTAGCTCGTCTTTGGTGTTTTATTGTACGATTCGCAATTTGAATCTCGTTGTACAGTTGGTGTGTTTGTTTTATCTTGAAGGTTTTATGAATTACGTGAGTAGTGGTACAATTTAGAAAAACACTTTCGCGTCACCGCCATGTTGGTTTTGTGCTCACCAGTTTAATGAATGCTACATAGGTTAATATCCTATGTTAATTGCCTCTATCAACATATAACATTTCAGTTTGATTGCTGTAATAGATTCGTAGCTATTGAGAACCGTCTAAATATTTCAGTTGGTCGCCATGTTGGATTTTTATTTATGTAGGCCACAGAGCTATGTACCATTATATGAATATTATTACGTAGGTTCATTATTCAAACTTTTACTTCGATTGCATTATTAGGACACTAAAAATAGATATTAATTTTAAAATATCGCACAGCCACCATCTTGAGGTTTTAAAAACAATTGATTTAATCAGATACCTGTTGATTAAAATTTGTATGAACATTTACCGTACCACGTTTTACTGCGATATGATGATTAAATCGCGAGTAAATTCCATTTAAATATTATAAATTCGCTTGACCGCCATGTTGGTCTTGTGATCACCAGGTTATTAAAAGTCCCATAAGCGAACGTATGTTAACTAGTTGAAACCCGTCAAAACATGACGGTCAATGGGAAAATATTTTTAAAGGATTTTCTTTTATACGGTACATTATTTGTACGATTAGACTACTTTTTAGCACCATTCCAACGTTAAGGGAGTCGAAAGATCACACTCTCGACATTTGCCCTTGAACTTTATTGTGATCTGTGTGTCAAGCGAATTGGAAATTTGCAGTTCTTAAAAGAAAAAGGAAGTGCTTTATCGGATGGTGTTAAATTATGTAGAAGCTCTCTGCCTACTTTCATCTGAACTTATGATTTCCAAATCTAAGCAATATTAAAACATATTTCTTACAGTTAATCGGGTTTCTTGTAGGAGCCCTTGGGTAATGTTTAGATTTATGTACAGGATATCTACGGCTCAAACTCTTAGGGTAATAATGTGTGGAGGAAAACCACTTAATATCAAGGAATTCAAGAAGTCTGTAGCAAACATAAGTAGCTTGCTTTCATCTTCAGTATTTAATCTGTTAACGCTAGTGTATGTTCTTGAACTACTGGATATAAGTTCAATGACTTTCAGATTAATTTAATTACAGTGTTAATGTTGTGGTGTAAGAATGCAAACTTTCGAGAAAATTATTATATCCAACGCAGAAGTGAATGTTTCGCCGTAAATCTCAATTACGTTATCATCATGTGTTGAAAGTCTGGCTGGTAATTCAATAACATTTGACTCCCCACCATCCTCAGAGGGGTATCTTGCAGCAAAAAAATTCAGAAAACCCCATTTCATATAATTTCGATTGCGTGTTTTTATGTAAGCGGCGTATTTTGGAGAAGGGCCAAAGGGTATTTAATACAATTGTGATTAACTGTTTGGCGAGAAGCGTGTGGCACAGCAGGAAAACCTACCTGAAATCTCCTCCAAGAGCAATAACTTTCCCATAATATATTTTAGAAGACGATTCACACACATTAATGAATTTGCCATTGGGGCTTCATCCCATATGTTGAGCCGTGCTAATCGAATATCGTCAGCTGCTTTGTAATTTGATTTTGTATAAACACTTAACTCTCATTTAAATTTTAAATATATTTTGAATGTTGAATTTAGGGGTTATTTTAAAATATTATTTAAAATATGAGGTGTACCCTCCCCGATGCAAGAATTTGCTCGATTTGCAGATCTGACTTGATTAGCTTCTGAGGAGTCTAACGTGTATTCTGTACAGCTGGCGGTAAGAACCGTCGCATATATCTTTGGAATACAAGGAAGAAATTCGGTGATGTACAATATTCAGGTGGCACGGTAACATTGGCACAAAAGAAAACTGCCGAATATTATCTCTGAAATTCCTTTAGATATATTCAGTGAAAAATTATTTCAGCCTGTCAAGTATTTCATATTTCGGCGGATCAATTCCACTATTACAACAGCAAAGGACAAATTAACCAAGTGCAGATTTCTTGTGAAAGAAATACAATGTAGAACAATGTTTACATTCGTTCATCAAGGACCTACACTGTAGGACATACTGTAATATTTGGAATTATCTCTGAAAAAGCATATTTATATTTGACTTGAAAAATGACTTCCTCTTTTCTCCAAGTTCTCACTCATTTGCGTCTATTTGTAGTAAACTCACGATCAGTCATGTTATTTCCCATCGAACTGGTTTATTTATAGGATCATTTCTCCCCAAATTAACGTCATATTCGATAACACTATAGGCTACTGTAGTGTCCTCAGTCAACGGAACCGCTAAATATTAAATGGCAAATAATACTTCCATTGTCAAAAATTAATAGCGTGCTTGGACTCGAAACAAATAATCAATAAACAATAGACTTATACTACAAAGTTCAACATGTCCCGTGTATTCACCGTCCAGAGACTTTCATACTCAAATTGGTTGCTGAGGAGAATGCGATGAGACTGATCGCCAATAATAAAATCCTTATAATTATCCCTGCCAGCAACATTTTTTGCAATAGTTTGCAAACACTGCTCACGTTCATTTTGATATAAACAGTACGAAACTACTCTAAATAAGCAACTTCTATCACCTGTTATATGTACAATTCTTTAGGTTTCCATGGCAGTAAATTATGCAGGGGGGTATTGAATCACTTCGCCAACTACTGTATAGAGCATAGAATCACTTCGCCAGCCACCGTAATAGAATTATACGGTATGTCCCGTGCATGTCGAAATTCGTATTAACGCTGGGAAGCCCACTCTAAAGGCTATCGTCCCGGAGGTCCAGATTCGATTCCCTGTTCTGCCAAGAAATTTAATTCTGGTCTGAGGGCTGGAACGGGGAGTACTCAGCCTCTAGAGGTAAAACTGAGGGGAGGTGAGGTCGATTCTAACCTCAAACATCTTGGATGTGGTTTTCCGTGGTTTCCCACTTCCACTCCAGGGAAATACCAGGATGATTCCTAACTTAAGACTTTAATTACAAATACACACATAAATGCAGCCTCACAATAACACAGGTAATTAGAGAAAAGTTTACACACACACCAAAGTACACGGGGCTGAGTGACCACGATGTCTATGAATTATGCTCGCCAATTGTCTCTCATTGCGCCAGGAATACAACATTATTCTTTAATAATTTAGAAGTACCGCATATTTCAAGAATTCGTTACTTTTTAGGAATGATAAAGTAAAAGGTATGTTTTGACAATGGAATACCTATAACACGAAAAGAAGAATACTAAAAAATGTAAAAACATATCCGAGGTGGGATTCAAACCCCTTCGACGATGCATAATATAAATTTTAATCTGCAACATAAACACTCAACTGCCAGTATAAGTTCTCAACATTTCCCCTCTTTTATAATTCTATTCCAGTATATACGAGGGCAGATCAAAAAATAAGTTTCACTTCCCAGTTATGGCCCTTTATTACACCACCTATACAACAGCAACACCCCTATAACGACATACAATGTAACGTCACTTTTCCACATAGTTTCCAAGAGACTCGAAACATTTCTGCGAACGCACAACCAACTTGTCGGTGCCGGATGCATAGAAAGTTCCTCCAGCGTTCTGCAACCACACGGAGACAGCGGCCTTCACCTCCTCATCGATATGGAAACGTCGACCACCGAGCTCCGTTCTGAGCTTACCGGACAGATGAAAGTCACATGGCGCTAGATCGGGACTGTAGGGTGGATGTTGCCAAACCTCCCACTTGAAAAAACACAGCAGTTCGAATTGCTGACACCACTTTACAATCCCTTGCCGGGAAATGGCCCGCTCCCCATACACAGCACTAATTTCACGAAGAATGTCCGTGCAATTCTTCCATTTGGCCCATAGGAATCGGATTGTCGCACGCACCTCATATTTGGAGTGAATGTTCAGTCGACGCGCCATTGCATTTGGCCACTATTCACACCATACAAGACGAGACACCACAACGACCTGCCTAACAGACGTGTGGGCGGTGTCTGTTCATTTCTCCACTATGCCCACGTTTGCGACAGGCAGCGCGCTGCTGCTGCAGCGCGTTAGTGCAACTAACTTTTTGATCCACCTTCGTATATATCGTGGAAACTTCTTAAACAATATTCCCATCCTTTATAATTCTCATAAATAACTTATCACATTACAACGCGGTGGACTTCAATCCACCATGTCTGTCATGAGCCAAGGCGATCGTGTGTATGTGCGAGTGCCAAGAAATGTGCAATTTTCTTTATTAATCTGAAAATATACGGTATCATATATTTTTCTTTTAAAGACACTCTGCAAATCTACATGCCAAGAGCTTCCGTCAGTGGATTTTTATATATGTAGGCCATAGAGTTATATTAAATTAGACGAAGATTCTTGCGTAGGTTCATTATTCAAAAGTTGACTTCGATTGCATGATTAGGACACAAGAAATAAAAACTTAATTTTTAAATTTCACACAGGTGCCATCTTAAGCTTATCAAAACAATTGAATTATATTAGATGCCAGTGGATAACAATTTGTACAAACATTTACGGTACCAAGTTTCAATGCGCTCGGATGGCTAAATCACGAGAAATTTATGTGTGTCAACTTCGCATGGCCGCCATGTTGGTTTCAAAATGTCAGGGTTTGAAAATTACGTAAGTGAACTTGTAATAGTGCCCTTTATCGCCGGACAAAATTTCAGGGTGATAACGATAATTGTTATGAAATTGTGAAATTGTTGTTGAATGCCAGTGAAATAATTCGTACGACCACCATGTTGGATTGGTGAAACGTATTAAAATTGGAAAGACAAGGTCAAGGTTGGACGAAGGGCTAGAATGTCCTTACCGAGTTCCATTGACATCGCTTGGCCAGTTTAGATTGTATTAGCGACACACACACACACGGACAAAAGGTGATCTCATAAACCTATTTTTGTTTCATAAATGAAAATAGGCTAAAAATACCAGTCTGGAGGAAATAATTTTGTCGCTCAATAACAATGAACTGAAGGACGTGTTCAAAGAAGCGTATACGTATATTATTTTGTTTAAAACTTACTATACCGTCTACCAGCTCTTCAGTAGAAAGCAGCTTTTGTGCCTTAAGCGGATAAAAACGTACTTAAGGAATTCAACATCCCAGAAGAGGCTGACTGCGTTGGCAACCATATCCCTGGATAAGTCACTGCTCAACGACTTGATGAATACGATGGCATCATGGGCAAGTTCGCTGCTTCAAAGGACCGAAGTATAGATTTACCATGCAAGCAATAGACGTTACCGAATGTGAGTGATATTAGCTCTTTTAGTTAATTGTATACTTATATTGTGCTTTTTTAAAGTAAGTGTACAAAGTTGATGTGTCCCAAAGCATCACCCCCATACCAGAGTTCCTCCTAGCTAGATCACCCACGAGCGCGCGTTGGACTGCACCACACGAGTCGCCACTGCACTGGTAACAATAATATCACCTTCAGAAGAACTAGAGTCTCAATTCCGACTAATAAGGATATAGGTAAGGAAATACATCGTCATTTTCACCCCTTGATACTGACTGTGCCCGTCAGAGGAGCTATCAGGGTTGCCAACAACCGAAATAACTTCCCCGACACCTCACCTGCCGGACCCATGTGCCGAGAGGATCAGGTGAATTTCTTATAGGCCAAAGCGGCACGAGAAACTATGATCCAGGGGATCTATGGTAACATAGTGGCTAAGGTCATAGACGGCCCATGAAAGTACACCTTAAGGAACTAGACTGAGAAAGGAGACATCCAGACTTATGTAAAACTTGTGAAAACATTTATTTTAAAATATGCAAGCACCTATCCTAGTTCGGAGGGTTTATATAGGCTAATCCGCGAGCTAATAAACAAAGAAAAATAAAGAACAGGGCCCTACCTGTAAACTAAGGTAAACCCTCGCGAAAGATCTAATTTACAAAGATAAGCAACAACAGCAACGCTAGGAAAATGGTACGAAAAGAAACCCTAATTCAAGTTACAAAGTTTAAGTTATTAGCAGAATTTACATTTAATAGGGTGGCAAAAACAAATCTAAGTTACGATAGTACCATTTCCTTATTTACATTTAACGTTAATCAATTTAGCTACGTCCTGACAATTAATACAAAATTTACGGGGATGACGTCCGTAAAGCAGAAACAATTACATCAAAAGCTACATGACAAGCCATAAAAAAAATCTTAAATACACTCTTATCAACTATGTGCTCATCAGCACAAACAAGGTAGACATTGGGATTTACACACATTGTAATAATAAATAAAACACAAGACAAAATTCATATTATATTCCTGCCTGCACCTTGGAATACTCTTTGTAACCAATGTCATCTAAGTGAGTGTTATTTAGGTTGGAAATGGCGTAGTTATAACTACGACTTATATCGCATGAGTGTCAAGCTCCACCAGCTACGAACTAACGGTTAAACAAACACTCCGTCGATCAAAAATAGTGTCATCTGTCCTAGGTTATTTCCATCTGGATATGTAAAACATCAACAAGGTGTCGGTCAGCAGGTCCAAAATGCATGTGTTTCAAGTTTAATAGAAATAAAAATTAGTTATCAGCTTGTTTAGAATAATTATGCGCTTGATTATTATTTTCGTTGGTTTAATTCATTGTCGGTTTATGGCGATATTGCTGACGTTCCTAGACACCTGGGCTCAGCAGTAGCGTCTCGTGCAAGATCATTATTATCTGCTGTCTCAACGACATAAAAGTCGGAAATACGCTCCTCGAGCTCCCATCGCTCAGACAAACAATAACACAAGTTACCAGTGGCTCGCGGCTCACTTGGATAACCTCGGGTAGGCCTGGGAAACACATCAGTCACCTCCCGTAAATAACAAGACTACAGAACAAAGTCTGGACATACGTGCATTACCAGCACTGAATACATGAATAGCCTCAACAAGGGTGTCTATCACTAGCCTCATAATAAAGAATAAACCTTAACAGAATATAAATGTACTCTCTCTAACAGTGTCAAAAAGTAGTCGCTGTAGTAGCGATCAAGCGTGTGGCGTTTGCCAATAATTCATCATAACATAAAACATCTGATCAACACAAAATGTCTGCCTAGACCATGATCTATAAATGAAATACAAAAACTAACAGTAAAGAATGCTATAAGCATTTGTCAAAGGTCAGAGTAAGTCTGTCTCACATTTGAGTGCGCTCGGTGTATGCTCATCACCTTCTCGTGACATTGAGCTAGGCTATAACAAACACACTAGATTTGACTGAAGGCAGCAGCTCTCTTCAACGAAAGTCCTATGAGAAACTGGCCTTGTAAATTATCCCAGTATATTATAATCACACAATAGTAATGCGTAAAAGCACGCCATAAAAATATACACAATAAGACGTAGCATGTCTTTCCAAACAAAGAATAGTAAAGGATAGCAATGTTACTTGATCTGAATGTCTTTGATATTCACAGAGATGTCACTTCAAAAATGCCTAGTATTTAATAACCAACAAAAACATGTGTCTGATCACTTGACACAAACAAACATAGAAAAAGGCGCAAAATCTCACATCCGCTGAGTTTTCTAATGATATGTTGAGTACAGGGTTCGATGCTCTACTGCATACAATTTAATATTCCCTCACTGTGTTCTTCACTGAGAACTGGATGGCCTCAAAGCTCATCTGAATGAAATATTATAACTTAGTTACAAAATTGATGGTTACAGTCGACCATCTACTGATACGGTCTAATATAAAGAAATCAGTGGCGTGACATACAGTTAAAATAAAGGGGTGTCATGGAAATAACACTGACAATGACGGCCAATCGTCATGTCAAAGAAAACTATGCACCAAAATCCCCCATACTAGGGTTAAACAAAATAGTACAAAGACTACAGTCGCGTTTAGTAAGCGAAAAGACTTGACATCTTTTGACGTCCAATAGAATGCACCTGATTGAACTGAGTTCAATCACAGGGTGTCTCACAATCACTGCAAGTGAAAGACAAAAATGAGTGCTAAAAATACTAAATCCTACCTAATGGCTGTCACGAAAGTTCGGTTGATTCTACTAAACTACTCTATTGTACCACAAAAAGAATCGTACAAGAAGAGTATTGACTGACTCACAAGATTAGGGCATCTACACCTCGCTCTTTCCAACGAACTGAGGGGTGCAATTTATCCTCGGGCTTCCGGACAAGGGCTGTCCAAACTAGGCCTCCATCATAGGACTTATCCATGACCAGGTTCTGGATGTGTCCCCGTCGTTGACGTAGTGATGTCGTCTGCTTCTCTCCCATCGTGGTAGTGGTCATTCTTCTTGGTCCGGCACGTTCATCTCCATCTCGTGCGGTAATCCTGGATCTTCCGTCATGCCGTAGTTCCTTAGAACAGCTCCTTCACATCATGGGGGTCCTTTTACATCATCATCCCCATCGAAGATAAGTAGTTAAACATGTCGAACACGTGGTCAGTAGAATGATGCATAGTTGAAGATAAATATTCACTTGAAAAATATATTTATGACACAGCTTTTTACTGAAGCTAATATTATCGGTAGAAATAAATTCACAGCTTCTACACGGCTCAGATGTTATCAAAATTGCCCAAGCACTATCTTCTTTTCACTTCACAGATTTTACAATCACTGAATCTCGTGGCATCTATGTAATCACGGTTGAATTTGCTCGCATTTGCGGCCATAATAATTTTCACAACTTGTAGCGTTGAAATAATGCACTTGAACCATTATTAATGCACAGATAATAACATATTTCGTGTCCCTAGTGGACATAGAATTTTTATCAAGCACGTGGTAAAAATGTGGTGTTCCACGGCGCAAAAATATTCACTGTTTCTAATAAATTTACTGAAATTATCACTGAAGCACATACAGGCTTCAATTTCCACTCGATTGGCACACAAATAAGTGCTCATTAATATTCGATGCACGTTGAATATATTCCTCGCCTACTGGCGGACTGTTCCCTCGTCTTAGCAAGACGGACTATACCACACGTCCTATATGGACGGTAAACCATACTCGTGTGCGTAGAGCGTTGTTCTTCGTGGCGGGATCTAGCAAATACTTGAGTCGTTCAGTGACTAATTCCTTCCGGTTCGCGTGTCTTTTACCGTAAAATAAAAAATACATTCACCAGAATGTTTAGATTATGCAGAATGACGAAATGCGATGAGCTGAGCTTTGTAGAAAGTTGAGACATGTTAATAAGGACTCAGATAAAAATATAGTGGATTTCTTCAAAGTCAAAAGTGCAACCATAATCATCTCCGAGCATGACAGCAGCGTGGCTGGTCTTTGGGTGCGTTCTAGGATGATGCATCCCATTAACAAAATGCTTTGCAATAAAAATATCACTGAGCATGAGCTCAGCAGGCTCAATACCTCCCAAACCAAAATCCTTATATTCTCTCATTCCATTATTTTTCCTCAAACGTCTTCTTAAAATCCTGTAATCCCTGCAAAGCTGGTAGGCCTAGATTCATCAGGCAGTAGATCACTCCATCCATCAGAGACACGCCACAACCTCCACAATGTTGTATCTCCTTTCTCCTAGCAATAATTGAGGGGGTTAGACATCGTGGTCATTTAGCCCCGTGTACTTGGGTATATGTGGAATTTTGTGTGATAACTTAAAATATTGTGATGTCTGTGTAAGTGTGCGTATTTGTAATTCAGGTGAGGATTGGGAAGAAGAGGCCGTGGCCTTAAGTCAGGAAACATCCCGACATTTGCCTAGAGTAGAAGTGTGAAACCTCGGAAAGACACCTCTAGGATGGCCTCTTCTCCAATTTGCCTCGCGAGGATGAGGATGAGAGTACCCCGTTCAAGTCCTCGGGCCAGAATTGAATTTGTGTCGACAGCCAAGAATGCTAGCCGTTACACCACGAGATTGTTAGTAATAAATGAAAAGTACCTTTGTTTAAGTTCTGTAAAGCTGTTGCGGTGGACCAGAGCCGTTATAAAACAGGTAGTTCCGTGAAAAACTAAATAGCGTATTTTCTTATATCCCACTGGTTTTTCCATTAAAACCCTCCTGCCCATTAAAAGGATTTTCCATCTGATGTACTAAATAGCTTTTTGTTCACGACCCTCTCTTCACCAACACCAATACAATGAGAAGATCTGTGCTAGAATATATAGCTTTTAATATCGGTGATTAAGGCTCCTCCCGCGTGTTGACATCTTTCTGTAACGAACCACTGGGAATTATTTTTTAAAGTCAAATGCACGGCTTCTGTGATTTACGTAAAGTAAGCTACAGAATTTAGTGTCATAAAATAATGATTGTTATCATAGCCCATCATAAGAGTCATCCTTTCAATCGCCTGAATATGATACTCTCTTAAGTTAGCAGCCCTGGGGCTGGTTTGCAGCAACTCGCCAATCTTCTCTATTCTCCGCCATCCTCTTCAATTCACGATATGATTTTGTGTTCGTGTCTGTCATTATCTGTGTGATGAATGCAAAAGGGTGTCTTCTTCTTGTGTTTTTCCATTCTAACATCCCATAGATGACTCTTGCTATTATGTCTGAGAATATGTCCCAACCTATTTGCTTTTCATGTTTTCAGACTCTTCATAAAGCTTCTACTTTCTCCTGCTCTCCTGAATACCTCTTCATTTGTCATATGTTGTATCCGACTGATCTTAAGCATTCTTATCCAGCACCAAGCCTCAAAAGCCATCAACATCTTCTCTTTTGACTTCCCTATTGTCCAGGTCTCACTACCACACAAATATGATATGATACGAGAAAAAAAAAATAAGGTTTTAAAATTTCGGACTGATGCATCTTTAATATATAAAGCAATTGAACATCATTAGATATCTCTATAGGCTACTAAGCTCTGAATAAACATTCACTGTGCTGAGTTGCATTGCACTCTGTTGATTAGATTGCCCGAATTGTTATTTGTAATATTTGGGAATCAATTCGCTACCTTAACGGTTTTTTCTTTCTCAGGATTAGAGAAAGTGAAATATTTGTCCTTATGTAACTTTCATATAACACCATACAAAATTTCAGTTTGATTGCTTAAATAATTTTGGAGATATTGGGAACCGGCGAAATGTATCGAATGGACGCCATGTTGGATTGTTTTATATTATATGCTATAGAATATGTGCAAGCAGATGAATATTATAATCATGACTCATAATACCAACCTGCATTCCTATCGCTTGTTTAGTACACGAGAAATATAAAAGAGATTGGTTTAATTTAGCACAGCTGCTAAAGAGTTTTAAGTTCTCAATTGAATTGATTTACATTAGATGCCGGTAGAATAAATCATGTAAAGACATGAAGGGATCCAAGTCTCACTGCGTTCGGTTGATAAAATCTCAAGAAAATACCATTTAAAAATGTTAACTTCGCTTGGCCGCCATGTTGGTTTTGTACTTAACATGTGGTTAAGCATCACATAGCTGAACCTCTTCTCTATCACCATACAAACGTTCAGGGTTATATCAGTTATAAGAAATGCAGGTGAAATAATTCGCGCAGCCGCCATGTAGGATTGGTGAAACGTACGGCATGGTCCAGATCGGTGAAATTAGTAGACTACTATGTGCTTAAGGAGTTTCATTGAACTCGCTCCAGCCGTTGAGATTTCATTAGGGGACACACACATGGACAAAAGGTGATCTCATAAGCCTTTTTTCTCATATCAAGAAAACCGGCTAAAAAGCTCTATTTTCGGGTCAGCGATAGTTGTTAACAACAAATATCGGTTAATCGTAACGAATATTGGAACTGTCTTAGTGAGTGTGCTGCCTATGATTGTTATTGTTGCATTTAGGGGCTTCGCCACATACAGCATTGGCCATGTAGCCCCGAGTTCCTAAATGTATGGGGATCTTTTGTGATAACCTGTGTTATTGTGATGGCTATATGCGTATGTGTGCTTGTTATTGAGACTAGGATTGGGATAGGAGGCGGTCGTGGTCTTAATTTAGGTACCATCCTAGCATTTGCCTGGGGTAAAAGTAGAATACCACGGAAAATCAATTCAAGGAGAGCTAAAGCGAGAATCAAACTCCCCTCTTCCCGGTGTTGCCTCACGAGGTTGTGGGTACCCCTTTTGAGCCCTAAGACTATAATAAAATTTCTTGGCAGAGTCGAGAATCAAACCCGGACCACCTTAGGAAAGACATGCAAGAATGACTGCGCCTGAAGGACAGAATCTATCAGGACAATGTCAAAATGTAAATATGATACGGTTTCTCCAACCAATCAGAGCTCAAGAATTTCATTAATTGACCAATTAGGTAAGGATAGCTTCGCACATGATTTGAAAGTTGGCAATGTACAGTAGTTACAATTCCAAGCACAAAGACAAACCTTTACGGTAACAAGAAAATACTATGAAATATGCAAGACGTTTGCAACACAACATCCATTTACCCATTAATTACCGACATGGAAAGTGGGCACTGTCCGTAATGTTTGAAAAAACAAACTTCGTAATGTTGCAAAATGAATAGCACTGTACCTTAATATCTGCAACTCCAATGTCTACACAGAGCATTACATTCGTATGATTTTGCTGACAATTTAAGTGAATGCAGTTGTTTACATAAACACACCAGAACGTCATGGAGGAAGCAGACGTGTGACATTAGATTCACGGAAGTCAATAATCGAGCTCTATTCAGTAAATGGATTTCTTATGCGAAACTTTTCCTCCAGGCGTCATGACTGCTCTATTTGGGACTCCATTTATTTGCCTTCCGTTGACCTTCTATACTCATCGAATTTGAAGAATAACTAGTTGATAATAGGATGCATTTTAATTGTAAAGCGTTTGTAACAGCCTATTGTGTGTTATTTGATCAAAATAACCTGTGCGCTATCTGTTGGTGCTAGTTCAGGATGAAGAATGTTTCAAAGCTTTCGAATTTGATATTGGGTAGAGAGCAAATGCTCAGCCCACACAATTCCCAAGAAAAGAAGAACAAAGCTTTGGAAGGACTTTGATCCTTAGTGTGAATCAAGCGCATGCGCTCTTCACTCAAGTCAGCTGACAGAATCTCAACAGATATTTATGAATATTTCTGTTAGAACATAATTATAATACAATTATGATTATCGTTGAACATAAACAGTCGTATGCAACTCGCACATAATGGTAATTAAGACAGTCGATCGATTTATAAACATACTCATGTCTTAATTATTGTCATTGTAGGCTCGTTGCATAATGTACTATTACGTTTGCTCTACATCAGCTATAATTCAGGAACCAAAGTGATAAAGAAATTATTTATTGCACAATCAAGGAATGCTGAAGGGGAGATGATGTTAGGCTAATTGCTTGCATGAGCCACCCTTGGAGGTGAAGGTTCCGCAAATTGGTCCCCAGAGCCAGTGAGTGCCATCACTCTCTGCCACGGTGCATGTCTCCACCTCTTCCTCCACTTTGAGTTATTAACCAAGAGAAGAGAGGAGAAACACAAAGAGCGTATCGCGTGTTATCCTCGTTATTCTTTCTCATTAGGGAACAGATGTTTAAGAAAATACATATTTTTGTGTTTGTAAATAAATCACTCTTGTGTTGATTGAGTCTTCAGTCGTTTGACTGGATTGATGCATCTCTCCATGCCTACCTGTCCTGAGCTAATCATTTCATCTCTGCATAGCTACCACACACTACATCCGAGGAAATCTGTTTAATATATTGACCTAGGTCTACCCCTACTTTTCTTGTCCTCGTCCCTTCCTCCCATAACCAACTTTGCTATTCCTGAGTGTCTTAATATGTGTCCTACCAACCTATCTCTTCTCTTCATTAGCAGTCGCCAGAAACACCTCTCCTCTCCCACTCGTCTTAATACCTCTTCATTCGTTCCTCTGATCTTCATCATTCTCCTGTAACACCACATTTCAAATGCTTCTATTCTCATCTTTTCGCTTCCATAGAGTGCTACGCTCCCGAAAAAGGCTTTCAAAAATGACTTTCTACTACCTAAATCTATATCTGAAGTCAACAGATTTATTTTCTGTAGAAATGCTTTCCTTGCCTGAGCCAGCCTCTTTATCTCGTTCGTGACTGGTTATTTTGCTTCCTAAGTAGCAGAAGACTCATTTCCTCTCCTTTGAATATTTACCTGTCAATTTGATTTCTTTGGCTGCTTTCCATTATTATTGTTTATATTTATTGATTTTCATCATGAATTATTTCAAGATGGAGTCCATACTTCTAAAAATCTCATTCAAATCCACTGGTGAATTGGCTAAAGTTACAATGTCATCAGCAAATCCAAACCTTACTCATACTTTCAATTGTTCTCTAATTTCCCCCATTGCTTGTTCAATGTAAGGATTGTAAAGTATGGGTGATAAGTTGCAGCCTTGCCTTACACCTTTCTTAATGCCAGCTTCTCTGTGATGTCCTCCGGCTCCAATAACTGATGTTTGGTACTGTATACACTGTACATCACCGTCCTATCCCTGTACTTAATACCAATCGTTTTCAAAATGTCGAACAACTTACCCCCAATCAACGTTATCAGAAGCCTTTTCTAAGTCTACAAATGCCACGATCGTTCTGTTATTTTTCCTTATTCTACCTTCCAAAATCAGCCTAAGACTTAGTTTAGCTACTCTTGTTCTTATATTCCCTCTGAAACCAAATTGGTCTTCACCCAACTCGGTTTCCATCTCTCATTCCATCCTCTAATCAGAATATTTGATGGTACGGTAATTTTCAAATATGTCAGCTCCTGCTTTCTTCTGAGTAGGGATGATAACATTCTTCCTGAAACCATAGAGTACCTCACCGGTCTAATAAATCCTGCACACCAAGTGAATTAACCTGATTAGACATTCATCACCTGTAAAACGTAGCAACTCAGTCGGTATTTCATCTATGGTTGGTGTTTATTCCTGCGTAAGTCACCTCGATATTAAATCTCCTTTCTCATCCTCATCAATTTCTTCTTCCCATTACATGATTCTCTTTACCCGTATAGAAACGCTCTAATTAAGTTTTCCATCTCTCAACCATTTCTTCTTTACCTGTTAGAGGTATTCCAACCGAGTCCTTAATATTACAGCACGTGGTCTTCCTTTCCCCAAAAGTACTCGTAAGCCTTCGATGAGCTGAATCTAAATGTACTTCTTTTAGACGAATTTCTCTACTTAGTAGATGAGCGTCAGCAGTTTTTAAATTGCGCGCGCTTCAGCCATGTAAATTTTCCGACATCTCGTGAACCAATAATGCTAGAGACTTGTACGAGGTGTCAAATGACTCGAACTGACACCACACTTCCTATGAAAAAAAAAACTAGATAGTAGCCTATTATTTTCAAAACTAGGAATCGCAGAACGTTGCGCAATGGCTCAAACGAAAGGTCTTTATACCCTTTATAGTTAAAACAAAACAAGATGTTTTTACATGTTTTCCAAAAACGTTTAATTTGGAAAGTAGGCTATATTTCCGAAACTAGGTATTTTACAAAGTATTGTGTTTGACTTAAACCAAAGGTCTTTACCGCCTCTAGCCCCTAAAACAAGTCCCATGTCCCTAGGACAAAAACCTAGCAGTATAGGAGAGCGACGGGTTCTAAATAGTGTCATGGGCACCACGCGAGTCCAACCCAATATCTCGCGAACCAATGGTCGGATTTGGACTTATGAGGTATCATAGGATCCGGGGTGACGCCCCCATTTTGAATGTATTATTTATTTTGCAAATTCTGACAAAAGGCCAAACTACACATAATGAAAATTTTTATTTTTTGATTTTTTAATTTTATTTCATATTTTAGTAGAAAGAGACGGTACCGGTTGTATTTAAACGAGCATGTCGCCGGCAATGGTAGCCGTGCCCAATCGATGAATGGATATTTTGCGAACCATTGATCGGAGAGGGTCTTGCGACGACTCGTTTTAAGGGTATTTTTTATCATCTTTCCTATGGCACACTCACTTATTCAAATAACCCAAAACTACTTTTGATTTCCTTGATAGATCGCCAACCGATAATCGTACATGAACATGTGGAGTGTATTTTTTCTGCGCGGTGCGATACCCCCTTTCCCACGGCGCATTGAAAATGAAAATCCACAGCCTGCTTCCAGTCTCGACCGGGTCAGGAATGGAATGAATGAAGCCCCCATCTAGCGGCGAGGATATGAAAATGTGCCGGCTGCCGAGGCCTGACGCACTCCTCTGGGGTAATGATTAAATGAATGACAGATGAAATGAAATGATAGTGGAGAGTGTTGCTGGAATGAAATTTTGACAGGGAAAACCGGAGTACCCGGAGAATAACCTGTCTGCCTCCGTTTTGTCCAGCACAGATCTCACATGGAGTGACCGGGATTTGAACCACGGACCCAGCGGTGAGAGGCCGGCGTGCTGCCGCCTAAGCCACGGAGGCTTCCCACGGCGCATTAATGTATTTAAATAATTCAAAACTGCTAAGTCATCGACTTTCTTTTTCCTTGATAGATCGCGAACCGATAATCGTACATGGACATGTAGGGTGTTTTTGTCTGGTGCAAAACCCCCTTTCTCACGGCGCATTAATTTATTTACATAATCCAAAACTGCAAGGTCATCGACTTTTGTTTCCCTGATATTTCGCTAACCTGTGATGTTAGAAAAGCTATGTAATGCGTTTTTTTTAACGGTAAATTACTGTCTTTACCGCGGACGAGTTATTTTTAGAAATTTGTTAAAGGACTCGACTACCGGATTATTCTTAGGTAATAATTGAAGGATTGATCGGTTACGAGGCAGAGATAGTTTTTCTAGGCGGGAAGAATAACGGGAGGAATGGTTGTCATGGAACAGATTTAGGTTGAATGGTAAAAGGAATGAAAGATTTTTCTAAATTTCACTCGTTAGCCAGTGACAGACGGGCTCTTTGTAAAGCAGACTAACCTTGCTGGCTAGTCTCTGCAGCACAAGGCTCTTATTAAAAAGAAATGTGCTGAGGGTCGTAAGAACACACGTGACATGACGGCCCAACTGTCTGGTATGACGCAACATTATGGAAGCTAGCAAGTTTCATCCTGTATTGTTTGTACGTGAGAAAATGCAAGTTTATGTGAAACATGAGATGACTTGAGCCTTGTACAGGCATTGGTCCTTTCGTGACAGTGCACGGTTTGTGTGTGTTTACTTCCTTATGCGACGGCCCTGTTTTACTGTTCACTTATTGTTCTCTCTCCCGAAAACTTCCAAACAAGTAAAAATGTTAATTGTATTATAATTAATTTATACATAGGCTATATATACAGGGTGTATTTCATATGATGGAAGTCTATTACACTGGTGATAGAAGAGACTATTCTAAGCATATATCTTCCTGAAATTTAGTCGTATCTTAATTAGTGTAGGTGGAATTAAATCACAACCATCGTCGGTCAATGTATTGGAAAAGGTCTTAGGCTGCGTTCCCCTCAGCAGCACAGCCGACTTCTCCCCGTCGCCCTCCCCTCCTACGCTGAGGAATGTTGACAAGAGTCTGAAGTTGAGTGACCTACTCGCCTTGTCTGCCAATGGCATTGAAATACACAAACCGAGCCTATGAACAGCTGATTCACACCTTCATGGGGAGTGGCTACATGACTAGTGATGGTGGATCTGTCTAGGATTTTGCCAGCCTCATGGACTATGCATAGAAAATAGAAATCCTAAAGATTAATACTAATAATAATAATAATAGGCTTTTAGACACACTAACTTCTTTTATGTTTCTTTTTGGTATGTCGAGTTGCCAGACTTTAATGAACGTAGGATTCCTTGTATGTGCCATGAAATCCATGGACATGTTCGTATTAGATCCCATTCATTTGCTACATGACTGAACGTAGATCGCACCCTCGGGAAGGTTAGCACTCTACCACCAGAACTACACATGCTGACTCTTATTATTATTATTATTATTATTATTATTATTAAATTATTATTATTATTATTATTATTATTATTATTAAAACCGACAGTAGTGGCTACGCGGGCTAAAGCGCTGCGTTAGGTCAAGGGGCCAAGCTCTCTGCTGACTCGGTAGACGCGTGGGTTCGAGCCCCACCGTCAGCTGTCCTTGAAATGGTTTTCCGTGGTTTCCCATTTTCAACACCAGGCAAATGCTGGGACAGTACCTTCTGACAGGCCACGGCCGCTTCCTTCCACATCCTTGCCCAGTTTCATTCATCTTCATCCATTCCATCTCTCATCCCGACGCGCAGGTCGCCCACGGGCGTCGACTAGAAAGACCTGCACTCGGCCTCTCAGGAGGCTACACGACAAAAAAAATATTATTATTATTATTAGCCTATTATTATTATTATTATTATTATAACACTGTATTATAACAATGTATTTGTATTTAATTTCATTTTCGTGTATTTTCATATGTATGTACATTGTTGATTGACCAATAAATCAACCCCTCCCCCCCCCCCCCCCTCTCCAGTTTATGGCCACCCCAGGGCTGGAGATGGGATGGGACAATTCACAATATGTACATGTGGTACCGTACTAGTATTAAATCTTGGAAGTAGTTTTCCATTGGTTCCCACTTCTACCCCAGGCAAATGCCGGGATTGTTCCTAACTTAAGGCCACGGCCGCCTTATTCTCAATAACCATAACCGCTGGCAGTACAGCCCATGAAGGGCCTAGGCCCACCAAGCAACCACTGTCCAGCCATTTGGCCTGCAGATATTAGGGTGACGCGTGGTCAGTGCATCGGGTCCCCTCGGCCATTAATCTTGATTTTCCTGACTGGGGCACTGCCTCACTGTTAGACAGCTACTCAATTGCCTTCACGAGGCTTAGTGCACCGCGTTCCAGCCCCCACGTCAGTTTCTAATATCCCTGATGGAGCCAGGAATCGAACCTAGGGCCTCCGGGTGAGAGGCAGTTGCACTGCCCCAACACCACAGGGCCGGCGTCTTCTTACGAATCCTCACCTGAATTACAAATACCCACATTACTACAGAAACCACAAAAACACAGGTTATCACACAAATTCTACACACACCCAGCTACATGGGGCTAAATGACCAAAATCGCCAAGCCTCTCAAACAAAACATCAAGTATTTACCTTCCGTCTTAAATGCCTAGTCCTGAACAGACTTCGGGATGTCGGAATTTTGTCACACTGTATTTCATTAAGTGAATGTATTTAATATTTTCAGAAACTAGTCAACAGAAGGTCCGACACGGATGCCAATGATACACCATGGCTGAGTATCGAAATTATTTTATACATGAACATCAATCAATGAATTCCACACTTACAAAGTAGGCTACACAATACAACCGGTCCTAACGTCCCAAGCCATTGAGTGAGTTGTCAACAACAACAGCAAGAACAACGGCAATGCACATTTTCTTACGAGACGGTAGCGCTTATCCTCATAACAGCTGCTAGACTACCACCCCTCAAGTCAACCGGTAAGGTCAATGCTCTGATTACATAACAACTTCCCCTTCGCGCGTCGTCACACCTGGCTCCACCTCGTTTCCCCCAGCCTGCCACACCTCTTTCTGCTTGATTAGTTTTTGAAAAACTAAAAACATTGACTTTTTAATGATTCATTATCAATTTCAAGATAGGTGATAATTTTTTTACCTAGGGAGCTTAGAATAGTCTCTTCTATCACCAGGGTAACGGACTTCCATCATATCAATTACACCCTGTATATATATAGTGCCCGTCTGTGCACCTGGAGCAACAGACAACCACATGCGAGACAGCAGTGAACACAGTGTTAGCGCGAGATCTCTCTCAGGGCGTTCTGGGTTTGGGCGATAATTACCAACACTGTGCTCATGCCGCTCGTAAAGGAAAAAGGAAAGACATGACAAGCAATTCAGAATTGAAGACCCTGTTTCAAGACGAACCAATTCACACAAAAAAAAATCATTAACTTCCTGCATTCTTGCAGAAACACAAAAATAGCACACGCATTCAATAGCAGATTGTATGTCTCTCTTATATGAAAATAAACCATAGTCGTATTTAAAATTGTCCATATCTTGACTATGTTTATGAATTACACTTCATTCTTTAAATTATACAAGTCGAGATGACATAAAATAATGTTTCCCTATTATGTTGCATAGTTACTCTATTTTACTATTTACAAATAGTTCTGACATTAGCACGGATTAGTTCACACACGATTCTTCATTCAATTATTTAAGAAACACAATTCTTAGCGCAGTTATGTCAAAATGTCATGATGACTATTACTTGAGCACAGCAGTTAATTTTATAGCAGACAATTAAGAACAATAATAATAAGTATATATCTGGTTTCATGGAGTTAGCTAGACATATTCCTTCATAACTTTAAAGATCTAATGCAATGACCATGAATTATTATGACCATAAAATTTGCATGACAATATTGCTTGTAATAATCCATAATAATTTGAGCTATCACATCACAGGGAAATCTTTAGGATTTGGAATACACAGAAGCATTATGGGACAGGAGACAATTCCCGCAACTCCCATTTAATTTTTTTTATCAAAGCATACAGCTTTCGGTGGATTTCGGATACAACTCCTCTAATCTCCACTCAACACGAGGATCTAGGCCTCTTTAAACAACTTTTACAAAGTGCCTTAGCAATTCAACTTCTATTCTCAACATCCCAAACGATAACAAATATTAAGCATTCAAATGGATAACAACAGTAATTATTATTCAATATTTTATCAGTAGCTTTCATGACTATTATTCATTTGGAATATCACTTCCATCATTATTTATAGAGTTCAAGATTATTATTATTTATTCAGAAAAAATATTTCTTATTATTATTATTATTATCATTATGAGACATCATATGTTTCTGTCATGCAGAATAAAATTATTTAATGCATCTAATCCATGAAAATCTGCTGCTTTATGAATTAGGATAGGAATCCTCATATTATTTACTGCAAAAATGAAACATTGAGGATTTCACCTCGGCTGCAAGTCTACCCTGACTATATGGAAAAATTACGCCTAAAATTATGCAACCATTCTAACTGTACAAGAGTTACTTAATAAAGAAGGTGAATTGGTCTATCAGATCGGAGGAATATTCATGGCTCTCTGAAATGTTTAAGCTTGCGGAAGTCTACGTTATCATGTTTCCGTGGCTATCAGACCACCCTCGATGCAGATCAACTCCACGCACCACGGATCTGAAAAGTTTAACATGGGGCATGATGTCGCGTTCAACTCCCCCGGTGCAGGTCGACTCCACGCACCACGGACCTGAGAAGTTGAAACGCAGGGCATTGGGGTATGATGCAGCATTCTGCTTGGCCTACGGACCTCAGCCGCAGGTGGCTTTATTCCTCGTTCCTAAGGATATCCTGGTCTGGTCTCCTCACATCCTGCCTTCTAGCCGCTAGTCATCTCCATGGACTGGGGTAATGAAATTATCCTATCTTGGGACTGGTATCCATGCGCATAAGGCATGCTGCTAGTAATGTTCATGTTTAATAATGGAGTTCACTGGTATGACCCCCCTGGTCTGACGGGACAGGCAAATAACAATAATTCCAGGTGATAATGTCTTTATGAATATAGGTGGAATCTGGCCTGATATTTCCCCGTATAAAAATATAAGTTGTGAGGGTAGCCTGTTAGCTTTTGCAAATGTTCGATTGCTAACTTATGAGTGGTCCCATTTCTTAAGAGTTTGTTGTTGGTAGTGGGGACTATACACAAAACCACAGTGAAATACTTGTAAAATACAAGTCGCACTCACATACCTTTTGATGCCTTGAAGTGTTCTATCAGGTGCAGAATTATAAGTTCGAAGCACTATAAATTATGGCTATGTTCACCACCAACGTCGCACCTAGGCTATGTCCAAACGGACAGAGTAACATCGCACTAATTGCCTAGTTCGAAGGAGCACTCGCTCATACTGACGTCGTATTCAACTATATCGGTGACACACACAGACTTCGTGGTTCGATGACGGGTCAGACTATGTCCGACTGTGTACTTGACCTGTGTCAAGGCCGTTTTTATACTGTCTCACGGGCGCATATCGATCATGCAACTCGCATTACGTAATGCCTGATCTTCCATATCATTGGTTATGTTCATAGAACCCTCCAGAAGGTTTGTATTTTCCAATAGAATATCCTGAGTAAGCAAGCATATTACTCCCCATACAATACTGAGGCGTTGAGATAAGTTTCTTCTATAACAAAAGTTTATAACGAATATGCCTTCAATATCCGCTAGCTACACGTGGAACATGTGGCCGGTTCAAAGCTTGCGTTGAGTTGGCAGCTAGACCTTGACTCGCTGACGTCACAAGCGCGCTCTCTTTAAACTCACGCCGGACCACGACATCGTAAATGGGCACAATATATATATATATATATATATATATATATAAGCTTCTTTATACAGTTTATCTAAGTTCATACCTCGAGTGTTCCAGCGCTCGCTCTTTCAGCCATCCATACTCCCGGCACACAGTGCATCTACTGACGTGCTTAACGGCCTGCTGCGTGTCGGTGTCGAGTGACGTCAGCATGACCTTCGTTCAGCCAATGGCAGGACTCGTGTGGTCAGGCGGTCTCTTCCTTCGAGATGTTACCATGACCACCATATAAAAGACGCTGCCTGATGGAGTTCTTCATCACTTCTGATCACTTCTGATCGCACTTCCGATTGCATCATTCTGATCAACGCTCAATTCATATCACCGCTCACTTCTGATCATCACTTCGGATCTCCGCTACCACACCTCATGGCATTATTGTCAGTCGCTACGTTACCCCGCAGTTACGTCACGAGGCCTTCTCTCTGACACATCGCTCCAGATGGCAGGAATAATTGCCGGCCACAGTACACTGCAAGTTTCACCTTAATGGTGTATCTCAATTTATACTTCATGGCAGCAGCAATCTTTCTAGCTGCAACCAATTTCGACTTATACACTGTCACCGCCTGGACACTACAAGTGCCAAACCCTTGCAAGAGAAAAAAATAAGAATTGAACATTCACATTTTCGGCAAATGCATCTTGAGGCCATGAACACCTCCCCCAGAAGAAACTATGAAGGACTTCTCAAAAAACATTAGAGTAGCTGGAACTTTTATGGAGCTGCCTCTACCAATTAGGAAGATAAGTTCAACTTTTATGAAGAATTGAATTTTTACTCTTATCATACATTTCATCATTTTATGATTCCTTTATTATTGTGCATATTATATTTCAATTCTAATTTCTCTCAAATTAAGGCAAGCCTTATCATTGGTTTTTTTTTTCATCAATCCGGGTTCTGTCACTAGACCCTCTAAATTTCTTAAAATTTACCATTAGTCAATTCTGCGTAACCCATTTGTGTGCATATACTGTGAATTTTAATGTTATTATTTAAAGAAAATTGTTGCCTCAATAAATATTGTTAATATATTGTTATCTTAAATTTGGTTTCCTGCTGATATACTTTTATGCCCACTACACCGCACCGCTTCAGTCTATTCGCTGTTTTACAGTAGCTAGTTTGGACCAGGCTCATGCCTGTTACGTTCTCCCTTATGGGAAATATTTAGGGCAGATCTTTTATCCAGGTATGGTAACAGAATGGTCAAGCTTGGGAAACGAATGATCACGTATGTAGAATTGTTAGACCTTGTTAAGTTCATGAGATAAGAATTTTAGTCAACCAGCAAAGGGATGTCAGGTTGCAGGCATGGGTTAATAAATAAATGTCAAACGGGTTACACAAAATCTGATTTATTGATCCAAGAATTGAAGGCTGAGGTAAACCCGAGCCATTTAAGATACAATTTGTTTTTCTTTGTTTTTAACACTTTCTCCACAAGGTAATGTTTCGGAAATGCTGTATTTTGGAGTTCTTGGAGATGAAACCGTCCTTTTATGGGTTGACCGTTAAAATCTTGCAGTAAATAGATGACTGGGCTGTCTAGGTTGACTTAACAGAAACCCGCCGCGAATGCCCACATCGGTCAGTAAATCCAATTCCATTTGGGTGAATTTTAATGCAGCATCAAAGGACAGGCTTGGACTAGTGAAATAATGTGCTGGGTCCAGGCCATAAATATTATGGCACTATTGACGGAACTTTTCAAACCCATCCGTGAGCAGCAATACATCGAGTTTTAGGTAATGCATAGCATAATCTCATAGAGTGTACGATGCATGCATGTGCATAGTCTTCATCGGAAGAGTTACTACGTTTAAGTACGGAATAGAATTTATCTTGCAATGGCAGAGTCTTTTGCTTTAACACGTCCCAGCTGTTACAAAATCATAGGGGAAAATACCTCTCCGAATGCACAATTTAAAGTATTCAGGATTTTCAAAACGCATCCTGATGTATTTCAATTCCTTCTCATCCATGCCGTTGACTAGACTGTCTGGGGATGACGCCATAAACTTGATGGAGTCCATAAATCGAATGCAAAATTTGACCAACCACCATGTCAATGCTGTGAAACGCTCTAATGACATGACCCAATTCACGAATCAGAAACTGAATATCAAAATTTGCTAGATTGTGGAAAAACACACTGACGAATCGTGGAGCTGGGTAATTCATATTGCATACACTGTAGGTTGCTCCAAGAAACTCCCCCGTAAAATGTGAGTGATCACGAACTGTGTCCTCGACACTCACCATTGGCTTCTCGTAGCATGCTCATACTGTTCCAGCTGTTCTAGTGGTAGACTCATGGGTGAGTTGTCCAGTAACCCCCGTACATGGTCAGCCAATTCGACAAGTTCGTTCAGAAACCATTTAACACAATCTGGACCCTGATAAGATTTAAAATAGGTCTTTGTGGGGTCACAGGCACACACCTCGTTAAATCCTATGGCAAAGGGTTCATGTATTTAAATGGATGTGGTTGAACTCATAGCGGGATCTGGTTCACATCCCGCCATGGGGGCAGTCAGAGCCTCAAAATCGGCATAGACCACAAAAGGCACTGTATCACGCTTGTGGACATTCTTAAACTTCAACACAGCATCTTACCCTTGAGGCAATAGTAGTCGTACTGCTTCTTGGGATACACAATCTTCCCTATGTCGTTCCAAAAGGGTAGGGGTTCCAAAATATTGCAAGCAACAGTCGCAAATATGTTTCATACATTTATATTTGGACAGTTGACTGCCTACTAATCTACTAAGGCTTTTAATCAGGCAATAGTGATTCACCTCTGCTACAGACAAATATAAAGGATGAATGTGGTGTCGTTTTGGTTCTTTCGTGGCATAAAGAGGACCCATAATTTCATCACCGTCAAGACCATACACCGTAAACGAATAGTCGGGATTATCCTATTCAAACCTGATTGCTGATTAAGTCCATAGGGAACGAAACATTAGTTGAATTTAAATGTTGTTTTAATTGCTCAAACATGGCCTTGTACATTCCTGGTCGACAACTATTCTCTTGTACTGGCTGCAAATAGGCGGCGACTGACCAAAGAAATCATTCATCGTCACGGTTTTCAATGATGACCAACGCTCTCCGGTAGGCAATCGCTGGTGGTGTGGGGATATAACTAGACCCAGCATTAAAAGGGTTGAATTTGCAAATGTTGATTTGCAGGTGATGAATTTTGTCTAAGGCGAGGCCACTGGGTCCTTCTTGCAGTGAATTAAATTTAGCCAGCAAGGCATTCACCACAGGTGATGAATACCACTGTTCAAATTGAGGGCTACGAAAAGCGCTTGCATTTTGCTGCAAATATAAAATTTTTCTTTACGTTCCATGCCATTCTTTTTGTATACTAAATAGAACACGAGTACCATATTCACCTTTAAAGCCGTGTGCAATCTTAATGCTGTACAAATTTGCTCACTTAAAATTGGAAAGCAAGATTCCAAAACTTATTTGGGGATAAGACATTCATTACCATTTACCACGCGACCCGAGAAAACACGAGATTTAAAACAAGAATCAAGGGACTCGTAGTTTAAACAATTAGTGGTGGTGGAATAAGCCATATTTGTAAGTTAGTCTTACCTGAGTTTTGAATAGTCGACTGCACAGCAATGGTCCACTTAAGCGACTTCTTAGGGTTTTTATCTAAAATGAAATAAAAAAACCATCATAAATACATAAATTCAAATTAATACATGCATTTCATAAAACAATATTATACAAATTGAAAAATATTATTAAATAAGAAATCTCACCTTGGCTTGTAAAGCCTGCTTTATTCCCTTCTTGTGAGCTAGTGGTCTCTCTTTTTCTCTCACCCTCTCAATCTCTTTATGTACTGGAATAATCTAAAATAAACCAAAACTATCAATCAATAAATAAGTACCTGTAAATAACAATATTATCATCCATTGTCATTAAAGAGAACACAAAAACCTCTAATAATAAACTTACCTCCACAAAGATATCAACGTATAACGCCACTAACAGTGTCTGGGTATAACAATCACTCATCGAAAAAGCAATCGTCAACAACATCTGCAAACAAATAAATAAACTTAATAAATCACCTCATCAATTAATCAATCAATAATTGTCAGGAAATAAAACCTTAACCTTCATTGCCATTAAAACAGTCAAAAGAACCATTAGTAGATAAGTACCTTACAACTATTTCAAGTATTGTCCGCCAACATGTAAAACAAACTGTTAAACGAAAGCAAGTGTTCAAACAAAGCTGTTGCGTCTTGGCAAGTAATCACATAAGTGAGATTAGAAGTGATTCAAGCCTCGCTTTATACGTTACCTTACATTGCATCATCAGCCGTTTCCCACGCTTCACCATTCTGTTATCATGCCTGTACTGTGCCCAACTCTAGGAATGGGTATTCCAAGTTTCAGACACCTAGATATCAAGGGAAAGGCTGTAGCCGCTTTTGAAAGTTGAGATATTTGAATATCGCGCTACATTGCTTCTCGAAGCATTTGGAAGGAATTTACCGATACTTGGATGACAAGTGACGTAGCGAGTAATAGCAGAGGTCGAGGCTATTTATTGATTAAATAGTTAACTATGGAGTAGAGACTTGAGACTGGGATCAGATTACTGGCACGGCCAAATGAAAGAGAATGCAATTAGTATCAAGTAAATCGGACCAGGGATACCAGAGATATGAGGATTTCTAGATTACAACGTGATGACGCGTGACCCTGGCAGTTTTGAATAAAAGCCGGCTGGAGCAGGCATCGATAGCTCACTTCAACACAAGCCCTTGCCTAGCAAGGTGCATCTACGCTGAGCCAAGGCACATGGTTGCCGGATCTACGCAGAAGTTCTTTTCAAAGTCGTGATAGTCACGAAAGTGCTGCGCTACGAGGTGGAACATAGTAAGTTTACGGCGAGGAGAATCACTGAGGTGATTGATTTTTCTACAGACATTGGTGGAAATATTTATATTTCTACATGGACGTATGCTAGACTTTGTCTAGAACTAGTACTTTGTCACAGTCCAGTAATAACATAATACTTGGATATTTAAATCCATTTCAGTCAGTTTTCATTATTTGTAACTAGTTAACCACTTCGATCTGTCAGTACACTGAAGACTAGTCTATAACGGTGGCGTTCATTAGTCTACGCAAGGGAAACTACAAGTTGCTTAGCGCATGGTAGATGGTGATATAATAAACCATGCCCAGGGAACGATCTTCAGAACAGCCGTTGATTGCTTAGACTGTCAGTGTTTTTCTTGTACTGATAAGATTACCGTGAGTTATGTTACAACTGACATATCTAAGAATAGATCACTTAGATCTGACCCCATTTAAACAAACTGTTATGGCTTTGATAGAAGCCCATATTAAAATGGAACAACAGTTAATTCAAACGACAAGAGATACTACCACTATGTCTGACTAGACGGATTGTGGGTATATAATGGCGGCCGATACAAGGATTGTACGTGCTTGTCCGATAGGGCATGTTTATGGATAAATCTGGTACAGACCAGGTTTACTACGCTTCAAGACCATCAAGAAATGTAAGCCACATTTGAATTATATTATGCCTAGCTAATTGGAACAAAATATTTTTCTGCAGATGACCAACACATTTTTTTCTTCGTATTTAAAGCTTGCAATGATTTACGCAAGACTTGTTAGAGTTATTCTGAGTATTTTCAGCACTCAGAACAGTTTAGGATCGATGACCGAGCATTTCGAGCATTTATTTGAATATTTCATATTTTTGGGAAACCACGGAAAACAACCGATGTAACTGTAAAAGTTAAATTTATTTTTTGTTGAGGAATGGGTATTTTTTTTCCATATTCGAAGGTTCGAACATGTGGATTCTCACATAATGAGATGATAATTAAACATATTTAAAATAATAATAATAATAATAATCCACTAATAATAATAATAATAATATTTTTTATAATTTTTCTAAATAATTCTTGGATATTATATTTTATAATAATCATATGTATTTAGAGAGAGCCTATGAAGTAGTTTAATCATTTCTAGTTTGGAACAGGAGATTTTCCGAAGGATAGTGGTTAGCGCAAGCCCGCATTCAACCAACATTTCAGTTCTGGTTGAACAGTTAATATTTGCAATGAGCAAAGTACATTTTTCAGATAACACGGAGAGGCATGAAACGGGAAGCAATTGATATTTGTATCAAATAGGATATTTTGTATTTATATAAAATCATGACGTAAATACACTCGAAAGTGAAATAAAGATTTTCATAAGTATGGTAAATTCATGGGTTGAACTGAATGGTAAAATAAAATAAACTTGTAAGTTTATTAATCTTCCAGTGTTGATAACAAGCAGAGGCTTGATTTATTGTATAAATTTTGGGAAGAAAATTTATGTGTGGAGTAGTTGAAATGCCATTCCCAGGTGCGCATGTTTAAGTCGCAGGAATGAAGAGGTTTTTTTCGAGCATCAATCAAATAGCAGGTTCGATGGCTCAGGTTTATAGTAGGAGTATTGGAGCCACACATTTCGTCGTATGAATGACCCGAAGGTTATTTCTTGAAACCATCAGTTCTTATTTCAACCTTGTTTACGAATTCCATTTAGACTTTGATTTTGCTAGAACCCGGATTTGTCATGATAGTAGTTTATTCTTCTTCAGAGGAAGACCTTTGCCGTTGTTGTTGTAATATTGTGTTCTTACACAAATAGTAGAATGGGCCACTGCCAATTTAAAATATTTCTATAACCACGAATAATTTGAAGGATGTTTTCAAATCCTAGTGCCATGAACTAAATGAATTCATTATGAAACTACAATTCTTATTTCCGCATTCTGTCGAAGAATTGCAAGTTGTGAAAGTTGCTAAAAATGGCCATGAATATAAATATTTTTCATAATGATTCCAAGTGGAAAATTGAATAGTTGAATGGTTCAACAATTTATTGATCAAGTTGATGATTCAGAAATCATATATTTTGTTAGGAACTTGAAGTTCATAATCGAGTCACTTCTCGAATGTTTAATGTCAGAAGAACAATTAATTGTTGTTGTGCTTCGCACAGTTCTTCGATGCTATGCTCAATGGTCAAATACTTTTCAGATGTTATTAACATATGTAAATAATTTGTGTTGCTTCAATGATGATAATATTTTTCGACAATGTATTTTTGAAACTGGAAAAATAAGTGAAAGTTAAAATTCTATGAACATTTATTCTACGAGTGTTAATATTATGTAAAAATTTCAAACAGTGAACTACGACATTTCCAGTAGAGACAATTAAATTTGAACTGGATTTAATAATTAATCATAAATAATTTTGGAACACAGTCTACAGGACTAACAATCAGACTTGTGTTTGCAAAAAAATAATTGTCAAATGTGTTTGGAAAATTTCTGTATATTGTGTAAATAGGAGTGTGGGTCGCCACACGTGAGTGATGCTGCTTTGAGCATCTTTGCAGTCAATTTTAACTTCAAAATAAACTGAGATAATTTTACAGGATGTGTTACTCCCAATTAAATCTCCTTCTATCCTTATTGTTGCATTGAGCCAAAAATCAGTAAAGCATTTTTTTAATTTGATGTCGTTTTTGCGATTTGCTTTAACCCATCTGGCGCTCCGGGATATTTTGACTCTCGTGCTGACTGATTATTGGTAAAATGCATATGTGGTCGTGCGGACTCCGGTCTAAACGGGCACATAAAATAAGATAGAGAGAGAAATGGCTTCGAACGTGGGTCTCGATTTAGACATGGTCAATCGCATGCCGATTTAAATTGTGATAATTTTTATAGAAATATTTTGGGAGTTGAGAGATGTCTGGTTTGGATGAATAAATTAGTAGGAAACCCAATATTGGGGAAAATTAAAAATTTAACTTGGTTAATAATTTGAATGGGTTTGATTATTTTTGATAATGGCTTAACCATTAGGGCGTCAAGTAAATTCAGTAGTAAACGTTCGATGACTGGACATACACATTATTAGAATCCAGGTGGAGGATATTTGAGAACTTGCATATTTTTCTTGTGATATTATGGTAAATGTAATTCGTAAAAGTAGAGAATTTTGTTTTTCCATCACGTCGACATTAGGACAAATCTCATTTTATTAGAGTGTTCCAATTAGCTATTCATATTTCTTGTACTAGTTATAAGCTTGTGTTTGCCACTGTTGTATACCCCTAAGTTTTGAATAATAATTGAAATTATGGAAGAAATGATGAGGATGATGAGGAGTTTGGAGGAGAGTTCAAAAGAGGCTGGACTGCGTGTAGCAGCCATTATGAAAGAAAATACTGAGGCTTTGGAAAAGAAACTTAACGAAAATTCTGATTCTTTAGAAAGCAGGTTAAAGGTAACTTGAAAGAAAGTTTAGATGAAAAACTTAAAGAAAATTCTGATTCTTTAGAAAATAAACTTAAAGAAAATTTAGAAAATAAACTTAAAGAAAATTCTGACTCTTTAGAAAATAAACTTAAAGAAAATTCTGATTCTTTAGAAAATAAACTTAAAGAAAATTCTGATTCTTTAGAAAGCAGGTTAAAAGGTAACTTGAAAGAAAATTTAAATAGTAAATTTAATTCAATGGAAAGTAAATTTAAAGAGAATTCTGAAATTTTGAAAATGACACTTGAGAGTAAAATGAATAAATTATGCGAAAAAACACATGAGCTCGAAACTTCATTAGCTACTAACGCAAGTTTAATGGACGATAAATTTCGCGATGCCGATCTTCGATCTCAAAGCTTAGCTGATAGGATAGAACATGGTCTTAGGAAAGTTGGTGAAGACATGGTCAACCTGGAAGTCAGAGTGAAGAAAGAGAGTAACGAGATGGGAATTCTAGTTGTTCAACGGTTGACAGAACAATTCAAAGAACTTGTAATGGGAGAAATAAGAGAAGGTGTGATTAATGAGTTACAAACTGAAATTAAAACCACAGTTGTCAATGAAATTAAAGACATACTCAAGCTGGAGAACCAAGAAGGAATCAAGGAGATTAGGGAATCTTTGTCATCCCATATTCAAATAATTTCCAAAGATATCCAAGCAACTCAGAAGGACATATCAGATATGACAGGGTCATTGAAAAGTCATGAGGCTGTTATGAACCAGATATCCACTGATGTTAAGGAGAATTGTAAAGAAACTGAAGCAATTAAGAAAATGGCAGAAGAAAACCAGAAGGAACTTGAGGCTATGAAAACTCAAATCAAGGATGAGAAACAGTCTGATCATCTGTTGAAAATGCCAAATGTAAGGGGAAAGGAACAGATACAGATAAATCTAGGAGCAGCTAGAGAAACGGATAGTCAAAGACAGGATGAGGTCAGGACAGTATTTCAATCCAACCCCATAACTGTATTTAAGATTATAGAAGATAAGCCTTCTAAATTTTCAGGGCGAGATTCTGTGACACCCGTGGAATTTTTGAGAGAAGCAGGTGATTACCTGAAAGATTCCAAGATCCCTAAAGAAAGACAGATCCGAGTGATAGGGAAGTTTTTGGAAGGTCCTGCACTTCTTTGGTTTAGAGCTTTTAGATCCACTCTAACCACTTTTGAGGAGTTTTCTCGTGGGTTATTGAAAAAGTTTTGGTCCCCGGAAACCCAACAGCAAGTCAGAGCAGAATTATATTCGAAGAGATTCTCGACGTCACAACCTACTCGATACTCTACGTACTTTTCTGGACAACTTTCTAAACTTCAACATTTAGATCCGCCGATGCCAGATAACGAATTGATTACTGCATTGATACGTCAATTTCCAGCAGACGTCCAGAGGACTTTGATCGCTGCTGATATCTATAATATGGAGCAATTTGACGAAGTATTACAGAAGCTGGATCGTACGAACGCTCAATTCTTCCATCAGAAGGGAGGAAAAAATAACAACGCTGTGTACGCTGTTATGGCTGATAGTTATTCTCAGACACCTCGAGAGATTCGAGAGGAGCGAGAAGAGAAAACGCCGAGGGAAGATCCAAATAAGAGAGGATGGAACCAGTACAGTAACAGATACAGTTACAAGCCTTATGCGAGACCGGATGGTGGAAATCGATACAGTACTCGATGGAGAAGGCCACGAGATAATCAAGGAAGGTACCAGGAAAGAAGATACTATGGTAGAAACAACTACAATAACAGAGGGAATGTGGATACTCGTCAGTCCAATGAAGAGTTCAACAAGGAGACGAGGAAAAACTTGGAAGCAAGACACCAAGATAACTTGCAGTTTTTGGAGCAAAGGCCCAATGAACCAGGTCCATCGGGAACACAACAATCCCGGGGGAATGGTAACGAAAAAAAAAAAACTTCGAATTCACAGTAGAAGATAGAATTTTGAATACTTTCACTTCCAGAATTATTAAATGGCAAGCAGAGGATGATGACTTAATTCAACAGAATGACGAACGAAAAGAAATGGGTACAAGAATTAGAATGCCAATCATATCATGCGAAGTATTCGGTATGCCTGTCGATACATTGATCGATACTGGGGCTATGCTTTGTCTGGTGAGTGAGAAGCTTTATATTCTGTGGAAGCTCAAAGAGAATTTAGAGGAGATTCCAGTATCAGGAATTAAGATCCAAGGAATAATACCCAATAAATTATCTCTGTGTAAAACACAATTATACTTATGTATTACGATTGGAGGACATGATTTCCGACATGTGTTTGTTGTAATGAAGGACATGGCTTTTGACATGATATTGGGAGCGGATTTCATTCAGAAATATCAAGCAGTGATAGATATGAAGACAGAGACGATCAAATTCAAGAATACCGAAGAGATAAACTTCGAGGGAAAAGAAGAGGAAGACATCGAGGGAGATGCTCAATGGCCTCTGATTTTTCATGAAGCTGAAGGAAGAGAAGTCTACACTGAGAAGGAGTCCCCAGAGCTAGGGAAAATTTTGGAAGAGTATCACGATATTTTTGATATTAAGCCTGGTGAAATTAAAGATTTTGAATATTGTGGAAGTAAACAATAATGGAAGCTATGAAGTAGCCAATACACGAACTGGTAACATCGTGGGAACTTATAATGCATCGAATTTGAAAATTTATTTTTCAAGAACCAGATGATTTAATATGTAGATAGGAAAAATAAAAAAAATTCAATTTTTATTTTTTGCTAGGTGTGGGGTGGATGTGCCCAACTCTAGGAATGGGTATTCCAAGTTTCAGACACCTAGATATCAAGGGAAAGGCTGTAGCCGCTTTTGAAAGTTGAGATATTTGAATATCGCGCTACATTGCTTCTCGAAGTATTTGGAAGGAATTTACCGATACTTGGATGTCAAGTGACGTAGCGAGTAATAGCAGAGGTCGAGGCTATTTATTGATTAAATAGTTAACTATGGAGTAGAGACTTGAGACTGGGATCAGATTACTGGCACGGCCAAATGAAAGAGAATGCAATTAGTATCAAGTAAATCGGACCAGGGATACCAGAGATATGAGGATTTCTAGATTACAACGTGATGACGCGTGACCCTGGCAGTTTTGAATAAAAGCCGGCTGGAGCAGGCATCGATAGCTCACTTCAACACAAGCCCTTGCCTAGCAAGGTGCATCTACGCTGAGCCAAGGCACATGGTTGCCGGATCTACGCAGAAGTTCTTTTCAAAGTCGTGATAGTCACGAAAGTGCTGCGCTACGAGGTGGAACTTAGTAAGTTTACGGCGAGGAGAATCACTGAGGTGATTGATTTTTCTACAGACATTGGTGGAAATATTTATATTTCTACATGGACGTATGCTAGACTTTGTCTAGAACTAGTACTTTGTCACAGTCCAGTAATAACATAATACTTGGATATTTAAATCCATTTCAGTCAGTTTTCATTATTTGTAACTAGTTAACCACTTCGATCTGTCAGTACACTGAAGACTAGTCTATAACGGTGGCGTTCATTAGTCTACGCAAGGGAAACTACAAGTTGCTTAGCGCATGGTAGATGGTGATATAATAAACCATGCCCAGGGAACGATCTTCAGAACAGCCGTTGATTGCTTAGACTGTCAGTGTTTTTCTTGTACTGATAAGATTACCGTGAGTTATGTTACAACTGACATATCTAAGAATAGATCACTTAGATCTGACCCCATTTAAACAAACTGTTATGGCTTTGATAGAAGCCCATATTAAAATGGAACAACAGTTAATTCAAACGACAAGAGATACTACCACTATGTCTGACTAGACGGATTGTGGGTATATAATGGCGGCCGATACAAGGATTGTACGTGCTTGTCCGATAGGGCATGTTTATGGATAAATCTGGTACAGACCAGGTTTACTACGCTTCAAGACCATCAAGAAATGTAAGCCACATTTGAATTATATTATGCCTAGCTAATTTGAACAAACTATTTTTCTGCAGATGACCAACACATTTATTTTTCTTCGTATTTAAAGCTTACAATGATTTACGCAAGACTTGTTAGAGTTATTCCGAGTATTTTCAGCACTCAGAACAGTTTAGGATCGATGACCGAACATTTCGAGCATTTATTTGAATATTTCATATTTTTGGGAAACCACGGAAAACAACCGATGTAACTGTAAAAGTTAAATTAATTTTTAGTTGAGGAATGGATATTTTTTTTCCATATTCGAAGGTTCGAACATGTGGATTCTCACATAATGAGATGATAATTAAACATATTTAAAATAATAATAATAATAATAATAATAATCCACTAATAATAATAATAATAATAATTTTTATAATTTTTCTAAATAATTCTTGGATATTATATTTTATAATAATCATATGTATTGAGAGAGAGCCTATGAAGTAGTTTAATCATTTCTAGTTTGGAACAGGAGATTTTCCGAAGGATAGTGGTTAGCGCAAGCCCGCATTCAACCAACATTTCAGTTCTGGTTGAACAGTTAATATTTGCAATGAGCAAAGTACATTTTTCAGATAACACGGAGAGGCATGAAACGGGAAATAATTGATATTTGTATCAAATAGGATATTTTGTATTTATATAAAATCATGACGTAAATACACTCGAAAGTGAAATAAAGATTTTCATAAGTATGGTAAATTCACGGGTTGAACTGAATGGTAAAATAAAATAAACTTGTAAGTTTATTAATCTTCCAGTGTTGATAACAAGCAGAGGCTTTATTTATTGTATAAATTATGGGAAGAAAATTTATGTGTGGAGTAGTTGAAATGCCATTCCCAGGTGCGCATGTTTAAGTCGCAGGAATGAAGAGGTTTTTTTCGAGCATCAATCAAATAGCAGGTTCGATGGCTCAGGTTTATAGTAGGAGTATTGGAGCCACACATTTCGTCGTATGAATGATCCGAAGGTTATTTCTTGAAACCATCAGTTCTTATTTCAACCTTGTTTACGAATTCCATTTAGACTTTGATTTTGCTAGAACCCGGATTTGTCATGATAGTAGTAGTTTATTCTTCTTCTTGCCGTTGTTGTTGTAATATTGTGTTCTTACACAAATAGTAGAATGGGCCACTGCCAATTTAAAATATTTCTATAACCACGAATAATTTGAAGGATGTTTTCAAATCCTAGTGCCATGAACTAAATGAATTCATTATGAAACTACAATTCTTATTTCCGCATTCTGTCGAAGAATTGCAAGTTGTGAAAGTTGCTAAAAATGGCCATGAATATAAATATTTTTCATAATGATTCCAAGTGGAAAATTGAATAGTTGAATGGTTCAACAATTTATTGATCAAGTTGATGATTCAGAAATCATATATTTTGTTAGGAACTTGAAGTTCATAATCGAGTCACTTCTCGAATGTTTAATGTCAGAAGAACAATTAATTGTTGTTGTGCTTCGCACAGTTCTTCGATGCTATGCTCAATGGTCAAATACTTTTCAGATGTTATTAATATATGTAAATAATTTGTGTTGCTTCAATGATGATAATATTTTTCGACAATGTATTTTTGAAACTGGAAAAATAAGTGAAAGTTAAAATTCTATGAACATTTATTCTACGAGTGTTAATATTATGTAAAAATTTCAAACAGTGAACTACGACATTTCCAGTAGAGACAATTAAATTTGACTGGATTTAATAATTAATCATAAATAATTTTGGAACACAGTCTACAGGACTAACAATCAGACTTGTGTTTCCAAAAAAATAATTGTCAAATGTGTTTGGAAAATTTCTGTATATTGTGTTAATAGGAGTGTGGGTCGCCACACGTGAGTGATGCTGCTTTGAGCATCTTTGCAGTCAATTTTAACTTCAAAATAAACTGAGATAATTTTACAGGATGTGTTACTCCCAATTAAATCTCCTTCTATCCTTATTGTTGCATTGAGCCAAAAATCAGTAAAGCATTTTTTTAATTTGATGTCGTTTTTGCGATTTGCTTTAACCCATCTGGCGCTCCGGGATATTTTGACTATCGTGCTGACTGATTATTGGTAAAATGCATATGTGGTCGTGCGGACTCCGGTCTAAACGGGCACATAAAAAAGGTAAAGTCCAAGGCCAACACCTGGATCATCTCATGTTTCACATAAACTTGCATTTTCTCACGTACAAACATTACTGGATGAAACTTGCTAGCTTGCGTAATGTTGCGTCATACCAGACAGTTGAGCCGTCATGTCACGTGTGATCTTACGACCCTCAGCACATTCCTTTTTAATAATAGCCTTGTGCTTTAGAGACTAGCCAGCAAGGTTAGTCTACTTTACAAAGAGCCCGTCTGCCACTGGCTACCGAACGAAATATATAAAAATCTTGCATTCCTTTTACCATTCAACCTAAATCTGTTCCATGGCAACTATTCCACCCGTCATTATTCTCGCCTAGAAAAACTATCTCTGCCTCGTAACCGATCAATCCAACAATTCTTCTTCTTCTACTTCTTCTTCTTCGTCTTTTCCCGTTCATGCGGTGTCGACGTTTCTGACAAGTCGTTTCCATTTTCCTCGGTCCCAAATAGTGTTTTCTGTTAGCTTCTCCCGGAGATCATCATGCACGCAGTCCATCCATCTTCTTCTAGGCCTGCCTCTTTCCCTTTTGCCTTCCACCTCCAGACCAAGCACTTGCCTTCCTACATAACTCTCATCCCTGCGCTTAATGTGGCCATACCAGAGCAAGCGTCTTTCTTGCACCTTTTTTGATATTTCAGTCACTTTTACGCTGCCTCGTATGAAGGTGTTTTTGATGTGATCGTTCCTTGTAACACCACACATCCATTTTAGCATCTTCATTTCAGCTACTTCCAGTCGCTTGCACTGTGACTGCTCTGTTGGCCAAGTTTCTGCTCCGTATTATTACCTAATATTATTCCGGTAGTCGTGTCCTTTTAACAAATTTCTAAAAATAACTCATCCGCGGTAAAGACAATAATTCACCGTTTAAAATGAGCAATAAATAGCTTTTCTAACATTACAGGTTAGTGAAATATCGGGGAAACAAAAGTCTATGACCTTGCAGTTTTGAATTATTTAAATAAATTAATACGCTTTGGGAAAGGGGGCTTTGCACCGCGCAAAAATACACCCTACATGTCCATGTACGATTATCGGTTCGCGACCTATCAAGGAAAACAAAAGTCGATGACCAGCCGTTTTGGGTTATTTGAGTAAATGAGTGCGCCATTGGAAGGATGATAAAAAATACCCTTAAGGCGAGTCGCCGCATGACCCTCTCCGATCAATAGTTCGTAAAATATCCATTCATCGATGGAGCACGGCCACCGTGGCCGGTGATATGCTCGTTTAAACAACACCGGTACTGTCTCTCTCTAATAAAATATGAAATAATATTTTTTTAAATCAGAATGTTCAAAATGTGTAGTCAAAATTTGCAAAATAAATAATAAATTCAAAAGGGGGCGACAGCACGTCCAAATCCGACCATTGGTTCGCGAGATATTGGGTTGGACTCACGCAGTGGCCATGACACTATTTAGAACCCGTAGCTCTCCCACTACTGCTAGTTTTTTGTCCTAGGGACATGGGACTTGTTTTAGGGGCTTAAGTCAAACACACTACTTTGTAAAATTCCTAGTTTCGGGAATATAGCATACTTTCCAAATTTAACTTTTTTGGAAAAAATGTAAAAAATATATTGTTTTGTTTTAACGATAAAGAGTATAAAGACCTTTCGTTTAAACCATTGCGCAATGTTCTGCGATTCCTAGTTTTGAAAAAATAGTCTACTTTCTAAATACTATTTTTTTCAATTTTTAAATATAACGAGTCGTCCATAGGAAGGGTGGTGTCAGTTCGAGTCATTTGACACCTCGTACAATTCTTTAGCATTATTGGTTCGCGATATGTCGGAAATATTACATGGCTGAGGCGCGTGCAATTTAAAAACTGCTGATGCTATGAGTTTAAGCCCCCTGTTTCTCATCTGCTCTACTTGAACATCTCTCTTTCAACCATTCTTATTTCGTTTCTTTGCATTTCTTATGTAGCTCATTTTTCACACGTCTTTATTCTGCTTTCCACCTTTCATCCCTTGCATTCTTGTGCTTCCACCTTTTATCCAATCATTCTAGAAAATCCTGAGTGATTCGTGGTTTTTCATCTATTCTTTCCTTTTCACCAATGTTTTATTCCGTCAATTTGTTATTTTATTATTCAAAAGTGTCCATTCCACTGCATTTTAAGTTTGTTCGGGGATCTTCATTAGTCTTTCCCTTATAGTCCAGTTTGAACTCCTAGGGAGGGTTGCGCAGGGGCTCAAATACTGTAATTAGGATAAACTGAAGATAATTAGCGATTTAGTGACTTGATAAGCTGAGCAGGCTCGCGTACTAGAGGCCACATCCCAACCTGGGTGACAAGTGGGTTCGAATCCCACGCCGTTCGTGCTTGAAATTATGCCGAAAACAGCTCACGATTGCCTCCTTCTAACTACTTGCCCAGCTTCATATTCAGTCAGTTTCATCTCTCACTGGCCCCTCCAGTGAGTTTGGTGTCAGCAGGGGCATCCGGTTGTAAAGTTAAACTTACCACAGGAATAATAAGGGTTAAGAGGACTTGCTAACTTGTGATTTGTTTCGTTGCAGGCTGCTGATTGGCCAGTACGTGACGGCTCATGGTGATGTGATTAGCCATGTGAACGTGAGTGCGGTTCACGTCGAGGATGGGGGAGAGTATAGATGCGTGGCCACCAATCGAGTCGGCTCTGTGTCCCACGCCGCTAGGCTCAACATTTATGGTGAGTGGACTAGCCTCAAGGAACAAGGAGGAACGAGATCTAATGGGCCTCTTTGCGAAGGCACAATTGTGTCTGGCTAAGAACAATGAGGCTCGTGAGAAAATTACGTTCCAAGTTGACGCGTACATATACTGTAAGTACATGACACTTTAAAACTAGTTCCCTAAACATTTTAAATCATTTGACATCCCCCCTTCTTCCTCCCCTGGACCCTTCATATATTTTGACTAATATAACAACGTCAGCTGATCTGCAGTTCCTTCTTGTGTCTTTTATTCCATGTACTTTATTTTTAACCTATTTGTATTTATGAGATGACCCTTCAACTACAAGGAGACCGCCACATGCATTATGCCTAACCTACAGTGGCGAGAAAAACATTTGGGTCAAGGAATACTTTCCAAAGTCAAACTCATGACATTAATAATAATAATAATAATAATAATAATAATAATAATAATAATGTTATTGGTTTTACGTCCCTTTTAACTATCGAAGCTTTTATAGACACCAGGGTACCAGAAT
This sequence comes from Meconema thalassinum, assembly GCA_946902985.2. Taxonomy (NCBI): domain Eukaryota; kingdom Metazoa; phylum Arthropoda; class Insecta; order Orthoptera; family Tettigoniidae; genus Meconema; species Meconema thalassinum. Next base: position 16,648,756 of record OX336389.2, on the reverse strand, counting down.
TTTGCACCGAAGGAGATCTGAACGGTCCAGTAAATCCACCAACATGACTCTCTTGCATTTGCCACCCTTCATTTTTTACTGACTTAGCTGGGATTCGATCTCCAATCCTTGGGAAAAGCAGACAAAACCAATACACATTACAACGTGTTCCTCAGGTATGTACGTCTTTTCATTTTCAAAACGTGTGATCCATCCACATTGACCCCGTAAAAGAGCCAACTTCTACACTGAAGTAATAAATCGTCCGGTGATAGACTAGGCCGTTGGAATAGTTCAGTGACCGTCAGTGACACCAACACTTACATAAACGAGTCAATACGACTTCGGGTGGCGTAGTCAGTAGCATGCTGAACTGCTATGCCCAAGATCGCGGGTTCTAACCCGGCCGAAGTCGTCCGAGTTTTAAAAGAGCGTAAAAGTCCTTCAGTATGCCTTCCTACGAAGGAAGTAAAGCCGGCGGGCCCATGTCATAGATTTATGGCATGTAAAAGAACCTACCACTACAATTTGTAGGTTATTTGGTTTAGAAATGCTCTATCAAGTTACGACGATCGCCACTAGTTGTCAGTGACAATGGCGTCTGGTAGCCAAGTTGGAACTACTTGCAATTGAACTTCCTAGGGAGCCTCCGAGCCCTGCTATGGCCATTGGCTGCAATTTATTATTATTATTATTATTATTATTATTACCGGAAAGAAACGAGTGTCCCAGTATTTTAAACGCAACAACCCAGCAAGAATGCGTTAAAGTGCAGCGTCCAACGCAACGCAACAAAACCTTAAGCCGCCGAAATACACACATGGCTCGCAAATGCTCTACGAATTGCTATGGACCGACTACAGGCCCTACAACAGGGGAGGTGTGACGTCACGACTGTCGCAGAGGACAAGGATTTAGTTTGAGGCATGCGGGATGCAGGAAAGACAGGAAACATATTGGTGTTAATAACGTCTTGGATGTCGTAATGTTAATGCGCCTTGATGCAATTACACAAAGATCACAGATTATAACCAATAATCATTTCGGCTCTCTCCTATCAACAAATGTGTCACAAAAGTAGTTAATGTGAAGGACAGTCATGTCATAACGTAAATACAACTGGGCATAGCGCCATTTCCCTGCGCATTAGAAATGAGCCATACAATCACGGGGACATTTTCTGACGCTTTCTGTTTCGTTTCTCTCGAACTAGTTTATCAATGTTAGGACGGAGTGTCTGGGATAGTTGTAATCGAAGGCTGCATGTTAGATTGTGGATGTAAAATAGTTGGTTATTTTCTTCATCCTTCACACCTAACCACACCCAGTAACTAACAACCCAACCCGCCTCCTAACACTAGCATGCGTGCTTATAATAACAGAACTTCCTTTTCACGATTGTTAAAGTACGTTACTTATTTTTGCCCAAACAAGTGAATTTCTTCGAATAAGGCAGCAATTACACAAACCTTTTGTCGAGCAGAAAATAATATGGCCTATTGTTTCGATTATGCTGCTGAGTGCCGAGTAGCCGACCAAAACAATCTGATTCGATAGATCGATTTAAATCGAGGATTACTCGAACTCTCCTCCAGCTGTTGTGAACAGCACGTTGACGCGAGCTGGTCAATGAACTTTCAAGTCGGAAGTTATATTTGCCGGACTAGATACAAATGTACCAATATTTTATCATTTTAAATGATTATGTCGACTTTATCTGGGGTCTGGCGTTACGTTACGATGACGGGACGAAATGTATCTAGGATGCACTGACGTATGTGACGTCATAGTACCGCTTGAGCATCCTCCAATCCCCGCGCGCTCCGGTGAGCGTGACGTCATCCAGCCAGGTACCTCCTTTGACCTTGGTTTGCACTTGCTAAAGGACTTTGAGTTCACGCAGCATTTGTAGCATATAAAATGATATAAATTCTAGTCTTTCAGTCTGACTATCCGTGTCTTATTTCCTTAAACGGGTTTCAAAAGTTTAAGCTTTAAGGGGTAAGCATACCCTCGCGTTCCTCCTGAAGAAATGCACTGTGCACTACAAGTGACCGGGACAATAAGGGAATTCACAAGAAAGGTAACTGGGAACAAGAAATGCACTGCGCACTACAAGTGACCGGGACCATAAGGGAAATCACAAGAAAGGTAACTGGGCACAAGAAATGTCCTGCGCACTACAAGTGACCGGGACCATAAGGGAATTCACAAGAAAGGTAACTGGGCACAAGAAATGCACTGTGCACTACAAGAGACCGGGACCATACGGGAACTCACAAGAAAGGTAACTGGGCACAAGAAATGCACTGCGCTCTACAAGTGACCGGGACCATAAGGGAATTCACAAGAAAGGTAACTGGGCACTAGAAATGCACTGTGCACTACAAGAGACCGGGACCATAAGGGAATTCACAAGAAAGGTAACTGGGCACAAGAAATGCACTGCGCACTACAAGTGACCGGGAACATAAGGGAATTCACAAAAAAGGTAACTGGGCACAAGAAATGCACTGCGAACTACAAGCGAACGGGACCATAAGGGAATTCACAAGAAAGGTAACTGGGCACAAGAAATGCACTGAGCACTACAAGCGACCGGGACCATAAGGGAGGTCACAAGAAAGGTAACTGGGCATAAGAAATGCCCTGCGCACTACAAGTGACCGGGACCATAAGGGAATTCACAAGAAATGTAACTGGCCACAAGAAATGCCCTGCGCACTACAAGTGACCGGGACCATAAGGGAATTCACAGGAAAGGTAACTGGGCACAAGAAATGCACTGTGCTCTACAAGTGTCCGGGACCATAGGGGAATTCACATGAAAGGTAACTGGGCACAAGAAATGTCCTGCGCACTACAAGTGACCGGGACTATAAGGGAATTCACAAGAACGGTAACTGGGCACAAGAAATGCACTCTGCACTACAAGAGACCGGGACCATAAAGGAGTTCACAAGAAAGGTAACTGGGCACAAGAAATGCACTGTGCACTACAAGAGACCGGGACCATTAGGGAATTCACAAGAAAGGTAACTGGGCACAAGAAATGCACTGCGCACTACAAGTGATCGGGATAATTAGGGAATTCACAAGAAAGGTAACTGGGCACAAGAAATGCCCTGCGCTCTACAAGAGACCGGGACCGTAAGGGAGTTCACAAGAAAGGTAACTGGGCACAAGAAGTGCACTGCGCTCTACAAGTGACCGAGACCATAAGGGAATTCACAAGAAAGGTAACTGGGCACAAGAAGTGCACTGCGCTCTACAAGTGACCGGGACCATAAGGGGATTCACAAGAAAGATAACTGGGCACAAGAAATGCACTGTGCACTACAAGAGACCGGGACCATAAGGGAGTTCACAAGAAAGATAACTGGGCACAAGAAATGCACTGCGCACTACAAGTGACCGGGACCATTAGGGAATTCACAAGAAAGGTAACTGGGCACAAGAAATGCCCTGCGCTCTACAAGAGACCGGGACCATGAGGGAATTCACAAGAAAGGTAACTGGGCACAAGAAGTGCACTGCGCTCTACAAGTGACCGGGACCATAAGGGAATTCACAAGAAAGGTAACTGGGCACAAGAAGTGCACTGCGCTCTACAAGTGACTGGGACCATAAGGGAATTCACAAGAAAGATAACTGGGCACAAGAAATGTACTGCGCTCTACAAGTGTCCGGGACCATAAGGGAATTCACAAGAAAGGTAACTGGCCACAAGAAATGCCCTGCGCACTACAAGCGACCGGGACCATAAGGGAGGTCACAAGAAAGGTAACTGGGCACAAGAAATGCCCTGCGCACTACAAGTGACCGGGACCATATGGGAGTTCACAAGAAAGGTAACTGGGCACAAGAAATGCCCTGCGCACTACAAGTGACCGGGACCATAAGGGAATTCACAAGAAAGGTAACTGGGCACAAGAAATGCCCTGCGCACTACAAGTGACCGGGACCATAAGGGAATTCACAAGAAATGTAACTGGGCACAAGAAATGCCCTGCGCACTACAAGCGACCGGGACCATAAGGGAGGTCACAAGAATGGTAACTGGGCACAAGAAATGCCCTGCACACTACAAGTGACCGGGACCATATGGGTGTTCACAAGAAAGGTAACTGGGCACAAGAAATGCACTGCGCACTACAAGCGACCGGGACCATAAGGGAGGTCACAAGAAAGGTAACTGGGCACAAGAAATGTCCTGCGCACTACAAGTGACCGGGACTATAAGGGAATTCACAAGAACGGTAACTGGGCACAAGAAATGCCCTGCGCACTACAAGTGACCGGGACCATAAGGGAATTCTCAAGAAAGGTAACTGGGCACAAGAAATGCACTGTGCACTACAAGAGACCGGGACCATACGGGAATTCACAAGAAAGGTAACTGGGCACAAGAAATGCACTGCGCTCTACAAGCGACCGGGACCATAAGGGAATTCACAAGAAAGGTAACTGGGCACTAGAAATGCACTGTGCACTACAAGAGACCGGGACCATAAGGGAATTCACAAGAAAGGTAACTGGGCACAAGAAATGCACTGCGCACTACAAGTGACCGGGAACATAAGGGAATTCACAAAAAAGGTAACTGGGCACAAGAAATGCACTGCGCACTACAAGCGACCGGGACCATAAGGGAATTCACAAGAAAGGTAGCTGGGCACAAGAAATGCACTGAGCACTACAAGCGACCGGGACCATAAGGGAGGTCACAAGAAAGGTAACTGGGCATAAGAAATGCCCTGCGCACTACAAGTGACCGGGACCATAAGGGAATTCACAAGAAATGTAACTGGCCACAAGAAATGCCCTGCGCACTACAAGTGACCGGGACCATAAGGGAATTCACAAGAACGGTAACTGGGCACAAGAAATGCACTCTGCACTACAAGAGACCGGGACCATAAAGGAGTTCACAAGAAAGGTAACTGGGCACAAGAAATGCACTGTGCACTACAAGAGACCGGGACCATTAGGGAATTCACAAGAAAGGTAACTGGGCACAAGAAATGCACTCTGCACTACAAGTGACCGGGACCATTAGGGAATTCACAAGAAAGGTAACTGGGCCCAAGAAATGCCCTGCGCTCTACAAGAGACCGGGACCGTAAGGGAGTTCACAAGAAAGGTAACTGGGCACAAGAAGTGCACTGCGCTCTACAAGTGACCGAGACCATAAGGGAATTCACAAGAAAGGTAACTGGGCACAAGAAGTGCACTGCGCTCTACAAGTGACCGGGACCATAAGGGGATTCACAAGAAAGATAACTGGGCACAAGAAATGCACTGTGCACTACAAGAGACCGGGACCATAAGGGAGTTCACAAGAAAGATAACTGGGCACAAGAAATGCACTGCGCACTACAAGTGACCGGGACCATTAGGGAATTCACAAGAAAGGTAACTGGGCACAAGAAATGCCCTGCGCTCTACAAGAGACCGGGACCATGAGGGAATTCGCAAGAAAGGTAACTGGGCACAAGAAGTGCACTGCGCTCTACAAGTGACCGGGACCATAAGGGAATTCACAAGAAAGGTAACTGGGCACAAGAAGTGCACTGCGCTCTACAAGTGACCGGGACCATAAGGGAATTCACAAGAAAGATAACTGGGCACAAGAAATGTACTGCGCTCTACAAGTGTCCGGGACCATAAGGGAATTCACAAGAAAGGTAACTGGCCACAAGAAATGCCCTGCGCACTACAAGCGACCGGGACCATAAGGGAGGTCACAAGAAAGGTAACTGGGCACAAGAAATGCCCTGCGCACTACAAGTGACCGGGACCATATGGGAGTTCACAAGAAAGGTAACTGGGCACAAGAAATGCCCTGCGCACTACAAGTGACCGGGACCATAAGGGAATTCACAAGAAAGGTAACTGGGCACAAGAAATGCCCTGCGCCCTACAAGTGACCGGGACCATAAGGGAATTCACAAGAAATGTAACTGGGCACAAGAAATGCCCTGCGCACTACAAGTGACCGGGACCATAAGGGAATTCACAAGAAATGTAACTGGGCACAAGAAATGCCCTGCGCCCTACAAGTGACCGGGATCGTAAGGGAATTCACAAGAAAGGTAACTGGGCACAAGAAATGCCCTGCGCACTACAAGTGACCGGTACCAAATGGGAGTTCACAAGAAAGGTAACTGGGCACAAGAAATGCCCTGCGCACTACAAGTGACCGGGACCATAAGGGAATTCACAAGAAATGTAACTGGGCACAAGAAATGCCCTGCGCACTACAAGCGACCGGGACCATACGGGAACTCACAAGAAATGTAACTGGGCACAAGAAATGCCCTGCGCACTACAAGTGACCGGGACCATATGGGTGTTCACAAGAAAGGTAACTGGGCACAAGAAATGCACTGCGCACTACAAGCGACCGGGACCATAAGGGAGGTCACAAGAAAGGTAACTGGGCACAAGAAATGCCCTGCGCACTACAAGTGACTGGGACCATATGGGAGTTCACAAGAAAGGTAACTGGGCACAAGAAATGCCCTGCGCACTACAAGTGACCGGGACCATAAGGGAATTCACAAGAAAGGTAACTGGGCACAAGAAATGCCCTGCGCACTACAAGTGACCGGGACCATAAGGGAATTCACAAGAAATGTAACTGGGCACAAGAAATGCCCTGCGCACTACAAGTGACCGGGACCATAAGGGAATTCACAAGAAATGTAACTGGGCACAAGAAATGCCCTGCGCCCTACAAGTGACCGGGATCGTAAGGGAATTCACAAGAAAGGTAACTGGGCACAAGAAATGCCCTGCGCACTATAAGTGACCGGTACCAAATGGGAGTTCACAAGAAAGGTAACTGGGCACAAGAAATGCCCTGCGCACTACAAGTGACCGGGACCATAAGGGAATTCACAAGAAATGTAACTGGGCACAAGAAATGCCCTGCGCACTACAAGTGACCGGGATCGTAAGGGAATTCACAAGAAAGGTAACTGGGCACAAGAAATGCCCTGCGCACTACAAGTGACCGGGATCGTAAGGGAATTCACAAGGAAGGTAACTGGGCACTAGAAATGCCCTGCGCACTACAAGTGACCGGGACCATAAGGGAATTCACAAGAAAGGTAACTGGGCACAAGAAATGCACTGCGCACTACAAGTGACCGGGATCGTAAGGGAATTAACAAGAAAGGTAACTGGGCACTACAAGTGACCGGGATCGTAAGGGAATTAACAAGAAAGGTAACTGGGCAGAAGCAATGGAAGTCTTTGCAATATCATCTGAAGTTTCCGACACTGGCACCACAGCGCTAAGAAAGAAGAAATCGAGATTCAAAATCACAGAGGTCTGAAGATCACAAACTAAGCCCCAAAGATCGACTGCTATCCTACCCAGCTTCCGTCAATATTCAACCACATCCAAGTGTAACTCCTTAGGGGCAGTTGACCTTGTAGTTTCTCGCCTTAAGACAGCAATAACTAACAAGTGTAACTCCTTAGGGGCAGATAACCTCGTAGTTCCTCGCCTTAAAACAGCAATAACTAACAACTGTAACTCATCTCCCCTCCTTCGATTTCGTTAATGATGACGCCAGACGCCTTATGACAAACCTGTAAGCGAACTGGACAAGACGGATACGTAGCCGAATTCTTAATAATGCTTAATTCAGATTGTTCCTTGAGATCTTTTGAGGAAACTTTAAGACCCGTTTTGATGAGCTGGGTATAACTTAAATCCTGCGAGGATGTGGATATCCGCTAAAGGTTTCGCCATGAGGATATAGATTGCATGACTCTGATAATAGCGGATAAGCTGCGGATAATGTTTGGAGTTAATTTGCGGATAGCTTTTAGAAGAAGTTACAATCCGAATTTGTTTAATATCGTTACTAGAACCCGATCATATCTTGTTTCTTTCAAGGCAAATGTAAGATGATGATTTAAGCTAATCTCATTCAAATTATGTCATTAAGCATAATTAACACTCCGAACTGTAAGGGTTGCAATTCTGTCTAACATGCATTCCAAACATAGCACATGACATAGCCTAGGCCAGGGCGAATAAAGTAATAAATAAGTGGTGGAACTTCCATATGAGTCATTGGTTAAGATGAAGTAGTTCTACATTTCAACACCACGCGCCACGCCGATCATATGGTCTGAAGCACATGACGGGACGGCAGTCAAGCAGTGATACATTACCGCACAAATTGTACTTAGGTATTCTTTCTATGCTTGTTTAGAACTTCTGTTAACATTATGCCAGGCTGCTTGTAAGTCTGGGTATAAGAAAGGAGATGGTCGGCACTTGTTTAGACCACGTCAAAACTGTTTGGAAGAATGGAACAGAAATATTCCACGAGCTGACCGATAATTAATTAACTTTGTGTGACCGTTTGTGTGACTTGCATTTTAGTGATGGCATGATTATTAAAGTGGATTCTGTCATAATAGATGGAAAGATGGTGGAATTAGTTCGTGATAGGTTAGCCAAGAATGCCGTGCCGCATAATTTTCCAGGGATTCCTAGTTATTTAAGTTTCGAACCTCGTAAAAGGGAAGGTCCGATAAAACGCTCACCTCTTCCAGAAAAGGAACAGTTGCTCAGGATGTTTTAAATGAAGCGGTCAGTGTCAGCATTGGGATTGAGTGCGATGGAGAACGTGATTCTCAGCCATGTAATAATTTCGAGAGTGAAGTAATGCGATTGCGTATGGAGGTAAAACGTCTGAAGCGTATTGTCGTGACACTGCACTTAGTGAAATATTTTTAATGCTTAGATTGAAAATGTTTGAATTTTAACCTGTTCGGTCTTCAATGACAAGTGTCAAACTACTATCATAAAGCAGTTCAGTGACTTCGTTTGAAGGTATAGTGAACTACGTGACATTCTTTAAATTTAAAAAGTGGTTGTGTATTTCATGAAACACTTTATTCTGATTGGTTAGACAGAAAATGTGTGAACTTAAACCTGTTCAGATTTCAGTCTAATCAGCATATTGAATTTAAAAAAATTACAATTACCAGAATTAAATTTATTGACAGAGCTGGGAATCGAACGCGGGCCTCCGTGGAGACAGCGAAGAATGCTAGCCACTACGCAACGAGGTGGACATTGGGTGTGTGAATGTAGGCTTATGTACAGTCTATATGTATGTATGGTTTGACTGATAACCGGTGTCATTGTGTGTCGAGGTAGATGACCTCTCTAAATGTTTCAACTGCCAACGCTTACATCACGCTGCATACGAATGCAAGTACGATATCAGGTGCAATCGGTGTGGCGGTCCGCACCGTCATAAAGATTGTAAGGTGCCCCGGGATACCCCCGCGTGTGTAAACTGCGGAGGGGGGCTCGCGGCGTCGTACCCCGGATGTAAGTACATCAAAGACGCACTTAAACAGCAACACAGGCAGTTGCAGCGCACACACGGTCATAAAAATATCCCATCTCTACTTTCACTTCCCATTTCCCCTCCAAGAACTTCACAACTCCAAAACACAGCCCCCACAAGTATTCTTCAAATACTCCAGCACCTAGTTACCAGTACCCTCTAGTTTCCCCTCACTCACTCTGACAGCACTCAAGATTACACTATTCATTACCCTCCTTGCCCCGGCCGGCCCACTCGGGATGGTATCCGCGGGTTCGATCTCTCTACCAAGCCCTCACCGCACCTCATGCCTCTATTGTTGTTGACTCTCTTTCTCGCTCTTGCTTATTTTTATTTTTGTCTCCCGAAATAACTACAATATTCTACGAGCCCTCTGGCTCACTTTGATTTCCTATTTTATATGCTTTATGCTGCATACTTATAACACCCTAACCTTCCCTATTCCTAAATTCCTTTACTCCTACCCCATACCCACAAACCTCAGGTCACATTCTGGCCAATTAGATCCTATTGTACAATACCCAAACATCCAAAAGTAGGTAAAGTTAGCCGGTTCTGGGCCAGGGGCTAATGCGCAAGATGGCCGCCGCGCGCAACTGCCCTATGTTATTCTTATGGAGGGATAGTCATAGCTGGGCCAGGGGCTAATGCGCAACATGGCCGAAACGCCCTGAGACAGTGGATTTGACTTGTCTGTGTAGTTGCTAAATGGAATATTTATTATTATCATTATTATTTTTATTATTATTAGCCTACTTTTCACATTTTGCAAAAATGAGGAAAAAGCAGACTTATGAGTTCGGGAAAATGTGTGTCTGTCTGTCTGTCTGTCTGTCTGTCTGTCTGTCTGTCTGTCCTTCTATCTGTCTGTCTGGCTGGCTGTGTGTGTGCCTCCCTTCCCCCCCCTCCATCAACTCCTAAACGGCTGGAGCAATCGAAACAAAATTTGGTAGGAGTAAAGATCTATACCTGAATATCTCCCGGCCATATTTGAAAATGATGTCAGTGCTACCAAGTGCTGAAAAATCGCAATTGAAATTTGAGCTCCATGTTGGATATCTTGGAAGGTATGAATGGGAGCTATTTCAAAATTGGCACACGTATAGATAATAATATAGCAGTTTAATTTCCAGGAGGCCATACATGGCAGTGTTGCCAAAATAATTATAAGCCTGCTGATATGTCCAAATTTGACATGCATATAACTTCTACACTATCAATTGGATTTCAACCAAATTTCGTATGTGCTATGTGTACATAAACAGATATGACTGAGCGTATTCTTAAGAGCCACCAGGGCTGCCAACTGTTAATAAATGCTCTCAATATATTTTATCCAAATACCCATATATCAGAAAGCATGCAAGCCGACAGCTTTAAACTATGCACACGTATAGTACCTGACATTATATATTAATTTGGAGTAACTTATATACGTCAGTGCTACCAACATGATTCTAAGCCTGCTGAGAGGTCCAACTTTAAATACATGTAACTTCTATACTATCATTTGGATTTCAACCAAATTTCGTGTGTGCTATGTGTACCATAACAGATATGACTATGCCGAGTCTTAAGAGTAACCAGGGCTACCAACTGTTAATAAATGCTGTCTCTATTTTTGTTACCCTAATATCAATATATCAGAAAGTATGCAAGCCAACAGCTCTAAACTTTGCACACGTATAGTACCTGGCATTCTAGATTAATTTGGAGTAACTAATATAGGCCTGCGCCAGTGCTGCCAACATGATTCTAAGCCTGCTGATAGGTCCAATTTTAAAATGCATGTAACTTCTCTACTAACTAATGGATTTCATTCTAAACTGACACAACAATAGATCATATTATTTCAGATTATTTCTGACCAATACATGTATGTCATTGATGCCAGCATGATTTTACGCGCGCTGTTAGATGCAATCTTTAACTGCATGGAACGTCCATGCTATCCATTGGACTTCAACCAAATTTTGTATTCTGCAATTAAGAGATGGAACTAAGAATATACTCAGTCACCAGGGCTGCCAACTGTAGTTCTCTATTAGACTACATTATGCCAGGTATACAGTATTTCGAACTAATTAGAAATTTCGATATTACCAACTTAATTTCGTCATTATTCTAGATAGATCCATGTAGATTAATCATTGGCATTAATATTAAATTTTAAGAAAAGTAGGCTCTTTAGTTCGTCACGGAACTTCTTGTTTATTTATTTAAGCGAAAATTCCCCTGCAGGAGGGCGATTAAATTTGGATCACATGATGTCATTTGGAGGTGTGTCTCCTCCGCTCCTCCCAAAATCTCTTCATTTTCGCGGAATGTTCCCTCTTCCTCTCATCCGTACACTTTTTCCAGGTTGTAATGATCTTGGTTCGAACTTAACATTCGCGATTTTCGTCTGGCACTCAGTTCGGTCCTCGAAATTTTGTATACCGATTACTTGTATGTCTCTCTGTACTTCTTTAAGCCATTCTGTGCCGCATTTTCTCTGTGTCATGATACCGAGTAGTTTCTTGGGCAATCTGGAGGTGGCCATCCTGTGGATGGGAGTGTAAAATTTGGCTCTGCGTTTTCTAATCTCGTCTGTTATCGTAATGGTGTTTTAATAGAATTCAGTACTGTGTCCAACTCTAGGAATGGGTATTCCAAGATTCAGACACCTAGATATCAAGGGAAAGGCCACAGCCGCTTTTGAAAGTTGAGATATTTGAATATCGCGCTACATTGCTTCTCGAAGCAATTGGAAAGAATATACCGTTAACTGCATGTCAAGTGACGTAGCGAGTAATAGCAGAGGTCGAGGCTATTTATTGATTAAATAGTTAGCCATGGAGTAGAGACTTGAGACTTGGATCAGATTACTGGCACGGCCAAATGAAAGAGAATGCACTTAGTATCAAGTAAATCGGACCAGGGATACCAGAGATATGAGGATTTCCAGATTTCAGCGTGATGACGCGTGACCCTGGCAGTTTTGAATAAAAGCCGGCCGGCCGAGGCATCGATAGCTCACTTCGACACAAGCACTTGCCTAGCAAGTTGCTGCTACGCTGAGCCAAGGCACATGGTTGCCGGATCTACGCAGAAGTAATTTTCAAAGTTGTGATAGTCACAAAAGTGCTGCGCTACGAGTGGAACTTAGTAAGTTTCCGGCGAGGAGAATCACTGAGGTGATTGAATATTTTTTTTTCTACAGACATTAGTGGAAATATTTATGTTTCTACATGGACATATGCTAGACTTTGTCTAGAATTAGTACTTTGTCACAGTCCAGTAATAACCTAATACTTGGATGTTTAGTCCATTTCAGTCAGTTTTCATATTGGTAACTTGTTAACCACTTCGATCTATCAGTACACTGAAGACCAGTCGATCACGGTGGTGTTCGTTAGTCTACGCAAGGGAAACTACAGGTTGCTTAGCGCATGGTAGATGGTGTGAAGCCATGCCCAGGGAACGATCTTCAGAACAGCCGTTGATTGGTTAGACTGTCAGTGTCTTCTTGTATTGATAAGATTACCGTGAGTTATGTTACAACTGACATATCTAAGAATAGATCACTTAGATCTGACCCCATTTAAACAAACTGTTATGGCTTTGATAGAAGCCCATATTAAAATGGATCAACAGTTAATTCAAACGTCAAGAGATACTACCACTATGTCTTACTAGACGGATTATGGGTATATAATGGCGGCCGATACAAGGATTATACATGCTTGTCCGATAGGGCATGTCTATGGATAAATCTGGTACAGACCAGGTTTACTACGCTTCAAGACCATCAAGAAATGTAAGCCACATTTGAATTATATTATGCCTAGCTAATTGGAACAAACTATTTTTCTGCAGATGACCAACACATTTATTTTTCTTCGTATTTAAATCTTGCAATGATTTACGCAAGACTTGTTAGAGTTATTCTGAGTATTTTCAGCACTCAGAACAGTTTAGGATCGATGACCGAGCATTTCGAGCATTTATTTGAATATTTCATATTTTAGGGATATCACGGAAAACCGTCGATGTGAAGGTTGAGTTAAATTATTTTTGTTGAGGAATGGATTTTTTTTTTTTCATATTCGAAGATTCGAACATGTGGATTCTCACATAATGAGATGATAACTAAACACATTTAAAATAATATAACTAATAATAATAATAATAATCCACTAATAATAATAATAATAATTTTAATAACTTTTCTAAATAATTCTTGGATATTATATTTTCTAATAATCATATGTATTGAGAGAGAGCCTATGAAGTAGTTTAATCATTTCTAGTTTGGAACTGGAGATTTTCCGAAGGAGAGTGGTTAGCGCATGCCCGCATTCAACCAACATTTCAGTTCTGGTTGAACAGTTGATATTTGCAATGAGCAAAGTATATTTTTCAGATAACACGGAGAGGCATGAAACGGGAAGCAATTGATATTTGTATCAAATAGGATATTTTTGTATTTATATAAAATCATGACGTAAATACACTCGAAAGTGAAATAAAGATTTTCATAAGTATGGTAAATTCACGGGTTGAACTGAATGGTAAAATAAAATAAACTTGTAAGTTTATTAATCTTCCAGTGTTGATAACAAGCAGAGGCTTGATTTATTGTATACATTTTGGGAATAAAATTTATATGTGTGGAGTAGTTGAAATGCCATTCCCAGGTGCGCATGTTTAAGTCGCAGGAATGAAGAGGTTTTTTCGAGCATCAATCAAATAGCAGGTTCGATGGCTCAGGTTTATAGAAGGAGTATTGGAACTACACAATGCGTCGTATGAATGACCCGAAGGTTATTTCTTAAAAACCATCAGTTCTTATTTCAACCTTGTTTACGGATTCCATTTAGACTTTGATTTTGCTAGAACCCGGATTTGTCATGATAGTAGTTTATTCTTCTTCAGAGGAAGACCTTTGCCGTTGTTGTTGTTGTTGTTGGAATATTGTGTTCTTACACAAATAATAGAATGGGCCACTGCCAATTAAAAATATTTCTATAACCACGAATAATTTGAAGGATAATTTCAATCCTAGTGCCATGAACTAAATGAATTCATTATGAAACTACAATTCTTATTTCCGCATTCTGTTGAAGAATTGCAAGTTGTGAAAGTTACTAAAAGGGCCACAAATATAAATATTTTTCTTAATGATGATTCTAAGTGGAGAATTGAATAGTTGAATGGTTCAACAATTTATTGATCAAGTTGATGATTCAGAAATCATATATTTTGTTAGGAACTTGAAGTTCATAATCGAGTCACTTCTCGAAATGTTTAATGTCAGAAGAACAATTAATTTTTGTTGTGCTTCGCACAGTTCTTCGATGCTATGCTCAAGGTCAAATACTTTTCAGATGTTATTAATATGTGTAAATAATTTGTGTTGATTGAGAAATAATATTTTTCGACAATATTTTTTGAAACTGGAAAAATAAGTGAAAGTTAAAAATTCTATGAACATTTATTCTACGAGTGTTAATATTATGTAAAAATTCAAACAGTGATCTACGATATTTCCAGTAGAGACAATTAAATTTGAACTGGATTTAATCATAAATAATTTTGGAACACAGTCTACAGGACTATTAATCAGACTTGTGTTTCCAAAAAATAATTGTCAAATGTGTTTGGAAAATTTCTGTATATTGTGTAAATAGGAGTGTGGGTCGCCACACGTGAGTGATGCTACTTTGAGCATTTTTGCAGTCAATTTTAAATTCAAAATCAAATGAGATAATTTTACAGGATGTGTTATACCCAATTGAATCTCCTTCTATCCTTATTGTTGCATTGAGCCAAAAATCAGTAAAGCATTTTTTTCATTTGATGTCGTTTTTGCGATTTGCTTTAACCCATCTGGCGCCCCGGGATATTTTGACTCTCGTGCTGACTGATTATTGGTAAAATGCATATGTGGTCGTGCGGACTCCGGTCTAAACGGGCACATAAAATAAGATAGAGAGAGAAATGGCTTCGAACGTGGGTCTCGAGTTAGACACGGTCAATCGCATGCCGATTTAAATTGTGATAATTTTTATAGAAATATTTTGGGAGTTGAGAGATGTCTGGTTTGGATGAATAAATTAGGAGGAAACCCAATTAGTGGGGAAAATTAAAAATTTAACTGGATTAATAATTAGAATGGGTTTGATTATTTTTGATAATGGCTTAACCATTAGGGCGTCAAGTAAATTCAGTAGTAAACGTTCGATGACTGGACATACGCATTATTAGATTCCAGGTGGAGGATATTTGAGAACTTGCATATTTTTCTTGTGATATTGTGGTAAATGTAATTCGTAAAAGTAGAGAATTTTGTTTTTCCATCACGTCGACATTAGGACAAATCTCATTTTATTAGTGTTCCAATTAGCTATTCATATTTCTTGTTCTAGTTATAAGCTTGTGTTTGCCAATATTGTATACCCCTAAGTTTTGAATAATAATTGAAAATTATGGAAGAGATGATGAGAATGATGAGGAGTTTGGAAGAGAGTTCCAAAGAAGCTGGACTGCGTGTCGCAGCCATTATGAATGAAAATACTGAGACTTTGGAAAGGAAACTTAAAGAAAATTCTGATTCTTTAGAAAATAAACTTAAAGAAAATTTGAATGATAAACTTAAAGAAAATTCTGATTCTTTAGAAAATAAACTTAAAGAAAATTCTGATTCTTTAGAAAATAAACTTAAAGAAAATTCTGAGTCTTTAGAAAATAAACTTAAAGAAAGTTTAAATGATAAACTTAAAGAAAGTTCTGATTCTTTAAAAGATAACTTGAAGGAAAGTTTAGAGATAAACTCAAGGAAAATTCTGATTTGTTAGAGAGCAGGTTAAAAGGTAACTTGAAAGAAAATTTAAATAGTAAATTTAATTCTATGGAGAACAAATTTAAAGAGAATTCTGAAATTTTGAAAATGTCACTTGAGAGTAAAATGACTAAATTATGCGAAAAAACACATGAGCTCGAAACTTCATTAGCTACTAACGCAAGTTTAATGGACGATAAATTTCGCGATGCCGATCTTAGATCCCAAAGCTTAGCTGATAGGATAGAACATGGTCTTAGGAAAGTTGGTGAAGACATGATCAACCTAGAAGTCAGAGTGAAGAAAGAGAGTAATGAGATGGGAATTCTAGTTGTTCAACGGTTGACAGAACAATTCAAAGAACTTGTAATGGGAGAAATAAGAGAAGGTGTGATTAATGAATTGCAAACTGAAATTAAAACCACAGTCGTCAATGAAATTAAAGACACACTCAAGCTGGAGAACCAAGAGGGAATCAAGGAAATTAGGGAATTTTTTTGACATCCCATATTCAAGTAATTTCCAAAGATATTCAAGCAACTCAGAAGGACATATCAGATATGACAGGGTCATTGAAAAGTCATGAGGCTGTTATGAACCAGATATCCATTGATGTTAAGGAGAATTGTAAAGAAACTGAAGCAATTAAGAAAATGGCAGAAGAAAACCAGAAGGAACTTGAGGCTATGAAAACTCAAATCAAGGACGAGAAACAGTCTGATCATCTGTTGAAAATGCCAAATGTAAGGGGAAAGGAACAGATACATATAAATCTAGGAGCAGCTAGAGAAACGGACAGTCAAAGACAGGATGAGGTCAGGACAGTATTTCAATCCAACCCCATAACTGTATTTAAGAATGTAGAAGATAAGCCTTCTAAATTTTCAGGGCGAGATTCTGTAACACCCGTGGAATTTTTGAGAGAAGCAGGTGATTACCTGAAAGATTCCAAGATCCCTAAAGAAAGACAGATCCGAGTGATAGGGAAGTTTTTGGAAGGTCCTGCACTTCTTTGGTTTTGAGCTTTTAGCTCCACTCTAACCACTTTTGATGAGTTTTCTCGTGGGCTATTGAAAACGTTTTGGTCCCCGGAAACCCAACAGCAAGTCAGAGCAGAATTATATTCGAAGAGATTCTCGACGTCACAACCTACTCGATACTCTACGTGCTTTTCTGGACAGCTTTCTAAACTGCAACATTTAGATCCGCCGATGCCAGATAACGAATTAATTACTGCATTGATACGTCAGTTTCCAGAAGACGTCCAAAGGACTTTGATCGCTGCTGATATCTATAATATGGAGCAATTTGTCGAGGTATTACAGAAGCTGGATCATACGAACGCTCAATTCTTCCATCAGAAGGGAGTAAAGAATAACAACGCTGTGTACGCTGTTATGGCTGATAATTATTCTCAAACACCTCGAGAGATTCGAGAGGGGAGAGAAGAGAAAACGCCGAGGGAAGATCCAAATAAAAGAGGATGGAATCAGAACAGTAACAGATAAAGTTACAAGCCTTATGCGAGACCGGATGGTGGTAATCGATATAATACTCGATGGAGAAGGCCACGGGATAATCAAGGAAGGTACCAGGAAAGAAGGTACTATGGTAGAAACAACTACAATAATAGAGGGAATGTGGATACTCGTCAGTCCAATGAAGAGTTCAGCAAGGAGGCGAGGAAAAACTTGGAAGCAAGACACCAAGATAACTTGCAGTTTTTGGAGCAGAGGCCCAATGAACCAGGTCCATCGGGAACACAACAATCCCGGGGGAATGGAAACGAAAAAAAAAACTTCGAATTCACAGTAGAAGATAGAATTTTAAACACTTTCACTTCCAGAATTATTAAATGGCAAGCAGAGGATGATGACTTAATTCAACAGAATGACGAACGGAAAGAAATGGGTACAAGAATTAGAATGCCAATCATATCATGCGAAGTATTCGGTATGTCTGTCGATACTTTGATTGATACTGGGGCTATGCTTTGTCTTGTGAGTGAGAAGCTTTATATTCTGTGGAAGCTCAAAGAGAATTTAGAGGAGATTCCAGTATCAGGAATTAAGATCCAAGGAATAATACCCAATAAAATATCTCTGTGTAAAACACAATTATACTTATGTATTACGATTGGAGGACATGATTTCCGACATGTGTTTGTAGTAATGAAGGACATGGCTTTTGACATGATATTGGGAGCAGATTTCATTCAGAAATATCAAGCAGTGATAGACATGAAGACAGAGACGATCAGATTTAAGAATACCGAAGAGATTAACTTCGAGGGAAAAGAAGAGGAAGACATCGAGGGAGATGTTCAATGGTCTCTGATTTTTCATGAAGCTGAAGGAAGAGAAGTCTACACTGAGGAGGAGTCCCCAGAGCTAGGGAAAATTTTGGAAGAGTATCACGATATTTTTGATATTAAACCTGGTGAAATTAAGGATTTTGAATATCGCATTCGTGTAAATGATGATGCACCTTTTCATGCTAAATTGTATCCGGTTGCGGAAAAGCATCGAGAGAGGGTGAAAGTGCTTATCAAGGAGATGGAAAGCAACAATGTGATTGAAAAGTACACTACATCTTATGTCAATCCATTAGCAGTAGTGTCTAAGCAAGATGGAAGTCTGAGACTATGTTTAGACGCGCGAAATTTGAATTCAAGATTACTGCCAGAGTATGACTGACCACCAATCATTAGGGAACTGTTAAGGAAATTCCAAGGCAAGGTCTGGTTCTCTAATATTGATCTCACTTCGTCCTACCATCACATTAGGATTAGTGAAGATTCCAAGAAGTTTACAGGATTTATGTTTGACCACCAGACATATGTATTCCGCCGTTTACCATTTGGAGTCAAAACATCTGGATCTGTTTTGATCAGAGCACTGGAACAAAATTTGAGTCCTGAAGTAAAAGAGATAGCAATTCGTTACATAGATGATATCCTAATTGCATCTGAGACTAAGAAGGAACATTTGTTACATCTTCAGATGTTATTCGCAGATTTGAGAAAAGCGAACTTTAAAGTAAACCTTCGAAAATGTCAGTTCTTTCGAAAGGAAATAAAATTTTTGGGTCACATTTTGGATGGAGAAGGATACCGTCCCAATGAGACGAAGATACAGGCAATAGCAAATTTCCCTAGACCTACTAGAGTGAAGAATGTCCGCAGTTTTCTCGGGACATGCCAATTCTTTGCAGGGCATTGTCCAAACTTCACCAAGACGGTAGCGCCATTGCAGGAATTATTAAAGAAAGGAAACAAATGGAAATGGGATGAAGATTGTGAACAATCATTTCAAGATGCCAAGAGGTTATTGGTAAACAGCGTGAAATTGGAGTATCCTGACTTTACCAAGAATTTCATCATAGAATCTGATGCATCCGCCGTAGGGATTGGAGCTATTCTTCTTCAAGAAGATGAAGATCACAAGAGACATTACCTGGCGTTCATTAGCAGGAAACTTCGTCCATCAGAAAGGAATTATTACACCACAGAGTTAGAAGCACTTGCTGTAATATTCGCGTTGGAGTCGTGGAAGAAAATGTTAATTGGACATTCAGTCATTGTGAGGACTGATCACCACGTATTGGAGTTTATCTTGAGAACAAACGTTGCCAGTGATAGGATAACTAGATGGTCACTTTTTATTCAACAATTCAACCTAGTTATTGAACAGACTCCTGGAAAGTTGAACGTGGGAGCTGATTTATTGAGTAGAGCAGTGGAGTCTACATCTAAGGTTTTTCAAGTTAACCTGACGCAGGAGGATGAGGATACCTTGAGAAGGTTAAGATTGTTGCATTTATCCCAGAGGAGAGACCGACGTCTTAGAAACATTTTTCGTTTTCTACAGGGAGACATGGATCCAAATGATGATGATTTTGTGGAAACTGAAAGAATTTCAAGAGATTTTATGATGTTAGATGGTTTAATCTACAAGTTTGCAGATCCCGACCATACGAAGCTGAGAGTAGTGATACCTCCACGAATGCAAAAACCCATCATCTGGATGGCACATCGAATCGCAGGCCATGCTGGAGTAGATAAGACGGTCAACATGATTCAAGAGAAATTTTCGTGGGAGCGAATGCGACAAACTGTCAGGAACACTATTCGAGAATGCGACTTATGCCAAAGGAGTAAACATAATTCTAGATTACTGAGAGAATTACCAAGGCCTATTATTCCTTCTAAGCCTTGTGAAATCTTCGCGACTGATTTATATGGTCCTCTCCCAAAGTCTAAAAGAGGTAACCGATATATTCTGGTGACCATGGATGTATTCAGCAAATACACTATGTTACATCCAATCCAGAAGGCAAACGCAAAATAATGTGCGAAGAGAATTAGAGACAACGTAATTCCGGAAGCAGGCAAACCGGAATTCCTTTTATCAGATCGTGGACCTCAATTTACATCCTTAGAATTTCGAACCGTCATGAATAATCTTGGGATTAGACAATTGTTTTGTTCTATCAGACATCCTGAGAGCAATCCAGCAGAACGCGTGATGGCTGAAATAGCAAAATTTTGCCGCCTCTATTGTCCAAATGAGCATTGGAAATGGATGGATGTTCTCTCTTTAGCATCCGAATCCATCAACTCTACAATTCATGAGAGTACTGGACATATTCCCATGTTGCTTCATCATGGAATTAAACCAACAAGATTATGGGATCGAATCATCTCTATACCACCTGAGATTGAACCAAGTCGTCAGATGAGGGAAACTCTAGCTTTAGATAAGTTGAGGAGTCAAGCTGAGAAAAGAGAGCGCAGAGTGAGAGGAAAGCGTTTTCGCAGACCCTTGCGCGTAGGAACTCTAGTTTTAGTGAAAAGACCTACACCCTCTGACGTGCAAAATCGAGTGTACTCGAAGTTTGCAAGTCTTTATGCTGGACCCTATCGTATTGTGGAAGTAAACAACAATGGAAGCTATGAAGTCGCTAATACACGAACTGGTAACATCGTGGGAACTTATAATGCATCGAATTTGAAGATTTATTATTCAAGAACCAGATGATTTAATGTGTAGATAGGAAAAATAAAGATTTTTCAATTTTTATTTTTTGCTAGGTGTGGGGTGGATGTGCCCAACTCTAGGAATGGGTATTCCAAGATTCAGACACCTAGATATCAAGGGAAAGGCCACAGCCGCTTTTGAAAGTTGAGATATTTGAATATCGCGCTACATTGCTTCTCGAAGCAATTGGAAAGAATATACCGTTAACTGCATGTCAAGTGACGTAGCGAGTAATAGCAGAGGTCGAGGCTATTTATTGATTAAATAGTTAGCCATGGAGTAGAGACTTGAGACTTGGATCAGATTACTGGCACGGCCAAATGAAAGAGAATGCACTTAGTATCAAGTAAATCGGACCAGGGATACCAGAGATATGAGGATTTCCAGATTTCAGCGTGATGACGCGTGACCCTGGCAGTTTTGAATAAAAGCCGGCCGGCCGAGGCATCGATAGCTCACTTCGACACAAGCACTTGCCTAGCAAGTTGCTGCTACGCTGAGCCAAGGCACATGGTTGCCGGATCTACGCAGAAGTAATTTTCAAAGTTGTGATAGTCACAAAAGTGCTGCGCTACGAGTGGAACTTAGTAAGTTTCCGGCGAGGAGAATCACTGAGTTGATTGAATTTTTTTTCTACAGACATTAGTGGAAATATTTATGTTTCTACATGGACATATGCTAGACTTTGTCTAGAATTAGTACTTTGTCACAGTCCAGTAATAACCTAATACTTGGATGTTTAGTCCATTTCAGTCAGTTTTCATATTGGTAACTTGTTAACCACTTCGATCTATCAGTACACTGAAGACCAGTCGATCACGGTGGTGTTCGTTAGTCTACGCAACGGAAACTACAGGTTGCTTAGCGCATGGTAGATGGTGTGAAGCCATGCCCAGGGAACGATCTTCATAACAGCCGTTGATTGGTTAGACTGTCAGTGTCTTCTTGCATTGATAAGATTACCGTGAGTTATGTTACAACTGACATATATAAGAATAGATCACTTAGATCTGACCCCATTTAAACAAACTGTTATGGCTTTGTTAGAAGCCCATATTAAAATGGATCAACAGTTAATTCAAACGTCAAGAGATACTACCACTATGTCTGACTAGACGGATTGTGGGTATATAATGGCGGCCGATACAAGGATTGTACGTGCTTGTCCGATAGGGCATGTTTATGGATAAATCTGGTACAGACCAGGTTTACTACGCTTCAAGACCATCAAGAAATGTAAGCCACATTTGAATTATATTATGCCTAGCTAATTGGAGCAAACTATTTTTCTGCAGATGACCAACACATTTATTTTTCTTCGTATTTAAATCTTGCAATGATTTAAGCAAGACTTGTTAGAGTTATTCTGAGTATTTTCAGCACTCAGAACAGTTTAGGATCGATGACCGAGCATTTCGAGCATTTATTTGAATATTTCATATTTTAGGGATATCACGGAAAACCGTCGATGTTAAGGTTGAGTTAAATTATTTTTGTTGAGGAATGGATATTTTTTTTCCATATTCGAAGATTCGAACATGTGGATTCTCACATAATGAGATGATAACTAAACACATTTAAAATAATATAACTAATAATAATAATAATAATCCACTAATAATAATAATAATAATTTTAATAACTTTTCTAAATAATTCTTGGATATTATATTTTCTAATAATCATATGTATTGAGAGAGAGCCTATGAAGTAGTTTAATCATTTCTAGTTTGGAACAGGAGATTTTCCGAAGGAGAGTGGTTAGCGCAAGCCCGCATTCAACCAACATTTCAGTTCTGGTTGAACAGTTGATATTTGCAATTAGCAAAGTATATTTTTCAGATAACACGGAGAGGCATGAAACGGGAAGCAATTGATATTTGTATCAAATAGGATATTTTTGTATTTATATAAAATCATGACGTAAATACACTCGAAAGTGAAATAAAGATTTTCATAAGTATGGTAAATTCACGGGTTGAACTGAATGGTAAAATAAAATAAACTTGTAAGTTTATTAATCTTCCAGTGTTGATAACAAGCAGAGGCTTGATTTATTGTATACATTTTGGGAAGAAAATTTATATGTGTGGAGTAGTTGAAAAGCCATTCCCAGGTGCGCATGTTTAAGTCGCAGGAATGAAGAGGTTTTTTCGAGCATCAATCAAATAGCAGGTTCGATGGCTCAGGTTTAAAGAAGGAGTATTGGAACTACACATTGCGTCGTATGAATGACCCGAAGGTTATTTCTTAAAAACCATCAGTTCTTATTTCAACCTTGTTTACGGATTCCATTTAGACTTTGATTTTGCTAGAACCCGGATTTGTCATGATAGTAGTTTATTCTTCTTCAGAGGAAGACCTTTGCCGTTGTTGTTGTTGTTGTTGGAATATTGTGTTCTTACACAAATAATAGAATGGGCCACTGCCAATTAAAAATATTTCTATAACCACGAATAATTTGAAGGATAATTTCAATCCTAGTGCCATGAACTAAATGAATTCATTATGAAACTACAATTCTTATTTCCGCATTCTGTTGAAGAATTGCAAGTTGTGAAAGTTACTAAAAGGGCCACAAATATAAATATTTTTCTTAATGATGATTCTAAGTGGAGAATTGAATAGTTGAATGGTTCAACAATTTATTGATCAAGTTGATGATTCAGAAATCATATATTTTGTTAGGAACTTGAAGTTCATAATCGAGTCACTTCTCGAAATGTTTAATGTCAGAAGAACAATTAATTTTTGTTGTGCTTCGCACAGTTCTTCGATGCTATGCTCAAGGTCAAATACTTTTCAGATGTTATTAATATGTGTAAATAATTTGTGTTGATTGAGAAATAATATTTTTCGACAATATTTTTTGAAACTGGAAAAATAAGTGAAAGTTAAAAATTCTATGAACATTTATTCTACGAGTGTTAATATTATGTAAAAATTCAAACAGTGATCTACGATATTTCCAGTAGAGACAATTAAATTTGAACTGGATTTAATCATAAATAATTTTGGAACACAGTCTACAGGACTATTAATCAGACTTGTGTTTCCAAAAAATAATTGTCAAATGTGTTTGGAAAATTTCTGTATATTGTGTAAATAGGAGTGTGGGTCGCCACACGTGAGTGATGCTACTTTGAGCATTTTTGCAGTCAATTTTAAATTCAAAATCAAATGAGATAATTTTACAGGATGTGTTATACCCAATTGAATCTCCTTCTATCCTTATTGTTGCATTGAGCCAAAAATCAGTAAAGCATTTTTTTCATTTGATGTCGTTTTTGCGATTTGCTTTAACCCATCTGGCGCCCCGGGATATTTTGACTCTCGTGCTGACTGATTATTGGTAAAATGCATATGTGGCCGTGCGGACTCCGGTCTAAACGGGCACAGTACTAGGTCTCTTCATCCAAATGCCGTTTCTGTTGATTGCTCCGTAGATCTTCCGGAGAATGTTTCGTTCCTGCTTTTCCAGTTCCCTAATCTTGGAATGACCAACGATTGCTATTGTTTCAGCCGCATATGTTGCTTCTGGAAGAATAACTGTTTTATAATGTCGTAATTTGGCGTTCGTCGAAATGCATTTCTTGTTGTAATGGGC
Source organism: Meconema thalassinum (assembly GCA_946902985.2). Taxonomy (NCBI): domain Eukaryota; kingdom Metazoa; phylum Arthropoda; class Insecta; order Orthoptera; family Tettigoniidae; genus Meconema; species Meconema thalassinum. The sequence continues at coordinate 16,623,923 of OX336389.2, read as the reverse complement.
CCACGTTAGCCTGTAGGCCTTCTGGAGCTTAGTGATTCTGTCTTCATTGGCGATTCGATTAAGTCCTGAGGGCTGTATAATTTCGCCAAGGTATTTAATAGTGCAGACTTGTGCGATTTTACCGTATTTGGTGTTTAAAGGGGATTTATTTTCTGGCCTTCTCTCCAAATATTTGGTCTTGTCGTAAGATATATGTAATCCGGTCTTTTGTGCAATCTAATGGAGCTTTTCCACTGCGTAAGTCGCTTCCGATCTGTTGTCTGCGTCAATTGCAATATCGTCTGCGAAAGCGAGACATTTGACTTTAGTGCTGTTCTCTTTTTAATACCGATTTGAATGCCTTTTACAAGAGGTTCCCATTCCCTAATTATCCTCTCCAGAACCATATTGACTGTCGGACTCCAGTCTTGATTTCGAAGGGCTCCGATATTTCGCCCATGAATTTCACTTTGGATATTGTTCCTGTAAGAGTGTCTGTTCTATGATTTTGCGTGTCTTATGATCGATTCCAAATTCTTCCATGATTTTAAAGCGAGTGTCGCGGTCAACAGAGTCGTATGCTTTTCTGAAGTCGATGAATGCAATCACGGTATTTCTACATTTCCTCATTTGTAAGATCGTCTTTAGGCACCAGATCTGTTCAGCACACGATCGCCCTTTTCTGAATCCAGCCTGGTAGTCACCAATGAGTGGATCCATTTGGGTCTCTAACCTGTTCAGAAGTGCTGTGGAAAGAATTTTATAAGCAACCTGGAGCAGGGAAATCCCTCTATAATTGTTGATGTCCGTCTTGTCACCCTTTTTGTGCAATGGGTGAATCAAAGCGCATTTCCAGTCATCTGGTAATTGCTCCGGTGTCAGTGTGGGATCATTCAGTTTCCAGAGTTCAGCAATGATCCCATCTTCCACTGGTGCTTTGTTGTTTTTGAGTTGTGGGATTATCTCCGCAATTTTTTTAATGTCGGGGGCTTGCGAGTCCAAGTGTATGAATACCGGAGGAGAGAAGTCAAGTTTTACTAGAGGTGGTTTACAGTTAAGAAGAGAGTTGAAATATTGGGCGAATAGTTTGCAATTATTTTTGGAGTTAGTTTCCAATAGGCCGTCGTGTCTCTTGAAGTACAGACTGGGTGCTTGGTATCCCCGTAGATTTACTCTAAATGTAGAAATTTCTAGTATTATTTTTGGTGAAATCCTGCTGGATTTCGTGGAGTCTGTTGTTGTCATACCTTCGTTTTTCTTTTCTAATTATTTTTGAGGCCTGTTTTTGAGTGGTAAGGAAGTTCTCCCAGTTTTCCTTTGTTTGGCTACTGTGAATTTTTTTCCAAGCCATTATGCGATTGACAACTGCTTGATCGCAAATTGTGTTCCACCAGCGATGTTTTCTGGAGCGAGGTGGTTGTCCTAGCTTCATGGCTTCCTGAATTCTCCCCGTTAGTATCCTCCAGTCTGTTGATTCCTCCTGATTGATTTGCAAAATTATTTCTTCCTTGTGGAGTTTCAGATATTCCGGATCTGGTCTGAAATTTTTGGGTGGGCGTTTTTGTCTTCTATTAGGTTGGAATTTTGTCTTTATTTGGAGAAGATAATGATCTGATTCAAAGACACCTTTTCGAGCCCTGAAGTTCAAAATTTATTTTATGTTTTTCTTGGAGATTGCGACATGGTCAATTTGGAACTCACCCTGTTTAACACTGGGTGATCTCCATGTGGTCAATTTATGTGCAGGTTTTTGAAATCGGGTGCTCATGATTTTAAGTCCAAAGTTTCTACAGAATTCAATTAATCTTTCCCCATTTTTGTTGGTACGTTTGTGTTTAGTATGAGGGCCTGTGGTATCCTTGAATTTCCTTTGTTTCCCTAACTGTGCGTTAAAATCACCTAATAAAATTTTCACATGGTGTCTTGGTATGTTATTGGTTGTTTCTTCCAAAGTTTCCCAGAAATTGTCCACGGTTTCAGGATCAGTTTTATTGTGTTGATTTGTGGGGGCGTGCACGTTGATCAGCGTGTAAGATTTATTAGCTGATTTTACTGATAGTAAAGAGACTCTTTCGTTTGGAGAAGTAAAGTCGATGATCGAATCAATCACAGAATTATATACGGCGAATCCTGTTCCCAGGAGGGGTAAGTTGTCATTAATTTTGATGGCAGGTTTTTCCTTGTAGATTCGGAAATTCTCGGTGTTGAACTGTTATTCGTCCGTGAAGCGTGTCTCCTGGAGCGCAGTGATTTTTAATTCAAATTTTTCCAAGGTGTTGAGAAGTTGCTTTAGCTTACCCGTCTTAGTGACGGTGTTAACGTTAAGCGTGCGAACAAAATGTTTACGTCTGGTCTTGAGAGTATGAAGAGTTCTTGAGAAGCTCCAATTAGTTTCCGCATGGTGTCCCTGGTCCCCCAGAATCCGATGATCAGGTGGGTCCAGTCCATCGACTGGTGCCTGGGGTAGTGATTCTATGATCGTCTCTTCCATCATGCGCTCAAGTTGAGTTTTGAGTGTTTGTGGTGGTCTCAATTGAGACCACAAGTATACGACTCGATTTTTGAGTTCGAGAAGATTTAAGTACAGCCGCCTCAACTAAAGGAACAGACGCTGACCACTGGCCGTCGGATGCCGAACAAACGCCAGTGAATTTGCTAGTTTACGGATTAGAGCCAACCCTCCTCCTTTCTGCGGGCTTGGGACCGGCAAAATAAACTACTGAGCTACTCAATCCACCCAGTAGTTACTGCAGGTGGAGTTATTTTTATTATTTTTATTATTATTATTATTATTATTATTAGGTAATTATTGATTGACCCTGTACAATCAAGACCAGCCTTATATTGTCCACCTCGTGGTGTAGCGACTAGTAATCTTTGATGTCACGCGGAGAGCCGGGTTTGATTCCTGGCTCTGCCAAAAAAAAAATCTGGGCTGACGACTGGATCGGGTTACACTCAGCCTCATGAGGCAAAAGTGAGAAAAGGCGGGTTTGATTCCTACCTCAGCCATCCTGGAAGTAATTTTCTGTGGTTTCCCTCTTCTACTCCAGGCAAATGGCAAGAGGTACCGTAACTTAAAGCCACGGCCACCTCCTTTCCAGGCCTTATCTGAATTACAAATACACACACTAATACAGCCATCACAATCATACAGGTTATCAGACAAATTCCACACTCAACCAAGTACACGGGACTAAATGATCACGATGTCAAAGCCCCCTCAAGTGAAACAACAACAACAACTACATTTCCACCTTGTGGTGTAGTGGCTAGCAATCTTGGCTGTCACCGCTTAGGCCTGAATTTGATTCACAGCTCTGCCAAGAAATTTAATTTCTGGTTTGAAGGCTGGAATGGCGTACACTCAGCCTTGTGAGGCAAAACTCAGAGGAGCTGGGTTTGATTCCTACCTCAACCGTCCTGGAAGTAATTTTCTGTGGTTTCCCACATCTACTCTAGGCAAATGGCAAGAGGTACCGTAACTGAAGGCCTTCACTGCCTCCTTCCCAGTCCGTATCTGAATTACAAATACACACACTAATACAGCCATCACAATAGCACAGGTTTGTTTTAGTATAGTCTAACAAAACACAAGAGATAAGTTGGTAGAACACATACTGAGACACCCAGGAATAGCAAGGTTAGTTATGGAAGGAAGGGTTGAGGACAAGAACTGTAGGGGTGGACCAAGGTTAGAATATGCTAAACAGATTGCTTTGGATGTAGGATGTGGTAGCTATGTAGAGATGAAACGATTAGCTCAGGACAGAGAGGCTTGGAGAACTGCGTCAAACCAGTCAAAAAACTTAAGACACAAGCAACATAGAATGGCTTCCACTTACTTGTGCTGGGCTCCTCTTACGTGTCGATCGCTCTTGGTCATCTCTTGTTCTTTTCCGACTTGACGTTTAGGTTACCAATTTCTTACAGCATACTGTGCTTTTTAACTTACTATAATATAACAGCAGATGTTAGTTAACCAGCGATGACAACTGACACACGTTTCACTGTCTTTGTAAATTAGCAAAAATATAATTTATGAAAAATTATCTTAAGATGTAGGACTATAAAATGTTTAACTCACACATTCAAGTACACGTGGCTGATGACCACACGTAACTATACGGTGCTGATAACCACACGTATCTATACGGTGCTGATGACTGATATACCCCTAGTCATTTACATATTTAACTACACAAGTCAGATGACCTCTCTGTTTTCAATTTTTAACCATACAGGACTAATAAACGAAATAATGCAATAGAGCAACAAGAATTAGACACTCGCCAGTATACTAGGCAGATGACTGAAATGTTCCCAAAACTTAACATACACACACAAATACACGAGGCTACATGACTAGGATGTTCCTTAACAGTTCACAGAGCACTGCACTGGACTGAAGTCGAGCTTGTGATAATCTTTATCAGCAGAAATGCAATACTTCTGGGTTATCACTCAGACTGCATACATATACAGCCTCTGGCGCGCTATTCATGTCTTCAGACACTCTTGGCCCTAAAAGCCATACGCTAATGTCCAAGCACAGGCCTACCTCCGGAAACCCATCTTTAACGATTCCGTCAAGGCAGGTTTTACTGTAATAATAATAAAGTTGGTCGTTAACTTTTTATAATGCAATTTGACTAATCTAGAATAAAATAAAGATACACAGATAAATCGCATGGAGGGACGAAATAAGGGGCATAGGACTAGTGGTGGTAAGGAGCCTATACTCCCTCTCGTCAAATCTCAGCGCCACGGGTAATTGGTGTCTTGTAGTACACTGCGACTTTTTAAAACGTATGTTTACTTGTATTTTTCAGGTCTACCACATGTCCGTCCAATGTCCACGATTGCAGCAGTTGCTGGAAAAGACTTGATAGTGAAATGTCCGGTGGCAGGCTTTCCGATCAGCTCCATCATCTGGGAGAAAGGTAAGCGATGCTTTTCCTTCTACAATAATCTAGATTTTCGAAAGTTGCTCGTTGTATAGAAATGCGGTGCGTGAGGCTGCCCCCAGCCACCTCTACCTCTCAGTGATAACTACGGCCCGGATTTTTTAAAATGCATATGCGCATATGCATATGCATATTTTGACATATTTTGAGGTTTAGTGCATATTCTAGACGTAACAGCATATTCCGGTATATATGTCTGAATTTAAGGACAATTACAAGAACTACTAAAATATATCTGTTTTGTGCATCCCTAGCTAGTTGCCTATATTATGTGCATCCCTCACTAATTGGTGTTTTCGACTCTCTGTGTAACGGCACTTTACTTTCACAACTGACAATGGCAACAGATAGGTTAGGTATGGGTAGGCAGGCTGGCTGGACTTCTCGGAATTCCTTTCTCTACCACAGTAGATAATAATCTCAGGGGGTTGGGCAATTGGTCAGGACAGAAGTATCTTCAGTTCACTAGTTACGTTCCAGTTTAATGCCCTGCATCTCAAGTGTTAGTTTCTAAAAATGCCTAAGGAAAAGAGCAGGAGAAGAGATTTATTAAATCAGTGGGTGTCGGGTAATAGGGACTATTCAACAGATAGTGTCATCGTGTACTGTCAAGTTTGATCAAAGGAAGTAAAATGTGAAAAGAAATTTCAGCTTGAACAGCATTCAAAAACAACTGCACATATTAAAGCAAAGGAGGAGAAGAACAGCACACCACAACAACTACTTCTTACGCAGGTAAAGCCTAAGTCCGGTATTCTTAATACATTTTCAAATGATCTTTGTAGGGCTTTCGTATGCAGCATCATTCCATGGAATAAATTAAACAATCCAGTTCTGCGATTATTTCTTGAGAAATATTGTGTAAATCAAAAAATACCAGATGAATCAACTCTTAGGAAAATTACCTACTTCCGCTATATGAATCTACCCTGGAAACCCGTTCTGATATCGGAAGGAACTATGTCTGGGTATCGGTGGATGAGACAACGGATTCATGTGGCCGTTACATAGCAAATTTCGTGGTTGGTAAATTACATCCAGACGAACCCGGTAAGCCGCATCTTCTTGCTTGTAAAGTACTAGAGAAAACCAACCATAGCACAATAGCAAGATTTGTAAATGATTCTCTGCGACTATTGTGGCCATCTGAAATTGAAGATAATTGTTGTAAAGTGCTTGTACTGCTCACAGATGCAGCTTCGTATATGTTGAAAGCAGCAAAGGCGCTCCAAGTATTTTATCCGAAATTCATACACGTAACCTGTTTAGCGCACGGATTACACCGCATTGCAGAAGAAATACGCACACAGTTTCCAGCTGTTAACAATTTAATTGGATGTGGGAAGAAGCTGTTTCTGAAAGCACCAGCTCGAGTCCAGTTCTACAAAGATTGTCTACCTGAAGTTCCTTTGCCACCTGAACCTGTCCTGACTAGGTGGGGGACATGGTTATCTGCAGTATCATTTTATTAGGAGAATTTTAATGAAGTGAAAGAAGTGGTTACAAAACTTGCAGATGAGCATATTGCGTGTGTCCGTGATGCAAAAGTTGTGTTTGAAACCGCTACTGTTTTTCAAGATGTGAATTTCATTCATGCACATTTTTCTAAACTTCCAAAAGCCATTGAGAGTTTAGAATCTTCTGGTACTCCCCTCCATGAATCACTTGATCTCGTTGAGAAAGCTGCATCTTCATTGAATTCCGCTCCAGGCGAAATTGGAGAGAAGATTAAATGCAAGTTAGAAAAGGTGTTGAATTCGAACCCAGGACTGAAGAAGATTAAGTTAATTAGTCAATACTTGAGTGGAACTAGTGTATCCTTGCCAGATGTATGCTCCGAAACTTTGGTGCCCGTGTATAAGTACTGTCTAATCACGTCAGTTGATGTAGAACGATCATTCTCAGCCTATAAACTCATTTTGACGGACAATAGATATAGTTTGTCTCCAGAAAACATTGAAAGACTACTAGTTACCTATTGTGATGCTTTTTTTTGCAACAAATGATACCTGAAAATAGGTATGTGAATAAAATTGCATGTTTTAAGTGCATATTTCATTATTTTCCGTGCATATATTCTAACTTTTTAGTGCATATTTGCATGCATATTTTCAGTTTTTTCAGTGCATATAAATCCGGGCCCTAGTGATAACTAAACGGCGCGGCGCGACGCGACGGACCTTGGTGAGATGTGATCTTTTGTATCCTTAATTACAGGAAAAACATGTCCTGTGATAGAGAAATAGCAGAGTGGTTTCTTTACAATTTCCGGTGTTCAATAAGAGAAGACAAATGTAAATAGCACAATGAATGTATTAGCAAACTTATGTACAAACATGGTTGCGTTTCGATATAATCACAGTGAGGATTGTCTGGCTATGAGCCGTAACGTTGTTAGTCTGCCCTCAGACTGGTTGCGTGGCTCAGCCGTAACGTTGTTAGTCTGCCCTCAGACTGGTTGCGTGGCTCAGCGGTAACGTTGTTAGTCTGCCCTCAGACTGGTTGCGTGGCTCAGCGGTAACGTTGTTAGTCTGCCCTCAGACTGGTTGCGTGGCTCAGCGGTAACGTTGTTAGTCTGCCCTCAGACTGGTTGCGTGGCTCAGCGGTAACGTTGTTAGTCTGCCCTCAGACTGGTTGCGTGGCTCAGCGGTAACGTTGTTAGTCTGCCCTCAGACTGGTTGCGTGGCTCAGCGGTAACGTTGTTAGTCTGCCCTCAGTCTGGTTGCGTGGCTCAGCGGTAACGTTGTTAGTCTGCCCTCAGACTGGTTGCGTGGCTCAGCGGTAACGTTGTTAGTCTGCCCTCAGACTGGTTGCGTGGCTCAGCGGTAACGTTGTTAGTCTGCCCTCAGTCTGGTTGCGTGGCTCAGCCGTAACGTTGTTAGTCTGCCCTCAGTCTGGTTGCGTGGCTCAGCGGTAACGTTGTTAGTCTGCCCTCAGACTGGTTGCGTGGCTCAGCGGTAACGTTGTTAGTCTGCCCTCAGACTGGTTGCGTGGCTCAGCGGTAACGTTGTTAGTCTGCCCTCAGACTGGTTGCGTGGCTCAGCGGTAACGTTGTTAGTCTGCCCTCAGACTGGTTGCGTGGCTCAGCGGTAACGTTGTTAGTCTGCCCTCAGACTGGTTGCGTGGCTCAGCCGTAACGTTGTTAGTCTGCCCTCAGACTGGTTGCGTGGCTCAGCGGTAACGTTGTTAGTCTGCCCTCAGACTGGTTGCGTGGCTCAGCGGTAACGTTGTTAGTCTGCCCTCAGTCTGGTTGCGTGGCTCAGCGGTAACGTTGTTAGTCTGCCCTCAGACTGGTTGCGTGGCTCAGCGGTAACGTTGTTAGTCTGCCCTCAGACTGGTTGCGTGGCTCAGCGGTAACGTTGTTAGTCTGCCCTCAGACTGGTTGCGTGGCTCAGCGGTAACGTTGTTAGTCTGCCCTCAGACTGGTTGCGTGGCTCAGCGGTAACGTTGTTAGTCTGCCCTCAGTCTGGTTGCGTGGCTCAGCGGTAACGTTGTTAGTCTGCCCTCAGACTGGTTGCGTGGCTCAGCGGTAACGTTGTTAGTCTGCCCTCAGACTGGTTGCGTGGCTCAGCGGTAACGTTGTTAGTCTGCCCTCAGACTGGTTGCGTGGCTCAGCCGCAACGTTGTTAGTCTGCCCTCAGACTGGTTGCGTGGCTCAGCCGTAACGTTGTTAGTCTGCCCTCAGACTGGTTGCGTGGCTCAGCGGTAACGTTGTTAGTCTGCCCTCAGACTGGTTGCGTGGCTCAGCGGTAACGTTGTTAGTCTGCCCTCAGTCTGGTTGCGTGGCTCAGCGGTAACGTTGTTAGTCTGCCCTCAGACTGGTTGCGTGGCTCAGCGGTAACGTTGTTAGTCTGCCCTCAGACTGGTTGCGTGGCTCAGCGGTAACGTTGTTAGTCTGCCCTCAGACTGGTTGCGTGGCTCAGCGGTAACGTTGTTAGTCTGCCCTCAGACTGGTTGCGTGGCTCAGCGGTAACGTTGTTACTCTGCCCTCAGACTGGTTGCGTGGCTCAGCGGTAACGTTGTTAGTCTGCCCTCAGACTGGTTGCGTGGCTCAGCGGTAACGTTGTTAGTCTGCCCTCAGACTGGTTGCGTGGCTCAGCGGTAACGTTGTTAGTCTGCCCTCAGACTGGTTGCGTGGCTCAGCGGTAACGTTGTTAGTCTGCCCTCAGACTGGTTGCGTGGCTCAGCGGTAACGTTGTTAGTCTGCCCTCAGACTGGTTGCGTGGCTCAGCGGTAACGTTGTTAGTCTGCCCTCAGACTGGTTGCGTGGCTCAGCGGTAACGTTGTTAGTCTGCCCTCAGACTGGTTGCGTGGCTCAGCGGTAACGTTGTTAGTCTGCCCTCAGACTGGTTGCGTGGCTCAGCGGTAACGTTGTTAGTCTGCCCTCAGACTGGTTGCGTGGCTCAGCGGTAACGTTGTTAGTCTGCCCTCAGACTGGTTGCGTGGCTCAGCGGTAACGTTGTTAGTCTGCCCTCAGTCTGGTTGCGTGGCTCAGCGGTAACGTTGTTAGTCTGCCCTCAGACTGGTTGCGTGGCTCAGCGGTAACGTTGTTAGTCTGCCCTCAGACTGGTTGCGTGGCTCAGCGGTAACGTTGTTAGTCTGCCCTCAGACTGGTTGCGTGGCTCAGCGGTAACGTTGTTAGTCTGCCCTCAGACTGGTTGCGTGGCTCAGCGGTAACGTTGTTAGTCTGCCCTCAGACTGGGTGCGTGGCTCAGCGGTAACGTTGTTAGTCTGCCCTCAGACTGGTTGCGTGGCTCAGCGGTAACGTTGTTAGTCTGCCCTCAGTCTGGTTGCGTGGCTCAGCGGTAACGTTGTTAGTCTGCCCTCAGTCTGGTTGCGTGGCTCAGCGGTAACGTTGTTAGTCTGCCCTCAGACTGGTTGCGTGGCTCAGCGGTAACGTTGTTAGTCTGCCCTCAGTCTGGTTGCGTGGCTCAGCCGTAACGTTGTTAGTCTGCCCTCAGACTGGTTGCGTGGCTCAGCGGTAACGTTGTTAGTCTGCCCTCAGTCTGGTTGCGTGGCTCAGCGGTAACGTTGTTAGTCTGCCCTCAGACTGGTTGCGTGGCTCAGCGGTAACGTTGTTAGTCTGCCCTCAGTCTGGTTGCGTGGCTCAGCCGTAACGTTGTTAGTCTGCCCTCAGACTGGTTGCGTGGCTCAGCGGTAACGTTGTTAGTCTGCCCTCAGTCTGGTTGCGTGGCTCAGCGGTAACGTTGTTAGTCTGCCCTCAGACTGGTTGCGTGGCTCAGCGGTAACGTTGTTAGTCTGCCCTCAGTCTGGTTGCGTGGCTCAGCGGTAACGTTGTTAGTCTGCCCTCAGACTGGTTGCGTGGCTCAGCGGTAACGTTGTTAGTCTGCCCTCAGACTGGTTGCGTGGCTCAGCGGTAACGTTGTTAGTCTGCCCTCAGACTGGTTGCGTGGCTCAGCGGTAACGTTGTTAGTCTGCCCTCAGACTGGTTGCGTGGCTCAGCGGTAAGGTTGTTAGTCTGCCCTCAGTCTGGTTGCGTGGCTCAGCGGTAACGTTGTTAGTCTGCCCTCAGACTGGTTGCGTGGCTCAGCGGTAACGTTGTTAGTCTGCCCTCAGACTGGTTGCGTGGCTCAGCGGTAACGTTGTTAGTCTGCCCTCAGACTGGTTGCGTGGCTCAGCCGTAACGTTGTTAGTCTGCCCTCAGACTGGTTGCGTGGCTCAGCGGTAACGTTGTTAGTCTGCCCTCAGTCTGGTTGCGTGGCTCAGCGGTAACGTTGTTAGTCTGCCCTCAGTCTGGTTGCGTGGCTCAGCGGTAACGTTGTTAGTCTGCCCTCAGTCTGGTTGCGTGGCTCAGCGGTAACGTTGTTAGTCTGCCCTCAGACTGGTTGCGTGGCTCAGCGGTAACGTTGTTAGTCTGCCCTCAGTCTGGTTGCGTGGCTCAGCGGTAACGTTGTTAGTCTGCCCTCAGTCTGGTTGCGTGGCTCAGCGGTAACGTTGTTAGTCTGCCCTCAGTCTGGTTGCGTGGCTCAGCGGTAACGTTGTTAGTCTGCCCTCAGACTGGTTGCGTGGCTCAGCGGTAACGTTGTTAGTCTGCCCTCAGACTGGTTGCGTGGCTCAGCGGTAACGTTGTTAGTCTGCCCTCAGACTGGTTGCGTGGCTCAGCGGTAACGTTGTTAGTCTGCCCTCAGACTGGTTGCGTGGCTCAGCGGTAACGTTGTTAGTCTGCCCTCAGACTGGTTGCGTGGCTCAGCGGTAACGTTGTTAGTCTGCCCTCAGACTGGTTGCGTGGCTCAGCGGTAACGTTGTTAGTCTGCCCTCAGACTGGTTGCGTGGCTCAGCGGTAACGTTGTTAGTCTGCCCTCAGACTGGTTGCGTGGCTCAGCGGTAACGTTGTTAGTCTGCCCTCAGACTGGTTGCGTGGCTCAGCGGTAACGTTGTTAGTCTGCCCTCAGTCTGGTTGCGTGGCTCAGCGGTAACGTTGTTAGTCTGCCCTCAGACTGGTTGCGTGGCTCAGCGGTAACGTTGTTAGTCTGCCCTCAGACTGGTTGCGTGGCTCAGCGGTAACGTTGTTAGTCTGCCCTCAGTCTGGTTGCGTGGCTCAGCGGTAACGTTGTTAGTCTGTCCTCAGACTGGTTGCGTGGCTCAGCGGTAACGTTGTTAGTCTGCCCTCAGACTGGTTGCGTGGCTCAGCGGTAACGTTGTTAGTCTGCCCTCAGACTGGTTGCGTGGCTCAGCGGTAACGTTGTTAGTCTGCCCTCAGTCTGGTTGCGTGGCTCAGCGGTAACGTTGTTAGTCTGCCCTCAGACTGGTTGCGTGGCTCAGCGGTAACGTTGTTAGTCTGCCCTCAGACTGGTTGCGTGGCTCAGCGGTAACGTTGTTAGTCTGCCCTCAGACTGGTTGCGTGGCTCAGCGGTAACGTTGTTAGTCTGCCCTCAGACTGGTTGCGTGGCTCAGCGGTAACGTTGTTAGTCTGCCCTCAGACTGGTTGCGTGGCTCAGCGGTAACGTTGTTAGTCTGCCCTCAGACTGGTTGCGTGGCTCAGCGGTAACGTTGTTAGTCTGCCCTCAGACTGGTTGCGTGGCTCAGCGGTAACGTTGTTAGTCTGCCCTCAGACTGGTTGCGTGGCTCAGCGGTAACGTTGTTAGTCTGCCCTCAGACTGGTTGCGTGGCTCAGCGGTAACGTTGTTAGTCTGCCCTCAGACTGGTTGCGTGGCTCAGCGGTAACGTTGTTAGTCTGCCCTCAGACTGGTTGCGTGGCTCAGCGGTAACGTTGTTAGTCTGCCCTCAGACTGGTTGCGTGGCTCAGCGGTAACGTTGTTAGTCTGCCCTCAGACTGGTTGCGTGGCTCAGCCGTAACGTTGTTAGTCTGCCCTCAGACTGGTTGCGTGGCTCAGCGGTAACGTTGTTAGTCTGCCCTCAGACTGGTTGCGTGGCTCAGCGGTAACGTTGTTAGTCTGCCCTCAGACTGGTTGCGTGGCTCAGCCGTAACGTTGTTAGTCTGCCCTCAGACTGGTTGCGTGGCTCAGCGGTAACGTTGTTAGTCTGCCCTCAGACTGGTTGCGTGGCTCAGCCGTAACGTTGTTAGTCTGCCCTCAGACTGGTTGCGTGGCTCAGCCGTAACGGTGTTAGTCTGCCCTCAGACTGGTTGCGTGGCTCAGCCGTAACGTTGTTAGTCTGCCCTCAGACTGGTTGCGTGGCTCAGCGGTAACGTTGTTAGTCTGCCCTCAGACTGGTTGCGTGGCTCAGCGGTAACGTTGTTAGTCTGCCCTCAGACTGGTTGCGTGGCTCAGCGGTAACGTTGTTAGTCTGCCCTCAGTCTGGTTGCGTGGCTCAGCGGTAACGTTGTTAGTCTGCCCTCAGACTGGTTGCGTGGCTCAGCGGTAACGTTGTTAGTCTGCCCTCAGACTGGTTGCGTGGCTCAGCGGTAACGTTGTTAGTCTGCCCTCAGTCTGGTTGCGTGGCTCAGCGGTAACGTTGTTAGTCTGCCCTCAGACTGGTTGCGTGGCTCAGCGGTAACGTTGTTAGTCTGCCCTCAGACTGGTTGCGTGGCTCAGCCGTAACGTTGTTAGTCTGCCCTCAGACTGGTTGCGTGGCTCAGCCGTAACGTTGTTAGTCTGCCCTCAGACTGGTTGCGTGGCTCAGCGGTAACGTTGTTAGTCTGCCCTCAGACTGGTTGCGTGGCTCAGCGGTAACGTTGTTAGTCTGCCCTCAGACTGGTTGCGTGGCTCAGCGGTAACGTTGTTAGTCTGCCCTCAGACTGGTTGCGTGGCTCAGCGGTAACGTTGTTAGTCTGCCCTCAGTCTGGTTGCGTGGCTCAGCCGTAACGTTGTTAGTCTGCCCTCAGACTGGTTGCGTGGCTCAGCGGTAACGTTGTTAGTCTGCCCTCAGTCTGGTTGCGTGGCTCAGCGGTAACGTTGTTAGTCTGCCCTCAGTCTGGTTGCGTGGCTCAGCGGTAACGTTGTTAGTCTGCCCTCAGTCTGGTTGCGTGGCTCAGCGGTAACGTTGTTAGTCTGCCCTCAGTCTGGTTGCGTGGCTCAGCGGTAACGTTGTTCGTCTGCCCTCAGACTGGTTGCGTGGCTCAGCGGTAACGTTGTTAGTCTGCCCTCAGTCTGGTTGCGTGGCTCAGCGGTAACGTTGTTAGTCTGCCCTCAGACTGGTTGCGTGGCTCAGCGGTAACGTTGTTAGTCTGCCCTCAGACTGGTTGCGTGGCTCAGCGGTAACGTTGTTAGTCTGCCCTCAGACTGGTTGCGTGGCTCAGCGGTAACGTTGTTAGTCTGCCCTCAGTCTGGTTGCGTGGCTCAGCCGTAACGTTGTTAGTCTGCCCTCAGACTGGTTGCGTGGCTCAGCGGTAACGTTGTTAGTCTGCCCTCAGTCTGGTTGCGTGGCTCAGCGGTAACGTTGTTAGTCTGCCCTCAGACTGGTTGCGTGGCTCAGCGGTAACGTTGTTAGTCTGCCCTCAGACTGGTTGCGTGGCTCAGCGGTAACGTTGTTAGTCTGCCCTCAGACTGGTTGCGTGGCTCAGTGGTAACGTTGTTAGTCTGCCCTCAGACTGGTTGCGTGGCTCAGCGGTAACGTTGTTAGTCTGCCCTCAGACTGGTTGCGTGGCTCAGCGGTAACGTTGTTAGTCTGCCCTCAGACTGGTTGCGTGGCTCAGCGGTAACGTTGTTAGTCTGCCCTCAGACTGGTTGCGTGGCTCAGCGGTAACGTTGTTAGTCTGCCCTCAGACTGGTTGCGTGGCTCAGCGGTAACGTTGTTAGTCTGCCCTCAGTCTGGTTGCGTGGCTCAGCCGTAACGTTGTTAGTCTGCCCTCAGACTGGTTGCGTGGCTCAGCGGTAACGTTGTTAGTCTGCCCTCAGACTGGTTGCGTGGCTCAGCGGTAAGGTTGTTAGTCTGCCCTCAGACTGGTTGCGTGGCTCAGCGGTAACGTTGTTAGTCTGCCCTCAGTCTGGTTGCGTGGCTCAGCGGTAACGTTGTTAGTCTGCCCTCAGACTGGTTGCGTGGCTCAGCGGTAACGTTGTTAGTCTGCCCTCAGACTGGTTGCGTGGCTCAGCGGTAACGTTGTTAGTCTGCCCTCAGACTGGTTGCGTGGCTCAGCGGTAACGTTGTTAGTCTGCCCTCAGTCTGGTTGCGTGGCTCAGCCGTAACGTTGTTAGTCTGCCCTCAGACTGGTTGCGTGGCTCAGCGGTAACGTTGTTAGTCTGCCCTCAGACTGGTTGCGTGGCTCAGCGGTAAGGTTGTTAGTCTGCCCTCAGACTGGTTGCGTGGCTCAGCGGTAACGTTGTTAGTCTGCCCTCAGTCTGGTTGCGTGGCTCAGCGGTAACGTTGTTAGTCTGCCCTCAGTCTGGTTGCGTGGCTCAGCGGTAACGTTGTTAGTCTGCCCTCAGTCTGGTTGCGTGGCTCAGCGGTAACGTTGTTAGTCTGCCCTCAGACTGGTTGCGTGGCTCAGCGGTAACGTTGTTAGTCTGCCCTCAGACTGGTTGCGTGGCTCAGCGGTAACGTTGTTAGTCTGCCCTCAGACTGGTTGCGTGGCTCAGCGGTAACGTTGTTAGTCTGCCCTCAGACTGGTTGCGTGGCTCAGCCGTAACGTTGTTAGTCTGCCCTCAGACTGGTTGCGTGGCTCAGCGGTAAGGTTGTTAGTCTGCCCTCAGACTGGTTGCGTGGCTCAGCGGTAACGTTGTTAGTCTGCCCTCAGTCTGGTTGCGTGGCTCAGCGGTAACGTTGTTAGTCTGCCCTCAGTCTGGTTGCGTGGCTCAGCGGTAACGTTGTTAGTCTGCCCTCAGTCTGGTTGCGTGGCTCAGCGGTAACGTTGTTAGTCTGCCCTCAGACTGGTTGCGTGGCTCAGCGGTAACGTTGTTAGTCTGCCCTCAGACTGGTTGCGTGGCTCAGCGGTAACGTTGTTAGTCTGCCCTCAGACTGGTTGCGTGGCTCAGCGGTAACGTTGTTAGTCTGCCCTCAGACTGGTTGCGTGGCTCAGCCGTAACGTTGTTAGTCTGCCCTCAGACTGGTTGCGTGGCTCAGCGGTAACGTTGTTAGTCTGCCCTCAGACTGGTTGCGTGGCTCAGCGGTAACGTTGTTAGTCTGCCCTCAGACTGGTTGCGTGGCTCAGCGGTAACGTTGTTAGTCTGCCCTCAGACTGGTTGCGTGGCTCAGCGGTAACGTTGTTAGTCTGCCCTCAGACTGGTTGCGTGGCTCAGCCGTAACGTTGTTAGTCTGCCCTCAGACTGGTTGCGTGGCTCAGCGGTAACGTTGTTAGTCTGCCCTCAGTCTGGTTGCGTGGCTCAGCGGTAACGTTGTTAGTCTGCCCTCAGTCTGGTTGCGTGGCTCAGCGGTAACGTTGTTAGTCTGCCCTCAGACTGGTTGCGTGGCTCAGCGGTAACGTTGTTAGTCTGCCCTCAGACTGGTTGCGTGGCTCAGCGGTAACGTTGTTAGTCTGCCCTCAGACTGGTTGCGTGGCTCAGCGGTAACGTTGTTAGTCTGCCCTCAGACTGGTTGCGTGGCTCAGCGGTAACGTTGTTAGTCTGCCCTCAGACTGGTTGCGTGGCTCAGCGGTAACGTTGTTAGTCTGCCCTCAGACTGGTTGCGTGGCTCAGCGGTAACGTTGTTAGTCTGCCCTCAGACTGGTTGCGTGGCTCAGCGGTAACGTTGTTAGTCTGCCCTCAGTCTGGTTGCGTGGCTCAGCGGTAACGTTGTTAGTCTGCCCTCAGTCTGGTTGCGTGGCTCAGCGGTAACGTTGTTAGTCTGCCCTCAGACTGGTTGCGTGGCTCAGCGGTAACGTTGTTAGTCTGCCCTCAGTCTGGTTGCGTGGCTCAGCGGTAACGTTGTTAGTCTGCCCTCAGACTGGTTGCGTGGCTCAGCCGTAACGTTGTTAGTCTGCCCTCAGACTGGTTGCGTGGCTCAGCGGTAACGTTGTTAGTCTGCCCTCAGACTGGTTGCGTGGCTCAGCCGTAACGTTGTTAGTCTGCCCTCAGACTGGTTGCGTGGCTCAGCGGTAACGTTGTTAGTCTGCCCTCAGACTGGTTGCGTGGCTCAGCCGTAACGTTGTTAGTCTGCCCTCAGTCTGGTTGCGTGGCTCAGCGGTAACGTTGTTAGTCTGCCCTCAGACTGGTTGCGTGGCTCAGCGGTAACGTTGTTAGTCTGCCCTCAGACTGGTTGCGTGGCTCAGCCGTAACGTTGTTAGTCTGCCCTCAGTCTGGTTGCGTGGCTCAGCCGTAACGTTGTTAGTCTGCCCTCAGTCTGGTTGCGTGGCTCAGCCGTAACGTTGTTAGTCTGCCCTCAGACTGGTTGCGTGGCTCAGCCGTAACGTTGTTAGTCTGCCCTCAGTCTGGTTGCGTGGCTCAGCGGTAACGTTGTTAGTCTGCCCTCAGACTGGTTGCGTGGCTCAGCGGTAACGTTGTTAGTCTGCCCTCAGACTGGTTGCGTGGCTCAGCCGTAACGTTGTTAGTCTGCCCTCAGACTGGTTGCGTGGCTCAGCCGTAACGTTGTTAGTCTGCCCTCAGACTGGTTGCGTGGCTCAGCCGTAACGTTGTTAGTCTGCCCTCAGACTGGTTGCGTGGCTCAGCGGTAACGTTGTTAGTCTGCCCTCAGTCTGGTTGCGTGGCTCAGCCGTAACGTTGTTAGTCTGCCCTCAGTCTGGTTGCGTGGCTCAGCGGTAACGTTGTTAGTCTGCCCTCAGTCTGGTTGCGTGGCTCAGCCGTAACGTTGTTAGTCTGCCCTCAGACTGGTTGCGTGGCTCAGCGGTAACGTTGTTAGTCTGCCCTCAGTCTGGTTGCGTGGCTCAGCGGTAACGTTGTTAGTCTGCCCTCAGGCTGGTTGCGTGGCTCAGCGGTAACGTTGTTAGTCTGCCCTCAGACTGGTTGCGTGGCTCAGCCGTAACGTTGTTAGTCTGCCCTCAGTCTGGTTGCGTGGCTCAGCGGTAACGTTGTTAGTCTGCCCTGAGACTGGTTGCGTGGCTCAGCGGTAACGTTGTTAGTCTGCCCTCAGACTGGTTGCGTGGCTCAGCCGTAACGTTGTTAGTCTGCCCTCAGACTGGTTGCGTGGCTCAGCCGTAACGTTGTTAGTCTGCCCTCAGACTGGGTGCGTGGCTCAGCGGTAACGTTGTTAGTCTGCCCTCAGACTGGTTGCGTGGCTCAGCGGTAACGTTGTTAGTCTGCCCTCAGACTGGGTGCGTGGCTCAGCGGTAACGTTGTTAGTCTGCCCTCAGACTGGTTGCGTGGCTCAGCGGTAACGTTGTTAGTCTGCCCTCAGACTGGTTGCGTGGCTCAGCGGTAACGTTGTTAGTCTGCCCTCAGACTGGTTGCGTGGCTCAGCGGTAACGTTGTTAGTCTGCCCTCAGACTGGTTGCGTGGCTCAGCGGTAACGTTGTTAGTCTGCCCTCAGACTGGTTGCGTGGCTCAGCGGTAACGTTGTTAGTCTGCCCTCAGTCTGGTTGCGTGGCTCAGCGGTAACGTTGTTAGTCTGCCCTCAGACTGGTTGCGTGGCTCAGCGGTAACGTTGTTAGTCTGCCCTCAGACTGGTTGCGTGGCTCAGCGGTAACGTTGTTAGTCTGCCCTCAGACTGGTTGCGTGGCTCAGCGGTAACGTTGTTAGTCTGCCCTCAGTCTGGTTGCGTGGCTCAGCCGTAACGTTGTTAGTCTGCCCTCAGACTGGTTGCGTGGCTCAGCGGTAACGTTGTTAGTCTGCCCTCAGTCTGGTTGCGTGGCTCAGCGGTAACGTTGTTAGTCTGCCCTCAGTCTGGTTGCGTGGCTCAGCGGTAACGTTGTTAGTCTGCCCTCAGTCTGCTTGCGTGGCTCAGCGGTAACGTTGTTAGTCTGCCCTCAGACTGGTTGCGTGGCTCAGCGGTAACGTTGTTAGTCTGCCCTCAGACTGGTTGCGTGGCTCAGCGGTAACGTTGTTAGTCTGCCCTCAGACTGGTTGCGTGGCTCAGCGGTAACGTTGTTAGTCTGCCCTCAGACTGGTTGCGTGGCTCAGCGGTAACGTTGTTAGTCTGCCCTCAGACTGGTTGCGTGGCTCAGCGGTAACGTTGTTAGTCTGCCCTCAGACTGGTTGCGTGGCTCAGCGGTAACGTTGTTAGTCTGCCCTCAGACTGGTTGCGTGGCTCAGCGGTAACGTTGTTAGTCTGCCCTCAGACTGGTTGCGTGGCTCAGCGGTAACGTTGTTAGTCTGCCCTCAGACTGGTTGCGTGGCTCAGCGGTAACGTTGTTAGTCTGCCCTCAGACTGGTTGCGTGGCTCAGCGGTAACGTTGTTAGTCTGCCCTCAGACTGGTTGCGTGGCTCAGCGGTAACGTTGTTAGTCTGCCCTCAGACTGGTTGCGTGGCTCAGCCGTAACGTTGTTAGTCTGCCCTCAGTCTGGTTGCGTGGCTCAGCGGTAACGTTGTTAGTCTGCCCTCAGACTGGTTGCGTGGCTCAGCGGTAACGTTGTTAGTCTGCCCTCAGTCTGGTTGCGTGGCTCAGCGGTAACGTTGTTAGTCTGCCCTCAGACTGGTTGCGTGGCTCAGCGGTAACGTTGTTAGTCTGCCCTCAGACTGGTTGCGTGGCTCAGCGGTAACGTTGTTAGTCTGCCCTCAGACTGGTTGCGTGGCTCAGCGGTAACGTTGTTAGTCTGCCCTCAGACTGGTTGCGTGGCTCAGCGGTAACGTTGTTAGTCTGCCCTCAGACTGGTTGCGTGGCTCAGCGGTAACGTTGTTAGTCTGCCCTCAGACTGGTTGCGTGGCTCAGCGGTAACGTTGTTAGTCTGCCCTCAGACTGGTTGCGTGGCTCAGCGGTAACGTTGTTAGTCTGCCCTCAGACTGGTTGCGTGGCTCAGCGGTAACGTTGTTAGTCTGCCCTCAGACTGGTTGCGTGGCTCAGCGGTAACGTTGTTAGTCTGCCCTCAGACTGGTTGCGTGGCTCAGCCGTAACGTTGTTAGTCTGCCCTCAGTCTGGTTGCGTGGCTCAGCCGTAACGTTGTTAGTCTGCCCTCAGACTGGTTGCGTGGCTCAGCGGTAACGTTGTTAGTCTGCCCTCAGACTGGTTGCGTGGCTCAGCGGTAACGTTGTTAGTCTGCCCTCAGACTGGTTGCGTGGCTCAGCGGTAACGTTGTTAGTCTGCCCTCAGTCTGGTTGCGTGGCTCAGCCGTAACGTTGTTAGTCTGCCCTCAGACTGGTTGCGTGGCTCAGCGGTAACGTTGTTAGTCTGCCCTCAGACTGGTTGCGTGGCTCAGCCGTAACGTTATCGCCTGCTTTTCCCAAGGTTACAGTATCGAATCCTGGCACAGCCAGTTAGTATTTGAGGGTGCGCACGTTAAAGATTCCCTTCGTGGAAAAATTCCGGCAATTCGGCGTCTCCAAAATCCGCAGTAGTTAAAAGGGACGTAAGACCAATAACATTATTATTATTATCAGTTCGGGTAAAAGGTGAAAGTCGCTCAGTGCTAAGTTGGGGCTATAGGAAGGATGTTTAGAAGATTCCCATCGAAATTGCTGGAGACAGCAGCACTGTGAAAGCGAGCTTTAATGAAGTACCGCTGCACAATTATTTTCTGCTTGAAGAAATCGAATTGCACCACACAACTTACACTTAGCGGGAAAATCGCAGCAGCCATGTTCGCGTACCTGAAACTCAGCTCAAAAAGGCGCGATGACATGGTTATAGAGGAGAGATGCGCAGCCTGCTACCACTCGATTCATTGTATAGCGGCGTGATCGGAGGTTTCAAAAACCCGTCCTCATGTTTTTACCCATGTTATATTCTGATAAATGTATTGTTTGTTGACACAGGCTAGAGTAAAATGTGACTATCACCAATGGCTCAGCAATTCATAGCTTGATTTTATGGAAGCTTCTGAGGCAGCTGTTCTGAGTCAATGACACTCCATCTCACAGCACTGCGTTGGGCTTTCGAGGTTTGTACAGCAGAACGTTTTAAGGAAAAAGCAGCCAATTGTTGGCCAATGAGGAACGATGAGTCATTATTTCAATTTTATAGCATTATCTACTAATTTAATGAATTTTAAAATCGTGTTAATATGGTTCCCGTGTAGGTGAGATACGTTTCTACGCTGCCAAGGCCAACTGACGTTACACTCACCACAGTAGTTACTGAAACAAGGCAAGGAAGAAGTGGATATAAACGCGATTGTGCTGAGGTACATTCATTCGAGCGAATATTTAGAAGCCATTTTTCATTTTAAGGACATTTTTTCATAAATTTTGTGACATTTTATTGATCATTATAAGTTTGCCGCCAAGTCAAGAACATCCTGTACGTTACTGTACCCTGGATATCTTGCACTTTTAAATGCCAGTTTTCATTCTCGCCTCGCATAAGCTAATCAGCCTTCTTTACCCGCACCAGGTTTAATGAGAATGTCCTGAAAACTTTAATACTGCCATTAATGCCGGCCTTGGTTTATTGTAGATATGGTACAAGGTACATCCTGATCCAGCAACATGTTTCCCTTGTTTCTCCCTTATCTAGCTTGACCTCCCATTCGTAGTATCAGCACTGGAGTCTAGCGATTTGGCATTGTATTGGTCATTGTGCGTATTATTGCATCTGTTTTCATGATTAGTCACTAGATGGCATCAGGTCCTCTTCTTCTGCGACATTGCTCGAAGTCCGCGAATTTCTGATCTGACTGATTTTTCAGAGATACACTTCTTGTATTTTGTGACAGAAGAGTGCCCTAGGTCATTAATACATATAATAATAATAATAATAATAATAATCCATTGATATATTCAGCATACTATTGTATCAGTGTACTTATCTCATTCAGAGATATGTGTGTTTTAATTTACTGTGTTATAATTCCTGTTTCGCAATGCCATATTGTATACAGTCCGCTTATAGTTACTAATTGCTGTATAAAACCGCAGCATTGTTCCTCGTGCGGTCAGGATATTTGATTGATACAGAGGAATATTAATTATTCATTACGATTACCCACTACGATTTGAGAGTAACTGTTTGATCTCCAGTGCATGTTAAGTTCGTAACATCCATAGCATGTTATAATCATCACGACCACATTAGCTCGATTATGGAAGACCATCTCAACACTAACAGTGATCAGAATAGCAAAGGAGTCAGAAAGGTAACAGGTCAGATTCATTTAAATATTTTCCCTTTTATTCACAGTGCATTTGTGTAAGTCAGTGTTGAACAATGGATGACAAACTATTCAGTAAACTAATCAGGCAGCGAACTAGTCTCAGAGACAGAATCACAAGAATTGATTGAAAACCTTCTAGCAAACTATGATCCCTCACAAAACCTAGCTGAAATTGAAGTCAGATATGAAACACATTTTGACTTACAGAATAAGTATGATTCGATAGGATCACAAATTGAAGTTGAAGACAGTCAAGTTTATCATACAACTGATAGTGATGACGTTGATGACACTGTATACACTTCATAGGCGAAGAATACAGGGATTGTTATCGGCAGAACATGGTGGAAAATCAAGTAGTGTGCTGGTAGTGATTCAGTTTCCTCTTGAAAACATCAACATTCATTTACCCATATTTGCCCATATTAAATGATAAATATGACTGTTGGATGGCATTTGAAGACAACTTTAAACCGTTAGCTTATTCGATAGTGTACAGGTCAATAGGCATAAGCAAATTTTTCAGGGGAGACAAAAAACTGTTTGCAACTCAGTACAGGCATTGGTCAGTTTTAATTGTTGTTCAGTTTAATGTGAAATGTGTCTATGATTTGAGTTTGCTGGAACATATGGTGTGGGTTCATGTGAATTGTGTCGGTTACGCCAATTTGTATCTTAAATAATGTGCTTCGAAATTAGGTACGAACATCACTAATATACAGGCCGAGCTAATGCAATACTAAAAAAAATGGAAGAGAAACGAGATTAGTTACCGAATTAAGGGTTATACATTTGAAGGAAAACAAGAGCCATGTAAGACGAAACAACACACTGAATACCAAAGTATCTTCGTCATCTGTCTCTGGGAATTCATCTGGCAGAGAATGAGTAGGAGACGTCTTTAGATGTTCATTATGATACCTCACAGAGATTACTTTACTTGACCCAAGCTTTACCAGTTTATTGTACGAGACAGTTTGAATTGCTAACATATTTAAGTGAAAGAGGCAAGCTTCTTTTGGTGTGCATGTTCCTTACAGATCCAGAAGTCACTGTTTTCTCTTATCAACCTCAAGATAACGTGAGTATTTCAGCTTTATTACTGGTGAATATTTTGAAAACGATACATTCTTAATCGATTTAAATATTATCTATTCACCATTTATCACACTTGGTCAGCTTTGGTAGGATATTCTGTTGAACTGAGGGTTACAACTAGTCTGGTCGACTTTCACCATGAGTGGGGTTACATCGCCATGGTTACTCTTTCATTTCGCATTGGAGGAAGTTGTTGAGGATTACGCCAATTTGCCAGTTTGTGCGTTACAGTGCTAACTATTTTGATTCAAACATAATCTCCATTTCAGCATATGAGAGGGTTACATCAATTGGCCTGTACACCATCTAATTTTGAAAATGAAAATTTAGCATATTCACAGGTTTCATTATTTACTAGGAGCGATTCGGGGTCCAGCAAAGACAGTAATGCAAAATCTTCCAACTACTGAAACAAACTACAGTGTAGCCTAGGAACTGTTGTGCGACAGATTTCAAAACAAAAACTCATAGCAGCAAAATATGTTAGGGAAATCTTAAATATTGCTACAGTTAAAATTGAAACTGTTGAAGATCTCAGACAATTGGTTGTACATTCTCCAGCAATTTACAAGCACTACAGTTGGCCATCACTCTTGAAGAAGTAATATTGTCACATCATATTGTTGATCATCTGGATGAGGAAACCAGAAGAGGTTGGGAACTAGAACCAGACTCCAGCATTCAATAACATCGTATATAGAACATCGCAGCCCCTGAAAACATGCAATCTTCTAGTTATCAAGTCTAAGTGCATGGTGATAAAGACACCACACGCAAGAAGAAACTATCAACCCATATGCTTGTTGCATGCAATGACAATCAACGCCAATATTGTAAACAAGGTCATGAGCTGGGACTTTTTACATGTGAAGCATTTTAAAGCCTGGAGTACCAAACCGCATTCAATATGTTCGTTACGGCAATCAATGTTTAAAGGTTTCTTAAAACATAGCATAAATCATTTGAATGTACATCCAGTCACTGTCGTAAATGCAGTAAACCACATAACCCTTCATTATTTCTTGAAACTTACAATAAGAGTAGTGCCAGAAATCAAGCAACTCTTTGCCAGCGTTCACGCGCCAAACATTCACAACAAACCTCATATGTTGTTGTCCACAGTAATTGTCAAAATTATGGATCACAAGGGCAAGTTTCACAAGGTTCACGTTTTTTAGATAGCAGCAGTCAAACTCACTAAGTACAGAAGATATTGTCAACAAACTGTACTTAAGACGTAAAAGGGACAACACTACTTCGTATCAAAGGCATTAACAACTTTTCATTAACGATGAAGTACAATATTGATATTCAGCCTCAGTCTACTACATCGGATTTCACTGTTCACATAAATTGTTAGTACTTCCTAACAAGACAGGACAGAGGCCCTCATACAGTTAAATGACAAATTCTGGAATCTACCCAGCGACATCACAATACCAGATCCTAAATTCTGCAGTCCAAGTAAAGTAGATTTAATTATTGGCGCGGAGTTATTTTACATGTTAAGGCCTAGGACTACATGAAGGTGGCCACCCGGTATTGCAAAACTTTCATCTGGGTTAGATAATTTCTGGTAGATGCCCACAATCAAGCAACAGTGATCTTTCATGTAACTCAGTGCCTTTTTAATCAGAAGGGAAGATCATCTTGACAATCAAATTCGTAAGTTCTGGGAAGTTGAAGAATTGCACACCGTACATAGAACTCAGGAAAGCACATAATGTGTACATCACTTCATAAACACCACAATCCCTAACTCTGAAGGGTTGTCAAATTACCCCGTAAGGAAACTCATTCACCCTTAGACAAATCTTATGACATACCAGTACAAATGTTTTGCCAGCTAGGCGGAGAGTTCGAAATGAATTCAGAATTCCCGGAGCAATAAGCACACTTCATGTCAGAGCATGAAGGAAATACATGCTAAAAGTGATTCAGACATTATTCCTCGCCACACCATCCAGTTTGTAAGCTGAGCACAACTACGTCAAGCAGAGTGGTTTTTGTCACTTCAGCCAAAACCACTACAGGAGTGTCACTTAACGACACATTGCTGGTAGGGCTACCATACAACAGAACCTTTACTCCATTAAAGAAATGTTCAGACAAGTTCTGCTTCATAAGGATGACAAGTTTAACGAATCTTTTGGAGGGAATCGCCGGAAACACTTATCAAAACTTATGAAGTCACATATGACACAGCTTCAGCGCCATATCTGCGTGAATTATATTACACTCATCCACGTTTTACATTATATTTCGAACCCATTATTAAAACACATCTGGCCTCCATGACGGCTAACATGACAGCAGACCAGTCACTCGGCGCTCTCATGCTGTCACTGCGTCAAAGTTCTTTACACAGTCCTTGGTTCTATTTTCGTAAGTCACAATATGCTCTTGAAGTTAATATGACCCAACCCCGTTGATGTGCCAGCTCGATGATGTGCCTCCCCGTTGATAAGCCATCCTTTTGTTCGTGTCAACAAATAAACATATATAACGTAACGTCATACGCTGTTTCTCGGATTAACTTTTCTGCTAGCTCTTTAACATCCTTTCTATTCTCAGCTATGAGCGCCATATCATGCTAGGGCATTGATCTTTCTCTGATTTATGCTCCCTATTGTGTGCCACGTCTCGCTTCCTCTATAACTATATTAAGTTAAACAAAACATTTCAAAACATTCTGAGTATTCATTTTCCACTTTAACTTTTGCTGTGGACTTCAATATACACATTCTAATTAGTATTGTTACGGCTGTGAATTTTCATCGCTCTCCGCATGAGTCACAACTGCCCCAGGGCTGGGCTGTGCTCTGCCTCAGTGTATTGCGTGCGCCTTATGCAACAGGACTACTAGGACAAAGGGATGGTCCAGAATATTCGTGACCCAGCCAGCGATGGAAACCTCGAGATGCCGTGAACCCTGCATGGGTCTAGAAGCATTTATTGAGTCACAGGTCTCTATATAAGAGCGACCTGTCAAGCAGTGAGTGAGTGGTTTCTTTTCGAGCTAGTGCGAGCGTTCATCCTGAGCGACAGAAGTGTGGTGACTTGCGAAACCCCTAGTGAAGCCGATTCTCTTGACAGCGAGGAAGTGAGAAGCATATAGGGGACTGACTGTGTTTTGAGCGAGTGTGATTTCACTGAGCGACAGAGGTATTGTGGCGAAGTGCCATGCGAGTTACGAAATCCAGTGACATTGTTTCCCCAGCTTGTTGACAGCGAAGCAGCGTGTAGCAGGTTATCGTAAGTAACTGTAGTTTGTGTACATAAGGAAGAGGTGCAGGTAGATTTTGTCAAGGCCACCGGACTCATTAGGACGGATAACTTCTGTGGTTTTTTGACAGGTGAAAGGGGCAAGAGCGCTCAAGGAAGAGACTTGAGGAAACTGGAGTAAGGTTCTAATTGCTTGTATTTGCTGTTGAGTGGTGTATCTTTCTGGCCGCAATAAAGTTAATTATTTCTTTAAAGGAACAATCTGTGTTGTGCTTCAACCCACCGTAATCCAGTTAACAAAAGTGCCACTAGGGGGGTGGCACGTAACAACTGGTGTCAGAAGCCGGATTACGAACTCAAGCACAACACCTGACGGTCCTGGTTTCAAAACCCGAGCAGGTCATTTTCTCTAATTTTCTCTAATTTACAAGACAAACAACTAAAATGGAGGCGCAATTGGCAGCATTGCTAGAAAAGTTAGGTGGCATGGAAACCAAAATGGAGGCCGGCCAGAAGAAGATGGAAGACGGCCAGAAGAAAATGGAGGACGGCCAGAAGAATTTAACCAAGGACCTAACTGCCAAATTAGAAGACGGCCAGAAGAAGCTAGCAGAGGACCTAACCGCCAAATTTCTGGATGGCCAGAAAAATCTGGAAGAGTGTCTGCTGACGAAATTACAGGAAAGTCATAAGAAATTGGAACAGGGTCTGCGTCAGGAAGTCAACACCGTCTGCCAGGGCCTACGTGAGGAAGTCACAGCAGTAGAAAAGAAGTTCGACGCCTTACAAGAGGAAGTTGCCGAACTGCGCCAACGCCCACTGACGGGGGTGTAAGAGAAATTCAACGCTTTACAAAAGGAAATTGCTGAGCTGAACCAACGCCCGTTGACGGGGATGGAAGCGAGATTCAACGCTATTCAAGAGGAAGTTGCCGAGCTGCGCCGACGCCCGCCCACAGGTACACCGGGAATATCAGAAACGGGACAGAGCAGAGTGACGCCCCCAACCTTCGACGGAAAGGTCCCGTGGAGCACCTATTTACGTCAGTTCGAGGCAGCCTGTTCCATAAACAACTGGAACAGCACGGAAAAGGCTACAGCTCTCATTGTAGCGCTGAGAGGGGACGCCCTTAACGTCCTTCAGGCCATTCCGACAGGATCCCAGGACTACGCTTCACTAATCGCCCATATGGAGTCCCGATATGGAGATAGCCATCTTCAGCAGGCCTACCAGATGCAGCTCCGGACCCAGGTACAAAAGAACGCGGAAACCCTGCAGGAGTTCGAGATGGACATCGCACGTCTCGTAAGGCTCGCCTACCCAACAGCGCCGGCCGAATTTCTGGAGCAGATAGCGACGCAGACTTTCACCGACGGGCTACGGGACTCGGACACTCAACAGGCGCTGCGACTCGCACGCAATAAGACCCTGGCAGATGCGCTGAGCCACGCACTTGAGTTCGAGACGACAAAACAGGCATCCAGAATGCACGCGCGGGTGCGTCAAGTGGACGTCGACGAACCAGTAAAAACCAACGAGACCAAGCCCCTGGCCGACGAATTAATGGAGACGCTAAGCCGTTTCTTCGATAGTCGCGGCACCACCAGCAACGACGCAGCCAGAAGGCAACCGAAGAGGGGGCCCGGAAGAGGACTACTGACCTGCTGGACCTGCGGTAAGAAAGGCCACCTGAGCAAGGACTGCGGTGATCGCCGCCGCCGAGGGTATCCGACGGGAAATCAGTCGTCTGAAAACCGCGCGACCCAGGGAAACGAGTACTAGCCAGACTTGGGGGGCAAAGGTTGGCGTGTGACAGTCGTCAAGCCCCGGCAGTCCAGGTTCGTGTGACGAAGTTACGGAGGGACAATAGCAGCCTGATGGTCGACGGAGTCGTCAACGGAGAGAGCTGGCCCATGCTAATCGACACGGGAGCATCGAGGACGATCGTCAGTCCCACCGTGATCCCGAAGTGGAGAGTGCAACCCACACAAAGGAACCTCCAGCTAATAACCGCGACCGGAGAGACCGCACCGGTACATGGCGAAGCATCACTGGAGTTCGTCATTGATCGACGGGCGATAAAGCATCCAGTGCTTGTGGCTGACGTATCAAATGAAGTGATCATCGGACTGGACTTCCTGGACCAGAACAACATCATCTTGGATCTGAGTACCAACACTCTGCACTTCGGAGGTGAGGAACTTGCTTTGCAACCAGCACACGAGGCCGTCGCCGCACGACGAGTAAGGCTGAGAGAGGACGTCATTATTCCCGCCAGGACGGAAGTCAGCGCTGCCGTAATTGTCGATGGAACAGCTGAGGGAGTGGCGGCTGTCATCGAGCCAAAATATGAGGACATCCAGACAAAAGGATTGCTAGTTGCCAAGACTCTTATCAACACGACGTCTCGGCCGTACGTCCGCCTGTCCAACCTGAACGACTACGACATCACGGTTCACCGGGACACCAACCTAGGAGTCTGCGAGCCCGTTACCTGGATTGCCCGCATCACAGACACGACGGACGGACACCTGCAGACGGACAACCGAAGAAGGCGCGCACTGCCAGAAGAACTACGGAAGCTGTACCAAGGATCCCAGGACCATTTAGACGAGGAACAATCACGCCAACTTCGGGACCTGCTACACGAATTCCAGGATGTCTTCTCCGTGGGGAGCAAAGACTTCGGCAGGACAAGTTTGGTCCAGCAAAGAATCGACGTTGGGGACAGCGCACCGATTAGGGCCCCATTCCGGCGTGTCCCGCTCGCCAAGCAAGCCGAAGTCGACCAGATGGTAGAAGAGATGAAAGCAC
Organism: Meconema thalassinum; assembly: GCA_946902985.2. NCBI lineage: Eukaryota > Metazoa > Arthropoda > Insecta > Orthoptera > Tettigoniidae > Meconema > Meconema thalassinum. The sequence goes on along the minus strand of OX336389.2, from coordinate 16,595,288 downwards.
AAGGAGTGATCGAGCCATCACATAGTCCTTGGAGTTCTCCGGTCGTGCTAGTGCAGAAGAAGGACGGTTCCACCAGGTTCTGCGTGGATTACAGGCGGGTGAATGACGTCACGAAGAAGGACAGCTACCCTCTACCCCGGATCGACGACACCCTGGACACCATATCAGTGTCAAGATGGTTCTCCACCTTGGATTTGAAGAGTGGCTACTGGCAGGTGGAGGTCCACCCTAAGGATCGCGAGAAAACTGCGTTCTCTGTGGGCAGCGGGCTCTGGCAGTTCACCGTCATGCCATTCGGTCTGTGCAACGCCCCTGCGACCTTCGAAAGGCTAATGGAGTCCATTCTGAGGGGACTACACTGGAAGACCTGCCTGGTCTACCTAGACGACGTCATCGTTCTGGGAAGAAGCTTCGAGGAGCACTACAGCAACCTGAAGGAGATCTTGATGAAGCTACGGGCTGCCCAGCTGAAGTTGAGCCCCAAGAAGTGTCAGCTCTTCCAGAAGCAGGTCCAGTACCTTGGGCATATCGTCTCCGAGGAAGGGGTGCGCACCGACCCAGAGAAGACCGCAGCTGTGAGGAAGTGGCCAGTTCCGAAGGACAAGTCCCAACTACGAAGCTTCCTGGGACTCTGCACTTATTACCGTCGCTTCGTGAGAGGATTCGCTGACATCGCCAAACCGCTGCATCGACTGACTGAGAAGGACCAACTCTTCACGTGGACAGCAGAATGCCACAGTGCCTTCGAACAACCCAAGCAGGCTCTGTGCACCGCGCCTATTCTGGCCTACCCCATACCTGGAACAAGGTTCATCGTCGATACCGATGCCAGCGACTTTGGTATAGGGGGAATCCTGTCATAAATAGTGGACGATGAGGAGAGAGTAGTGGCCTAGTTCAGCAAAGCCTTGTCAAAGCCAGAGAGGAACTACTGCGTCACCAGGAAGGAACTGCTCGCCATCGTGAAGATCATCGAACACTTCCACAAGTACCTGTACGGGCAAGAATTTCTCATCAGGACGGACCGTGCATCCCTGCGGTGGCTCCTGAACTTCAAACGGTCCGAGGGTCAACTCGCGCGGTGGTTAGAGAAGCTTCAACAGTACAACTTCGAGATCCAGCACAGGAAAGGCCAACTGCATTCTAATGCCGACGCCCTGTCACGAAGACCGTGCCCCGAAGACTGCACCTTCTGTACTAGGAGGGAGGAGAACACCGGGATACAGTGCCGACGGACTACTGTGGAACTTCAAGGGAACTGGAGCCGCGAATCTTTCACGCGGGCACAAGCAGAAGATGATGACCTGGGACTGATAGCCGAATGGAAGAGGGCCTGTGTCCCCAGACCCGGGTGGTACATTGTGAGTGACTGCAGCCCAAAGTTTAAGTCCTACTGGGCGCAGTGGGACTCGCTGATTGTAAGGGATGGCCTCATCTGCCGCGCCTGGGAGAGCACCGACGGGAAGACATCCCGGGAACAAGTCGTCATTCCAAAGGCTATGACGGAGGAAGTCCTGAAGGAAGTCCATGGAGGATCATCTGGTGGACACCTAGTGATAAAGAAGACCCTGGAGAAGCTGAGAGAGCGGTTCTACTGGATCGGATGCCGAACTGACGTGGAGAACCCCTGCGCGAGGTGCCACGATTGCGCAGCCAGCAAGGGCCCAGGACGAAGACGACGGGGTCCACTGAAGACCTACAACGTGGGCGGTCCCATGGAGAGAGTGGCCATCGATGTTGCTGGGCCATTCCCGTTAAGCAGGGCAGGGAACCGCTACATATTGGTCGTCAGCGACTACTTTACCAAATGGCCGGAGGCGTATGCGCTCCCTAACCAAGAAGCCGCGACGATCGCAGAGACCCTGGTGAAGGAATTCGTCAGCCGGTACGGAGTACCCCTGGAGCTGCACTCCGACCAAGGGAGGAACTTCGAGTCGCAGGTGTTCCAGAACCTATGCCAGCTGCTGGGAATCCGGAAGACAAGGACAACGCCGCTACACCCTCAGACCGACGGGATGGTAGAGCGATTCAATCGCACCATCGATAACCTTCTCCGAATAGTCGTCAGCGAGCACCAGAGGGATTGGGACAAACATCTTCCACGATTTCTCCTGGCCTACCGCACCGCCGTGCATGAAGCCACCGGGTTCACACCAGCCCGGGCCATGTTTGGGAGGAAGCTCCGTCTACCTGTCGATCTTCCCTTCGGCCGACCTGGGAATGATCCGGTCCCGGTAAGCCAGTATTGTCAAGAACTGGTCGACCAACTGGAGGACGTGCACGCGTTCGCGAGGAGGAAACTGCGGATCGAGACCGACCGAATGAAGACCCGATACGACCAACAGACGGATGCCGGCGGATTCCACGAGGACGACCTGGTCTGGCTCTTCAACCCATTACGGAAGAAAGGCCTGTCACCCAAACTGCAGAAGTCCTGGGAGGGCCCGTACCGAGTCGTGAAACGGATCAACGATGTCGTCTACAGGATCCAGCGGAGCCCGAGGGCGAAGATGAAGATCGTGCATCGAGATCGCCTGGCAGCTTATGGAGGGACACAGACGGACCAATGACTGATCGGGACGATCAGCCTTTTAGGAAGGGGGTGGTGTTACGGCTGTGAGTTTTCATCGCTCGCCGCATGAGTCACAACTGCCCCAGGGCTGGGCTGTGCTCTGCCTCAGTGTATTGCGTGCGCCTTATGCAACAGGACTACTAGGACAAAGGGATGGTCCAGAATATTCGTGACCCAGCCAGCGATGGAAACCTCGAAAAGCCGTGAACCCTGCATGGGTCTAGAAGCATTTATTGAGTCACCGGCCTGCAATATAAGAGCGACCTGTCAAGCAGTGAGTGAGTGTTTTTTTCGAGCTAGTGCGAGCGTTTATCCTGAGCGACAGAAGTGTGGTGACTTGCGAAACCCCTAGTGAAGCCGATTCTCTTGACAGCGAGTAAGTGAGAAACATACAGGGGACTGCCTGTGTTTTGAGCGAGTGTGATTTCACTGAGCGACAGAGGTATTGTGGCGAAGTGCCGTGCGAGTTACGAAATCCAGTAACATTGTTTCCCCAGCTTGTGGGCAGCGAAGCAGCGTGTAGCAGGTTATCGTAAGTAACTGTAGTTTGTGTACATAAGGAAGAGGTGCAGGTAGTTTTTGTCAAGGCCACCGGACTCATTAGGTCGGATAACTTCTGTGGTTTGTTGACAAGTGAAAGGGGCAAGAGCGCTCAAGGAAGAGACTTGAGGAAACTGGAGTAAGGTTCTAATTGCTTGTATTTGCTGTCGAGTGGTGTATCTTTCTGGCCGCAAGAAAGTTAATTATTTCTTTAAAGGAACAATCTGTGTTGTGCTTCAACCCACCGTAATCCAGTTAACAAAAGTGCCACTAGGGGGTTGGCACGTAACAGGATAATTAGTTATTCTGGGATTTGGAGTTTTCTCATTACACCCCGCTTTCTTGGTCTTGTATCATATGCTTTTGCAAAGTCAATCAATGGTAAGTACAGATCGTTGTTGTACTCCCAGTGTTTTGTAGCTATCTCCTTCATTATAAATTTATTGTCCGAAGTTGATCTTCCTGCCAAAAAAAATAATAATGATCACATGTGTGATGGTTAGCGCTCGAAAACACATGAGCTCCTGTGACAGCTTCGGCCTAATCACTCTGCTCACCACAGAACAAAGGGTCCACGTCACGGCACGCGTCGCTTATACTATACACAGAAAGTACTGCACTGTGCCCAGTAATGTGCAAAAAGGTAAAGGGTCCACGTCACAGCACGCGTCGCTCATACTATACACAGAAAGTACTGCACTGTGCCCAGTAATGTGCAACAAGGTAAAGGGTCCACGTCACAGCACGCGTCGCTCATACTATACACAGAAAGTACTGCACTGTGCCCAGTAATGTGCAAAAAGGTAAAGGGTCCACGTCACAGCACGCGTCGCTCATACTATACACAGAAAGTACTGCACTGTGCCCAGTAATGTGCAAAAAGGTAAAGGGTCCACGTCACAGCACGCGTCGCTTATACTATACACAGAAAGTACTGCACTGTGCCCAGTAATGTGCAACAAGGTAAAGGGTCCACGTCACAGCACGCGTCGCTCATACTATACACAGAAAGTACTGCACTGTGCCCAGTAATGTGCAACAAGGTAAAGGGTCCACGTCACAGCACGCGTCGCTTATACTATACACAGAAAGTACTGCACTGTGCCCAGTAATGTGCAACAAGGTGAAGGGTCCAAGTCACAGTACGCGTCGCTCATACTATACACAGAAAGTACTGCACTGTGCCCAGTAATGTGCAAAAAGGTAAAGGGTCCACGTCACAGCACGCGTCGCTCATACTATACACAGAAAGTACTGCACTGTGCCCAGTAATGTGCAACAAGGTAAAGGGTCCACGTCACAGCACGCGTCGCTCATACTATACACAGAAAGTACTGCACTGTGCCCAGTAGTGTGCAACAAGGTAAAGGGTCCACGTCACGGCACGCATCGCTTATACTATACACAGAAAGTACTGCACTGTGCCCGGTAATGTGCAACAAGTTAAAGGGTCCATGTCACGGCACGCGTCGCTTATACTATTCACAGAAAGTACTGCACTGTGCCCAGTAATGTGCAACAAGCAAAGGGTCCACGTCACGGCACGCGTCACTTATACTATTCACAGAAAGTACTGCACTGTGCCCAGTAATGTGCAACAAGGTAAAGGGTCCACGTCACAGCACGCGTCGTTTATACTATACACAGAAAGTACTGCACTGTGCCCAGTAATGTGCAACAAGGTAAAGGGTCCACGTCACGGCACGCGTCGCTTATACTATACACAGAAAGTACTGCACTGTGCCCAGTAATGTGCAACCAAGTAAAGGGTCCACGTCACCGCACGCGTCACTTATACTATACACAGAAAGTACTGTACTGTGCCCAGTAATGTGCAACAAGATAAAGGGTCCACGTCACGGCACGCGTCGCTTATACTATACACAGTACTGCACTGTGCCCAGTAATGTGCAACAAGGTAAAGGGTCCACGTCACGGCACGCGTCGCTTATACTATACACAGAAAGTACTGCACTGAACCCAGTAATGTGCAACAAGGTAAAGGGTCCACGTCACAGCACGCGTCACTTATACTATACACAGAAAGTACTGCACTGTGCCCAGTAATGTGCAAAAAGGTAAAGGGTCCATGTCACGGCACGCGTCGCTTATACTATACACAGAAAGTACTGCACTGTGCCCAGTAATGTGCAACAAGGTAAAGGGTCCACGTCACGGCACGCGTCGCTTATACTATACACAGAAAGTACTGCACTGTGCCCAGTAATGTGCAACAAGTTAAAGGGTCCACGTCACGGCACGCGTCGCTTATACTATACACAGAAAGTACTGCACTGTGCCCAGTAATGTGCAACCAAGTAAAGGGTCCACGTCACCGCACGCGTCACTTATACTATACACAGAAAGTACTGCACTGTGCCCAGTAATGTGCAACAAGATAAAGGGTCCACGTCACGGCACGCGTCGCTTATACTATACACAGTACTGCACTGTGCCCAGTAATGTGCAACAAGGTAAAGGGTCCACGTCACAGAACGCGTCACTTATACTATACACAGAAAGTACTGCACTGTGTCCAGTAATGTGCAACAAGGTAAAGGGTCCACGTCACAGCACGCGTCACTTATACTATACACAGATAGGACTGCACTGTGTCCAGTAATGTGCAACAAGGTAAAGGGTCCACGTCACGTCACGCATCACTTATACTATACACAGAAAGTACTGCACTGTGTCCAGTAATGTGCAACAAGGTAAAGGGTCCACGTCACGGCACGCGTCACTTATACTATACACAGAAAGTACTGCACTGTGCCCAGTAATGTGCAACAAGGTAAAAGGTCCACGTCACGGCACGCGTCACTTATACTATACACAGAAAGTACTGCACTGAACCCAGTAATGTGCAACAAGGTAAAGGGTCCACGTCACGGCACGCATCGCTTATACTATACACAGAAAGTACTGCACTGTGCCCAGTAATGTGCAACAAGGTAAAGGGTCCACGTCACAGCACGCGTCACTTGTACTATACACAGATAGGACTGCACTGTGCCCAGTAATGTGCAACAAGGTAAAGGGTCCACGTCACAGCACGCGTCACTTATACTATACACAGAAAGTACTGCACTGTGTCCAGTAATGTGCAACAAGGTAAAGGGTCCACGTCACAGCACGCGTCACTTATACTATACACAGATAGGACTGCACTGTGCCCAGTAATGTGCAACCAAGTAAAGGGTCCACGTCACAGTACGCGTCACTTATACTATACACTGAAAGCACTGCACTGAACCCTGTAATGTGCAACAAGGTAAAGGGTCCACGTCACGGCACGCATCGCTTATACTATACACAGAAAGTACTGCACTGTGCCCAGTAATGTGCAACAAGGTAAAGGGTCCACGTCACGTCACGCATCACTTATACTATACACATAAAGTACTGCACTGTGTCCAGTAATGTGCAACAAGGTAAAGGGTCCACGTCACGGCACGCGTCACTTATACTATACACAGAAACTACTGCACTGTGCCCAGTAATGTGCAACAAGGTAAAGGGTCCACGTCACGGCACGCATCGCTTATACTATACACAGAAAGTACTGCACTGAACCCAGTAATGTGCAACAAGATAAAGGGTCCACGTCACGGCACGCATCGCTTATACTATACACAGGAAGTACTGCACTGAACCCAGTAATGTGCAACAAGGTAAAGGGTCCACGTCACGGCACGCATCGCTTATACTATACACAGAAAGGACTGCACTGTGCCCAGTAATGTGCAACAAGGTAAAGGGTCCACGTCACAGCACGCGTCACTTATACTATACACAGAAAGTACTGCACTGTGCCCAGTAATGTGCAACAAGTTAAAGGGTCCATGTCACGGCACGCGTCGCTTATACTATACACAGAAAGTACTGCACTGTGCCCAGTAATGTGCAAAAAGGTACAGGGTCCACGTCACGGCACGCGTCGCTCATATTATACACAGAAAGTACTGCACTGTGCCCGGTAATGTGCAACAAGTTAAAGGGTCCATGTCACGGCACGCGTCGCTTATACTATTCACAGAAAGTACTGCACTGTGCCCAGTAATGTGCAACAAGGTAAAGGGTCCACGTCACGGCACCCGTCGCTTATACTATACACAGAAAGTACTGCACTGTGCCCAGTAATGTGCAACAAGGTAAAGGGTCCACGTCACGGCACGCGTCGCTTATACTATACACAGAAAGTACTGCACTGTGTCCAGTAATGTGCAACAAGGTAAAGGGTCCACGTCCCGGCCCGCGTCGCTTATAGTATACACAGAAAGTACTGCACTGTGCCCAAAATGTGCAACAAGGTAAAGGGTCCACGTCACGGTACGCATCGCTTATACTATACACAGAAAGTACTGCACTGTGCCCAGTAATGTGCAACAAGGTAAAGGGTTCACGTCACAGCACGCGTCACTTATACTATACACAGAAAGTACTGCACTGTGCCCAGTAATGTGCAACAAGGTAAAGGGTCCACGTCACAGCACGCGTCACTTATACTATACACAGAAAGTACTGCACTGTGCCCAGTAATGTGCAACAAGGTAAAGGGTCCACGTCACGGCACGCATCGCTTATACTATACACAGAAAGTACTGCACTGTGCCCAGTAATGTGCAACAAGGTAAAGGGTCCACGTCACAGCACGCGTCACTTATACTATACACAGAAAGTACTGCACTGTGCCCAGTAATGTGCAACAAGGTAAAGGGTCCACGTCACGGCACGCATCGCTTATACTATACACAGAAAGTACTGCACTGTGCCCAGTAATGTGCAACAAGGTGAAGGGTCCACGTCACGTCACGCGTCACTTATACTATACACAGAAAGTACTGCACTGTGCCCAGTAATGTGCAAAAAGGTACAGGGTCCACGTCACGGCACGCGTCGCTCATATTATACACAGAAAGTACTGCACTGTGCCCGGTAATGTGCAACAAGTTAAAGGGTCCATGTCACGGCACGCGTCGCTTATACTATTCACAGAAAGTACTGCACTGTGCCCAGTAATGTGCAACAAGGTAAAGGGTCCACGTCACGGCACCCGTCGCTTATACTATACACAGAAAGTACTGCACTGTGCCCAGTAATGTGCAACAAGGTAAAGGGTCCACGTCACGGCACGCGTCGCTTATACTATACACAGAAAGTACTGCACTGTGTCCAGTAATGTGCAACAAGGTAAAGGGTCCACGTCCCGGCCCGCGTCGCTTATAGTATACACAGAAAGTACTGCACTGTGCCCAAAATGTGCAACAAGGTAAAGGGTCCACGTCACGGTACGCATCGCTTATACTATACACAGAAAGTACTGCACTGTGCCCAGTAATGTGCAACAAGGTAAAGGGTTCACGTCACAGCACGCGTCACTTATACTATACACAGAAAGTACTGCACTGTGCCCAGTAATGTGCAACAAGGTAAAGGGTCCACGTCACAGCACGCGTCACTTATACTATACACAGAAAGTACTGCACTGTGCCCAGTAATGTGCAACAAGGTAAAGGGTCCACGTCACGGCACGCATCGCTTATACTATACACAGAAAGTACTGCACTGTGCCCAGTAATGTGCAACAAGGTAAAGGGTCCACGTCACAGCACGCGTCACTTATACTATACACAGAAAGTACTGCACTGTGCCCAGTAATGTGCAACAAGGTAAAGGGTCCACGTCACGGCACGCATCGCTTATACTATACACAGAAAGTACTGCACTGTGCCCAGTAATGTGCAACAAGGTGAAGGGTCCACGTCACGTCACGCGTCACTTATACTATACACTGAATGTACTGCACTGTGCCCAGTAAAGTGCAACAAGTTAAAGGGTCAACGTCACGGCACGCGTCGCTTATACTATACACAGAAAGTACTGCACTGTGCCCAGTAATGTGCAACAAGGTAAAGGGTCCACGTCACGGCACGCGTCGCTTATACTATACACAGAAAGTACTGCACTGAACCCAGTAATGTGCAACAAGGTAAAGGGTCCACGTCACAGCACGCGTCACTTATACCATACACAGAAAGTACTGCACTGTGCCCAGTAATGTGCAACAAGGTAAAGGGTCCACGTCACGGCACGCATCGCTTATACTATACACAGAAAGTACTGCACTGTGCCCAGTAATGTGCAACAAGGTGAAGGGTTCCACGTCACGTCACGCGTCACTTATACTATACACTGAATGTACTGCACTGTGCCCAGTAAAGTGCAACAAGTTAAAGGGTCCACGTCACGGCACGCGTCGCTTATACTATACACAGAAAGTACTGCACTGTGCCAAGTAATGTGCAACAAGGTAAAGGGTCCACGTCACGGCACGCGTCGCTTATACTATACACAGAAAGTACTGCACTGAACCCAGTAATGTGCAACAAGGTAAAGGGTCCACGTCACAGTACGCGTCGCTTATACTATACACAGAAAGTACTGCACTGTGCCCAGTAATGTGCAAAAAGGTACAGGGTCCACGTCACGGCACGCGTCGCTCATATTATACACAGAAAGTACTGCACTGTGCCCGGTAATGTGCAACAAGTTAAAGGGTCCATGTCACGGCACGCGTCGCTTATACTATTCACAGAAAGTACTGCACTGTGCCCAGTAATGTGCAACAAGGTAAAGGGTCCACGTCACGGCACCCGTCGCTTATACTATACACAGAAAGTACTGCACTGTGCCCAGTAATGTGCAACAAGGTAAAGGGTCCACGTCACGGCACGCGTCGCTTATACTATACACAGAAAGTACTGCACTGTGTCCAGTAATGTGCAACAAGGTAAAGGGTCCACGTCCCGGCCCGCGTCGCTTATAGTATACACAGAAAGTACTGCACTGTGCCCAAAATGTGCAACAAGGTAAAGGGTCCACGTCACGGTACGCATCGCTTATACTATACACAGAAAGTACTGCACTGTGCCCAGTAATGTGCAACAAGGTAAAGGGTTCACGTCACAGCACGCGTCACTTATACTATACACAGAAAGTACTGCACTGTGCCCAGTAATGTGCAACAAGGTAAAGGGTCCACGTCACAGCACGCGTCACTTATACTATACACAGAAAGTACTGCACTGTGCCCAGTAATGTGCAACAAGGTAAAGGGTCCACGTCACGGCACGCATCGCTTATACTATACACAGAAAGTACTGCACTGTGCCCAGTAATGTGCAACAAGGTAAAGGGTCCACGTCACAGCACGCGTCACTTATACTATACACAGAAAGTACTGCACTGTGCCCAGTAATGTGCAACAAGGTAAAGGGTCCACGTCACGGCACGCATCGCTTATACTATACACAGAAAGTACTGCACTGTGCCCAGTAATGTGCAACAAGGTGAAGGGTCCACGTCACGTCACGCGTCACTTATACTATACACTGAATGTACTGCACTGTGCCCAGTAAAGTGCAACAAGTTAAAGGGTCAACGTCACGGCACGCGTCGCTTATACTATACACAGAAAGTACTGCACTGTGCCCAGTAATGTGCAACAAGGTAAAGGGTCCACGTCACGGCACGCGTCGCTTATACTATACACAGAAAGTACTGCACTGAACCCAGTAATGTGCAACAAGGTAAAGGGTCCACGTCACAGCACGCGTCACTTATACCATACACAGAAAGTACTGCACTGTGCCCAGTAATGTGCAACAAGGTAAAGGGTCCACGTCACGGCACGCATCGCTTATACTATACACAGAAAGTACTGCACTGTGCCCAGTAATGTGCAACAAGGTGAAGGGTTCCACGTCACGTCACGCGTCACTTATACTATACACTGAATGTACTGCACTGTGCCCAGTAAAGTGCAACAAGTTAAAGGGTCCACGTCACGGCACGCGTCGCTTATACTATACACAGAAAGTACTGCACTGTGCCAAGTAATGTGCAACAAGGTAAAGGGTCCACGTCACGGCACGCGTCGCTTATACTATACACAGAAAGTACTGCACTGAACCCAGTAATGTGCAACAAGGTAAAGGGTCCACGTCACAGTACGCGTCGCTTATACTATACACAGAAAGTACTGCACTGTGCCCAGTAATGTGCAACAAGGTGAAGGGTCCAAGTCACAGCACGCGTCGCTTCTACTATACACAGAAAGTAATGCACTGAACCCAGTAATGTGCAACAAGATAAAGGGTCCACGTCACGGCACGCGTCGTTTATACTATACACAGAAAGTACTGCACTGTGTCCAGTAATGTGCAACAAGATAAAGGATCCACGTCACAGTACGCGTCGCTTATACTATACACAGAAAGTACTGCACTGTGCCCAGTAATGTGCAACAAGGTAAAGGGTCCAGATCACAGTACGCATCACTTATACTATACACAGAAAGTACTGCACTGTGCCCAGTAATGTGCAACAAGGTGAAGGGTCCAAGTCACAGCACGCGTCGCTTCTACTATACACAGAAAGTAATGCACTGAACCCAGTAATGTGCAACAAGGTAAAGGGTACACGTCACAGCACGCGTCACTTATACTATACACAGAAAGTACTGCACTCTGCCCAGTAATATGCAACAAGGTAAAGGGTCCACGTCACGGCACGCATCACTTATACTATACACAGAAAGTACTGCACTGTGCCCAGTAATGTGCAACCAAGTAAAGGGTCCACGTCACAGTACGCGTCACTTATACTATACACTGTAAGCACTGCACTGAACCCAGTAATGTGCAACAAGTTAAAGGGTCCATGTCACGGCACGCGTCACTTATACTATACACAGAAAGTACTACAGTGTGCCCAGTAATGTGCAACAAGCAAAGGGTCCACGTCACGGCACGCGTCACTTATACTATACACAGAAAGTACTGCACTGTGCCCAGTAATGTGCAACAAGCAAAGGGTCCACGTCACAGCACGCGTCGCTTATACTATACACAGAAAGTACTGCACTGTGCCCAGTAATGTGCAACAAGGTAAAGGGTTCACGTCACGGCACGCATCGCTTATACTATACACAGAAAGTACTGCACTGAACCCAGTAATGCGCAACAAGTTAAAGGGTCCACGTCACCGCACGCGTCGCTTATACTATACACAGAAAGTACTGCACTGTGCCCAGTAATGTGCAACAAGGTAAAGGGTCCACGTCACGGCACGCATCGCTTATACTATACACAGAAAGTACTGCACTGTGCCCAGTAATGTGCAACAAGCAAAGGGTCCACGTCACAGCACGCGTCGCTTATACTATACACAGAAAGTACTGCACTGTGCCCAGTAATGTGCAACCAAGTAAAGGGTCCACGTCACAGTACGCGTCACTTATACTATACACAGAAAGTACTGCACTGAACCCAGTAATGTGCAACAAGTTAAAGGGTCCACGTCACCGCACGCGTCACTTATACTATACACAGAAAGTACTGCACTGTGCCCAGTAATGTGCAACCAAGTAAAGGGTCCACGTCACAGCACGCGTCACTTATACTATACACAGAAAGTACTGCACTGTGCCCAGTAATGTGCAACAAGGTAAAGGGTCCACGTCACAGTACGCGTCGCTTATACTATACACAGAAAGTACTGCACTGTGCCCAGTAATGTGCAACCAAGTAAAGGGTCCACGTCACAGTACGCGTCACTTATACTATACACAGAAAGTACTGCACTGAACCCAGTAATGTGCAACAAGGTAAAGGGTCCACGTCACGGCACGCGTCACTTTTACTATACACAGAAAGTAATGCACTTTGCCCAGTAATGTGCAACAAGGTAAAGGGTCCACGTCACGGCACGCGTCACTTATACTATACACAGAAAGTACTGCACTGTGCCCAGTAATGTGCAACCAAGTAAAGGGTCCACGTCACAGTACGCGTCACTTATACTATACACTGTAAGCACTGCACTGAACCCAGTAATGTGCAACAAGGCAAAGGGTCCACGTCACGGCACGCGTCACTTATACTATACACAGAAAGTACTGCACTGTGCCCAGTAATGTGCAACAAGCAAAGGGTCCACGTCACGGCACGCGTCACTTATACTATACACAGAAAGTAATGCACTTTGCCCAGTAATGTGCAACAAGGTGAAGGGTCCACGTCACGGCACGCGTCACTTATACTATACACAGAAAGTACTGCACTGTGCCCAGTAATGTGCAACAAGGCAAAGGGTCCACGTCACAGTACGCGTCACTTATACTATACACTGTAAGCACTGCACTGAACCCAGTAATGTGCAACAAGCAAAGGGTCCACGTCACGGCACGCGTCACTTATACTATACACAGAAAGTACTGCACTGTGCCCAGTAATGTGCAACAAGGTAAAGGGTCCATGTCACGGCACGCATCGCTTATACTATACACAGAAAGTAATGCACTTTGCCCAGTAGTGTGCAACAAGCAAAGGGTCCACGTCACGGCACGCGTCACTTATACTATACACAGAAAGGACTGCACTGTGTCCAGTAATGTGCAACAAGCAAAGGGTCCACGTCACGGCACGCGTCACTTATACTATACACAGAAAGTACTGCACTGTGCCCAGTAATGTGCAACAAGCAAAGGGTCCACGTCACGGCACGCGTCACTTATACTATACACAGAAAGTAATGCACTTTGCCCAGTAATGTGCAACAAGGTGAAGGGTCCACGTCACGGCACGCGTCACTTATACTATACACAGAAAGTACTGCACTGAACCCAGTAATGTGCAACAAGTAAAGGGTCCACGTCACGGCACGCGTCACTTATACTATACACAGAAAGGACTGCACTGTGCCCAGTAATGTGCAACAAGGTAAAGGGTCCACGTCACGGCACGCGTCGCTTATACTATACACAGAAAGTACTGCACTGTGCCCGGTAATGTGCAACAAGGTAAAGGGTCCACGTCACAGCACGCGTCGCTCATACTATACACAGAAAATACTGCACTGTGCCCAGTAATGTGCAACAAGGTAAAGGGTCCACGTCACAGCACGCGTCACTTATACTATACACAGAAAGTACTGCACTGAACCCAGTAATGTGCAACAAGGTAAAGGGTCCACGTCACGGCACGCATCGCTTATACTATACACAGAAAGTACTGCACTGTGCCCAGTAATGTGCAACAAGGCAAAGGGTCCACGTCACGGCACGCGTCACTTATACTATACACAGAAAGTACTGCACTGTGCCCAGTAATGTGCAACAAGGCAAAGGGTCCAATTCACAGTACGCGTCACTTATACTATACACAGAAAGTACTGCACTGTGCCCAGTAATGTGCAACAAGGCAAAGGGTCCAATTCACAGTACGCGTCACTTATACTATACACAGAAAGTACTGCACTGAACCCAGTAATGTGCAACAAGGTAAAGGGTCCACGTCACAGTACGCGTCACTTATACTATACACAGAAAGTACTGCACTGTGCCCAGTAATGTGCAACAAGGCAAAGGGTCCAATTCACAGTACGCGTCACTTACACTATACACAGAAAGTACTGCACTGTGCCCAGTAATGTGCAACAAGGTAAAGGGTCCACGTCACAGTACGCGTCACTTATACTATACACAGAAAGTACTGCACTGTGCCCAGTAATATGCAACAAGATAAAGGGTCCACGTCACAGTACGCGGCACTTATACTATACACAGAAAGTACTGCACTGTGTCCAGTAATGTGCAACAAGGTGAAGGGTCCACGTCACGGCACGCGTCACTTATACTATACACAGAAAGTACTGCACTGTGCCCAGTAATGTGCAACAAGTTAAAGGGTCCACGTCACAGTACGCGTCACTTATACTACACACAGAAAGTACTGCACTGTGCCCAGTAATATGCAAAAAGGTAAAGGGTCCACGTCACAGTACGCGGCACTTATACTATACACAGAAAGTACTGCACTGTGCCCAGTAATGTGCAACAAGTTAAAGGGTCCACGTCACAGTACGCGTCACTTATACTACACACAGAAAGTACTGCACTGTGCCCACTAATATGCAAAAAGGTAAAGGGTCCACGTCACAGCACGCGTCGCTTATACTATACACAGAAAGTACTGCACTGTGTCCAGTAATGTGCAACAAGGTAAAGGGTCCACGTCACGGCACGCGTCACTTATACTACACACAGAAAGTACTGCACTGTGCCCACTAATATGCAAAAAGGTAAAGGGTCCACGTCACAGCACGCGTCGCTCATACTATACACAGAAAGTACTGCACTGTGTCCAGTAATGTGCAACAAGGTAAAGGGTCCACGTCACAGCACGCGTCGCTCATACTATACACAGAAAGTACTGCACTGTGTCCAGTAATGTGCAAAAAGGTAAAGGGTCCACGTCACAGCACGCGTCGCTTATACTATACACAGTACTGCACTGTGCCCAGTAATGTGCAACAAGGTAAAGGGTCCACGTCACAGCACGCGTCACTTATACTACACACAGAAAGTACTGCACTGTGCCCAGTAATATGCAACAAGGTAAAGGGTCCACGTCACAGTACGCGTCACTTATACTATACACAGAAAGTACTGCACTGTGCCCAGTAATGTGCAACAAGGTAAAGGGTCCACGTCACAGTACGCGGCACTTTTACTATACACAGAAAGTACTGCACTGTGTCCAGTAATGTGCAACAAGGTAAAGGGTCCACGTCACGGCACGCGTCACTTATACTATACACAGAAAGTACTGCACTGTGCCCAGTAATGTGCAACAAGTTAAAGGGTCCACGTCACAGTACGCGTCACTTATACTACACACAGAAAGTACTGCACTGTGCCATGGCCGGCTCTACGGAAGGCCGCGGCGAGCGAAAATTGGCAACCTCGCCCTGAATGGCCAGTCTGCTCTGCCTAGCCCACTGAGTTACATGGAAAATGTGTCACGCGCTCGTGTTTTCTTCAAAATACTCACTGTAAATTAAATTATACAAATGATTATTACTGTATAGTGGCTAGCTACAATGCCAAAGACTTGTGTCGTGCCGAATTGTAAGTCATCGATAAAAACTCAACGATTTGTGACAATGTTTGGGTTTCCTAAAAATCCACAATCGAAAGCCGTATGGGAACGTGCTATTCCTAGAGCCAATTGGGTACCTACGAAATATTCCTTCGTATGTTTTAAACACTTTCTTCCTGAAGACGTAAGTTATGTTGAAAAATACAAGGATGGTGATGGGAATAATAAGGAATTCACACGGAAGAAGCCTGTATTGTTACCTCGTGCGGTTCCAAAGGTATTCCCAAACTTACCATCGTATTTGAGTAAGTGCTCCTCCAAGATAAGGAAATCTCCAGAGGAAAGAAGAGAAGAAGAAAAAGAACGGAAAAAGTCTGCATAAGAATGTGAGAAGACCCTTGCCGAGGAAGCCAACAAAATTACGACTTTCGAGTCCTTTGTTTGTGATATACAAAATAAATTGGTGGAGCATAAAACAGACTGGTCTGTAAGTACTAGTGAAAACTATTACATTTTGTATAAATTAGATGTGTCAAGCATACCTAAAATAAGGTCAAGTATAAGGGTAAACAATGATTTTACGGTCGAAATTCATATCAATGGAAAGTAATTCCTAACGCTGTTGTTCTTCATTCTGGCTCTGTAATATTTCGAAATTCATTATTAAGAAAGTGGAGTCAGTTGTTCCAAGCAATAGAATTTTGCCACGACTTTTTCTTACCTGGAAGTTCTGTAATTTCACTAGTCGTCCAGATTAATAGTTTAATAGATAACCTAAAAACTGACCATGAAAACCAGGGAGACGAAACTTCAGAGATTTTGTTAAAAATTAATGTTTCTGCAAGATCAGTTTACACTTACTTTTTTAAAGAAACCTAGATATAACGTCACTACAACTCTAAATGCATTCCTCAGTTATATGCAGTCTACAAAGTGTTATAACGCAATTAGATTTAACCATATTTTATCCCTACCTCATCCCCGAGTTTTACAAAAGTTAACAACTTCCTTCGCCATATCCCCGAAAGCTAATGAAGAGAACAGTAACTTTCTAAGTCACATTGTGAAAGATTTATCAAATTTAGAAAGGGTTGTAAATTTGCAGATTGATGAAACACATGTCAAACAAACTTTAGATTTTAAAAATGGGCAATTATTTGGTGTTGCTACAAATGAATCTGTCGATTTAGCTAAGACAGTTCTGGCCTTTCTAGTTAGGTCTGCTTTTGGAAATTTGAAAGAGGTTGTTAAATTAGTTCCAGTGAAACAATTGACGGGTTTGCAACTAGCTGATATTGCAAAAGGTGTTATCAGGCAAATACAGGATTGTGGCCTAAATATTCTGTCTATCATAGCTGATAATAATGGTGTGAATCGTGCTTTGTTCAAAGAACTAACCAAACATTCTGAAAGTAATTACTGGTTCCATATTGATAGAAACCCCTAAAAACCTTTGTTTTATATGACAGTGTCCATGTATTAAAATACCGGTATACGAAATAATTGGCTGAATTAAAATGGCATTGATAAGTCATTTATTATTCCTGTATGGGAAGATTTAGACTCATTTTCAAATGTTCTAAGTTCAGATGACTGTAACCCTGATTTTAAAGAGGTAACTCAAGCATCATTTAGTGACATAAGAGCGATCTACAAAAAGGAATCCGATTTACTGATTAAGTCTGCACCAAAGTTAACATTTAAAAGTGTTTATCCAAATTCACTTGAACGCCAAAGGGTTTCTTTGGTTACAAACATGTTTCACGGATCTACAGCTTCTGCTCTAAACAAGTATTGTTATAAAGGTACTGCTTTTTTTTTCTGAGAGTAATCCTAATGTGGTGGTCCATTGTTAATATTAAGCGGCCTCTCACCCATGTTGTTAAACGTAATAGTCTTCAAATGCCTTTCAAAAATCCCGAAGACAAAAGGTTGGCTTTCCTAAAGGCATTCCTCCAATGGCTGTCCACGTGGAAAAAGAACGATGAAAATGATTCCTCAAAAAAGAGTTGTTTATCCAATGAAACTTACAACGCTTTGTATGTAACAACCTATGTATTACGTGAGATTATTATTTATGCTCTACAGAATGTTAACCCCCCTTATGTGTTAACTGGCAAATTTCAGAGTGACCAATTAGAATCCAGGTTTGGGCAGTACCGCCAACTAACAGGCGGCAACTATTATATATCAGTTACTCAGGTAATGGAGGCCGAATTGAAAATAAGGTTGAAAAGCGTACTTGGCCTTCATTCAGCCAGGTATGGAGCAGTTACTTTTTCGAAAGAAATGATAATGTCCTATTCCGACACAAATTCAGGAGAAATTTCAACAAGCGGCCTTTCGTCAGCTACTGTTGACGATACCTTTTACAGTATTTTAGAAGACAAGTACACTGAAAACATACAATTCGATGAGTCGGGTAATATATATGCCTGTGGTTACATATCGTTCAAGCAATGTTCAAGAATAAAATGTGAAGAATGTTTGGCTTTGCTTAGAAATAAAGAAAAGATAAATGACAGCTACTTCAATCAAATAAATAGGGGCGGACTTTCAGTTCCTGCAGATTTTATTTTATCAGTGTGTAAACATGTTGTTGGAATTACGCAGGCACTAATTACTGATAAGTTTGAGGAACAATTTTTAAAATGTAAATGTAACAATCAGCGCCAAGTAATTCAAAATCTTAGTCTACTCGGTATTTTATCAGATATTGAATTGTCAGAAACTGCCGAGAAAACGTGTACCTGTGGATGTAATGTTATGACAATAGTCACAGGTATTGTCTTAACAATGAGTAACATTTTGTTAAATAATTACAGGAAGTTGAGGAATGAACGGGTAACTTGCCATAGCAATCACAGAAAACTTGCTATTCTTTGTTAGAGGCCAGCCTGTTGTATATATTGTAAATGTCAAATAAATATTGAAAGCAAATTCGTTTTGTTACTCCAAGTAAGCCCTACTCACTCTTGACAATCCTTTTACTTTATTGTTGAAAAGAACAAATATTATTTCGTTATTTCAATTTGTTTTCGTGGCGAAGCTCACGCATCAACAGCTGGCCGGCTGCTATGGCCATCCCAGTTCAGAGCAGCACACGCATCAACAGCTGGCCGGCTGCTATGGCCATCCCAGTTCAGAGCAGCACACGCATCAACAGCTGGCCGGCTGCTATGGCCATCCCAGTTCAGAGCAGCACACGCATCAACAGCTGGCCGGCTGCTATGGCCATCCCAGTTCAGAGCAGTGCAGCGTTGCAAGGTCGAACGCCGCGGCCTTCCGTAGAGCCGGCCATGACTGTGCCCAGTAATGTGCAACAAGGTAAAGGGTCCACGTCACGGCACGCGTCACTCATACTATACACAGAAAGTACTGCACTGTGCCCAGTAATGTGCAACAAGGTAAAGGGTCCAGATCACAGTGCGCATCACTTATACTATACACAGAAAGTACTGCACTGTGCCCAGTAATGTGCAACCAAGTAAAGGGTCCACGTCACAGTACGCGTCACTTATACTATACACTGAAAGCACTGCACTGAACCCAGTAATGTGCAACAAGGCAAAGGGTCCACGTCACGGCACGCATCACTTATGCTATACACAGAAAGTACTGCACTGTGCCCAGTAATGTGCAACCAAGTAAAGGGTCCACGTCACAGCACGCGTCACTTATACTATACACTGAAAGCACTGCACTGAACCCAGTAATGTGCAACAAGGCAAAGGGTCCACATCACAGTACGCGTCACTTATACTATACACAGAAAGTACTACAGTGTGCCCAGTAATGTGCAACAAGGCAAAGGGTCCACATCACAGTACGCGTCACTTATACTATACACAGAAAGTACTACAGTGTGCCCAGTAATGTGCAACAAGGTAAAGGGTCCACGTCACAGCACGCATCGCTTATACTATACACAGAAAGTACTGCACTGTGCCCAGTAATGTGCAACAAGGTAAAGGGTCCATGTCACGGTTTACACAGGGTGGGCCCTGCCCTGTGAAACCTCGACACAAATAGAGTTGTCATGATTGGTGTCCCTATTGTGCCCTTTTAACAAGAAATATGCAAATCACAGTATGCCAGCAATGCTCAAATCGGGATTTTCGGGGTTTTGGTATGTTCTCCCACTCTGTGACTTACACATTTTGGATTAAATCGAGGATACACTTCCAAAATAAAAACAAAATCAACTCCTGTTATAAAACATTTAATTTACCAACTATATGGCGCTACAAACAAATAAAACAAATAAACTACTGACCAATCCTTCTAACTCGTTCAAAGTGAACAAGGAATACATAAAATCAAACAAATGTTATATTAAAATATATGGTTTCCTTCAAACCAACAAACTTATAATTCTTTTCACTTCCATAAAGTATCCCTTTTAAAATTCAGTATAATCACGAGTTCCAATGGCTCGATACATTCCAATATGAACGGTGTCATTCTTTTACACACCTCAATATTTATTTTATGAGTTTCTTATAATCAAAACAATATATAATCGTATTTAAAGTACATGTTATTCCTTTACTTAAATTTTTGGGCATTCCACAATGTTCTCACGTTACCACCCCTCTCAAGTTAACAAATTCACTACAGTGATCGGGAAAATACCTGTGTACTCCAGAGTTACAGAAGACTACTTGAACAAAGTCAAAAATTATGATCACTCCCGAAATCTAATTGTTCTCATTGAACTCGTGAAATCCTACATCAATGCAACATTACATTAGGGATTTTTTAGGGATCTGAACTGGCAAGCGGTACTTTCATCTACAAGAACCTCGATTCGAATCCCGGGTCATTAACAACTTCTAAACATTCACGGTGTATTATTACTTCTCACAGACGGTCCTCTCCGACCTACCACACTTACAATGACGAGGCGTCGGACCGTAACCACTCGGCGCGATTTATTGCCTAGAGGGGGGGCCTCAAGCCTTGCCCACACGGGACAGCTACATTCATGCTTTTAAAACAGCTATCTCTTCTACACAGTTCTCTGGACAGACCTGGCGTTTCTTTCATTTATTTTTAACAACATTATTTAGGTTCATAGACCACTTTCGTAACCTTGGCATTTATTAATTATGAAGTGTCATCATTGATGGGTAAGAATAATTCAATACAACAACAATATTTAGGGCTTCACACAAACGAACCTTGGTTCGATTCTTCCACTGCCTCGGGAACTACATCCCATACTGGAGGACTTTAATTCGCGGCTTAGGGCGACCTCGGTCTAACCTGCGCTCATCAAAACAATAAATTCGTACCCTTTATACAACGCCTCGTGATCCACATCACTAATGGAGGACTTATCATAGCTCAATTACCGCAATCAACTGTCCCTCATAATTAATTTACCAAGTGCATTTAGATTCAACGCCTTCCTAGCGTGACAATTTACTTTAATGCGCTACATGGCGCTATACATTACTTTAAGGCCAAGCGTCTTCCAAAGAACTGATAAATTCAACATCAACAATTGATATATATCTCAATTTTTATATTAATCCTCTCCCGTGACAATAATCGCTATACTTTAAGAACATGTATTTACACCATGTTTTTATACTTTTACTAGAGCTCAAAAGCTATTACTTTCATATAATTCAACTTAATCTTCATTTACCTAGTTTTTTTATTATTATTATTTTACGCTTGCTTTTATAACATTTATCAAATACGCTGATATTTTATTTCATACATTTCCTCTAAAGGATTTATTCATTTCACATAATTATTTTATAATTTCTCAATTTTTATTTGTTCAGACCGCGCTCTTATTCTGTTATTTGTTATTCAAAAACATCCCTATTTTTCAAACTCAGGTGGATTGTACACAAACACTTCCCAACACAAAACATAATGAAAATGGTTACTCACATGTTCAGATCGGTCCATGACCGTACTTTCCAACGATGTTTCATTTCGCCCACAATTTGTGATTAAACCATCTTGCACAAATTCATTTCATACACTGACATATCTTGACACACATATAACTCATATACATTAAACACTGGTAACATTTTAAAATACACTTGTGTATTCTTCTATGATACACAATAAAATCACTGAAACATTACTATTTAACACCATTTTTATATATTTACACTACACAGATTCTAATCACTAAGGCTTTTATTAGGCCGTTCACACGTGATTTCTTGACTCCCCGTCTCCAAGGGTGAAACTAGTAAATGTCGGCTTCCTATCTTGACCAGAATGTGAAAGTCTCGAACAATCTATCTCCTCCCTGGAATAGTAATCCTTCAATTCCGGTTTCCTGACGATCAGCTATTATTATTATTAGCTCGAACTGCTTCTTTCTAGACCCTATTGGTTGGTCTAGCGAAAGTCTGTCTTGTCCACGGTCCCCCAGATAATCTATCGGTGACCTATTTTTTCTAGCATCTAATACTCCTCGTAACTTAGTGCTTTTTATAGTTCGTTTGTTTCCTTGAAACAATGTCTAGAATTTACTTCTCCTTTCTGATTATTCTGTTCTCGAATTCCTATCTTTTCAGAATACTGTGCGAACCTTATTCTGTCCGAACCTGATCGGGTTCTTTAAAGTTGATAAAATGTTTATCTCGCTGTTGTGGTACTTCAAAAACGTTACGATACTTTCGGTCGTCTAATTGAACTGTATTTTGAAGACCTATCGCCTGTGCTCTAAGTTCGCAGCCTGCTTTGACTATAATTACTGAACTTTTCACTGTAAGATTGATACTGGCGGAACTAGATCCTGTATTTAGGATTTTCCTAATTCTCCACACGGCGATACTATAATAATACTTATCGGCCACTCCTTACGGGTGCACGTTGGTTGTCGATACAGCGATGCCCTCGGGCTGTCGGATACTGTCTATACGATGTGATCCAGCGTTTCCCCTCAAGGAATGCTTGTAGACTGATTAACGATGATAGTGACACAGTGTCACGCCCGCCGGCTGACAATAACTGCTTATGAACTGCTTATACTTGTTGCACGGTATGACCTCCCCTGAGGTTCATACGTCTGAATACTGCGTGATGCAGCACCTCCCCTCAAGGAGTCCTTGTAATCTGCATTCGATGTGATGCTTCAACGTCACGCCCCCTGGACGGACTAATACTGCATGATTGGCTTGGTTCTGCCAGGACTTTTACACTCTTTGGCTACAAAAAGATAAAATCCACGCCTTTTCCAGAACCAACTTCTGAAATAATGGTCGCACATTATTTAAAATTATATCTCTGGAAAGCTCGTTTTCTAAACGTAAACTGACTTCCTTGCACATGAAAATCGATCGTGCAGTTCTGAGATATTAAATAAAATTTAGTCTTCAGCTGTGTGGGTGTTACAGTTGATTTTTAATTCCCCACTCCTCGGGTCTCGGGAAACCCCCAATGACGTATGACCACGTTTGCACTTCTCTCCTGGGCAATTATTAAAACCTTTTTCTCCACACAAAAATCTCTATTCCGAAATTATTCACAATGCTGTATTTCTTTAGTTAATTTTATTCTTGCAAATGGGTTAAATTTAATTCTTCTTCTTCTGGCACAGCTGCGCGGTTGCCATTTTATTGCAAGGTAAGGGCGATTTCCGAAACACGCTCTTTGTCACTCACTTGGAAAATTCCACTCGTTCTATTTATATTCGTGACTGGCTCCTTATCGATGCGTCAGGCATGATCTCATTTCCTGGCTACCTGGCTTCAGTTTATTTCACAACGTTATGCTAGCCTTCTTGTATAAAATCTTTCTATGTTCCTCTGAAGACTGTATATTTCCTTCCTTCCTTTTACAAAAATACATGGATTCGACCCCTTGAACCAATGGTACATGGGTTCACTATGCTTATAACCGTGATCAAACAGAGGCGCTGTGTCATTAAGGGCCAAAATGGCCCCGATAACCCAGGGCCGTCAGACCGTATTGCACACCATTTGTTTTATTAATGTATTTGAAATTTACTTTAAAATGCAGATATTCTACTTAAATATGTGTTTTTCCCTTCTGGAATCTCTAAATGAATTCAGTGGACATACCTCAACCCTAGTTCAAGTTCCTAACACTAGCGAGGGCTGCTCTACACAACCATCCATGTAATCAAAACTTTGATGCGTTTCAGTCGGTCAACACGATTGTACCCAAATGAGATGGGTTGTTCCCTAATCCTGAAAAATATTACATGAGATTAATGAATACACTTGGCTCATCATCAGAGCCATTCCACTTAGGCTATAACATCTATGTCTGAAAGTATGGGTGAAAATATTTACAATATATACACTTATTTAGTTGCAGTATTAGTTGAGATAATGCTAACTAACAAATATTGACGAGTTGCATTATCTCAACTAATACTGCAACTTAATAAGTGTATAAGTTGTAAATTTTTTCACCCATACTTTCAGACATAGATTTTATAGCCTAAGTGTAATGGCTCTGATGATGATCGCTGTCATCCAAGTCTATTTTTAATCTCATGTTTTTTTTTTCAGGATTAGGGAACAACCCATCTCATTTGGATACAATCGTGTTGACCGACTGAAACGCATCAAACTTTTGTTAACTAAGGCAACACTGAATAATGGCTTCAAGCACCATAATCACCCATTAATGTATATGGGGTGGTGGGATGGGTGAGAACATATCACTGTCTTGCACGCGAATTCTTCCGTGCTATTAAAGGATTGTCTTTTCAAGGGGCCGATAACCTAGATGTTAGGCCCCTTAAAACAACAACATCTTTTCAAGGGCCTGAAGATTGGACCCATAACGTTGCGTTAGAGTCTCTGCTTGTGTCTCTGTTTGAAGGTAACACCGGTTCAGGGGAGATAGGGGACCACCCCACTCCCTGGAACATGTAGCCTACTTAGCCTTTGTTCATATCTTGTTGAAATTAAAATTTTACTCAAAATATATTTATACATTTGTCTGGTGTTCCAAGTACAGTGCAAATGTGTTAGTGAGTTCTGTAAATGAAGTTAATTTCTGTAGATTTATGTGGATTTATATTTTGTGGTAGTTATTTAATGTGAGCGGCATAGGCAAATTAATGAATGGGAATTTTGATTACCAAATCCATGTGTGTCTAAGCCTCTCACCACAAAGTTAGAAATAAAAGGAATTAGGACCTCTCAACCTAAAGATCACGTTCCAAGGTGGATCAAAACTAAGGAAATTTTGGCCTCGTTGGTATGAAAAGTGGTTGACAGTTTAATCGAAGGTAGGCGATTGTGATTTACAACACTTGTCAGAAAAAGGTGAAAAAACACGAGCCTAGTGAGTGATTTGCAGATTACAAATGCTCTCATACTGAAAACTCTTGGTACAGTTAATATACAGATACAATTAGATGAGGGTAATCATATTTCGGTTAAGAAACACTGAACTAGTCGATGAGAACAGACACGTATTGAACATAAGGTTAACTTAGAGATAACCTGACGTCTTGTAGAGCACATGTACCCTTAAGGATGCATAATGAAAGTGAAAATTTGTTTCACCGAGCGGTGTTCTTAGATTTGTTAGCCTACACCTCAAAATTGTATCAACCCCGTGGTGTTGGGTGTAGCGCGCCTACCTCTCACCCGTAGGCCCCGGGTTCGATTCCTGGCTCCGTCAGGGATTTTAGAAACTGACGTGAGGGCTGGAACGGGGTGCACTCAGCCTCGTTAGGACAATTGAGTAGCTGTCTGACAGTGAGGCAGCGCCCCCATCACGAATACCAAGATTAACGGCCGAGGAGGCCCGACGCGCTGATCACGCGTAACCCCAATATTTGCAGGCCAAGTGGCTGGGCAGCGGTCGCTTGGTAGGCCTAGGCCCTTCATGGGCTGTATAGTGCCAGGGGTAACAAAAATAAATACCACAAAATTTGATATCGTATTAGACGTCGCTGTTCCGCCCCTTAGAACTCCAATAACTAACTAACTAACTAACTAGACTGTCAACTTAGTAATGAAACAAATACTAAAACACTTCCAAAACAATCCAAAATGAATTTATGGATTCTATGTACAGTGTCTACCTAAAAGTAATTGTATTGCAGTGCAGGCCAATGACACAACACACCTTGTTTTAATTTTGAGGTATGTTGTTGAAGCGAAGTCCGTGAAACGGAACTGCTTGTTAGCAGTTTGTGATGTAACATCTGAGGGCCTAAGTGCTGCTTTAGTTAAGAATTGGAAAAAGGTAATATCAAAGACAAGCTTGTGACACAAATACAGTATATGGTGGGGCAGCTAGAGTAGGCCTATGTCGCGGCGCGGGTGTGTAAATGTTTTATGAGGGAGACATTCCCGCCTGCAGTTTATATGCATTGTTACGCACACCAATTGAACTTGATACTCAAACGCGTGTGTTCAACAATTAAGCGTGTCAGAATATCTTTTGCAAACGTTTCCGGTATCGGCTTGATTTTCACTTCTCCACCCAACGCAGCCATCTGTTATAGGAACTGTGCAATGGACATCCACCATCATCATGAGATACCTTACTCATTGGAAATTTAATTCAAGAATTATTAACTTGGTGCATCAAAACAATGGTGATTTGGGTGAGTGTTTTAATAGAATACAGCAATAGCAACACCGGGATGACAGAAATAAAGGGGATGCGGCCAGGTTCCAGAAATTGCTGGAGGACAGAGATTTTTTTTCCTGTCGTTCTTTGTCTCTACATTTTATCAGGTAGACATTGTTTACAATATTGTAGTCAGTGTGGGCAGTGAAACCGCACGGGACATTACATTCCCTTCTAACTACTGCGGCTTTTAGAGATGCCGGGGTGCCGGAAATTCGCCCTGAAGGGGATCATTAACGTGCCAGTAAATCTCCCTCATATTTGCGCACCCTCAAATACCAGATTACTGCGCCAGGATTCGATCCTGCAACCTTGGGCACACCAGGGGAAAACGTTACCACTGAGCCAAGCAGTGGACATTGATGCTAAGCATGCATGTGACGTTATTACAATAGAAGTGAAAGATAGCTTTTAGAGTAATGACGTCATACGCGCACTATTAATTGCTGATACTCAGAAGTTCAAGTCATAAGCATAGCTTCCCCTCTGCATAATTCAATAAGATTTGCTCGGCATATGCTATGCTAAATAAAACCAAACTAATATCAGAGTTGTCTGTTACTTATAGCAATGATATACCACGAATGCACTCATGCTGTTGTTGCGCGACAATGACTTAGTAGACAATTACTGGGCATTGTAGTGACGACCACTGTGACTACTGCTGAACGGAACGTAGTCTCAGTACTTGCGAAATTCTTTGAGACATCACATGTTCAATGCACTGGCCGTGCTTTCTACTCACAAGGAGTACTTATCGGAAATCAAGAATTTCAACACCAAGGTGATAAAAAGTTTGCTTCATCCAAGCACATGGGAGGAGAATATATTTACAAATAAGGAGCCATGTGTGTACAGTTTTTAATGCATGCAACCTTCATTAAAATTCGTTTCGAATGTTGTGTTGTGTGAAATGATGATATTGGCAACAGTGAATGCCAAATATAAAACAATGTTTAATATGGAACAACAATAACATTATCTGGCCCACCCTAATGAGGAGCCGTCAGGAGTATTAGCGGTGTTGCCATCTCCTCTGCACTGTCTGTACTTGTACGCGTGACTAGGTCCGACGTCTAATATTCTACCACGCTGCAAAATATTACGGGCAACCACTTCACATTACCCGCCCTAACAATAGCAATATTATCCGACAAATTCTTCGCTTCTAAACGCTAATTCCACACCTCTTTGTCTGCAGATGGACAACAGCTTCCAATGAACAGGCGCCAGGAGGTGTCAGCTAACGGAACGCTCACCGTGTTCCGAGTGGACAGCACGTCTGATAGGGGCACATACACCTGTACAGCCCGCAATAAACAGGGCCACCACGACTCCAAAAGTCTACAAATAGAAATAAAAGGTCAGTATTGCCAAGCCGCGTGTGTCTTTTGAATAATTTTATTTCAAGCAAACGGAATACTTTACTAGAAAATCCATTTATAACACCCTAATTATTACAACTTTCCACAATCTGGTTAAGAAAGTTTCTTGTTTGTTTTATGTGGATTTAAGGAACAAGCTATACAGTTACCAGACTGACAATTTTGAATATAATGTTGGTTAACTGCCGAAAACATTTAGAACATTCAATCCTCCTCAACCATAATTACGTTATTTTTTAATGTGTTACAATTCATTTCCTCAAAGTTTCTGGTTACGTAGTGTATCTTATAAAGTGGCTCACAGTGAGTGTGTTAAGTACCTGCAACGTTCCATTAGATTGTTATAACCAACATTCGCATTTGTCTGTTATCTATTACGCCATTGTGACAATAGGTAATATCGTCGAAAACCTCGTGAGCTTAATTCCAGATATTTACGAATTATAAACTTGCTGAACTCAGTAACTCGATCGGTGAGGTGGTCGCTTTCTTTGCTCAAGGTAGCAACTAAATCCTTAATTTCCATTACTACACTGTTTCACTAATTTTGGGACATTAACTGGTATTTTTGTAGATGTTAATTCACTTTTAGAGGCTTGGGACAACTTGGTCATCACCCCGTGTAGTTGGGTGATGGCTGTAGTAGTGTGTGAAGCTGAATTAGGGACAAGGGTGGGGTAGGTGTTCGTGGACTTGAAATAGTGTACTATCCCGGCATTTGCCTGGAGTGAGTGTCACACTCAGGGTCGCAGCGGGATGACATGGACTCTAGGTTGTCCAATTGCGATATGACCGAATTCACTAAAGTGAAGGTGTCATGTCGGCGACGTGTGGCGTAAGGTGATCACCCTGTCTACTGGCGAGCACAGAGCTGTCCGGCCTTCAATGACAGTCATTGAAGTACAAAATGACGCAAAGGCTAATCGTACTCGAGACACACCAACGAACACATGTTCACTGAGCGTCTCAGAAGTACAGTTTGGGAGAAATAAATCAAGGTGTGTACTATATCGTTGCTCTTGTGAATTGTAAGGGTCTGCCGGGAACATATCCAACCAGTGTCCATCTCGTGGCAAAGTGGCTGTCACCCCTAAGGTACGGGTTCAATTACCGGCCCTGCCAAGGAATTGAATACTTCCCTGAGACCTGGAACAGGGTTCACTCAGTCTTGTGGGGCATAACTTTTATTTATCCTAGGAATGTGTCCAAGCACAATGGCAGGATACCCAACTTACGGCCACGGCCCCATTATAACTACACACACTACACGGGGACCCGGACTTATACATTTCACCACGGAAATTACTATGTGTTATTGACTATGGGTGACTTCCTTCAGACCAGTGATCCGGACGGTCTCTATTGGCTAAGGTCCGGATAGAACTGCTGCGATGTAGGAGCTGACACTGTGTTCCGGATACCGACTTTATCCATCTTACGTACGTTCAATCTATGTGGGTAAGGGATACAGAAGAGAAGGAGAAATTACCCATTTGAACTTCCTGCCCAATGGACTTTGATGGTGAGATTTTACAGACCGCATGCAGGCCTAAGCCGTCAAATACACATGCGTGACTAAAGCAAGCGGGTAGCCTTGCTTGGTCTAGCCATTTCAGAAGTTCTATCTCGCAGCGTTAATTATTTTTATTATAATTTTAATGTACGTATTCTTGTATGGATTCCAACTAGTTTAATTTGTCTTAATTTCGAGTGTAGACATTTGTCGCACGTTAATCATTTATCAATTTCTATTGAAAGACCGCTTTATTCCTTGTTGTAGCCTGTGTGGTCCCGGAGTTCACATGTCCTCGCCACCAAGTAAGGCACTGAACAACACAATATTAATCAAAAGAAATAAAATATCCCTTGACAAATGAATTTGAATGTCAGACCTCGCGATGTCTCGTGGCAGTCTCTCCCCTTTGAGCACCATGAATTGCCAAGATTTGATCACACTAACTTGGGCACAGCAAGTGAGAGCCACACCAACACCTCTAATTTTCTCCTAAAAAAAAGCAGCTACATACAGTGGACTGTCGAATGATCACAGTCAGGCAACAATCCCTTCTGATCGCATAGTTTCTATGTTGGTGGCAGTAGGAGGTAATGTCAACCTTGTGCTACGAGGGGCATACAGCAACCCATTGCTATAACATCTTCATTTTTATTATTTTTTTACAAACTGAGTACATCACCTTAATTTGCAGACTCTTCTGTCACATTTCAACATACTCTATATTTGCACACATTCTTCCTATTGTTCTGCAAGTTTGAAAATTCTCTTGCGATGGAAATCCGTGCCAGCTGCCCGAAGACACTGACGCACTGCTTTCCGAATAGCCTCTTGGCCTTCACAGAACTGTAGGGACGGTATGGGAGAGGTTCCTCCCTCTCTTCCGTGTCAGAAACAGTGTGAGGTCGTAGAGCATTTCTGAATGTGTTTTCATATAGTAGCCAGTATGTATGTTCCATCCATGTTTGAGAAATTCAACCCGAATGCAATCCTTCCCAGCAGATCGCACTGTATTCATTTCCTTCTTTGATGGCGATTTCAAATAGTGGCATTCCATATTCTGGAGGTTTGTTTCAGGATCGTAATGATGACACCAGCTTTCATTGCCTGTTACAATACTCGTCAAAATCATCTCCATTATTTTGAAATCTCAGGTCTTGATTGATGGTTCTTCACTGAAATTTGTGGTCTTCCCCCAATAAGCGTCGGACCCTGGCAGAAATGTTTCAATAACCTAAGCTAGAATCATTTCTTGCACTCCACTTTTTCCTATTGTACGTTTTGTTGTGATTATATTCACAATGACACGTCTGTCCTATCTAATGAACTCATCATCTCTTTCCGTGTTGCTTTCCAAGGAGGCAGTTCCAGGGTAACTACTACGAGGCTCATCTTGGACTCACTTTCCCATATTTGAAAATATGTTTCACCAATCTGATAATACATCTGGTGACCATGCAGACGTCTCCGTATGAACGCTGAAGTCTGAGGTGAAATTCCGCAGCTGATGTTTCCTCTTTAACAAGGAATGCAATGACAGCACTCTTTCGAAACGAAACATCGATGTCGGCCACTTCTCAAATACTGCCTGTGTCACGTGATAGAAGCTCATGACATCACAGTATCTCAACATGTGGTGTAAAGTTTGTGGATTACGATCCTGCAGTCGTTTTTGCTACAATTGGAATTGTAGCTATGGATTGCTCATGAGTTTCTGTATATTATTGATGTGGGGTAAATTAGAAGCCGGTGAAAATTAATTTTTTAAATGAGCTATTTTTCTGGTGCAATGGTCAGCTAGTGTATTTTATTAATTTATATTTGTATTGCAGATTTGGATGAGGGTAAAAATTAAATCGTCACCTTTTACCCTTATTAATTACCATCTGTAATTTTCTGACTAGTAATGCAGTGTCTACCAATTAACAACGATTATATTGCAAACAACTCACGAATTCCTTTAGCTTGTTTTAACCTGGCGCAAAATCCAGTTATAAATTGTAATTGGTGTGTGCAAGCACTACCGTATACCTACTGATAAACAAGCATCCCTTTCGCTCCTTCATACAACCATGAAAATGGAAATTGTAACAACATGAAGGAATCAGTCGTTTGGGCTATCCCTCCAGGTATGTCGATAGATAAGCGATAACTAAACATTTTCAGACTCATCGAATACAGGTCTCCCCACGTGGAAGAACCACCTCCTGCATACGTATCATGGTGTAGCAGTATGTCCAGTGAACAGAGTCTGTGTGAGAGTTGGGTATCCCTACGGACTGTAGCTGCGCGTGTTGGTGGCACTCGTCAATCGGGCACAGACCCGTGAGGGAGGATGGTCTCCATAGACCTCGTGCAATAACAGCGCAAATTCGGGTAACAGAGGCATCCCACGTTAAACAACAAACACTTGGGATTCGTCTGCGTGCAGATGGCTTACGATCACGTGTTCCTGCTGAAAGTGTACCATTGACCCCACAACATCGATGTATTGTCGAGAAGGATCGGCATGGGGCAACGAATGGCATAATGTCAGTCAACTTTAGTGATGAGTCGCGTTCTGTCTTGCCCACACTGATCGCCACAATCGCGTGAGCCAACAACTGGGGACCTTATAGTCGAGATGCACAGGCAAACACTGGGCATTATGGCCTGGGGAGCTATTGGCTTTAATTTGAAATCACAATCGTCAGTATACTGACAGGTTCTCCCTATGGTAGTGAACATTACAAATGCGATGTTTTAGCAAGACAATGCCCACGTTCACACTGCACGCATCTTCAGTGAAGCTCTCCACGGCATCACAGCCTTCATGTGGCCCACCAGATCCCCGGACCTCAGCCCCATTCAGCATGCGTGGGACACGTGTCCTACTAGCCTCGGCCACCCTCAACTCTGGAACAATATTGTAGCAAACATGGAGCACAATTGCTCAGGAAGTGATGTATAGGGCCTTATTGAATCTGCATTGCAGCTCGTTGTGGACACTTCCTGTACTGACTTTTGTTCATATTTGTGGTCAGAGGGACCTGAGAGTGTTATATTGGTATCGCAGTCTAACGCAGCAACAGTGTAACACCACTCCTTCATGGTGGTACACTTTCCACTTTTATGAGTGTATCTACATATTTTGATAGCAGATTAAAAAACTAACAACACTCAATGGGTTTTCAGGACTGTCCTACACCAATTAGGGAATATTTTTGACACACTGTATGTAAATCGTAAAGCTCATGGCAAACTTATTGAACACCTATCATCAAAGTGCCTTTATAGATCTGCTAGGCAATTTAGAATGAAGCCTATCCTTTAGTACGTTGGTATTTAACCACGTGTCATTTTTCATTTCTATCAGCATTCCCCCAACACGTAACGAAATACAATAGTCTAATAAGCAGAAGAAGAAGAAGAATAATAACTATAATAATAGTAATGATAATGATCACCATGGAAGTATTTGATCTCTGTCACAGGCACGAAAAGTGAATGTTATTGTTTTCTTCGCTCTGTGTAATAATTGTGAGTGATAATGTCTACTCTATGTGATGATGTCTTACACAGAAATATTTTTTAACTGTTTATGTAGTTTGTGGGTTGTTAAAAAAATTGTGTTTGTACAGTTGTTTCGTTCGTTTAATGTAATTTTCTTTCAGGTTGTTCGGTGAACGTATTAATGTACCAGCGACTTGTGTGAGTATGTTCAGTGGACACAGTATGTCTCCGGGCCTAGCGTCTGTTGTTGAGAGCTTTAATTACTGGAAGTTATATTCTTAATAGGTTTGTGTTCAAACAGCTACTCTCCTGGTAAATACCATGATTCAAAAGCATTTTATATCTTACTCTTCTGGAAGTTGCTGGGCTTGAAATAGCCAAAGTAACTCTTCAATTCTTCCAGTTTTAACGTACCTGTATACGTTGTTCTCCCTATGTTTTCCTCAGACATGGTCCAAGCTCGGAGATACCCTGCGTTCACTGGGAGTATTATTCATGTATCTGAATAGTTAGTGTGTAGTGTGTTCTAATTTCAGTTACATGAATTGTGAATTTATTTTGTATGTAGGCCTATCTGATATTAACATTACGCATTAACCAGACCGAATTACACAGGATGGTTAGAGTGAAAGCCTCCATAAGAGCGTGGTCAGCGCCTAACAAAGGGCACCGGGCTCAACTCCTCGTCAATGCATGTGGGACATCACGTCTGGTAGTTATGATTCCACGTCAAGAGGAGGTCCCGTGGCTTGTGATCCCTAAATTCACAACAAACTTTCTCCCTCAACCATTATCTTGTATTTTATTAAGATTGTGTTTGCAAGTGGCATTTTAATCCTGGATGGAAGGGAAGGCTTTGAAGAACGATACTTTCGACAAAGACTTAAATAGTCTATAGACTTAAATAGTCTATGTGCAAAAGCTAGAATTCTTGTCTACACATAGCCTACTGTATCTTAGCGATCAGCATGTATGTCTACCCCTTATTATTCCCGTTTTCCAACGGGATCGGGGATGAGATGTGATGGAAATCCTTGTGGGGATGGTTTTTACGGCCGGATGCCCTTCCTGACGCCAACCTCATGAGAGGAGTTAATGAGAGATGAAATTAATGATGGTGAATGAAACTGGGCAAGGATGTGGAAGGAAGCTGCCGTGGCCTGTCAGAAGATACCGTCCCAGCATTTGCCTGGTGTTGAAAATGGGAAACCACGGAAAACCATTTCAAGCACGGCCGGCGGTGGGGCTCGAACCCACGCGTCTACTGAGTCAGCAGAGATCTTGGCCCCATGACCTAATGCTGCGCTTTAGCCAGCGTAGCCACTACTGTCGGTCTTAGCGATCAGCATGTTAAGTCTTAAATATTATAAAGACCATCTCCTGGTGTAGTGGTTAGCATTCATGGCTGTCACGCCGGAGGTTCGCGTTTGTCTTCCGCCTCAGTCAAGAAATGTAATTGTGGTCTGAGGGACGGGTACACTTAGCCTTGTGTGCTAAAGCTGAGGGGAGGTGTGTTCAATTCCTGCCTCAGCCATCCCAGGGGTGGTTTTCCGTGGTTGTCCACATTTACTGCAGGCAAATGCCGAAATGGTTGCTAACTTAAGGCCTCGACCCTCTCCTTCTCAATCCTAGCCTCAATTACAAACTCGCACATTATTACAGACACCACAATAACACACACAAACCCTCTCACCACAATGCCCAAGCTCCCAAATGCAACAACAACAACAATGTCACAGGTCAGCGTGCTCAGGCACTTTTCTCCGATGTTATGAACATGTCTTCCAACACGTCCGGTTTTATAGTTCCTAGTGAATACTGGATTAGGGCAGATTGCGTCCTTGTCACATTAAGTAGGGAATCCCGTGATCTTGCAACCTCCAATAATATGGTGGCTGTTCACTGCTCTCGAACCTGGTGGAACTACAAGAGTCTGTGAGGTGCCAGATGTGACGCGACAGTGATGGCTACGCTCGCTAAAGCCCAGCGTTAAGGTCATGTGGCCAAGCTCTCTGCTGACTCGGTAGACGTGGGTTCGAGCCCCGCCGTTGGCCGTCCTTGAAATGGTTTCCCTTCATTTCCCATTTTCAACATCGGTAGCTTCTGACAGGCCACGGCCGCTTCCTTCCACATCCTTCCCCAGTTTCATTCTTCTCCATCCATTCCATCTCTCATCCCGGCGTGCAGGTCGCCCACGGGCGTCGAATAGAAAGACCTGATGCATTCGGCCTCTCAGGAGGCCACACGACAAAACAACAAAAACAAAAGTCATATGCCATTACAATGAATTTGCAACAAGTCATCACGCGTACAACGCGGCGCCGGTCAATTGCTTCTTGCTTGTGAGAATTATTATTAAGACTAATAGGCAATTCACTTGAAGTAGAAAAGGTAAAACAGTCTCTTAAGCTAGATGTTAAATGCAAACATTAACGGTTAATTTCATCCTTAAACACTTGCATTGCCGTACATTAAGTGGAATTCCTATTGAATTAAAGGTAATGTTTGTACTGCTAGTGAACATTGATCAAACTTTTGTGACACCAAACATGAATTGTATCGCTCGGTGGATTGAAATGCGTGATGGATTATATTCTGCGTGCATACATCAAGGGTTACATGGTGCGGGGAACAAGATTCTAAAATAGATCTTCTTCATTTGGGTAGGAAATATTTGTCTTGTCTCTCTCACACTACTCATCACTTCTCGTCATCTTCCGTACTTTAGTCCATACCAACACAATGTTGGCCTGCAGAATGCCCAAAATAAGGGCTTTTTTTTACTTCAGGAACACACACGTTTTAGAACGCTCAGTGCTGCCACTCTTCTCTACCTCACCTTCCTGGGTCAAAACTTGTTTTCTTCCGTAGCAGACTATTTTGTATTACGCGAGGATTAGTTTGTTTTTCTGGCCTATCTCTTTTCTAACCTGCAACTTACCTCTTGGAACAACCCTCTACTCCAGGTAATTTTTCTACAAGCTAGCATTCTTCTTTGTGAACTCGGTTCACTTAGCCTTGTGGGGCAGAACTTAGAAGAGCTGGGTTTGATTCCTATCTCAGTCACTTTAGAAGTAGTTTTCTATGATTTCCCACGTCTACTCGAGGTGAATGCTGGGATGGTATGGTTACTTCCTGTCCAGTTTCACTAGTATATTATGATACGAGTTATTAGACACCCAACTACACGGGGCTGCATGACACGATGAATCAACACAACTTACGCCAATCATCGTATGAAATACTGCAATCATTGAACTTCACGTAGGATAGGCCCTAAAATAAAATCTAGGGAACTCTGGGTCTAGCCAGATGCTTGTTTCAGTGATCAGTGTTCAGTATCGAGTGTGTCGTGTAAGTAACGTGAAGAAACCACTACGTCTCGCTCATAACAAGCAAGTCTACACTTAGCTATAAGATGTCCTCAACATCCTCCCCTCCCCACCCTCTGGCTGACTCTCGAACCATTGAACAGACGCAGGATGGGTGTCCTATTCTTCGATTCGTGCTCCCTTCCACATATGCCTGGGCAAGATTTCGCGTCGCCTTGTAGAAAGACAACGTCTCCTTCTCGCAGATTTGGATGTTTACTGGCTGGAAACGTATCCTCGTGGTAATTCCGCATTTACAGGATGCATTCCGTTTTCCATCTTTGCCAGAAGACTTCGGATATTTTCATCTTAATTCGAAATTCCTTTCTTGAGTCTTTTCTTCCGACAGGTCGCTCCCGTTTTGCACAACGGGAAGTGAATTGGTGGACTCAATGCTGGTCAGAATTGTGTTGAGTCTCTCTTCATCGACCTGGGATCGACCAAGTACGTTTCTGAGACAGTGTTTGGTAGAACCGATCATCCTTTCCCACCATCCTCCCCACCATCCTCTGCACCAAGCATCCCATAGACTATAGAGCCATGAATAAAGTCACGTTGGGATGCACTAGATATCCATGTGTCGTAGGACTGGTGACCACATCCAAAAGTTGAAGCTCTCTATTTGCTGCTTCAAAGCTTGTCAGAGTAGCCTATGTGAGTGATCAGCAAAAAGTGATTTATGGCTTGGTTAATGTTGCTAGAGGAATGAGACGAGAGTCCTCTAC
Organism: Meconema thalassinum; assembly: GCA_946902985.2. Classification (NCBI taxonomy): domain Eukaryota; kingdom Metazoa; phylum Arthropoda; class Insecta; order Orthoptera; family Tettigoniidae; genus Meconema; species Meconema thalassinum. The sequence goes on along the minus strand of OX336389.2, from coordinate 16,558,141 downwards.
AAACAAGTCAAATATTTAAGAACTAGTGTAGACGACGCGGCTGTACTCTTCAGGAGGTTTCAGTAGTCGCCGATAGATGGCAGCACCAGTCACACGCATATTCGTGTAGTCACCTAGCAGGAGCTAACGGCAAATGAGACGTTATCAAGCATACAAATGTACTACAATTCTACTCACTCAATGAATATAATGTCGCAAATATCCTGGCTAAAATGCAGAGTTATATTTTCCAAAGAACGGATACCGGTACGTGTTGTAGCCTACTTATCATGTGATGTCCCGTGTCTTAGTCTAAGTAATCTGCACTCCGCTGACACTTTCTGTTCTTATTTTCGTCTTGAAATGTTCAAAATCCTTCATCTAGTGATAGAGTCGTACGTTGTTCGAACTGTAATTGGGTTATCGGCACCAATATAGTGTCGTGTAAATAAACAGAAGATTTAATTACGTCTCGCTCCTTCTAAGCATTTTTATCAAAAACGAAAAGCATATCTACAGGCAGAAGGTACGGTTCGGTTGGTAGATGCCATCTGCTTTTCATGGTTGTCCTCATCAGAGTGTTTACTATGCCTGACACACACACACTATTCACCTCGCCATATTTCACAGAATAGCATGAGTGCAAAGCGTGTCCATCCATCGCAGAATATTATGAGTTAATGACCGACCAGATGTCGGAATTGCGGGAGGTGTTCAACATTAACAGTATAACATGAGTTGGTGAACAATTACTGGTGCCGTACTTCAGGAGTGTCCATATTTTGCAGAACAAAATGAGTTGGCGACAAATTACGGAATTGCAGGGGGTGTCCATTTTGCACAGAAAACATTATTTGGTGATGAATTACTGGAAATGCAGGGGGTGTGCTTCAGCAGAATAACATGAGTTGGTGACTAATTACCAGAGCTGCAGAAGGTGTCCATATTTCTCAGAATAACATGAGAATAACATGCATGGTATAAGATGTTGTTCTTGCAGTAATGAACTTTCCCAGCACTATACTTTAATACATTAATACTCCCAGCAATGGCCTTAACGGAATGGAAGGTGAGGTCCCTACCTTCTGCGGATATTGCTAACGTGCATGCTCGTACAGTATGTACTAGGCATGATCCGCTATACAAGGGAAAGAGACAGCAGAGTACACGAATGGCGATGTACATATTTAGCAGAGCAACTGCCAGAACATAGGACAATAAGTTTCTCCATTATTTCAAGAATAAGCTGAAATTGATGGCCAGTGACCAATTAAAATGCTCCTTACTCTATTTCGTTCCCTCTAGCTTTCTTGGTACCGGTACTCCTTGCTGCTGTTCACTCTTTGCGGGTTCTGAACATGCTGGTCTTATAGGCCTTTCGCTAGAGTATACAATGCACGCTTTATGTTGTTATACCCATCCTAGTGGCCGTGCATACAATCTTCCTCACAACGGGTATCGAACGTCGGCATTTTTAATACTAACACAATACGTAAAATCTGAAAATCAAAAATCTGATTCCAAAAGACTGTTATCCAGGTATCTGAGTTGCAGGATAGAAATGCATTTCCTTCTTCTTGTAGAGTATGGAACATCACGAATCATATCTTAATCAAGAGCTTGATCACTCTTAATTTCTTATTAATGATAATTCAAGCCCGTATCCTTTATTAATGGTTCTGTATTTTCAAGTATTTTAATGAATTCGCTGTGCATATGTTGTTTCTGTGAATTATGAAAGAACAGATATTTCAAGAGTGTAATTTGCGACAAAACAGACGCGTGTTTGGACGCCTATTTAGCTCATTATTTTGTTTTCAAAATATGGAAAACAGTTCCTTTGCCAGAGACTCTCAAAGTGTGCTTTACTTGGGGCTTGAATATGTCGAGCACGACGTAGACATTTCTTGTACTCTGTACTCTGTCACACAGTCTTTATTTCACCAATGCATTAACAATCATATGTCAATGCCTTGTGTTTCCTTATTGTAGCGCTTTGTCTTGGTTTTCATCTGCGACCGTCATCACTAGTTCTTACAGTAAGGTGCGCACATGGGAGCAACACCATCTGCCAATAAGGTTGACGGTGATTATCTAACATCTAGGTTATCGGCCCCTAATGGTTTGGGTGATAGTGAAAGATGAGATGAGAATGAAAACTATAACTAATACTAACTACTGACTTACATACTAGAAGAAGAAATAGTAAACAAATAAAGGATAAGACAAATAAGGGACAGGAAGAAAAAAATACCCTCAACCCTCGAAGAATGAGGATGGAGGGACTTGGAAGGAAGGAGAACCATGAAAGGCAGATAAGAAAGGGAAAGCGGAGAGGGCCTGCCCCTAGGTCAGAGGAAAAAAGGGGGAAAACAGACCTATTTCAGGAATCCCACGGGGCCGTCAACTCCCAAACTCACCAGCCGTGAGCCCCTGAGGGTGTAGCACTATCCAGGGTGCACCAGAAGTGGTGGGGCTACACACACCCTGCCTCCTTGAGGGCCTTGTCCAGAAGGCAGGAGATAACATGAAAAGAAAAAGAAGGCTGACCCCTCGAAGAATGAGGGTATAAGGAAAGATGAGACAAGGGCCAATTAAGGCGGGAAAGTGGAAACTCCCAGGTAGACATATTTTAAATGTTCTGATAGTCCTGTTTCGGAATCTAGATAATATACTACAGTAATGTACTTTGAACAGTGAGGGCCCTCCATATGGAACGAAGACTCGCAGTTGCCGTGTGGCGGCAATGCATTGGTGCTAGCAGCAGCGTAGTGCCCAACTAGTTTAACACATGTATAATGTACGCCTATATTCTTTATAGGGTGGATACTTTCTAAATAATCATTGCAAAGTCCAAATTAGAATTTAACCAACTAGAATGCATAAGGCTCTGAAAGGTTTTTCTTGTGATAGGAGGGAATCAGTTACAACCTGAACGACATTCAAAATTCGCATTGAATAAAACGCTCCAAAAAAGTAAAAACAAATTTTAAAACCCACTCATTTCTTTAGGGAGCTTTAAAAACGGAAGGAACACCTGTAATTGAAGCTAAGGTTGGGGAGGCCCTACGTTTGCCTGGAGAAGAAGTGGAAAGCCACAGAGGGGCCCGTAAGTCGTACTCCTAGGGCCCGTACGCGCTCTCCACAGCCCTGCACACAGGTGACGACTGAAGTTTCAATGAGCTTTATCAACTAGGCTACCACACTCGCGATAATGACTGGCTTAATTACGACAACCGAAATCTCAAACATACTCGAAGCAGCAGAAGTCGTAGTAGAAGACACAGTACAAGGCATCTTAGAGGTCCCCAAGCGCTCCACAACACACTCGTGATAGCATCACCCTTACGACCATACCAGCCAATGATGATGCCAAGGTAAAATATTCTGTTTGAAAGCTTCCTTGTGTCGAGGTCATTGCTACTCCACTGGTCCCTGCTATACTCCAGATTAATGAGTTCAAAATTCCCTGTTCTAACAGAATTTCAAAATAGGTGACGAGCAGGAGCTCTGACTATCACAAATCAAAGTATAGGCCTAAGATTTAACTAATTCCCTACTTCGCGATATACAGAATTACAAATTACAATTCAATAACTGATGAGAAGATGGTTTAATACGCATTGTGACATAATGAAATGATACACACTCCGTTAAATAAAATGATATGACACTTGAATAAAATATATTTACAAAGCCCAGATCTGACGGTTCGATCCTACGTTGCCTGGAAAGTTACATGACCTTTCTAAACTAAGTGACCATTGTACGAATGCTATGCGTCACGTCTCAGTTTTGAAAACATGCACTATTCTTGACCCCCAATTCATAAATGTTGTAGTGAACTGTTGTTACGCGAGTCCTCAGTTACTAGAATTGTTCGGAGCTGCTCTTCGTATCGCCCAGTTATGGATTGCTGTAGCGTTAGAGGACTTATCGGGCGTAGTTCAAACTGAGATAAATATGGAAGTAGGAGATTTATTGTTATTTCTTCTTGCTTTAGGGGTTAGGTTAGGTTAGGTTAGGTTCAATGCGATTAGTCACGTGCATTGTCTCTTTTATTGTTTTAGATTACAATTATTAGGAGATGGAAATGAGACATAGACATAAAATACAATGCCCGAGGTGAGTGGGATTTGAACCTAAGACATGCGGTGGTGCAATCATACGCTTCTATGCCAAAGAGTCATGGAGGGACTGATGTCTTACGTACCACTAGACACGGATACCTAATAATGAAAACGATATATTTATTTTCATAATATATTAAAAATAAATGCCAGCGTAAAATCTAATAGGTTCATAGATTCTTCGCTAGGCTGCCCAACATTGCCCCACCAAGGGTGTTACCAATAGAATGGCTGAGCAGGAAAGAACAAGAGGAAGATCATTACATCACAGTAGGCTATAATATTGCAAAATATGTTATTTAACACCCTACCGAATAAAGCAGGGTGATACAATGGAACTTGTATTATACGCATACCTGTACTTCGCAAGAGTCGTGCTGAGCAAACTAGTCTTATTGAAGACAGAAGAATTAAATTAAAGTTGCATTTTCAAAATTTCTACCAAACTGAATGTGTACCGGTCTTCCAGTGGATCAAAGGAAACTACCCCATGGTACTAGAGACAGCCTATTGTACAAGGTCTCCGGGTTAAAGGTATAATAATATAAAATTTAATAGCTTGAGAAATAAAGGAGATATGTATTGGCGGTTTGTTTCTACAACTAGGGTAACTCAAAATGTTTTCTGTGTTCACTTGCGGTGGTACTACATGCGCATGCGCGTAACTGCATTGTTCACGAGAAGCACGCCACTAGCCATGTGGACTCCATAGCAGAAGGTGTTCTGTGTGCTTTCGCTCGCGGAGCTAAAATCCGTTACACTAGTACAACGAAGATTTCGGCGTGAATATGGACTGTTACCAACTGATGAAGTTGCCACTTACGTAACAATCAAGAAATGGGACAGGCGCCTTCGAGAATCCGGGAACTTGCTGTCGATGTCGGGCCGCCACGCCAAGCACGCAGTTTCAGAGGCTACTGTTGATTTAATCCGTGAGTCCCTCAAGCGGAGCCCTCGCAAGTCAATTCGCCAAGCAAGTAGGCAGTTACAGTTACCACGTTCGACAGTACACGATGTCGACCACAAGAGGTTGCGCCTACGGGCGTACAAACTGCAGCTACGTCAGAAAATCAAACCTCAGGACAGGCAGCTACGGAAGGCATTCGCAGAGACAATTATGGCAAAAATTGATGGAAACGAGACATTCCTAGATTCGGTCTGTTTCTCGGACGAGGCTGCATTCCATATTTCCGGCACGGTAAACAAGCACAATTGCCGCAAATGGGGAACTGAACCCCCCACGTAGTGATAGAGTTAGAACGGGACTCGCCGAAAGTGAATACGTGGTGTGGATTGTTGAAGGACTGGGTTATTGGCCCATTCTTCCTCGCGGAGCCAACAGTTAACGGAACACGTTACAAAGACATGTTGGAGCAGTATGCTGTGCTACAACTTCCTCGTGACGTGATCTTTCAGCAAGATGGTGCACCATGCCATTATGCGGAACTTGTGAGGGATTTCTGGTATTGTGAGTTCCAGATCGCTGGATTGGGAGAGGTAGTCCATCAATTGCTTGCCCCCCTAGATGTCCCGACATTACGCCACTTGATTTTTTCCAGTGGGGTTTGTCAAGAATCAAGTGTACTAAACACCAGTTCGTGATCCACCAGATATGCGTCATCGCATTCGTGCAGCTATCGCAAATGTTACGCCTACAATGCTGCAGAACACTTGGAGGGAAGTGGAATACAGATTAGATGTCTGTCGCGCCTCTAATGGTGCGCATATCGAGATGTATTAGGTATGTAAAAAAACATTTTGAGTTACCCTATTCGTACAATTAAACAGCCAATAAATATCTCCTCTGCTTCTCACGTTATTAAATTTTACATTATTATTCATTTAACCCGGACACCTTGTATTAAATCTGTATTCACTTGACTATGGTAGGAAGCATTCAGGTATCTTCGGTGTACGTGGCTACGTCCTTGAGTGTAGTTAGAAGCATTCGGATACATTCGGTGTAAGCGACTACGTTCTTGACTGTAGTTGGAAGCATTCGGATACATTCGGTGTAAGCGACTACGTCCATGACTGTAGTTAGAAGCATTCGGATGCATTCGGTGTAAGTGGCTACGTCCTTGACTGTGGTTAGAAGAATTCATGTGCCTTCGGTGTAAGCGTCTACCTTCTTGACTGTGGTTACAAGCATTCGGATACCTTCGGTGTAAGCGACTACGTTCTTGACTGTAGTTAGAAGCATTCGAGTACCTTCAGTGTAAGCGACTACGTTATTGACTGTAGTTAGAAGCATTCGGATACCTTCAGTGTAAGCGACTACGTCCATGACTGTAGTTAGAAGCATTCGGATACCTTCGGTGTAAGCGACTACGTTCTTGACTGTAGTTAGAAGCCTTCGGATACCTTCGGTGTAAGCGACTACGTCCATGACTGTGGTTAGAAGCATTCGGATACCTTCGGTGTAAGCGACTACGTTCTTGACTGTAGTTAGAAGCATTCGGATACCTTCGGTGTAAGCGACTACGTTCTTGACTGTAGTTAGAAGCATTCGGATACCTTCAGTGTAAGCGACTACGTTCTTGACTGTGGTTAGAAGCATTCGGATACCTTCGGTGTAAGTGGCTGCGTCCTTGACTGTAGTTAGAAGCATTCATGTGCCTTCGGTGTAAGCGACTACCTTCTTGACTGGTTGGAAGCATTCAGGTACCTTCGGTGTACGTGGCTACGTATTTGACCTCACCCATACCATTAAATGCTGTTTTCCAAAATCCCAAAAAGGTTTCCTACCTGATATACAATTTGAATCTGTGCATGATTGATTCTTACTTGTTCTTGTGACATACCTCCCCCAATGAATGATGTTTATAACAACCGTACTTAATTCCTTCATTTTCTACAGCGCATTTATGGATCAAATTCATGTGAAATAATATTGCTAGTTATGTCTCATATTTTCAGGATGGGGATTACTTATACCATCCCTGCTCAATAATACTATTTTTTTCAGATAATGGATGAACTTAGTGCTTGCTTGCTCTTTCAATGTTTGTTGTGACATACCACCCCAATAAATTATGTTAAATAACTACTTTATTCCTTAATTTTTCACAGCGCAAATATGGATAAAATTAATGTTAATTAATGTCCCATTTTTTTTTCAGGATGGAGAATACTTATATTACTTATGCATAATATAGTTTATTTTAGACAAACGATGTACTTCCTATAGTTCAAATTATTTACTAGTCCCCTCCCCCCTCCCCCTTCCCTCTTCCCCAATGAATGATGGTCAATAACTACTTAATTCCTTATTCCACAGCGCAATTATGCATTATGTGAAATATTTATGCCACATTGTTTTGGGATCGGCATTACATATAACATTCCTTATTATTAATTTGGAATCCATTTTTCAGCACTGCCTTGTTAATTGAGATTTAATGCTTTTCGTTCAGTCAACACGATTCTATCCCAATTTTTGTGTGTTTCTCTAATCCCGAAAAGATACAAGAGATTAATAATTGACTTGGAAGAGCAGATACTTTTGTTGCACAAGTTATTTTAAACTTGCCAACATTTGTTATATATATACAGTATGTGTGTCTTTTTGTTAAGTTAAGGTATTGTCAGTGGTTTGCTTGCATAGTGTGATAGTTATTAGAGTGGATTGTGAACTTAGCTGAGTATCTGTGCGATGTGGGATCCGTCCTCGTGCAGCCGCTACGAACCACAGTCTACACTGAACTGGAAGGAATTGCCTTGTGCGTTATCGGTTTCTCTTACCCTGCTTGGCTTTTCCCCGCATTCTGAAACTTGTATGTTCTTCCCGCAATGTAACATACTGTATGTTGTGCTGGCCAAGTCTAGATCATCATAATATGTGTATGTAACTGTATTCTGGGCATTTCCATTCTCTCCACGCGTATTGTAAACAGCCCTCTGTAAGCGCACCCGGTCTTGGAATCATTGCTGCCGTTAATGCCGGCCTCAGTTTATTGAAGATATGGTACAAAGTACATTCTAATGCATTCACCAGGGCTGGCATGCGAAACGAAATGCATTATCAATTTAATTTAGCGTCGCGAAATGAAATTGTTCAATGGAATAACATTTCGCTCCTGGCGCGAAATGATATTTGTTACAGACTTTTAATTTCGCTCCTGGCGCGAAATTATATTCATTACGGACTTTTAATTTAGCTCCCGGCGCGAAATGATATTTGTTACAGACTTTTAATTTCGCTCCTGGCGCGAAATTATATTCATTACGGACTTTTAATTTAGCTCCCGGCGCGAAATGAAATCCATTACAAACTTTTAATTTCGCTCCTGGCACGGAATTAAATTCATTACGGACTTTTAATTTAGCTCCCGGCGCTATATGAAATTTGTTACAGACTGTTAATTTCGCTCCTGGCGCGGAATTAAATTCATTACGGACTTTTAATTTAGCTCCCGGCGCGAAATGAAATTCGTTACAGACTTTTAATTTCGCTCCTGGCGCGAAATTAAATTCATTACAGACTTTTAATTTCGCTCCTGGCGCGAAATAAAATTTGTTAACGACCATCAATTTCGTTCCCGGCATTTAGTCCCCCCCTCCGGCCTGAAATTAAAATGCATGGAACATTTCATTTTGTTTCTGAAATGAAATCTGTTTCTTTTCTTCCCCGAAAGCCTTATTTGTTCCCGCGTCCTACACCTAGCCACCATCTACATTCGTCCCTACCACCCCATCCCCAAAGACTGCATTACCCACGTGTCTGAAGTCTTCCCCCATTTAATTCTAATGGCCGACCTCAACCTTCATTCCCGTTCGGCCCTAGAACTTCATAGCCTAGACATCTACCTACGTCACATCGACGCCACCCTCGTCCCTCTCCCAGAATCTACCCGTTCTTCCTCCAATACCACCCCGACGCAGTCATTGCTCATAACTCCCTCCTCCATCTGTTTGACGTGTCTGTCCTGCCTCTCAAAGGAGGTGATCATGCCCCCGTTTTACTCAACTTCCCTCTTCCCCCACTACCACCTCCCAGGATGGTCCAGAATTTCTGCACAGCAAACTGGCAGGAATACCGCGCCTACGTCAACAATCACCTCCGTGCGGACCATCTCCCACTGGATAACCAGACGACGGTCGACGCATATACTGCACACATAGATACTATACTACGACAAGCCTCCCACGTAGCCATCTCCCTCATCCCAACGACCCCGTGCACTACATTTGAGTCGTCCAGTTGCAAAAATCGTTTAATCCACTTGTGAATAAGGATCATGTCGTAAAATTATTTATTTAATTATTTTATTTATTTTACCTCATTTTATTTTGTTTTATTTTATTTTGCTTTACTTTGTTTTGTTTATTTTTTTGTTTTACTTTATTTCGTTTTATTTTGTTTTAAATTGTCTTGTTTTATTTGTTTTATTTTGTTTTTGTTTTTATTTTGTTTTGTTGATTTTGTTTTATTTTGATTTCCCAGAAAAGAAATGCAAAACCAAAAACACAAAACATGAAGTAAAATGCTAAATTCAAACACAAAAGCAAAAGCAGAATAAAAAAGAAACACAAACCAAAAAGCAAAATTCAAAAACAGCAAAAGCAGAAAACAAACACAAAACCAAAACAAAAAAGACGAAGCAGAAAGCAAAAGCAGAACAAAAAAAAGCAAAATCAGAAAACAAAAAACATAAAGCAAAAAGCAAAATTCATAAAAGCAAAAGCAGAAAACAAACACAAAACAAAAACAAAAAAGACGAAGCAAAAAGCAAAATTCAAAAACAAAAGCAAAAGCAGAAAACAAAAAACAAATAACATAAAGCAAAATTCAAAAAAGTAAAAGCAGAGCACAAACACAAAACCAAGAAAGAAAAGCATTAAGTCAAATTCAAAAGCAAAAGCACAAAGCAAACACAAAAACACCGACCAAAAGTAGAAAACAACAAACACAAAAGATACGTGAGGCAAAGTCCACAGAAACGTTTCTCATGAAAATGATCCTTATTCACAAGTTGATTAAACGAGTTTTGTAACTTGACGACTCATTTGCATTTGACTGTTGGCACGGGCTAGAGTAAAATGTGGCTTTGATTATATGGAAGCTACAGAGGTATGGGTGGTGCTTAGTAATGAAATTCGGGGCAGTCAGTGCCTGTGGATGCTGTGAAAGGTTCTACTCATAGGGTTAGTACTGCTGTTCTGACTCAGTGAGGAAAGCAATGGCAAACTACCTCACCCCCCCCCCATCTTGTCTAGTACGCCTCACTATAGCGCTGCCTTGAGTTTTTGTGGGTATCTACCCACATAACCTACCGGCGGTACTTTTTGAGGATCCAACCAGCCTTCGGGCTGACTACCTAACAGACAGACGTCAGGACTTCGAACATCGCACAGAACATTATTTAACTCTCGAAACGAATATACTGTATTTTAATTTCAACAACGAAATTAAATGTTTCATGCATTTTAAATACACGTCGGAGAGCGAAACTTAATGCCGTTTGGGAATTTTATTTCGCCTCGGGAGCGAAATTAAAAGTCTGTAACGAATTTTATTTCGCGCCGGGCGCGAAATTATAAGTCTGAAACAAAATAAATTTCGCGCCGGGCGCGAAATTATAAGTCTGGAACGAAATTAATATCACGCCTGGAGCGAAATTAAAAATGTGGAACGAAATTAATTTCGCTTCGAATTAAGTTTCGCTTTGATTTAATTACGCGCCGACAATCATTATCATTTCGCTCCCGAATATCGCGCTTACGGCGAAATTAAATTATTTTCGTCCCCACAGCCATGAATTTAATTTCGCATGCCAGCCCTGGCATTCACATGTTTCCTTTGCACCCCCTTATCTAGCCTGGCTGCACCGTTACGTTGTTACTAATTTCCTACGGGGAGTGATTTCTAGTAGTGAAATGAAAAGTAAATTATCCATAGATGTGTGTTCGTTTAAGAGTACTTGGGTTGTTTATTTTAGCTAATGCATCTCGATTGCTTACTTCATGCCGAGGGCTCTACCTATCGCCATCGGATCGTGATGTGTGACTTTTAAGTCAGTTTCAATGTTAGTGAATCTGTGTCCCGTGCCGTACATATGTTTGAATACGGCCGAGTGTGTCTCGTAATTTGCCGCAATTCCGTGTTCATTATATCTCATGTCCATTCTTCTAGCACTTTGGCCAATGTGGCACACTATTGAATGTACCCCTGGCCTGGCTTTGACTACGGGTCTTGTTTATTTACATTTCTGCTGTGCACATGCTTGCTGATTGTGTTATCTGTTGGGAATGCTATTAAATGCCATGTTTCTTGAATGAATTTGTGTATTCCTGTATTCGCGTTCACGTAATTAAACTGCACGAATTTGTTTTCATTTATGTCCAGCTTATGAGTTGTTTCATTTCCATGGCTGGCTACAGTTTTATCTATATTGCTAGGTGGAACATTATTTTCTTTTGCTATTTGCTTGATTCTGATTTTCTTGTTTTAGTTATCTTTTGATAATGGGTATATTTGATGCCCTGTGTATCATTAAATTGAAGCCCGCTAGCTTGTGCGTGCTAGAATGGCTCAAGTGATTGTAAGTTACATGCGATGTTTGTGTAGGATTGCGGAAGATTGAATATGATAGTTCGTCATCTTCATGTTCGATATTTATGTCGAGATTATTTATTTTCCTCTTGGTTTTGAGTTCCTTTTCTAAGAACTCATTTTCCAATGTGTTGTGAAAATTAGCCCACTTAGTGGTGAACCCATTGCTAAGCGAATATTTTATTACCGAATTTAAACACGTTTTGGTTGAGAACAACTCTCAGTAATTAAGTAATTTCTGGCATCCAACCCATGGAGCATCTTAACAGAAAATTTACACATCATTGTCAAAACAAGAAAAGAACTCGACAAAGGAAATAGTACAGTGGAAACGATACGTAGAGGATGTAATAATGTGTCTACGACACTGAATTAGCAAACGAAGAAACCATACTCCAAGCCATCTATAGTCTACACCAGTCCATTTAATTTACTAAGGAATTCAAAACAGATCGGAAAATAAATCATCTCGACATAAATATCGAACGTAAAGATAAGGAACTATTATATTCAATCTTCCGCAATCCTACACAAACATCGCATGCAACTTACAATCACTTGACAATGTAACGATTCGATCCCATAGCTGTTATATTTAAAGGGTTATTCATTTATTATCATGTTATTATTATTATTATTAACTAGTACATCCATGAGATGATTTTTATATCAGATAATTGTAAGCGGTTTTGATTATTATATTCAATTAGATTTTTATTAACAATTACTTGTAAAGAGACGAAGTATTATATATTGCAACAAGACTGGCGATATGGACTAACCCTGTGCGTCACAAACTGAACGACGTAGTAAGAATTTCACCACGGCAAACTGCGTCATTTTCCTGAGATGTTAAGAAACCCACTATGGTGTAACCAACACGCCATTTTCTACGGTATATACGCGTCAATATATATTGCAAGTTATGAGTCAAGAATGGAGAAGGCTAATAGAGAGGGAAGCTGTGACACCACGTGACAAGGAAGTCATTAGTATTTGTACCTGCAACATCGGACAAGAATGGCATTGATCTATAGCTATCAATGAAGTAAGGAAGTTGTAACCTTGCTTTCTGGGTCCTAATGGACTGAGCACCGAGAGTCGACACTGAACGATGTCTTGCCGACATCTATATCAATACATAATGGGTTATATCCCTGATCAAGAGTCTTTCTACAGATGGCAACGTACTTAATGAGGATATTTCATAGTAATTGAGGTATCACATCATTTTTTTTAACATAAGCGACGTAACATCGAGATCACCGATCATTTCTTAAATATGACGAATCTTCGACTGGGTGAGCCAACAATTCAATAAAACTATCGTCTCTATTATAATTTAACTTCATTTAACTTTCAATTCATTTTAATATTCATTTTCTTTTAAATAATTAATTGCCGCATTGAGTAATTTTAAATTCAATTGTGTGACTATCACTATTCTGTTTTATTAATATTTTGTTTTTGCATTTAATAAATTCATTCTCTTCAACGTAATGCCTATTTCTTTCATTGTAGTTGGTACTTTAAGGCAATCATACTCCTTGATTAAATACGGATTGGTTAGATGACTTTGTCTCACTACGACCCGGGTAAGTGGTTCTCGACTCTACTGCTGATAGCCGAGGTTAAATCAATAAATTTCGATTCACTATCTTAAATAGGAATCTGGCGCTCAACAACTTATTATATTACACTATCACAGGTAAGGTCACACCACAGTGTATATTATTTATTCTTATTATGTTTGTTAAATTGAACCACAATAGTCATCACCACGTTCAACGACTCATTAAAAATGTTACATTTGGCGCCACAAAGTAGGGCACGAAAACCATTCGGTATTTAGTCAGAGGAGTGTATAATTTCAGTGCAAATTGTCAGTGCTTTTGGGGGACAGTGAAGTGAAGTGAAATTTTGGACGGGCAATTGTTATACGGTGTACTTCAAGATGTCGGAGGAGGAACAGAGGCAGTTGAGAAGTAGGGATGCAGTCAAGAAAGTTAATTATAAGGAGGTTGATAGCGGTAGCGATGTTGAGAGCGTAGAGAATAATACCAAGATGTCGGAGGTAAATCTTGAGAATAATCCTGAGAGTAATCCTGAAAATAATCCTGAGGTTAACCCTGACACTAATTCAGAGGAAAATATCGAGACGAATATAGAGGTACATCCTGAGACTAGTGGTAGTCTAGAGAAAGAAAAGTCTATAGAGATTCCTGAAGATCCATTAACTGCGCTCATAAGGCAGATGAGTAGAGATTTAAGTGCGAAATTTGATGAGAGTATGAATAAAAATAGTAGGGAGATGAAAGAAGATATTGGTAGGCTAAATCAAAATATGGAAGAGAATAAGAAAGATAATTTAGAAAGTAGGAAGGAATTCAATGATAAATTTGAGAAATTAGATAAAGATATGAATAAAAATAGTAAGGAGATGAGAGAAGAGATGGGTAGGCTAAATCAAGATATGAGTAAAATAAATCAGAAGCTGGAAGAGAATAATGTAAAACTAGACAGTGTGGTTAAAGTCAATGAAGAATTAAGTATGAAGTATGATATGCTACAGGAGAGTATTCAGGGGGTGAAACAGGAAATCAGAGGTGAAATTAAGGAGGAGGTAGAGATGAAGGCTAAAGATATTATTAAGACAGTAGATAAGAAATTAGAAGCAGCAGAAAGTAGGATTCAGGAAAGAATAGTAACTGTGATTGAAGAGAAAATAGCAACTCAAGGTGAAAGTTTTAGCAAATTGGTAGAAGTGGAAACTAGGCAGGTGGTAGAGACTTTAGGGGAAACTGCAGTAGAATCAGTAAAGACAGCCTGTAAGGAGACTATAATTGAAAGTAGAATGGAGTCAGACGAGATTTTAGGTGAAAGCAAATTGGAATTAGCGGAGATTTTAGGTGAAATCAGATTAGAGTCAGACGAGATTTTAGGTGAAAGCAAATTGGAATTAGTGGAGACTGTAATTGAAAGTAGATTAGAGTCATTGGAGATTGTAGGTGAAAGCAGATTGGAATCGGAGGAGATCTTAGGTGAGGAACGGCAAATAGCGGAGATTTTAGGTGAAATCAGATTAGAGTCAGACGAGATTTTAGGTGAAAATAGATTAGCGTCAGAGGAGATAGTAGGAGAAAGCATAGTAGAGTTGAAGGAGATTTTAGATGAACGCAGGATAGCTGTAGAAGAGACTATAGAATGTAGCGAAAAAGAAGTGAAGAAGATGAGAGAAAAGATAGGGATAGAAGTAGGTAAGATAAAGAAAGTACTAAGCACCCAAGAGATTAAGATGCAGACAATCATAGATAAATTAGATAGGCAAACTAGGGAAGAATTTAGTCCTGTGATAGAGGAAGTTAATATGAAATTATTAGTGGCAGAGAAGCGTGCGTTAAGTCATAGTCAGAAGAACATAATTAGTAAACAGGTTAAGAGGAGGAGAGAGATAGATAAGAGGAGAAGCAATGGGCAACGGCTAAAGAGAAAATTAAATATTAGTAGTGGAGAAGTGAAGGGAAGACATGTAGGTAGATATTTTAGAAGTAAAATGAAAGAGAAGAGAATTAAGTTGTTAGTGGAAAAAGAAATCAGAATGAAAGAGAGAAAGAAAGCATATGATGTGCAGTGGCGTAATGAATTAGCCAGACTTGGGGAAATGATAGGAGGAAAGCCGAAGTATAATGTTACTGTTGATGAGTGTAGTCCGAAAGAGGTAGAAAGTAATGTTATAAGAAAAGAGGAAAATGGAACCCTAGAAAGAGATAGAATTGAAGATGAAGATGGTAAGAACGGTGAAATGCCAGAGAAAGTAGTGATGTAAATTTATATTACCGATAGTTACTCTTCCGTATGACTTAAATATTAAGTAATGAAGTTTAATAGGATTTAACAGAGGTAGATAAGGAACCTGCTGTGTGTAATTTTAATTCAGTCGTGAAGTTAGGATGGTAAGGGGCGCGTAGTGCCTACGCTTATTGATTTAGATTGACTAAAATTATTTAATTTTGAAGACAGAGGTTGTCGTGCTATTGAGCAATGCAGGTAAGTTGAATGTAGGTCCTTAAACTGCAGGTAAGTTGGATGAAGTAAGAATTAAATTTTAAAAGTAGGAAGGTTATTACATAGGTAAGTAATCGAAAGAAAGTAATAATTATTATGGCAACCATAATTAAGAATATAATGGTAATAAAGATTTAATTCAAAAGTGAGTGAAGATAAGATGATACAGTGGTAATAAAACTAGTGAGTTGAAGAATTAAGTATTGATTTAATAAAGAAGTTTCAGTTGAGGACAGCGAGGTTATCAGCGGATATATGTTGAGAAATTTATAAGTGGTTTAGAATTGTTAATGGTAATGCGTTGTATGAATTAACCAACATCGGGTTGAAATGAGGAAGTAGTAACTAATTAGGACATCTGGTACTTGTTGACAGATATGTGTGTGTGTATGTGTGTATTTTCACGTAAATGGACGTGAGTTTGAAGTAGTAGGCCAACGAAGGTAATGCCGTTGAGCAATGTGGTTTTAAAGTTTTGGTAAGATGCCAAATGAAGTTTTTTAAGGAGGAAGTTTTGGTAAGATGCCAAATGAAGTTGTTTTTTGAGGAAGTTTTTGGTAAGATGCCAAATGAAGTAGGTTGGAGGAAGTTTTTGGAGGATGAAGTAGGTCAGCAAGGTATATTCCGTTGAGCAATGAGATTTTTTATGGTGTCTACGGGACTACGTGAAGTTAATAAGGGAGTTTTTTTTAAAGTATATATGGATGTATGCACACAAGGTAATAAGAGATTACAAAGGTAAGAGTGTCCAAGTTTTTGTTACAGTTACGCACGTTTTAAAGATATTACAAGGCTGGTTATCGAGCTAAACCACTTTGTAGTAAAAAGTTACTGATGATTAATAACGAATTAATTATGTGGTAGATTGTTGTCCTACACAGGTAAAAGTAAAGATAATAATTATAATTAAAAGGTTGACATAATATTTTCTAGAAGTGAAAGGAATTTGTTATAATTCGATGTTTTGAGGATTTTAAAGATAAATCATTTTTTTTTAGTAGACGAGAAATTAAAGTTTTATTTATGTCATACGGAGTTAGTAAAGATAAGTTAATATTTTGAAGGAAGAATAAGTTGGTAAGATAAGTGTATACCTAAGGGGTAATAATGAAGTTACAATTAAAGGCAGGTGTAAGTTACGCATTTAATTTGATAGAGAAGAAAGTATCTGAACTGTGTTAGAACTCAGAACTTGCTTTATGAAGTGATTATGGGAGAATATTTGCGAATTAGGAGTGTCGGTGTTATTAACTATCAACTGGAACACTGTCATTATTTTAGGAAGACAATAGTTAGGAAAGCTAAGTGTGATGTTATTATTCCAAGGAATTAGTCGAAGCATGTAAGATTTTTTAGCTGAAATTTAATGTGTTATTGGTCAGTAAGAGGTGACCTGTAACAGTAAGAAGAAGTGGGATTATACCACGAATAGGGAAGGTTTTTGTATGTGACGTGTGATGTCACGATGAGTTTTGAGAGATTCTGGTATAGCAAGAGTGAGCTATAGTCCAGGCGGTCAGAACAAGTAGGAAGTGGTGTTTGGAGGACACGGTACTTAATTAAGAGTTTTGAGAGAAAACTAAGGGGGGTTTTTAGGCATTCAGCAAAAAGTCAAATCATGAATAGACTAAGTTCAAAGTATAAGAGCATTAATATTTTGTGGAACGAAATATTTATTCCGAGGAGTTTGTCATGTGTTTTTGTGAAATAGTTTAGTGATATACGTAATTCAGGTATTGAGTAGTATTTTGTCCAAGTCTTAATCATTTTGTTATGGTAAGTAAGGAATGACGTTACGGTAAAGTTATATCTTGACGCTAAGTTAAAATTTTATAAAGTGAACGAGAAGTCAGATTTTATGTTTATTGGTGATTTTGAAAATTCAAGTTATTGTTTTCGAGAAGTAGTAAAGAGGAATTATGGTTTTATGAGAAGTTAAGAAGTCGTGGAGACTTAGGAAGTATTAATTTGGAAGGAGGCGGCCGTGGCCTAAGAAAGAATTAAGCCACGAAGGCAGGTGAGTAGTAACTTGGATATTTAAATGAACTGTTTAATAACTGCTTTGAGGTATTTCGATGTCATTATGTATTTGGGGAAATATTTACATGTATGACATATGCACTGAAATAGGAATTGCCTTAGGTATCTTGCTAAGTTATTTTTTTCTTCAATTATTGAAATTTTACTGCATTTGAGTAATCCCTTTATAAAGACGAAAGGAATATTGTATTGTTTGCATCCTATTATCGTGTGCTGTAATAGTTATTATGGGTTAATCAGCTGGTATTACAACAATGTACTTCTACGCCAGACTGATATACAAAAACTACGTTCAAAAGAGATGAAGCCAAAATTGTATGTCATGCATACGATCACCGAAATATAAACGAGTGCAGCGTTGACATATATGTCAAAAATAAAAGTGAAGGGCATTTTATATGTATATTTTTTACAGCTCGTTTAATACATAAAGAAGAATGAACATTATGAACATTTGGAAGAATGAGAAATGATAGTACAAATATGTAAAGTGAAAAGAGTATGTTCTTGTATATTTTTATGTATTGTTGAAGGGTATTATTTGTATGTTGTCGTTATGGGGGTATTAATATTTAAATTTGTATTCATTTGTGTAGGATGTGTAGTGATATAAATAATGTTACATTTTATTTTAAATTATTTATATCAGGGGCGATTGTAACGATTCGATCCCATAGCTGTTATATTTAAAGGGTTATTCATTTATTATCATGTTATTATTATTATTATTAACTAGTACATCCATGAGATGATTTTTATATCAGATAATTGTAAGCGGTTTTGATTATTATATTCAATTAGATTTTTATTAACAATTACTTGTAAAGAGACGAAGTATTATATATTGCAACAAGACTGGCGATATGGACTAACCCTGTGCGTCACAAACTGAACGACGTAGTAAGAATTTCACCACGGCAAACTGCGTCATTTTCCTGAGATGTTAAGAAACCCACTATGGTGTAACCAACACGCCATTTTCTACGGTATATACGCGTCAATATATATTGCAAGTTATGAGTCAAGAATGGAGAAGGCTAATAGAGAGGGAAGCTGTGACACCACGTGACAAGGAAGTCATTAGTATTTGTACCTGCAACATCGGACAAGAATGGCATTGATCTATAGCTATCAATGAAGTAAGGAAGTTGTAACCTTGCTTTCTGGGTCCTAATGGACTGAGCACCGAGAGTCGACACTGAACGATGTCTTGCCGACATCTATATCAATACATAATGGGTTATATCCCTGATCAAGAGTCTTTCTACAGATGGCAACGTACTTAATGAGGATATTTCATAGTAATTGAGGTATCACATCATTTTTTTTAACATAAGCGACGTAACATCGAGATCACCGATCATTTCTTAAATATGACGAATCTTCGACTGGGTGAGCCAACAATTCAATAAAACTATCGTCTCTATTATAATTTAACTTCATTTAACTTTCAATTCATTTTAATATTCATTTTCTTTTAAATAATTAATTGCCGCATTGAGTAATTTTAAATTCAATTGTGTGACTATCACTATTCTGTTTTATTAATATTTTGTTTTTGCATTTAATAAATTCATTCTCTTCAACGTAATGCCTATTTCTTTCATTGTAGTTGGTACTTTAAGGCAATCATACTCCTTGATTAAATACGGATTGGTTAGATGACTTTGTCTCACTACGACCCGGGTAAGTGGTTCTCGACTCTACTGCTGATAGCCGAGGTTAAATCAATAAATTTCGATTCACTATCTTAAATAGGAATCTGGCGCTCAACAACTTATTATATTACACTATCACAGGTAAGGTCACACCACAGTGTATATTATTTATTCTTATTATGTTTGTTAAATTGAACCACAATAGTCATCACCACGTTCAACGACTCATTAAAAATGTTACAACAAGTTGCGCTAGTTCGTTATAACAGCTGCAACGAAGTAATAGCATAGGCTATATTGTATTATAAATACCATCACCCGCATACTTGTAGGCATAGTTTTAATATCTTAAGTGTAAAGGTTCTGATGATCATTGCTTGACGATTCAAACTTGTCATCCTTCAGAATTTATTAATCTCAAGTGAATACACTTCATCATTAGGGAAACACGCATTACCTTTGGGTACAATCATGTTGACCGACTAAAAAGCATTAAATTTTGATTACACCACTCCTGTGTAATAATATTTCTTTCAGATAATGGATGGACTTTGCTTGGTATACGCTTTAGTAGTCATTTAATCTCTCCTGTACCTCCATTATTGTAAGATGTGTGTGCAAATCCAAGGTTTCGATCGTGATGAGCTGATGTGCACTACTCGCTATGACGAATGAATTGCTTTACTAGCTGTTGGATACCTTACGTGTATTGTAGACAAAAATGAACCCCAGCTCCAGCTCCAGCTCCAGCTCAGCCCACCGTTCCCCTGAAAACTGAGCTAACTTTGCCGATCGTGTTGACGACAAAGGGAGACTTTTAGCTAATGTATTAGGGTGTAAAAATAAATTCTGGAATCACACGCCCACAGTGGGTTATTTACACAATGTGATTGTGCCAGCTTTGGCTGGCTTCACATATGCACCTGTACATTTATGTACATATCCAAGAGACACATAAAACTACCAACAATCCAAAAGCCGGCACGAAATAAATTATGGTCGCTGATTGCGTTAAGTTACTGGTTGAGATTCAGTGAATCTTGTACGATTTCTCTAACACCATCGTAACGGATGTCGTTACTCTTACTTCACTCGGAATGCGTCCTATGTAAGGTGTTTTAGTGAATATTAGACTGTTAATTGAGGTTCCAAATGATTAAAACCTTGTACTGTTTGATTTCAAATTATCCAAAATTTTCTTATTAAAATTGAATTGAAAGCGACCATTTTTAAATACAAATGTCAAGGTGTTCTAATTATCCAATATTTGGATTTTAGCAATCTCTCTTCTCATAAAATAGTGCAAACGAAATACCAGTAGGATGGCCTATTGCAGGAACAATCAGTCACTTCATTACCTATCTAAAC
The DNA here is from genome assembly GCA_946902985.2 of Meconema thalassinum. Taxonomy (NCBI): domain Eukaryota; kingdom Metazoa; phylum Arthropoda; class Insecta; order Orthoptera; family Tettigoniidae; genus Meconema; species Meconema thalassinum. The sequence goes on along the minus strand of OX336389.2, from coordinate 16,537,346 downwards.
CTTGGCTTTCAGCACCATGTACCGGTACTTGTATCTAATGTTCATGCTCCTGTCTAGTTTACAGTAGTCATAATAAGGAATGCTTTATCTTAAAAGAAAGCAGAGTTGAAGTACACTATTGCTCTCTGAAGCATTGTATGTTCAGCACTCCAATACCCCTACCCACAAATCTCGAGGCGACAGAGACATGAAACTTGTTCCATGTTACACTTATCTCCCTAATCGTACAGCACGGTCAGCCCTTCTAAGTATTCAAAATGCCTTGCGAATTTCTTGCAGGAAATGCCATTGTAGATTATGATTATCAGAGCTTTTTCGCATTTCCTAACAATTTTCATGAAATAGGTTACTTAGTTTACCAATTTATGTTGGTATTGATTGGGCGGAAAATAACAGTTCCCTTTCAAATTAATCATTATCAATACGGACCGCAATGAATGTTAATTCTAATAGCCTACTCTAGTTTACCAAGAAATGTCTTAAGTATTTCACCACAAAATACTGTATTTTATTACAATCATCAGAATGAAAATTGTAAAACCATTAAGATAGCAGTCGTTTGGGTTATCACTTATCAATCAAGATATGGAACGACGCCATGTCGGTAGATAAGAGATAACATCGAATACAGGTGTCCCCACGAGATGAACCACCTCCTGCATACGTATCATGGCGTAGCATAAGTCGACTTGCAGTCTGTCCAGTGAACAGTTCCCCATCAAACATCCGGGGATGGGCCATTGATCCCACAACATCGATGTATTGTCGAGAAGAATCAGCATGGGGCAACGAATGGCATAATGTCACCTTTAGTGATGAGAGCGTTCTGTCTTTCCCACACTGATCGCCACAATCGCGTGAGCCAACAACTGGGGACCTTATAGTCGAGATGCACAGGCAAACACTGGGCATTATGGCCTGGGGAGCTATTGGCTTTAATTTGAAATCACGATCGTCAGTATACTGACAGGTTCTCCCTATGGTAGTGAACATTACAAATGCGATGTTTTAGCAAGACAATGCCCACGTTCACACTGCACGCATCTTCAGTGAAGCTCTCCACGGCATCACAGCCTTCATGTGGCCCACCAGATCCCCGGACCTCAGCCCCATTCAGCATGCGTGGGACACGTGTCCTACTAGCCTCGGCCACCCTCAACTCTGGAACAATATTGTAGCAAACATGGAGCACAATTGCTCAGGAAGTGATGTATAGGGCCTTATTGAATCTGCATTGCAGCTCGTTGTGGACACTTCCTGTACTGACTTTTGTTCATATTTGTGGTCAGAGGGCCTGAGAGTGTTATATTGGTATCGCAGTCTAACGCAGCGGCAGTGGAACACCACGCCTTCATGGTGGTATGATTGTATTTAGCTTGGTGATTATTTTGCTAACATTTAGCTATTACATCATGAGGCTAATCGTTTTAATTTAACTTTTCTGAAATAAATCTTAACGATCCCAACTTCAAACGAGAACTTTACTCAAGTGTCCTTGTGATGCATTGGGAGCAAACGCTTTCACACTGAGGAAAGGGCACTGGCTCGTCGCCTAGCTTAAACTTTGCCCTACACATTCTTCATCAAAAAGGGGCTGTTTACTGTTTGCAGATGTGATGAACATACGGTATTTATCCACCAGTAATACACTTCCATTTACAACGCTAAATGAATACGAAGCACTTTATTACACATATTTAAGAAATAAACTAGAAGAAAGGAAAGAAATGTTTTCGAGACTCACATTTGACCTGCAAGAGACGGAAATCCTGACACCAGCTGTGCCCAGTGGAATGCTGGGTTTGACACAGTGGTAGGGAGAGGTGTACGGAGATTGAGCTTCTTCTACCCAGATACAGCAAATTTCATACGATAGTGACTAGTGCTTTAGTTCGGAGGGTGGAACACTTTGAAATATATGTAGCTCTTACTGAAAGCTCCGTGCATAGTGTTAAATAACTGCTAATACACAGTAGGCCTATGTTTGCGACAGAAATCATGATGGAGGCGTCAGAGCTGTAAGGGTACAAGCCAATGGAGTCAGAGAGCAGAAAGCAAAATTATGTGGGTATGAAGGGGGTTCTAATCACTTCTACTAGACTACATAATAACTGTGAACCCATGGAGAGTGTTTAGTTGGACAGTGTTTCTAGATCGTTAGATGGCAGCTTCATTTCGCCGTGTTGTACGATAGGCAGAATGCTTACCGCCATAAATATTTACATAATCCTATACTGTAGAGGACAGTTTCATGTCAACGTCTCTTGCAGTGGAACGAATGTGATTAGGCTGCGACTGTACACTACGAAAGGCATGTTATCAGTCAATTAGATTCGTTTTACTCCCCTAGATCACATGTAACCTTCCATTATAAACTACGGTATTTTTGTTCTGGCACCCAAACTCTACTTGATTTGTATACTTTTGCAGTCCCTCCTAAAATTGAGCCTTTCAGCTTCCCGGCCAATATCCAAGCAGGTGCTCGAGTCCACGTGACGTGTGTTGTTAGCGAGGGGGATTCCCCGCTGAAGATATTGTGGCTGAAGGACGGGCGTCCTCTAGAAGACGACAGCACAGTGGGCACCTACCAGATTGGAGACTTCGACCTTGCCTTGCGTATAGTGAGCGCGTCCCCGGGTCATAACGGCAACTACACGTGTGTGGTGACCAACGAGGCAGCCCGCAGTTCGCACACAGCCTTATTGCTGGTGCATGGTAATCTGATACCTGATCTCTTGTGCCCCAAGTGTTTCCCTTGTGTTCTCTCTCTAAACTTAGTTCTTAGTCTCGTATTGTGTTTTATTTGAAAGAGAAAATTTCTTTTCCTTCTAATTCTTGATTCTACCTGCTTGATTCTTCCAGTTCCGCCTAGGATAGCTCCTTTTTCTTTTAACAAGGACCTGTCTGAGGGAGTACGAGCCCAAGTGACTTGTGTCATAGAGAAGGGCGACCCTCCATTTACCATAACATGGTTGAAAGATTGTGACCCCATCCCGCCTGGATCGGGAACCCGGGGCTTAAAGATCATAGACATAGATGCTCGCTCTAGCACAGTTGTTATTGAGAGTCTTACGGCTAGGCATACGGGCAACTTTACCTGCCTCGCCAGGAACTCCGTGGCTGAGGTTGCTCACACGGCGCAGTTGGTGGTCAGCGGTAAAGCATTTGTCTTGGCATGACTTCACTTCACCTCACTTCACTTCACCTCGCTTTATTCACTTCACTACACTTTCCTGAGCTTTGGGTGGGTGATTCATTGGCCAAATGTACCGGTACTGTAACAGTGACAGTCCATGGAAGAATTGCACCTTTCGAAACGTTACTTCATTTTCAATTTTCGAACTACAAATCAATATTTCTAAACAATTCCTTTACACTCGAAATTAAAGCAATAGTAATACGTTGAAATAAAAACCCATTCCAATTCCGTGAGATGATTGTAATGACTCATGTCCCGTGGACTGTCACATGGACCATACAAGTCACCAAGGTGTTTCGAACTTCCTGGAACTCATCCACTGTAAATAAGAAAGGTTTAAGAAACTGTTGAGTGGTCACACTTTTATTCAGCTGTACGTTATTCAAGGATTTGAAGAATTGGTGGTCTTGACAGGCAGACAAGTCTCACAAGGAAGAGGCAAACCGTAACTTTGTAGCTTGTGTGAACTGACACGATTTATATGACTGGTTTTATAGGTCTCTGCGATAATGGACAACCCACAACTTATGTTTGACGAAAAATTCCACTGCAGAAAAAGTACACCTTGAGCTTCCGAATTCATAAGCCTGCTATAGAGGTAACGATAGTAGATATCTGTGTAACTTTATATATTAATAAATCACTCAGTGATAATTGACACGGTTGGCTATTACCAGCTAACTCTTTGTTTAGCGAAATTGAATCGATAACTCTTACGAAGTATAGGCTACTTATGTTCCTGGATAAGATCAGACAGTGTCTTAGCTGAAATTAATCATACCATGATGATATATGCATTGCAGCCAATGGCCATAAGCTGGGCATCTTTGATTGAACGCCCGAGGGCTCCCAACAAGTTCAATTTCATGTAGAACTTTAATTATCCGAACTCCGACTATCTGAATCGTTGATTATCCGAATCGCTTTCAGAAATAAAAATTAAGATGGAAACGTAGCCTTCTGTGATTCGCAAAATAATGATTCTGGGTACGCGAGCTCTTGCCCTTCCCTCCACGAAGCTGGTGTAGACGCAGCGGATCAACACAGAGATGTTCAGCATTTACTAGTCTACTATTGTACAACACGAAGGCTACGCTATGAACTATGTACAAATGTTGCCTCTTCATTTAATTACATATTTAAAAATGCATACAGTACCGAAATTAAGCTCTTTTTCTTTTAAATACATATGTATGTAAGTTATTCCCTTTTTTCTGAAAAAAATCCAATTATCATCCGAATGGAGTCCGGTCCCAATTGATTTCGAGTTCTACTGTAGTTCCAAGTTTGGCCACCAGATGCTACTGTCACTAACACTAGTGGCGAACGTTGGAACTTATAAAGGGTTTCCTACTAGCCAAATATACCCTACAAATTTTGCTACACACCACCAATTGCAGTGGTAGGTTCTTTTACGTGCCATAAATCTATGACATGGACCCACGAGCTTTACTTCCCCTCCGAAGGGAGGCATACTGAAGGATTTTAACGCTCTTATAAAATCCGACGACTTCGGCCGGGTTTGAACCCGCCATGTTGTGCATAACACTTCAGCATGCTACCGACTACGCCACTAGCTACGCTGACGCTTGCGGGCGGCAATCAGATATTAAGTCATTAATTAGTCTACCCAGTAGGCCTACTAACTTGTTTTAGGCGATGTCCGTCTGCTGCCACACGGTTCTGACATACTTTAATATAATTACTGTTTACACGGGTAAGTTCTTGTTCGGTAATTTTCCCAATTTCTGTTGTTATATTCTCCTTCAATTCATCTCTGTTGTGCGGATTGTTCCTATAAACATTATTTTGATATGCTTTATATGATTTTAATTTTTTAAGTCTAGTGGCAGTAAAAACGGATGTTTTTGAAACACTAACTTCTTGTGAAACACGTCTTAGAGATTTATTCGGAGAGCGGGAGAATGATTCACTGACTAATAACTCATTTTTGTATTTGTAGGCAATGTTTGCCATTCCTCTGTGCCGTACTCTATATTCCCACGATGGTTCATGGTGCAGTAACGGCTAAGTAAGTGGTCCTGACAGTCGGGATGCCAGTTACTATAGCCTAGGCCCCCTTGTGCTTAGGCTCACTTGTTTGTTCCTAGAGGGGAAACTCAGGGGTCGTATCTGCCGTATCGGGAAGCAATTACTCTCCCACAATCTTAAATAAATTTCAAATATAATTTGCAGTAAAATAAGAGGAAAACATGCAACATTTATAGATAATGAATGTTCCAATTTATATATTTCCTCACAGCAACAAATTATTGGCAAGGGAAATTTATTGTAGTACTCATTTTCCATTGTTTCATTGCCTGCCGACTGAATCGGTTAGCCCATGTGGCGCGTCACATCGCAAGACAACGAACAATCTCTAAAGCTACACTTGGGAGACGAGTCGGCACTGATTTTGGACTTTCAACATCAGGCAGTTAGATTAACATCGCCTCCCATCTCCGACTCCGTACAAATGTGACTAATCAGGGCTAGCTAGACCTATCAACAGCCGTGGGTGCAGAGAGTGCTATCGCACTGATATCGGGAGAGCGTGGGTTCAACCCCAGCTCGCCCGTCCTGTAATTGGTTTTCCGTGGTTTCCCAAATTTGCCCCCAGGCAAATGCCGGGATAGTTACTTTCCACAAGGCCACGGCCGACTACCGGTACCTTCCCTGGCCTTTCCTTTAATTACACCCAATATAGCGGTCACCATCCCCAGTTGTATCTGATGTCAAAGTGTGTCCAGCTCCAAGATACTGTTGTTGTGGCAGTAGAGGAATTATCCATCACAGGGTCCTTAGCTTGCAGGAGAAGCGAGTAAAACAATATATTATTATTATTGTTATTATTATTATTATGAAAAATGGAATTACAGTATAAGGGCTACTCCAAGCGAGGAAGATTGTGCAAACGATAAAAACCGCTGTACGAGACAGGCATAAGCTGCTGGCTTGTGCTGCCATCGCGTGGCAAGTAACCAAACTGCTTGCAGCGCCAAATACCGCAGCTGCTGGCTTGTGCTGCCACTGCGTGGCAATTAACCAAACTGCTTGCAGCGCCAAGTACCGGTTGTCGCCAACAGATGGGCGACGAAGCCAAAGATCTCATTCAACACTTCTCATATTTACACGCTACTTTTACCACAAAAGTAACAAAGGCTGTGTTTCTATCTCCCAAAATTTTAATAATGGCACCCCGTCGTGTTCGTTAAGCCGCCATTTTGGACACGATGACGGCCTAGGGTGGGGGCTTAACGAAGCCCTGAGAATCAAAACGATCTAAAATTTTTCCGAGCATGGTCGCCAATCAAAACGTCCCTGATTGGCTGAGCACTTATTGGGTCCTTCCCGCCACACAGCCGCAATCAAATCCGCCATTAACCTCAATTTAACATAACCTAAGTTACTTAAATTACAAATATTAATAATGTTGGTGAAGGGTGGGTGACTTGTGGATTAGATAAGCCATTTTTAGTGTTGCCTTCTATAGATTTGTGGTTTTTTGGCAATCTCGTTATCTTGTAGACATTAAGATAAATAGTTATATTTCGGGGGCGGATCACAACGGTAGCAACTATTACGAATAGCTGTACTATAGTAAGATTTTTCTGCACCTTCGCGAAATAGTGGCGGTGGTTTGAGATTATTTTTGACTACCATTATGGGGTTTTAATAGTTTTTCATAGAGCATTTTTGTTGTCTTGTAGGCATGATTGATTTGACATGTTAGGTCTGCATGTAGCCTACAGTTTTTTTTTCTGGTTTTTGGAATAATGCTCATTCTCATTACCATTAAGTGCAACCGTGTTGACCGACTGAAAGACATTGAATATTTCGTTTACTAAGGCAGCACTGAAATATGGGTTGCAACACGATATGGACTTGGAACTTATGTTCACTTAACAAAATAACGATACATCAACAAGTCATTCTTGTAATCTCTGCAAATAATAAAAATATTTCCCATCCAATATAGGCCTATTCATGTTGAACGGTAGAAAGTTATCAACCTTTATTAAGGCAATACTGAAAAATGTTCATTTTGATCTAGCCTACTTACTCGGAGTCATCTGCATCAATGTCCCTAGAGGTTGTTTTTTAAATTCTCCCTTTCCTATGGTCAAATAACACATGGATGTTCCCTATTTTTCTTAAGGGGATTCAATGATCTTATGCTGAACTAATTGAGAATAGGGCATGTATCCCAACCCCTTAAAATATGAGGTAATCAGGATAAAAATAATGTCCATAACCATCAGAAACTTGAGAACACAGACCAGGAGAATGTTGATTGACCATGGATGCAAGACCAGAAAGTCTTAAAGAGGAGTGTTTCATTTAGAGGATTGGAACATCATGGTCAAGACCCCTGTACTTGGGTGTGTGCTCAATTTGTTTGAAAACCCGTTGACGGATCATAAGTTAATCTGTGGCTGGAATCCACTCCGTCCTATGCTAAGCTGCGAGTACTGGGCACCATTAGTGTTCTGTGACTACTGTATCAATTTCTGAAAATTGTGTCATAGGCCTATGCATAGACAAGTCGCTGAGAATGTTCTCTGAATGGTGAATAACAGTAGGCTAGCCTACTTTGCTGCCTCCTTCACTAGCATTTCCAGGCACCTGGTTAGTTGGTAAAATGAAATAGAAAAATCACTTGAATGATTCAAGTTGTCCTTGATTGCCCTCGAGGGACAGTGTACCCCATTCCAGATCTTAGTTCAGAATTAGTTTCCTTGACGGAGTTGGAGAAACAGTCACAATACCTATGGTACTACTAGACCTAGTACGGTACATGTAGATGGAAGCAACCACTAGGTAGCTTATGTCCCATTAGTTGGGAGTGTTAGGGAATGGGAGATTGGTTCAACATTTCAGCCTATGTTGTTGTATATTTCATTAATATATGAGATCTAAAAGTGTATCATAGGAATATTAAAGCAAACCATAATATATTACCAGTTGGTCAATTGGATACAACAATTCAATGAAAAATTCTGTTAATAATTAGGAAGTGTCGTAGGCAACCAGAGAAGCGACACAAGAAAAAACACCTGAGCCTTCCAGGCAGTTGTCATCAACTGTATTTCACATAGAGAAATATGACTAAAATGGTTCCTCATGAAAAAAACAACTGGTCAATGGCTTGAAAGACAGTAGTAAGGACTTACATGCTGTCAGTAAAAGTGGAGTTAAGAAAGATGTCTGGAATATTTAAATCAGTAGTTGATAGCCATGATTTTTAAAATTACCCTAGTTAATTGCACCTTAATATGATTAGTAGCCTACCGGTATGTGCAAGATTTTAAATGGTAGGTTTTCCTGTGAACCAAAAACCAGCTCTTAACATGGATTATGTTCAGGTTAGGCCTACAAGTTATTGGGAGGGAGGTTTATTTTACATACCTGTTGCACATAAAATGAGCTTCTGATTAGAGCTCTGTGGGAATGTTTAAATGGTTTGATGATACAGGATTTATCAAGCCTTTTTCTATGCATCTTTTAAAAACATTTTAACAATTCATAAATTACTGTCATCATTGCTAATGCTGTAATCTGTCATGTTTATTTATGCAGCATGAGGAATTAGGAAACATTGGTAGGATTGGTATATTGAGTGGAGATATAGTAGGATAAAATGCAACTGTGTCATGGAAACCTAAGATGTATTTTTATTTCTCAACTTTATTTTCTGTAGACTCCAACACTGCCCACCACCAGGGCAAAATAAAAAGTGTTGGCGATGTTTAATGAGAGCAAATCTTGAAATACTGTGATTTAAGTGGTTGGTATCAAAAGCTGTATAGGAAAAATGAAAATGTGAAGTCACGCCCAAGTTTATGAAGCCTTGCCAGACTCGGCTGAAATTATCTTCGATGCAAATCATGTCTCAATAGTTAAAACTTTAGGACCTTTGACATGAGCACTATAATAGGCCTACATTTAGGATCGACATAGCCTGCAGTAGGTCTTGTGCTACTGTATGCACCTGGGCATGTTTAAAAAAAACTCAGCCTGCAGGTTAATAAGGTATTATATTACTATAAATCTATCTCAAGCAAATCCAAGAAGTTACCAGACTGAGAAACTACATATCAATATTTAAACAAAAAAAGGGTGGCAGTGCAAACTGCACTTTTAATCCTTGCTTCATTAGTTAAACCATAATATTTGTACATAAATACAGTAAGGAATTCACATTACAAACGGCCACTTAAATTATATGCCTTATTAGGCATAACCTACAAATTACATGTCATGAAATTGGTAAATATAAGCAGACAGCAACATCAATATGCAATGGTCTATAATGTAGTTTTATAGTGCACAAAAGGTTATTGTACTGAATGTATTTCGAACTGATGAATAAAACTGGTGGAAACGACAGACAATTGATTTACATCCATTACATCCAAAGTAGTAGAAACTTTCAGTTGATTGGCAAGAGTGTTGATTTGTACTTTTATTTTCACAAATTTTGATGAACAGTGTCACGCTTCAATTTAAATATAAACGCACATACAATTCCTCATCAATAAGTGATTTGCACTTCATACTGTCATGAACTGGAATAGATTTCTAGCAATTTAATTGATGTAGAAATCTATTCCTCTCGCCACCATATTGGTGATAATTGTAAACAAACCCGCGGGCAGCCAATGGCTGGTAATAATTGCCAGCCAATAACAAGCCAGGATGATGCGGATCATAATTCGCGTTTCACTCTCATTGCGTTTTAACTTGAGGTGAGGAATCAGCTGTTCGTTAACGCCACGGGGTGCCATTATTAAAATTTTGGGAGATAGAAACACACTCCGAGTGGCACAACTAGAATTTGTATCGTGGGGGTGGGGGATGGACGGGAGTGAGGACTCGGGAAAAATGAGACAAATATACGATACCGGAAGTTCGAATCCTCGTCTCGTATCCACAAATCTTTGTGTCTGATTTCGTTAGCATTTCAGGCGCTGTATTTGCACCTATCAATGCGCGAAAGCTCGAAAATAAACAATACTGTTTAAGCGAGGAACGTCGCGCATTTGATATAGGAAACGCGGTTGCACAAGGATTTAGTTTATTGGATGTTGTGACAGGCCTGAATATAATTTACAAGTTAACGTTAAAAGGTTTCTTTCACACTCCTGTAGGCCTAATCGTTTGGTTTCAATCTTCCGGCATCGATAACTCGATTACTATGTTTAAATCAAATTTACCATAATGCAAGTTGGTCTGAAAGTAATAAGTCTAATTTTCGGGGATTCTTCCTTCTCTTCAGCGACATTGTATAAAATAATATGAATAAACCCAGTTTCCTTCGAATGATTATCTTAACATTTTCAAAATGGCACTATACTACAACTGTCACTCACACCCGGATAGCTTACTAACAGAATGGCTTCGGACAAGCGGTGTATTTTTGGAGAAGCATGAGTAAAGATTGTGTCGTGCCACCACTCTAGGTAGCTTTTAGGCACTAACAATTTTACACCCGTGAAAAGAAATGATTTTAATGTCTAAAGTAAGAACGTTTATTATTTGGCTCCGGATTGATCCCCCTCCATCACTGCATTTATATGGGAAAGAGGAACTCTCCATCTCTATTAAGGAATAGAAAATGTATAGCCTAAACTTCTGTCATATAGAACACTAAATTTCGTGTCAAAATCACTGAATTGACAACAATGACTCGTGAATTATGAGTAGAACACTTTGGCAGAGTCCATGCTGATCATATAGATACCACACCTTTGTATTTAATATCACAGAGTTCTGTTGGGAACGTCCAGAATGTTCAATAAGTTGATTACTAACCACAAATATTTCAAGATATCCATTCTGGGCTGTAAAAGCCACTTGTCAGTATTTTGTAATATTGCTTTTGCCCCCCCCCCCCCCCCCCCCCCCCTCCCCGTTATCCGTTATTTGGGAATGTATAAAGCAACATTACAAAATACTGAAAAGTGGATTTTGCCACTTTGCCTTTGCAAAGCCTCAGGTCCACCTAAGCACAACCGCTGGTGACGCTCCTGACCATACGCCATATGAAGTAAATAGAATCTTTACGCCCTAAAACTCTGGCTTCTTTGCCATTTCATCGGCAGACAGACGATCATTTGAAATATTGCAGTGGGGTACGCAGCTAGCTCTAGGTTTTCACAGTCAGCAATTTCTGTAACAATTATTGTTAAGAAACACCTTGCTAAACTTTTAATAAATAACTATTGGAATGCACTCACATGATAAATAACATTGCGCAGAGGCGCACGGACACTACTATCATTATTTACAAGGGACTACAATGATTTTTCCCACGAAATGAAAATTTAAGTACGCTATAAATATTATCAAGCCCCAAAATGAAGCAATAATTTCTTAAATGTAACTACATTATTCGAAACATAGAGACGTGGCGGTGTGCAGCTAACGGGTGCTGCGAGATATTGAGATAAACCACTACTCTCTACTTAAGCCCAGTGGCGGGTGCCGGATAATTGTTCTGGGCGTTCACTATTTTCATTAAAGGGGGGCAGGGTAAAAGACTGCTTTATATCAGAGAAAACTGTATTCAATTGCGCGGTAAAACGCATGCACCTCATTTATTATGAATAGCGCATTTCAGAGAACATCACGTTGCTTATTAGTTAGTCTACATGAAAACCTTCACGAGAACAGAACAACGTATGTTATATACGAGGGCGAGTATCGCGAGTGCACCCAGCATTGCAGAACAGATGTCTCCATCCGCGCCTCGGCTCCCTTGTTGCAAACAGTGGGCAACGACCAGCCGAGTTAACTGTTAGGATGGGACTTACTCGGTCTAGCATCTCTGCCATACCCTTCACCATTAAAATATGGTCGGTGCTCGGGCCTGGCAACGACCAAACGGACGAGCGTTCCTCGACAGTTGGCGCGCTTCGCTTCCTCAGACGGTTCACAGTAACTTACTATAAGATTTCCTGAATTATTAAGGAACAAAATTATGAATCCCTATACTTATAAAAGGAAACGCACAGCTTTTATTACTAAAAATAGTATTACGCTATTAATTGTTTTTCTTTAAGAAATCTGGTCGTTGTTCAACACAGCAACCTTATTACCGGCCGCCACTGCTTAAGCCTAAAGTCTTGTACAGTCTTGAAATAAAGTATGTCAAATTAATTACTCTCAAGCACGACAGATAGAGACCCTGATCGATTCAATTCCATTATTTAATTATACTTGTATCCGAGAGGAAATCATAGGCCCTGCATGTAAAAATATAGTTTCAATAATACTTGGCGAAGGAGAAGCTGAACAAATTTCGAATGATCCTTTCTCCAACAATACAATCAGGCCCAAGATATCTGAAATGTCATGTAATATCAACGAACAAGTCGTGGAGAAAATATAAACTGATAGAATATTTACTTTGCAAGTAGAGAGTTGGTAACAAACCGTAACTCCTTGTTTTTATCAGAAGCATTGATGATGAAGATATTAGTGAGCAGTCTCTGTCCTACAGACCGCTGGAGACCACAACCACAGGCCTTGATGTTTTCGTTCCCATGCATTCCTTTCTCAATGACCATGATCTATCATGAAAAGTCTGTTGTACGGATGGTGCACCATCTATGCCTGGAAAATTGAAAGGTTTGACTGCCACAGCTCTCAATCAAAATCCAACCATTCACTGTTGTTTTCGCACAGAGACGCATTTGTCGTGAAAGCGTGTAATAAAGATTTTGCTGCAGTGTTTAACCAAGTTGTGAAAATGGTTAACTATACCAAGTCTCTCGACCTTTAAAGTAGAACAGTTATGTCACGCAACGAATGAAGCTCATAAATCTTTGTTACTTCACACAGAAGTAAGGCAGTTATCGCGTGGTAATGCATTGAACCAGTTTCTCGAACTCAAAGAACAGGTGAAAACTTTTTAAAGGATGAAAATCGAGACACAATTCATAAGCTGTTACTAAGGGATTCTACACCGTACCATTGTATTTCTACCCAGTGATTGTAGTCAAGTTTGCTGCATTATGTTCTCACATTTTCATAAAGGCGTGAACATGTGGACTTAGTCTGTGAAAGCAAACTTTTCGTAGGAACAAACTAAGCCCCCAAGTAACACGTACAGTGCGAGTTCAAAGCAGACTGTGTTCAAGACATAATGGTGAAGGACATGATGACGATGAAAACCACTTTGGTGACTTGGATGATCCAGTTTTGTTAGTTTAAGGATTATTATAGTGTATTATTATATTATGTATACCTGTTTGTTGAATATTTAGCCACAACTGTTCTGTATAACTGTCCATTTCTCATAACCTTTCAAGAAGTTACATCTTCATTTACTTGTTCTTTGCTATTCCCATAACATTTTATGCAACACATGGATAATCAGGTAAGCAAAACTTGAATGATTTGGTCTTGGTAAAATGAATGAAATTTCAAGAATTTCCTCAACCTTTCAATTTAATGCAGCAATGACATTTTGTTGAGTTCTGAAGTTGATGGCTAGCGGTTAATTGTAACACTCCACTCTTACCATGGCTCGTTTTCTTAGGGTAAGCTTACTTACCTCCTTGCTAAGCTTGGAGAGATGGACAACCAAGTGTGTGCAGTGATTTACCCCAGATCAAAGGATTTTCGTACGTTGTAGTTTCAGAACAATCGAGCTTGTTAGTACCTGTCCCTGAGATTTTTGGCTGAAATTCGCTGCTCGTGCGAAGGAGCCCGCAAGTCCACAATCAATGACGAAATTCAGATCTGAAGTATCAATTTTAAACATAAAAATATAATAAATGGAGTACCCTCGTTCTGATAGAAGAAAAGTCTTAGCTGAAACTTCCCCTGTAAGCCGGCAACGTGCCGATCAAAGTGTACAACACTTGTTTAATCTTGTATTAACATGTGCTACATCGCACGCAACAGACCACGTGGTGGCAAGATAAGCCGCAAGCCATGGTCCTCGATTTCAGAAAGTTGTTCTTTGAGTAAAGGAGACAGTTTAAGATTCCCTAGAATAAGGACCTAAAAGTATTGCTGAATTCATAAATTATTTACTAATCGTTACAATAAACAACATCCAAGTGAAACAGAATAATGCACATTATTATTATGAAAGCTCTGTAAAGCATTTAGAAAATTCTCTGTGGAAATGAATACGTCAAACATTTGAGTACGAACTGGATGAACATGATATTATTTTTTGAAGATGTATAGCCCAGGCATGTGTTTCGCAGCTATATGTAGGCTAGTAGAGTGTCGACTGCTCAGATCATCCACTCAGTTCATATAGATTTACTGTTTAAAGAAATTGTAACAGTTAGACATTAAAAAAATAGTTGTATAAAAGTTGATGTAGTTGTGGATGATCAACTCACAGTCGACCGTCTATCTGAGTGTTCATATGTGTAATTACTTTCTAGGAGTTAATGTGACACGCACTTCACACATCGAGTAGCCTATATAGGTCATAGTCGTACACTCAATAAGACTACTGTATACATTTTAACAATGTACAACTGCAGTACAAGCAAGCTTGACATTTTACATGACTGTGAATCTAGTGATCCAGGTTTTCGAATCGCAGGAATGTGACATTACATTTCAAAAACCTCACATTCATTGACCTGGATTCAAACTGCAGCCGCCTTGGAACAATGACGGTAGTGAACTAGAAGACACGGTCACTGTGAAATATTCCTTGATGCGCAATTCCATCACAGAGACATTATAAACATTGGATATAAACTCAGCAAGTACCGGTACAATTCCAGAAAGTACTGTAGCCTAAGTGGTAGCGAAAGTATTTCTGATCATGCAGCTAGAACTATTGAGTGTGTTGTAAAGAAATTTCAGCGCTACATAGGAAATAGAAATACCCCCAGAAGTTCAGTCTTTGTTTCATAAGTTAAAAAGAAATCTTTGGAGATTGTCGCAAGAGGCAGGTAGAAAGAATGTGTGAAGTTACGTGTCCATTTCGATTATAAGGTACTGTATTTTGTTTCTTCCCCCGCAGATCAAATTGACTTGGAATGTAAGATTAAAAATGTAATTGTGTTTCCTATTGAACATGTTTATATTTGGCCAATCATGAAACCCACCTTGGCTAGACTTTGCTGAAGAGCATGTAGTCGCATGGATTATTTTGCAATCAGTTTTCTCAACTCCTCATGTCCCCTGTAATTTCACCATTCACTTGCACAGTGATTAATTTGACTGAATTATTGTTTTGGCAGTGAGGAAAACGTACATTAAGCAATGGAGGTATTTAGTAAGAACTCTCCGCCAATATTTTGAGCATGGAATGCCTTTGTATTTACCAAAGCAATTACGAAGTTATTACAAATAGGGTCCCAGAATCTATGCAAGTCTGAAGTGGGATGTTTCCTTAATATGTCAGATATTATAGTCTTCCTTCCTTCCTTTTACTATTAGTATATTGCTTTGTCGTCGATAGGGAGGCAAGGCATTTTTTAAACCAACTTGCAATGAAAGTTCAAATCATAATTTTGGGGCATGGTGAGAAAATGCCAATCCTTGCTCAGAAAGTTGGTTGGTTGATTTGTTGGTTGTAGCCAGCAGTAAATTAGGCATACCATGTGCACAGTTGTGTAGTCAGGCACTTGTTCTCAACACCAGTATCCAGTAAGCACTCAAACTCATTTCACGAGCGAACCAGACCCTGCCTGCACCTCTGTGCCCACCATCACATAGAGACTCCTTCCTGTCCTGTCCTGTCCTGTCCTCTGCATGAGGGTCTGGACAAGAGTGATACCTTATTTACTCTGGACATTCATGGTTCATTTTAAAACAGAAATATTTCCCACGATTGCAGTTGTTTGTACAACTAAGCAGTTCATCGGTATTTTGATTGTTGCTCTTTCAGTCAAGCTTTCTTTCAATAACCTAAATGTTTACCATTAATCTAATCCCCTGGTGGACTTAAATTACTCTTGACGCGTGAGTATGGGGCAGATATGTCTGAAGGGGCTTCAACCATTAAGTGTATATTCCTGGACAATAGACTGTAAATTCCTCTCCATTCCAGGATGAGTGACTCTTAAATGATCCTACATCCAGAAATCAACAATAAACTATTCATATCATTTTGACATGAGACGGTTTATTGAACTGGTTGTTTCCATAAATTGACGTCCCGCTGAGTAGCCGTGCTCGTTAAATCGTGCACCACGGCCGAGAGGGAAGCTTCAACAAGTTCGTCGATCGCAGGTTCGAATCCTGCCGCTGACAGCGGCTATCTTGTGTGTGGCTTTTCACCGGTTTTCTCTACACTCCTTCCAGGCAAAATGCCAGGGTAGTACTTTACTTCAAGTCCCGGGACACCTACTTCGTCCCTATCCCTAATACGGTTCTCACACTACTACAGTCATCACATTAATACAGGTTATCACACGCATTCAACACACACAAAAGTACACAGGCTGATGACCAAGATGTCCCAAGCCCCAAAAAACGAATTAATAACAACGATAAATTGATAGATATATTTTATATCCTGGTAAAACGATGGTTTGCATGTTGGCTCTCTCAACCACAAGATGTGCATATGCAATACACTCCTGGAAAAACATACATGTATTAATTAGGGTAATTATCAGAATCGTTCGCCAACTTATGAGTACATGACCTCTGGGAATACACCAAGGTCATAGAGCTAAATGACTCATGGCATAAACAAAATGAGTGGTCACGGAGACTCAGTGGCGATCACTTAAAAGAGAGTACGAGCGCGATGTTTAAAATTTTAGCACTAAATGATCCATGGAATAAACAATAATAATGATATTGCTTTTACGTCCCTTTTAACTACCCTGACCTTTAGAGACGCCGGAGTGCCGGAATTTTGCTTCTAAGGGGATCTTTAACGTGTCAGTAAATCGACTGACTCGGCTTCCTCGCATTTGCGCACCTTCAAATGGCAGCTGACTGCGCCAGGATATGAACCTGCAACCTTGGGCCCAGAAAACGAGAACGTTGCCGCTAAGCCACGCAGCCAGCCTATGGGATAAACAAAATGAGTGGTCAAGGAGACTCAGTGGCTTAGAGCTGATCCTTGTGGTCCGGTTTCGCTGCATTCCTCCAGCGGACTGACCACTCCGTGTAAAAAGCTATGTTTAGTCCTGTCGCCTGTGGTGCGCTCATGCTGCGCTCTGTTGGTTGGTTGTTTAGTCCACGTGTTATCAGCGCTATCCATTGTAGTAACTTAATACATAAATTGTTTTTTTTTATTTATTTTTTAGATTGTTACGTGGCCGGCAATGATCTAAGCTGTATGACTGTATAATTGTATGCTAATTGTGAAGAACGATCTCAACTATTAACGACCAATCTCTTCCCCCCCTCGCATAAACTAAGGAGTCATTGAGCGCTGCAGGACTTGATGGGGGTTCTCTACACTATCACGACAATACGTCACAGTAGTAAATTTCTTAAATGTACAGGCATGGTTTTGGATTCTAAATTCTGTTTTCGATATATCGATAGCATAATTTCAGAGACATTATTTCCCAACTGCTGTAGGCATTCATGTTTAACAGTGTAATATGCAGTATTGTCGCCCCAACGCAGGTTCTGTTCAATCAAGTTCCTTGTGAAACTTCCTCTTCTAAGAATAGGGTAGAATAGTTATGTATAAGTCACATCATTTCCTTATTTCATCCTTTTATAAATCATTTGGGTGTCAAGTACCTATAGTTCTTAGTGCATAACGGAGTAAAGAAGGTATCACTACTTTATATCGCAGCTTTACGTATGTTGCGGGTGCACCAGAGCACTTCAGCTGCAGTACAAACAAATGCAGATCAGCACGCCATTTGTTGCTTTTTTATTGCAAATGTTGGTGCACTTACGAGTATACAGTTTGAGTAGGACGCAAATATCACTAGCACTGCAATTGCTGTACATACTGTATTCTCACTCTGTACAGCAAAATATTAAATAAATAAGCACAAACAAAATTAAATATCTTAGCATGGTCTCTGTCTGATTTCGTACGTAATACGAATATTCAGTTTTAAAACATATTTCAAAAGTATGTAATCATGTAACTTATGACAAATAAATGTCATCGGTGATGTTCTGATTCAGAATCTCATTATTCAGTTCTAATTAAGGCACTGGATTCGTATTACATTTGAGCGAAATTGTGTGTTCGTTGTAAATCAGAGGGTACAATCATTGAACATAATTAATGTCCCCAGTGCCACCACGCTGGCTGGTTGAACCTCATGACCAACAAGCAGCGGAAGGCGTTCTCAACTTCCTAGTGTACTGCCAGGCGGAAGGCTTCCCACCACCTACCATCACGTGGCGGAGAGCAATAGGTACGTATACCGTAACATTAGCTTCAAACCAGCACAGTACAGCACATAGTGAAATAGGCTGGGATTGGATGCCCATATAAATCTTACTCTGTATAACCTCCAGTACCATTGGCAACCATTGACCGGGAACAAATGTTAAGCATTGAGATTTATACATTCGCTTGTTTTGAACTTCATCGAGAATCATTCAGTTACGCTGTAAGGTAGAACTTAATGAGCTTCAAGTTGTTGTTAATTCAATTTAGGGGTTTAGGACATCTTGGTCATCACCTCCTTATAGTTGGGTACCGGTATGTGTTGAATTTGTCTGAAAGCCAGTATTTCTGTGATGGCTGTAGCTGTATAAGGGACAAATAGGGGGTAGATGCCCTGAGACTTGAAATAAGGTACTATCCTGGCATATGCCTAGAGGAAGTGTAGAGCAACCACGCTCAGGATATTCGCTGTCAGCATCGGGATTCCAACCCATGCTCTCTGGAGATGCTGCAGCTGCCCGAGCGGTCGCGGAGCATCTTCATGTTGGCAATAAGGGAATGCCAGTATTATAACAATAGCAACCCTCAAAGTTGGCGCACGTTGGACACTGGTTGTAGTGGGAAAAATAGACTACAATGGGGCAGACGGAGAAAGTCCAACCTCGATAATGTATGGATGGCCGGGAATAAGTCACAGTACAATATTCAATGAAATAGTTACACAATTAATTTTAAGAATTGAGCATGGCAAAGGTAAATGAATGTAGTCGCTGATGCTTTAGAAGTTTGAAGATAATACAGAGTGAAATGCCTTAAGAAGCTTGAATGAGGCAATGAGATAGCCTAACATCGGGAGGCTGTCGTAGGCCTACTTTATAAAAGAGCAAGTTGTTGAGTAAAGGACATATAGCCTACTTTCTCCTAAATGCATGGGTATAGTTATAACTAGAGCTGAGCTTTCTATGTAAGCTTCATTCATTCCATTCCTGACCCGGTCGGAGACTGGAAGCAGGCTGTGGATTTTCATTTCACATATGTTTTCATATTTGCGGGTATTCTACATATTCTTAGTGATATTACATAAAATTATATATTTCAGCGTTTTCCTGTTTTCATATGAAATAAGTTGCTGAATTGAAATTTCACACTTAATGGGGGGCTGTTATCTGTCCTTTCAACAGGGGGGATTAAGGTAATTATGAGTGGCAGGTAGCCTATTTGAGAGGATGATAGGTGCAGGTAGAGAGACCCTTGCGAAATAGAATTTTCTAAAGGTTCCAATTAGCTGCAGGAAAACTGTTACTTTAAATGTGCCAGTCTTAAATCTTTCATCCCTTTTAGAGTTAATTGCTTTACAACTAGCCACTTTCATGTTGGAGTTTCCAGGAATATTTCTCTAAGCGCATTTCTGTGACCTCTTTGTTATGTACTTATGAATTTCCAAATCTATTCTTAGAGCTATCTTCCATTGAACTGTCTCAATTAGGTTTTGGTTTCTTTTGAACAGCTGAAGAACATAGTTCATGAACATCAGTTTCCTCTGAGTCAATATGGCACCAGTAGCGCCCTCGCTGGCTTCAAAGTTAAAATCATGGATTGCAGTTGACGAGTCCTTTGCAACTGATGGCAAAGTAGTGATTTGTCAAGCATGCAACAAACATATCGCATGTTCCTTGAAATTCCAGCTTGAGCAACATGCACGAAGTGCTCTGCGTAGAAAAAAAAACAACAGTTAGGTCTACAAAAGAAACAAATCTATTGAACACAGATGCAGCCTTCACCTTCAAGTAACCATTTTTACAAAGACTTAATGCAGTGCAATGATTGCAGCCAATATTCCATAGTATAAAATTGAAGTGCCTGAATTCACATATTTTCTGGGAAAATACTGCAAGCAAAATGTCCTAACCAATCAACGCTACGCAAGAATTATCTTCAAGTCTGCTACGACGAGGTAATGCACAACATAAGACAGCATATACGGTAGGGAATTCTTTCATATGTTTTGCTGTTGATGAAACAACGGATGCTAAGGGTAGATTTATTTCAAATCTTGTGGTGGGGAAGCTACAACCTGACCGTGTTTGATCTACTGTAAAGAGCTAGACTATACAAACCACTCAACTATTGCAAGATTTGTGAATGATGGATCAAGAGCCCTGTGGCTGACTGAGATGAAAGAGGAAAAGGTATTAGTGATGTATTCTGATGCAGCAGCATATATGCTCAAGGTTGCAACTGCTTTGAAGGTGTTTTATCCCAATATGCTCCATTTTACATGCTTGGCTCATGGACTGCAACGTGTTGCCGAAGATATTAGAGCTAAGTTTCCACAAGTGAATAGATTAATTTCAGCAACAAAAAAGGTTTTTCTAAAAGCTCCACAACGAGTGCCATCTTACAAACAGCAATTGCCAGTGATACAACTGCCGCCGGAACCAGTGTTAACGAGGTGGGAGACAGTTAACTTCTATAGTGAGCAGCTACATGCTATAAGTCTTGTGGTCGATTCTTTTGATCCTGGAAATGCTGTATCTATTAGTGAATCACAAACTGCCATTAGTCACTCCAAAGTGGTCTCCTCAATCACCTACATCAGGGGCAACTTCTGCTGGCTTCCAGAAAGCATCAAACGTCTAGAAACATCAGGACTGCCAGTGCAAGATTCTATTGCCATCATAGATGCTAATGAAAAACTAAGTGCTGTGCATGGGGAAACTGGTGCAAGTGTATTAAGTAAATTGCAAAAAGTGTTGAAGAGAAATCCTCGTTATTCAACATTTCACAGTGTGTGCCGAATTCTAAATGGAGATGACCTTGATCCTCCCGAGGACATTTCTCCAGCGAACATTCCTCTCCTAAAATTTGCCCCAGTTACATCATGTGATGATGAAAGATCTTTCTCTGCAAATAAGAACATCCTAAGTGACAAACGCCTTTCTATGACCCCCAAAGAACTTAGAAAAATACTTAATAGTTCACTGTGCTACAAAATTTAATGAATAAACGTGCTTTGAGTTATGAAAATTATAAGTTACTATTGAATATGTGTGTGATATATTCATATAATATGACTCCAAAGAACATTGCAAAATACTTAATTGTTCACTGTGCCACAAAATGTAATATAAAGCGTGTTTAGTGTGTTGTAACTGACAAAATGGTAAGTTTATATTAATTATATGATATTACATATTTTGCCCATTCTACATATTTTGCTACATATTTTGGTGCTTTTTGTTACATATTTATGTACATACTATGCCACTTGATATTACATAAAAATCCCAGCTCTAGATATAACGTATGACTCTTTGTCCTTTTCCAGGAGTATAATTGAATGTTGGTTGTAGTAGCTTGTTGACATATAGCGTGCTATACGAATATTATACTAAGTTTGATAGAATCCTCATCTGAATTATATATACACACACTAATACAGCCATCACAATAGCACAGGTTATCAGACAAAATTCGACACGCATCCAAGTACGCGGGGCTAAATGACCATGATCTCCATGCATCTCAAATGGAACAATAACAACAACAGCTTCCTACCCAAATCCTTCCTCGTATAATAGTATCCACGCTAGTAAGCCTAAAGACATCACAGTGACACAGGTTATCAGACAACGCCTACACACACCCAAGTACACGGGGCTACAAGACCATGATGTCAAAAAAAACAATAAAGAATCAACAACAAAATCAACAACAATAGACTCTACCGCGGATCAAGGACAACGAATTTTAATCGCTGTAGTCGAGTGTTGAAGTATGTGCTGTTATAAGTATACATATAATATTTTTGATTGCAAATACGCACTATATATGCTTAACAGTATAACGTGTGAGTAGTTATAAATCAATAAATACAAAAATACGAATTAAAAATGAACCTGCTGGGATTTGATCTACGTACCTCCAGACTATGAGTCCAGGTCGCTGCCAGTACGCCACAGATGCCGAACAATTATACATGGTTTACAACTGGTTTAGTATAACTCCACAATATTTTGTCTTGCAATAAACGATTTCATTATCGTTTTTTGCCGTTTCTATAAACCATTTGATACCAAATATGTATTATTTTCATCAGTACATTCCTAAAAGGATATAAACTTACGAAGTTATGGAATTATATGGATTTGCGAGCAAACAATAGCAGCCATTCAACCCAATGGGACATCGCGGACATGCACGATGTAGCCTGAACTGTTTTAAAATGCTAATATCCTACCGGTCACCTCCTTGAGTATACTTTAAACCTCCCTATATTCGATGATCGTATTTGGTAAGGTCAGGCCTTGTTGGATCGTAAGTTACGGTTTGGCTAAAATACTTGCATGATTCATACATCCGCCATCTTGAAACTATTTGACTGCTGACCTTGTAGTTTGGGCAAAAGACGCTTCTCACATTAAGGTATATTGTTGCGAAATTTGGTAGAGATCGGGTGATTAGGTTAATCGTAAATTTATTTAAGCTCAGAACATTTGGGTGGGCACCATTTCTTTTTTGTTATGGTGGCAGCGATATGCAGCATGACACTGAGTTGTCCCTTGCTATTGCTACCTTTGTACTAAAGGTGGTTCTATTTGGTTTTCGTTGTGTTTGAATAGATAGGAGGAATCGATTTGCACACAAACACGGCCGTCATCTGCAGACTGTTGTGCTGATGACCTTGTAGTTTGGTCAAAAGACGCTTCCTACATCCAGGTATGTTGTTGAAAAATTTGGTAGTTTTAGAGATGATTAGGTCAGTCGTAATTTGATTTAAGCTTTGAACATTTGGGTGGCCAACTTTACGTTTCCGTCAAGATGGTGGCGATATAAAACATGACACGGAGGTGCCCTTTGCTAGTGCTACCTCTGTACCAAATTTCGTTCAATTCGGTTTCACCGTGTTCGAATTGATAGGGAGGGGGGGGGACAGACATGCAGAGTACATACACATACACACACACACACTCACAGACACACTGAAACAATTTCGCCCTGTGTTGATCTCATGAGTCTACTTTCATTTTTTTTTTTTGCAAAAATCGAAAGTAGACTAAAGAAAAGGGACCCTTCTAGTGCCTGCAGCGTGGGATTGACCTTGTACGCGTTGTGTCCTATGTCACTGTTGACCTCACAAGTTGCTGGAAAGATTCAAATTAGGTCAAAAGTTCATTGGTTAGTTACTTTTGATGTACAGTAGATGTTCGCTTCTGGCTGTCTGTTGGAAGTGCTGAGTCTTTGAAGAGCACTTAAACATTTGCCTCGTAGACGGATTAAAATTTGCAGGTTGCCAATCACATGACTGGTGTAGTTGGGTTCTTGTTGAATGGCGAGAGCCCTTTACAGGCAAATAGCCACTTGAAATAGCGACTGTACCCCTCAGTTGCTGTCCTTCAATTGGCATCACTAATTTGCTCTATACATTGGTCTAGATATAATGACGAACACAAAGAAGCTTTTCCCATTTTAGAGCTTCCTAAAGTTGGGCCCATTGCAGGGGTGTCTCTCGCGATATTAGTATTTATTAGGACAAAAACATAACCCAATATGGGTGCCACAATAATAAGACATGATTACTCGTCTTCCCAGGGCGCGAGCATATATGAATTGCTTTATGTTGAAAGGGGACTTCTGACACTTGCTGGATTTTATAGGAGAAGGAAAAAACTGTGCAGGTGATGGAAAATGTCGATGTATGTTTTACGCTTTGCCAGTGCATGACGCCTATACTAATGCACACCAGTGCATGAAAATACAACATCCAATTCATAGATTATGAAAAAATGACAGATGTTGGTATTGCAGAAGTCCTCTTGATACTTCAAATGGAGTGAACTTAGGATCTATGAATAGCCAACTTCCACATAAAACCCACAATTAATTACAAAATATATTGTTATTGCTTTTGAAATGTATAAATACAATTCTCATGAACACTGAACCAATATTTAACTTAATAGTAATATGAAAATGAAGTACAATATCAAAGCACAGAAAGCAATAATTCCAGTAACATCAATTCAATGTAATGAAATTAATGCAAAAACAACACTGATATTATGCACAACGAGTACGGTATGCACGGAGAGTTCACAAGCTCGGAACAGCCATGGTGTGGGCTACACGACGGCCCTACTTATCATTTGTAGAATCGCATCAAAAACTAATATTTCGTAAAACCTGCAGAAGTCCCATTTTAACATCAAGCGATTCATATGTTAGTAGAAGCGAATTTGGTACTCCACCCCTGAAATAGTAGAGAGAGTAGAACAATGAAATCAAATCTTCCTAACATTCTAGTACATTTTCTAACATATGGATTCTGTGTACAATTTCTGCTTCAGGAAAGAGACCTGGAAATTATCGGGACATAGAATCTGGTCATGGTGGCTTGACGGTGTATAGCAATGGATCTCTTTTCATACAACGCCTACAAGAAGAACATGAGAGCTACTATCTGTGTGAAGCAGTCAATGGTATCGGACCAGGTCTCAGTAAAGTCATCTATCTAACGGTAAATGGTAAGTTTCAATATCATTCACTGTAAATTTTAATACCGGTACGTAAATACTTTATACCATGCAAATCCGTTTTATCAATCAAACTACGGCAACAAAATGAACACTCGATATTTTGTTTATATATATGTGTGTATTGTTAGTCGTATTGTTGCCAGCGTTACTTTATTTCTTGTTTCTTCTCTGGAATTAATTTAATTCCATGTGCATATATTTGTTCACTCTTGTCTGATAGTATAAGTTCATGAGTGAGATTGAGAATGATAGGAGCCAATCTTAGTGCTGTCTATAAGATGGATTGCTCTTCAGTCGCTCAGCACATTAATCTGTTGAAATTAATTGGTCGTGGTACAAAATTGTCTCCTCAATATTACTAGAATGAAAAAATACATGAATTAATTATTCACATTTCGAGTTAAATGGATGACAATGTTTCGTTCGTCAAGCGAACGTCATCGGATGTTGATTACGTGAGTCGTTAGTGACACAAGCAGCCAGCGTTCTCCTGCCTAAAATGCATCGAGGAAGGAAGTAACAACCAAACGTCTTGGTTCCAGTGTACGAATATGTCAACTAAATATAGAAAGCTCAAATAGATCTGAATGTCATGTTTGTTCCAAGCTCCGAACAGATATTAAAGCTGATGTAATTGTTCTTTACAAAAGAACATGTAGTAATTAAAGACCAGCTTCGATTAAGGGGTAACACACCTGACCATACAATCATAGAAACAAAATTTCTTCTTGCTCATGTGACACATTATGTAAAGAACTCTACTCTCAACCAAAGTGAGTTATGATATTCATTCCTTCTGTATCTCGGTCACTTATATCAATATACCACCAATGTCTTCTTGGCCCCTGTCAGAATCTCATCCTGCTGTCTGCACCAGTGACTTCCATAGTCACCACACAAAGCAGAGATTCAAATGGTAAATTGTTCGGTCCACTGCTTATAAGGGAACATGAAACTTTGCATACATGTTGGTCAGGTCACATGAAAAGCACCTATGATGGTATTTCATCTCCAAATTCCTTTAAGCAGCAGAGCGTTGAGTAATCATGTCCCATCAACGGCCAATCGCACTGCAGAAACTGCATCCCCCAGCAGGAAGTATAGGCCTCTCATCGTAAATAGCCTTCGGGGGAGTGGTATAAGCATCGCGATTGGTCGGAGAGGATATGCACATCCACCAGGCCAGATCCAAGACTTTTGAAACTTCACCTTCTGTAGCGATAGCCCAAATTAACTTGGGAATGTATAGCACCACATTTGCTTTCGTTGTGACCTGGCCTACGTATTTGCGAACTTTCAACGAGATCGGGAGATTGTTCCCTTGTTAGAAACGGGATTCTCACCCAGATCTCGATTGTGTGCCTAAGGTTGGCAATGATTAGCCCCTTCCTACAAAACGGATTTTGCCCATACCTGTACACTTCGAAATCGGTGTCGAAATGTCACACGTGTTTTCCAATTGGGCAATTTTAGGAAAACTCACTTGGAAGGTCTCTCAACTAACCTGGACATAGGCCTATCGCTTATTGCTGCAACAATGGCATAACTAGATATCAGTTCTGTTTCACCGGGTGAGTTAGCCGTGGTCGTTACGACATGGCTGCGGGAAGTCGCTCACATCTGGGAGGCGAAGAGGTTCGATTCTCCCCACCGGCAACCTTGAAGATGGTCTTCTGTGGTTTCCCATCTTCCTTCCAGGCAAATGCTGGGGTTGGTCCCTACCTATAGGCCACAGCCGCTACCTTCCAATTCCTCCTCCTTACATTCACACTTTCCTCCCCAGACAACATCCTACACGCGACGGTACTTATAGGTCACCCCATGGGTGTCCACATAGAAGCAGCAACAAACTCTGGGGAGCCAAACATGTCCTCGGACACTCCCGGCACTGAAAGCCATATGCTAAGAAAAAAAAGGTCTCTTTCAATGTCGATCTCAATGTAGTGCTGGAAAATATGTTTATCGGTTGATTAAATCGCCACTACCCTAGCCTGTCGCTGTTGTGTGCCATTAGGCCTACATCAAGAGCACTTGCGCTGGTGTCTGTTACACGTATCTAAAATATCCCAATAAACCCCAATTCAGTATGGGGTTAAAACCTTGATATTACTGAAATAATCCACAGTTTAGTACATGCCTTTAAATCGTAATGCAGTTTCCCACAAACATCATATTTTGAATTATGTCACTGAGCTATGTATGTTCATTTCATCCTCCTACAAACGATACGAACTACGACCGATTTGCTAATGAAGTTTTAGTAGTTACCAAAATTCACATTTCAGCAGTTTCTTGACAGTGGAGATCAATATACAGTAGAGGGTCTGGTACACTGCTTACAAGGCGCAAGTGTTGATTAAATAGATTTCAAGCACTCAAACAGAAAGTAGGCCTAATGATTTCACTAACGAATATTGGTCACTGGTTTTGACCACCCCCGTGCTACTACCAAATTAGTTACACTTATTTCCTCTACGCCTAAAGCACCAAAGGATACAAAAAAATGTTAGATACATTAAGGATCTGAGGGATAACTGTTTACCTAATTAAGCCTTTTACAATTGATGCTATCGAAAGAAGAATCAAACTGGGCAATATCGACAAGAAATGGCCGCTTTGCAGCTGCTGAAGACATTTTCTCTAAAGACCTCACCGTCTCAGGAAATAACTTTCGCAAATGGAGACTTCAAGCAAAGTATGTTCAAAACAGTTAACACCTTCCATTTCTAAAGACCACCGGGCCAATAGATGTTACAGTATGTACTGGGTGAATAAAACCTAACACACCTGGAAAATTAGTGCCCGTAGTCCGTTCCATGTGCCGATCGTCCGATCGCAGGTGGGCAAGACATTCTAGGCCGCTGTGAATTGTGCTTGGACATGAATGGTGACCATATTCAACAGTTGCTGTTAACTACAGGTTGGGCAGCACCTTCAAACTAGGTTTTGCTGCATAGTATGTTACGGCTACCCTCTGTCCGCCTGCTATCAGCTGACCATTGGTGATGTCGCCAACGTTAACCGGTATACGGACCTGGCTGTGGTCGCTAATATTCCTGGTGCGTTTCGTTTTATTATCCTGCATACAGAATGATGAATAGGTTGGCATGCGATTCCTCGTCGAAATTCATGGTAAAGGTTTATGTCATAATGTCGATTAATCAGGTCCGTATTGACGTAACTATAACTTTGAAAGAATTATGTATTTTCCGCCTTCAATACTGTTTAATATTATTACTTACAGGGACTAGTTTCGGGGAGTTGTACATGGAAAGTTTTTCCATTGTGTAGTTTTGTTGGACAGGCTGAGGAAGGGGGAGTATTTACCCCCGAAACTAGTCCCTGTAAGTAATAATATTAAACAGTATTGAAGGCGGAAAATACATAATTCTTTCAAAGTTAAAGGTTTATGTAGCAAAACATAGTCCCACCAATAGATGTAATAGAAATGCGAGTTAAGAAACGAGGTTCTGGCAATGCTGAAACTCCTTGCAGCGTGGCCAGGAACAGGTCTAATGAACTCGGTGCTGTGCCGCAGCTGTCTCATTAGCTCAGTGGAACGAGGTAATGCCGTGAATACCAGTTATGCGGACGCGCCGATGGTCGAGTCGCGTTCGCGCCAAAAAAAAAAAAAATTAGTTAATGCATCAAATTGTATCCAATGTACACCTCCACAATGCAATACATTATGTGTTTACATGAACTTTTTACAGACGTAAAATCACTTCGTTTCGTCCATGGCACAAATAAAGCCAATATTACGTAATAGTGGATACAGTAACATCGTCTTTATCCAATGAGTTACAAAAAACACAAAAGGTAGGCTACCCTAGATTGCTCATTTTGCTACACGCAACAATTCCATTCTGTACGTTTGACGTCCAGTCTTATTTTCACAGAGCCGGTACGTACACTTTCACATGCTCAAAGCGACCACTGTCATGTGTTAGGCTATTGTCATGTAACAAAATGATGTCCTGCTTATAAACGCAGTTAAACGACGGTAACTACGGAACTGACGTCACACACACACAAACGACCTGAAGTAGGTTGGAACCCACCAGTGAGCTACGATGGCTGGTACGGTAGTGCCGGGTGATACACATTCCTCTAAAATCAATACGATTTCCGCTTTGTCCATTTGACTACATAATACGATCCGGTGATAGTAACGTGTAAATAAAGGACACTACACCTGCCTTCTGCTCGGCAGATGGCATGCCAGTGCCCCTATCCGAGGGTGTACGTAGTGTGTACTGTAAACATTTAGCTACGACACAGAGAAGATGCCTGGATGACTCCCTGCGGTGGAGTAAGATTGGATGAATGGAAGCTGGTCAGTCGCAAGCTGAAATGGCCATATGGCGTAATGTGCAACGGTCAGTTTTTCTCGGTTTTGGCACCTAAGACATGGACGACGAAGAGTCGGTACACTCGTAGGACAGCAGAGCAGCTAGTACCTGAGCTCACAGTAGACCCTAGAATTGTTTTATCGAGGCAATGTTTGCAATCGTACAATTGGTTTAGGCAGAAAGGTCTCAGATGTTGGTGACCGGCTGTATGTGCATCTGTGGTGCGTGTGCACAGAAGAAGACACTTACAGTGGAGTCAACACCATGTCACTTGCGTAGTAGAGCAGTGGGTAATTTCTCTGTTTACGGATGAGTCCCGATTCAGTCTCGGAATGATTCATGGTGGATTCGCATCTGGTGAGTATCTGGAATCCCATATTGGCTCCCTAACATTGTAAAATTGGTTCCATATGGAAGCGAATAAAAATAATAACCACTCGATGATCTTTCCTTGAAATTGTAGGGTTAAACCAACAAAGTTTGACGGCCATTAGGGATCCGTGACGATTATGTGTGCCTTCATAGAGCACAGCGCGTTGATTTCTTCCTGAGAAACGGCGTCACCCTACTTGGATTTCAAAGACCAAAGTTCTTGCATGAAGATTTTGACTGTGATTATAACTGGAGCGACATACTGTAATCATAAAAGGAATTGTATAATCAACACACATAAAGGATACAGGTAGCTTGAGTTGATTTTCTCAACCACTCAATTAGGATTAATTCCTAACGCAAAATGAATATTTATTATACTTGAGAAGAAATAAACAATATGTCTTGTTGAGTTGTAATACATTCCTTACACGTTCTGATAATAAATTCTTGCATTGCTGAACTACTGATATGTTACACCAAAATATTCAGACCTATTTTCCCACAAATAATATTAGACTTTTGATGATCATTTCGTTGCGCACGCTTCTACGTGTCATGTGATGTGAAGAGAAAGGTAGGCTACTTGCCATGGATAACCACATGTAAGCTAGAAGTGTCAAATACCGGGTGTGGAAAAGTTATGAGATTGTGTTTCGATATGAGCTCATTGACAGTTGCCTTATAAGTATTGGTTATGATTTCAGCCCCAGCGTACTTTCCGGTCAAGCACAAGAATCAAACCGTCCGTATGGGGGCCAGTATAAGTCTCCGCTGTGAAGTACATGGTGATCGCCCTCTCAAGATGCTTTGGCGGAAAGCTGGCTCAACGTTGGATCCTGCCACCACTGACTACAGGTAGAGCATTAAATATATTCCTTGCCTATTACTTATTGACAGTAATGTTCTGTTTTGTGAATCGCTACTAGAATTCTTCACTGGTGATATCACGAATTTCGTTCAACTTACAGTTCCAACAGCTTGGCAAGCTAATAATTTACTTAAATATTTCCCTGCTACATTCAGTTCCATCATAAGAACACTCGAGGCTAGTCTTATCATATGCTGGATAGAGGCGCCGAACAGGAACAATACTGCGGCGGGTGGCGGATCACGCACACACACAGTGTGCCCGCCTGTGCCGTCCGCAGTTAGCGAACTGTGTGTATTTTAACAAGCGGCCTTCCCGATTAACAACTCCGGCTAGCAGTGGCGGATTATCACGGAAATCCCTAGGGAACTTGTCTCCCGGAAAATCCAGAAACTTCTTGGCTCTGTTCCTGAAATTCCCAGAGCTGTTTCTAGAATTTCATGGACCTGCTTGTCGTCTATTTCTGGAATTTTCCGGGCACTGTTCCTTGGATTTCTTGGAGGTGCTTCCTTAATATCCGGGACGCTGTTTATGGAATTTCACAGAACTATTTCCTGGCTCTGGAATTCCCCGTTCCGCTAATTTCCCAGGGAAGCCAGCTTTCAGAAACGGAAACATCTGGAATTTCCCCAGGAGCTGTCAATACACAGAACCGGAAATATCCTGAATTTCACAGTGCTGCAACTGTAAATTCCCGACGCTCCCAACTTGATGCCCGGGAATTCTACTGTCGTCAGATCCGAGAAAAATCCAGAAATGTCTGTTCTCTTAGTCTTCAAAATGCATGCCGATGGTGCAGTTCGAACCACCAAGCTTTGGATTCGGTTCACTTGAACAGTTGAGCTACCCAGGAAATTATTAGCTTCCCTGCTTATTTAATCATCGCAGCTGGCATGTCCATGCTGCTGGTGTCCATTATTATATCATATATCGAAATATTCCTTTCCCTATACTTGAATCCATTTATTTCTCCGTTGATGAGGTCTGCAAGTTGTTGTCATTTCTAACCCCCACCCCCCAATTCCGCTACTGGGCCTGATAATATACCCGCAAGAATACTCAAAATGTGTGCTCAGGCCCTCGCTCCATCCACCTGCATAATATTTAACACCTCTTTTCAATATGGGAAATTACCATCTGATTGGAAAATCGCCAACGTTCTTCCTGTCCACAAAACTGGTAATAAGGAATTAGTAGCCAACTACCGTCCCATATCGTTGACATCCATATTGTGTAAGGTAATGGAGCGCCTGCTATCGAGGGAGATGTTGCGTTTCCTGAAAGAAACAGGTTCTCTAAACGTACACCAACATGGGTTTCTACCTGGACGTTCCTGTACAACGCTACTCACTTCAGCTGTGGACGACTGGCAACAAACTTTGGAAAGAATACCAGGCGGTCAAGTGGAACTCGTTACTCTCGATTGGACCAAGGCTTTTGATCAGGTTCCCCATTCACGTCTCCTTCATAAACTGCGCTCCTACAACTTCGGTGGTAAACTAGTGGGGTTGTTGACTGACTTTTCTTTACAAACCGGTATCAGAGAGTAGCCTTCCAAGGCACTCATTCCTCTACTGTTTTGGTCCCATCTGGTGTCCCTCAAGGATCTGGCCTTGGTCCTCTACTTTTCAACATATTCATGTTGGATCTTCCCCATGCAGTCTCCTCAAACATCTACCAAAATGCCGACGGCACAACCCTCTATTGCGAGATCAAAGGCAATAGTGACCTCGCCGCCCTGCAGGAGGATCTAAATAACATCAGTGTCTGGTGCAAAATTAACGGCCTAGCTGTCAATTCCTCCAAAAGTAATCCAATCTCCCTAATCCGTAATCGAATTCCAACCGCCAACCCTTATCACTTTGAAAACACTCCGATTCCCCGTGTGCAGTGCGTCAAACTTCTTGGACACAACATCACTTCCGGCCTGAAATGGAACACCCACACCGACGCAGTGAGGAACCAAGCTGCCCGCCAACTGGGCAGCAGAAATCTACGTGGCTGCCGCACCAAAGTGAAGAGGATCGCCTACCTGAACCTAGTGCAACCGCTGCTAATTCACGCGTGCCCTTCATGGAGCCCCGGTACCAAGCTAGAACAGATACAAAATCGTGCCACTAAATTCATTCTTTGGAAAAAATCCGACGTAGACTCTAAAATCAGACGCCAAAAATGTAGCCTTCTATCTATTGAGAACCTATTTACCCAAATTGATTTGTAATGCCTCCGAACACTTTTTAATAATACAGACTCATCTGCTATTTTAGACAAAATTTGCCTTGGCTACCGATCAGCCCAGAAGGGTCGCGGAGTTACGCTGTACGCCCCACTACCCAGGACTGAGTCGTACAAACTGGGTTTTGTAAATAGATCGGTCTGTGCATGGTCAGCCTACCGTGTCACCAGAAGGCCAACAACAATAATGCCGTTCAGTTCAAAAGGAAGCTGAGGCATTATTTGTTCAACAAGTAGGTTGTTCATCATAAATTATGCCCCGATTCTTTGTTGTGCTAGTGTTTCACGTGTATCTCTATTTGCAATATTTATATGATCTCTTCTCTTGTTGTCCCTCCCTTATCCTATATAAATGTGCATTTACCACCCCCCTAATATATACTGTAAATAATGTAATCATTGCTCGATTCTCACTAAGTGCCATCTTGTGTACATATGTAAATATAACCCATTGTATATATATATATTGGGGGCTCTGACGCATCCCGAATGCGAAGTGGGGCTTTGCTCTTTTCAGAGACTCCCTTCAGTGTTCTGTAAATATAGTGTAAGGCACTCATAAATAAATATGAAATGAAATGAAAATGTATAGTTCTTTTTCTTTATCGATTGGCTGAAGTTTTAAGATTATTTTTAAATCGATTAGTTTCTACTTCTATCAGAAGGTAGTCGCTAAAATCTACGAACTTGAAATTTCTCCTAAAACCCAGCAATTATTATTTTTAATCGCTTTTCTCCCAGCTTGGCTTCAGCCACGGGCCCTAGTTCTCTATCATCACAAGGCCGGTGTCTTGGAGCTAAACAGATACAACTGGGGATGGTGACAGACCGCTAACTTGGCTGTAATTAAGGAAAGGTCAGGGAAGGGATCTTGTAAGGAAGTAGGCCGTGGAACCGACCCATCATTTTCTTGGAGGTGAGAATGGGAAACCACGAAAACCATTTTCACGACGGCCAAGGTGGGTTTCAAACCCACGCAATGGCGATTGCAGTTAGCCATGAGGTAGCGCGTTAGCATTCTCGGCCACCGTGGCTGGTCCCGGCAATTATTATACAGCAAAGAGACCGTGAAAGTTCTATCCCACCCGGCACTGCCCGGGTGGCATTGTGCACGCAGCTAGTGGTCAGCCCCTGGCGGGGTTAAACCCGATATCTCTCGAACCCACTTGTGTGACGAGTCATATAAATCGGGATTATGCTCTCCTTACCGCGGATTGTTTATTTTCCCGAATTTTAGCAAACTGCCAGATCATCGACCCGGTATTTTGAGAACCCATAATCGGAGATATTTGTGTAAGGAGTCGAATTAAACCGTGTATTGTCCTGTTTCCGGTGGAGTATTTATTTGTCTAAATTTTGCCAAAGGGCCTAACTACTCATTTTCTAAATTTTGATTTTTACCCTTTTTAAAATTTTTACTTAATGTTTTAATTTTTATTCATATTTTTTTTTAGATTTTGCCAAAGAACCAAACTACAAGGTCAAAGACCCGAGATTTCTCGATCCAATAATCGCAGAAACTTGAGCAAGGATTTAAGTTAATGCATGTAATATTTTCTATTTTTATGACCTTTAATTTTAGGCTTTGCCAAAGAACTTAACTACAAGGTCATCGACCCAAGATTTCTCGAACCAATTATCGTAGGAACATGAGCAAGGATCTAAATTAATGCATTTAATATTTTCTATTCTTACGACCTTTTATTTTTAGATTTTGCCAAAGGACTTAACTACTAGGTCATGGACCTGATATTTATTGAACCAATAATAGTACAAACTTGAGCAAGGATTTAAATTAATGCATGTAATATTGTTATTTTCAAGACCTTTTATTTTCCCAAATGTATGTATGCTACTAGGTCATGGACCTGAGATTTCACGAACCAATAATCGCAGAGACTTGTGTGTGGATTCGAATTAAACTGCTTAATGCCACCTTTTCATGGACCATTTATTTTCCCAAATTTTAGTATACTACTAGGTTATCGACCTGAGACTTTCCAAACTTATAATTGTAGAGACGTTTGTGTGAAGTTAAATGAATGCATGTAATATTCCCTATTTTGCCATGATGTATTTTTTTTTAGATTCACGCTAAGCAGGCACAAGTACTCATCTTTTTAAATTTGGTAACTAATATTTAATTATTTATTTGATTCACAACTATGTATAGGTAGATAGCTTTAGTGGGCTCTATCCCACTCATTTTATTTGAACATAACTGTACCTTTCAATCAACTACTATGGCATTGACCCGGGATATCCTGAACTAATATTTGTAGAGAGTTGTGCAACGGTTTTAACGCAAGCGCTCTAAACCCCCTACCACTAGGTTAAGTCATTTCTCAATTTTGACAAAGGGCCTAACTACAAATTTCAAATTTGAGTTTTTTAAAATATTTTTTTAATGGTAAACGTTCATAAGGCTAAGAGAGGGCTTTTACAAGGACATGTAACTGCTTAGCGTATATAATAATACGCGTTGTCTCTAAAAGAAGCCTCTCAGCCATCCTGTCATGGTACAGCTAGATGTCATGTTACATGCCCCGGGTCAATGACGTTGTAGTTGATTCCAAGGTACAGTCATGTTCAAATAAAATGAGTGGAAGAGAACCCACTAAAGCTATCTACTGTACCTATACATAGTTCTCAATCAATTAAACAATAAAATATTAATTACCAAATTTTAAAAAATGAGTACTGCCCGCTTCGCGTGAATATTACATGCATTCATTGAATTCCACACAAAAGTCTCTGCGATTATTAGTATGGAAAATCTCAGGTCGATAACCTAGGAGTTTACTTAAATTTGGAAAAATAAATGGTCCATAAAAAGAGGGCATTAAGTGGTTTAATTCGAATCGTCACACAAGTCTCTACGATTATGGGTTCGTGAAATCTCAGCTCCAAGACCCAGAAGTTTACTAAAATTTGGGAAAATAAAAGGTCTTGAAAATATAAAATATTACATGGATTAATTTAAATCCTTGCTCAAGTCTCTACAATTATTGGTTTGAGAAATCTTGGGTCGACGACCTAGTAGTTTAGTCCTTTGGAAAAATCTAAAAATAAAAGGTCATAAAAGTGGAAAATATTCCCGGTATTAATTTAAATCCTTGCTTAAGTATCTACAATTATTTGTTCGAGAAATCACAGGCCCATGGCCTAGTAGTTAAGTCCTTTGTCATAATCTAAAAATCAAAGGTCGTAAGAATAGAAAATATTACATGCATTAATTTAAATCCTTGCTAAAGTTTCTACGATTATTGGTTCGAGAAATCTTGGGTCAATGACCTTGTAGTTAAGTCCTTTGGCAAAATCTAAAAATAAAAGGTCATAAAAATAGAACATTTTACATACATTAATTTAAACCCTTGCTCAAGTTTCTACGATTATTAGTTCGAGAAATCTCGGGTCGATGAGCTTGTAGTTTGGTTCTTTGGCAAATTCTAAAAAATAAATAAAAATTATGGAAATGAAAAATTAAAACATTAAATAAAAATTTAAAAAAGGGTGAAAACCAAAATTTTGGAATTGTGTAGTTAGGCCCTTCGGCAAAATTAAGACAAATAATAACTCCACGGGGAACAGGACAGTGTAAGGTTTAATTCTATCCCTTACACAAGTCTCTCCGATTATGGGTTCTCAAAATCTCAGGTCGATGATCTTGCCGATTGCTATAATTTGGGAAAATAAGTAATCCACGGTAACGAGAGCATAATATCGATTAATATGATCCGTCACACAAGTGGGTTCGAGAGATATTGGGCTTAACCCCGCCAGGGGCTGACCACTAGCCGCGTGCACAACGCCGTCCGAGCAGTGCCGGGTGGGATAGAACTGTCACAGGCTCTCTACTTGTACACCGGTTTATTACTAGAACCTAGTTGGAGGCGTTTAGTGGTGGGGCGATGGTACCACTGGACCTTACCCTTTCAATTTTCTCAAAAATCAGCAATTACGCATATCAAAACCTGGCTAGACAGCAAAACACTTGAGCGTTGCGTTTCTCTACGATTTCATCAACATTATGTACAGTCTGACTCAAAATTAATCGGGTGACGTTTTGTCGCCCCCTTTGAAAGTATAGCTTTTGGCAGGACCGCACTTGCAAAATCCTGACTATTTTCAAAGAAGAGCTTTATCGTGGTGTGAGTGTGTAAATTCCTTATTTTGTGATCTAAGATCTCTCCAAAACTAGGCTTGGCAATGCACGTGGAGTGAATTGATGTACCCATCTACTGGTAGTGACAGTACTGACAATTACACTTCCTCACTTCAAGGACACATCAGAATAAGGGATTTCGTGGTGCGAGTGTGGAACGATCTAAGGTGTGCGTATTTTACTGGCACCCCTTCATTTTGCTCAAAAAGCTATCAATTGGCGGTTTAAAAGAGGGGTTAGAAGGACACTTCAGAGTAAGAGAGTGGGACCAAGTTGTTGGTAATTATGCATGTTCGTACAGTGTGACTTATGATTGAAGGTGGTTACGAAAACGTTTCTATCTTTGAAAGTATTGTTTTTGCCAGCACCACTCTTGGAAATTCCAGACTTTTATATTTCAAACATAGGGCCAACAAGTTAATGTAGTTGTTAGAGTGTGACTCAAAAGTAGAGGAGGGGAGTAGCGCCTATTGGTGGTGTGAGTAAAGCGGTGCTTGTTCTTGTTGCGGTTCTTCTACTGTACTTCAGGAAAACGCAATATTGGAGCCCCGCCAGGAACGTAACGTTTGGTCACTCAGATGGGCCAGGAAAGTTACAATGGAATCGTCCCCGTTTTCGGTCTCGTCGTCGCTACTTTCCAGTCAGTTATCTTCAATTATAATTCTCTCAATTCGATCTTCCACAATCACATCGTTTGCAAAATATTCCCGTTCAATGTCTTCCACTATATGACATACCTTTTCCCATTCTGTTTGACCGATTTCTTCAAACCTCTGCCGGCACAACATTTCGACATCTTTTATTTTGAATGCCACATTTCTACTAGCAACCCATTGTTTGACGTCGGCCCAAATTAGCTCAATGGAATTTAGGTCTGGCTGGTACGGTGGAAGTCTCAAGGCCTTGTGATTATTTTCATCTAAAATTTGGTCAATTAAGTATATTTTCTGTGCAGGCTTGTGGGCTAATATTAAATCATATTATTTAGTTTCAGTTGTATTTGGTTAACCAGGACTGCATATCTGTTTTCAAGGAATTGGAAGTTGGAGGTTCATCTAGTTGTGTATTGTGATAGGACGCATTGTCGAAGATGACAGAGTAAGGGGGTAAATTAGGAATTAACTTTGTACGGAGCCACTTAACATAATTATCGGTGTTCATTTCTTTATGAAAATCTCCAGTTTTCTAATGTGATCTGTAAATAAGAAGTGCAACCTTCCACCAAACCTGAGCTACTGTCATCGGACCAACATTTCGGGACAGTGTGGCTACTCGTCCTCATAAACAATGGGTCGTTTTTCAGATCGGTATTGACGAAGACAAGTGAGGTATGTTACACGAAGAGAACGAATGTTGTGTCTTTCAATAAGCACACGTCTGTTAGATCTTGTTTTCCTCCACCGGAAACCTAACTTTTTAATTATTGTCTAAGACTAGTGGTTTTACCTTCGAAATCGATAGAATCTCTTACTTTATGCAGCAGTCTTCTTATTGTTGGTACATCCTTTTCTTCCATGTAATAATTATAAATAGTACATCGAATGACACACTTGTCGAAATCATCGATGCCTGTTATTCTTTTTGGGACATTATGTTCTTTTCCAGGGGTGCCGAACGGACTTTCTTTTCCAGTAATACTCTGAAAAAGAAGTTTACGATACTCCAGTAGCAGCAGCAGCAACTCTTTCTTGCACTTTTTTAACCTCTTTGTAGTACTGTTGTGAAAATCGGTCCTTTGCGTTTGCTTTTTCCTTAATATAATCATGAACATTTGCGATGATCTCCCGACTTTGACTCTGAAGAGTCTTTCCTTTCAATTTTGAAAGTATAGGCGGCATGTCAATAAGACTTATTACCGCATCACAATCAGTATCTGACACGTACTGCTCGAGTCCAAGCTCTATGAACTTGCGGGGTGAGGAGAAAGAGCAGAGAAGGGTCGGGTGTGAAGAGAAGGATCTGTCAACAGCCCACCGTGATTTATGGTATTCCTTTCTATTCCAATACTGTTAACATTCGGCCGTTGCTCAAACCACTGTGGTGTTAGGAATGACTGCGTGAGTCACCGACCAATGTATTAGGTTCTGTACTATGCACGGACCGAGAAACCTCATCACTCGTCAACACCACTACCGATAGTCCGCGATGCACATTCCTCTCAGGTTCACGCAGCTTAGACTCGAGCAGTACACTACTCCGTCACACAACAATTATAATTACCGTAGAATAATAATAATAATAATAATCGTACCACAATCGGTAACTAAGTTATATCACGTTTACTTCCGCATCACACAATACTTAGACGTTGACTGGACTGTACTGTGGTATCGTCATGTGCTCAAGTCTGGAATGCCATTACGTCAGACGGTGCGGTGGTGACAGACTGACAGTGTGTAGGCTTACCCGCTAGCTTCAAGGTGAAGGGCAGTCTTCTAAAACAAACGACCGGCCTACATGTAAGAGTTCCAACAGGTGTTCAATAATGTACATATCTCCTGGAACTATTGCCTGTATGTTACTAGCACAAATAAGGAAGACCACTTCGGGAGAAACAAACAACCTGGAGCAGAGTTTGATGACATTAATTTAACTTGGAAAAACCTTATCCCAGTAATTTATGTTTGCTCGATTTTAATACCGGATACTCTTTACTGGCACCACGTGTTTTTTCAGGTAAAGTTCCACCCCTCTATCAATGGAATTCGAACCCCGGCCATCTTGGCAAATTATACATAAACCTTAAAAATAAGTCTTTCAAGTAATCTACAACCGCAAATAGCCAGAGAAGGGAGGGAATCTATGATGACCATTGCTTACAAGTTTCACCCCGATAAGAAAAGTCAATCTATACCAATATAAATTTGTTTCGTTTAGCAACTTGTAGCCCCGTGTACTTCGGTATGATAACTAGAGACCGGATTTTAAAGGGAAAAATATTCATTAA
The DNA here is from genome assembly GCA_946902985.2 of Meconema thalassinum. NCBI lineage: Eukaryota > Metazoa > Arthropoda > Insecta > Orthoptera > Tettigoniidae > Meconema > Meconema thalassinum. The sequence goes on along the minus strand of OX336389.2, from coordinate 16,497,362 downwards.
AAAAGGACCAAAAAGGGGAAAAATATTCATTAAAAAAGGACCAAAAAAGGGGAAAATATTCATTAAAAAGGGATTATTTAAGAAAAGGGAACTGGTCAAGAGATTAAAGGAAATAAAAAGGTATGCATAATCAGTTAATCACTGCTAATTTAACTTAATTGCATTAAAGAATGGTATTTAATCAATTACATGTTCAACATTTGAGGATGTTAAGGATATAGGCCTGTTCTCTTTTATGTAGTGTCCTTGTGTTACAGTGTTGATTGCATTAAGAACGAATTGATCCTGATGCCATTTAACATTTCAATATGTTTGAAAGTCAAATCTTGTCTTTTTGAATATAAAATATCATTATACAAAGAAAATAAGCCCTCAACATCAACGGAAACCAGTGGGGTATACTTGGTTTTACTCTAAACTCTATATCAGTGCACTTCACTAGTTTTTCAATGTCTGGATTCTTCGATAAGCTTGCCTTAAGTTTTTCTTTTGCGAATCCATCAAGCATGTTGTCAGTTCTTTCAACCTCACTCCACGGCACCTCCTTGGATAAGCACAGTTCTTCCAGCCTGAAGATGGCGGCAAGAAGAAACTTGAACGTATGCACTGCGTACAGCTCTGTCTCCAAATTCGGGTCACTCAGCAGGTCCTGCGCTCGACCCACAGCTGCAGATTCAACATCGTCCAAAGACCGGATAAATTCCTTTATCTTAGTGAAATGTTCACAAAGGAAAACAGCACATGAAATCCATATCCCTCATCTAGTTATGATGGGAAATTAGGCAGTGGTAGGCCTGTAACTTCCTTGTAAAGCTGTATTCTACATGGAGCTTTAATCAATGTCTTCTTAAGTTCGGATATGAAGGCATTTGCAACAATATATTCAACCCTTATTGCTTCACATACCCTATTCAATACAAGTTGTATGATGGAGATTAGAATACATAGGCTTCAACTGTGCAAATGCTGAGACCATGTATGATGCTTGGTCCGTAACAACTTGCCACACTTTGTTGTACTGTGTTCCTGATGGCCAGAGTTTAAAACAACAGTCATTGAAACTCTGCATTATAGATGAGTTTGCTTTTTCCAATTCGTACCGGCAGCCAACATTGGCTTTGATGGATCTCCTGTCAATGGCATCACAAGAATGTTTAGAACAGCTCTTGAAAGTGAATCGGTTGCTTCATCCAAAATGAAGCAAACTGGATGGTCTCCAACAACCTCCTTAACTTTTTATACATTCATAAATTGATTGTAGGTAACTCTTTCCAAGTGTACTTTCATCAGGGACAGTGTGTTGTGTGTATTTTTCCAAGAAAATCTTAATTGCTGGGTTATTTACCTTATTTAAAGGAATTCCACATTGAACAAAGGTATCTGTGAGGTCACTGAAAAAAAAGTTTCGTTACCTGCTTTTTTGTTCGGCCTCCTGAAAAGATTCCTGTAAAAATGACTGTTTGGAAACTTTCGCACGAATAGCTTTGTTTTTCTCATGTTTGGCATACTTGAGATGCTGAATTATTCTGTCTTTTATATGTTTTCCATCTACTTTAATATCAATATCACATAGAGAACATCGAATAACGGTACCATCCGTTTCGATTAAATCGTCCTTGAAACTGCTTACCGCTCTTCGCATTTTATTGCTAAAAGACGACTTCGCCATCACTATTACAAGCTACTGCTGCCACTTAACGGTGCGTGCTATTCTCTATGACTCTGTTTCTGCTACTGAGGCGAGCAAGCCACTGTAAGGCTGTAACTGCTTCACACATTCTCGAGGGGATGCGACGAGTCTAACAACACCTGCGGGTGGGGTGAGGCGGTGCAGTGGGCGAGTTCAACTCTGGGGTGAGTTCGGTATAGAACCCGTGTTAATTCTTTCTTCCCTTACGCTACAACGGTATTTAATGCAGGTATTTTCCCTCAAAGTGAAATAAATTCTTGAGGGTTTGCCGTATATTCTTAAAGAAAGGGAAAATAGTGCAGATGTAGGAGAAAAAGGAACAAGGGCTAAAAAAACGGGAAAAAAGGGAACTTGAAACACGGCAATCTTGAGTTTTAAATACAGTTTTAATCCATAGTATTGATTATTTCTTGTTTCCAATAAAATTTAAAGAAAGGTATTCCCTTTAAAATCCGGTCTCTAACCTGTGTCACTGTGATGGCTGTACTAATGTATGTACTTTTAATTGAGATAGGATTGGGAAGGAAGCGGCCGTGGCTTTAAGTTAGGCACCATCCCGGAATTTTCCTGGAACAGAAGTGGGGAAACCGTAGGAAACCACTTCCAGGATGGTTGAGGTAGGAATCTAACCCGCCTCTTCTTAGTTCTGACTCACGAGGCTGAGTGTACCCCGTTCCAACCTTCGGACCAGAATCAAATTTCTTGGCAGAGCCGGGAATGAAACGTGCGTCTCCCTGGTGATATCCAAGAATGCTAGCCACTACACAGCGATGTGGATTAACATAAAGTCTAGTGGTGTTTGTCTGCTACTCTTTAACACAAAAACTACTCAAGCGATTTGCAGAAATTTAACTTTTATGCCTGGAAAGAACATAGGCCCAGCGCCGCGCCGTTTCGAAATGTTTCACAGTTTCAATATGGGGGTAACAGTTAGGTTTCGTTTCAGTAGCAGGCGCTGCCGCGTCCAGCCCGGTGAGCAGTTACCCGTGGCAGGTTGCATACATCACCCCTGCCCACGCTTCTGGCTGCTGAATTTTCGCATTCGTGTCAGTTTATTTACTCACGTTAGAACAAATATACTGCTCAAAAAAATTAAAGCACCACTTTTTTCAAAGGCCACCAAATTTTGAAAAGTTGACCTACAAGCTCGAAATCTCAGTATAACGTTTGTCCTGACGCCTACCAAGCATATGCTTCAGCACAACTCCCCAACTTGAGTAGTTTCGGGGTAGCACCCCGAAAACCAGCCCATTTTCGAAAACCGCAAATTGAAGTTTGCGAAAAACGCTGCAGGACTTGTCGCAGGTTGCCAAAGCAGTCGAAAATGAATGAGTCTTGCTCTTAAAGGTTCCACAAACACGTTGAAATCGTTAGATTTGACGTTTGGGCATTTTCAACTCCCTTCATCATCCCCTAAACATGGACTACCATTGGGGGCGTCTGAGAAGGTACCGGGTGTGTTTAACCACCTGAAAACATGTACACCGTCCTCAGTTGCTGATTGCAGTAAGTTCTTAAGGCCTCCGGCAATGTCCACACCCCCTAACACCCTCAACTGGCATGGGACCAAACCACCCCTTCTCGATTCACCCCTAAGGAAGGTTTTAATCGAGATGTTTATCAGTGCTGCTAATGGGGGAGTCTTCCCCTAACGTTTCAAAAAAGTAACTGTGCCTTTGTCACCACCCCTTCCCCTGCAACCCCCGTTTGTATGATTTTTCGAAACAGGCCCTTTTTAAGGGCTGAAACGACGTCTTAATCGCTGAAAGGGCTGTAAAGGTCCTTAGAAGTAGTGGTGACACGAAATCAACCCCTTCCGATCGGTGATTGACATTCCTTCCCCCAAATTCGAAATTTTTGCACCCCCAACCCTCCCTGTCTGGACGCGTAATGCGTCATGGCAGAGTTTTAAGAGTTGGAAGAAAATGAAGCCTATGGCCTGCAATGGAGCCCAAAACAGCAGGCTGGATAGAAATTCATCGGTAGGTTGGGAAACGGGACCAAAATTTTTCAAAAAAGTGTACAGCCTACAGTAAGTACGCCCATGCATAGGCAACCCACATCACGTCCGTGCGTGTTGGTTGCCTGTGATCGGCAATAGGTTACAAAGTTTGGCAATGGGAGAAAAATGACGTGATGTGGGTTGCCTATGCATTGGTGTACTTACTAGAGGCTGTTAACTTTTTTGAAAACTTTTTGGTCCCGTTTCCCACCCTACCGATGAATTTCCATCCAACCTGCCGTTTTGGGCTCCATTTCAGGCCATAAGCTTCATTTTGATCCAACTCTGAAAACTCTGCCATGACGCGTTACGCGTCCAGACAGGGAGGGTTGAGGGTGCAAAAATGTCAACTTTGGGGGATGGAATGTCAATCAAACATCATAAGGGGTTGATTTCGTGTCACCACTACTTCTAAGGACCTTTACAGCCCTTTCAGCGTTTAAGACCTCATTTCAGCCCTTAAAAAGGGCCTGATTCGAAAAATCATACAAACGGGGGTTGCAGGGGAAGGGGTGGCGACACAGGCGCAGGTCCTCGTTTGAAACGTTAGGGGAAGACCCCCCCATTAGCAGCACTGATAAAAATCTCGATTTAAACCTTCCTTAGGGGTGAATCAAGACGGGGTGGTTTGGTCCCTTGCCATTTGAGGGTGTTAGGAGGGGTGAACATTGCCGGAGGCCTTAAGAACTTACTGCAATCAGCAACTGAGGACGGTGTGCAGGTTTTCAGGTGGTTAAACACATCCGGTACCTTCTCAGGCGCCCCCAATGGTAGTCCATTTTTAGGGGATGATGAAGGGGATTGAAAATGCCCAAACGTCAAATGTAACGATTTCAACGTGTTCGTGGAACCTTAAGAGCAAGACTCATTCATTTTCGACTGCTTTGGCAACCTGCGACAAGTCCTACAGCGTTTTTCGCAAACTTCAATTTACGGTTTTCAAAAATGGGCTGGTTTTGGGGGCGCTATCCCGAAACTACACAAGTTGGGGAGTTGTGCTGAAGCATGTGCTTGGTAGGCGTCGGGGCAAACGTCATACTGAAATTTCGACCTTGTGCAGTCAACTTTCCAAATTTGGTGGCCATTGAAAAAAGTGGTGCTTTAATTTTTTTGAGCAGTATATGTTTTGGAGTGTAAGGTGCACACACAAGGGCATTTATTGTATCCATACGAAGGACGGGTAAACTAGCTAGTGATCAATAGGGACCGGATTCTTAGGTTATTACCTATTTTTTCCCTTACTTCTAAATACAAAAATACTTACACTTTTCGGAATCACACTCAACAGAGCCATATTCATGAATTCCGTAGTACCTAAAAAGCCTAAATGATATGTGAGTACTTAAATATACCTAATTGCAGTTTTGTTCCATTTATTGTAGTTGATTTGTATTTTAGTCATAATTTTTGAAAGTAAACCACAAGACAGTGTTTATTCCTAGCTCTAGTCGGTCGAGAAGAATCCTACCTGCCTGAAAATTCAAATACTTTCAACACTTTTTAGCTTATATCTTATTGCTTGGTGATCCACTGTCACGAAAGTGGGGACAAATATCTTATTGTTTCCAAGTCCCCTATATTCTCAATAAAAATTAATTAAACGGGCTAGAATGTGAAATTCACTTCTGACATCGTTGGTTTTATTGAATTTGAATAATCAATATATTTAAGCAGAGCAAATATTCCTTTAAGAGAGTGAAGTGCTGTGATAATTTGATGAAAGTCTTATCATTGTGTAAAATATTTCCTCTCTCGTTACAATCAGATTTTCTACTGACAATTAGCCATTAATGGTAAGCTTTCCGCAAATTATGTCAAATTTTGCTACACTTTGAAAATATATTCTACCTATTAAAAACCTAAGAAAACCTATTTTATGTGTTTGAAAACCTAAAATGACAATGTAAAAAAAACTAAAAATCCGGTCCATGAGACCGTGAGCTACGTCATGCGCCAGGCTAATTGTATCCTCTCCCTTCCTCCCATAGCGGCTAGCGATCTTGTCTGTCGCCCCAGAGGTCTGGGTTCGATTCCCGGCTGTGCCAAGAAAATATAATTCTGGTGTGACGGCAGGATTTGGATACAATGAGAAGAGGGTTCGATTCCCACCTCAGCCATCCTGGAAATAGTTTTCTGTGGTTTCCCCCCCCCCACTTTTACTCCAGGCAAATGCTGGGATGGTTCCTAGCTTAAGGCTACAGCCGCCTCCTTCCCAATCATATCCCCAATTTACAGGTAATCACACACATTCCTCACACACGCAAAAATACACGGGGCTGTATGACCGTGATGTCGCAGGCATTAAATTAAGCAACAACAATAACTCCTCCCTGGCTTCTCGCTCACAGACTCGCAAGCTGCGTATAGTTCACATAGTTCCGCGTTCACTTACTACGATACATATCCAAGAAACCAGAACTCAACTGGACTACGTATAGCTGAGATTAAATTATGTCGTGGAATCGCCAGAGGTCCTCTTCTCAAACTGCCCCAGCAGGGAATCGAACCCATGACTTTGAAGTTGTGAGGCGGGCACTCTACCACTGACCCACTGAGGAAGCTAAGGAGTTGGAAATGGAAAACCACAGAAGAACATTTCTAGGACGCCCGAATGCTGGTCTCTAACTAGTTCGCTTCAGTTTGGACATAGCCTGGTACGATGCCCTTACGCGTTCAGTGTTTGGTTATGTTTAGCCTACTTTTGAATTTTCTAAAACATGAAAGTACACTTATGAGATCTTCATGGGCCAAATTGGTATGTATGTTCTCCCTGTCCATTCCCTAACTATGATACCGAATTGTATTAAATTTGGTACATAGGTAGCCCTAGTAAGTGGCACCTCAGTGTCATGTTTTTAATCGCAGTCATGTTAGCGAAAACAAAATGGCGGCCAGCCAAATGTTCAAAGCGTAAATTAAATTATTACTTATCACATCTCTACTAAATTTTGTGAAAACATACCTTAATGAGGGAAGCGTCTTGTGCCTAAACTACGAGGTCATCAGCCAAACAATTTCAAAATGATGGTGGTGGCGCGAATAGTGAAAAATTTATGATCCAATAATCAATGCTCCCAGTACTTGCCATTCAAGTAGTTTCATATCAGGACCCTCCGTTAAGCGCAGCCCCACCATCTTGAAATTATAAAATATAATAATAAATAATCTCACTCTTCAAGCGCTACAATTGTGAAAAGTAGTGAGTGACTAGGTAGGACCTTATGTTTGGCCTTGTATGATCAAGGCAAAAGAACACACACATCATACATTCAATATGGCGGCTGTGAGTATTATTTGAACATAAGAATTGACAACTCAGAATGTAATTGCGTAACTAATACGCACCTTGGCAACAGATCAGTATAATAAGGGTTCTCATATGCGTTGGTCTAAAGATTATCACACTGGATATTGCGCACAGCGGCCATCGTGGAAGAACTCTCAATCTTCGAACTAGAATAACGACATTCAGTAATAAGCTAGAACCTTAAGTGGCTTGATATGCCCCGAAACAAAGTACAGTGATTCCCATACATTCAAAATGGCGGGTAGACATGCTATTAAAATATACAAACTACAAATTAGTAGGCCTAAGTCCGGAAATAATTGCACAATTGTGACGAAACGTGGTAGACGACGGGTATCATATAAGAGGCCGCGATAGCCTTAGTAATACTTTCATCACACTGAATAGAGCGCACGGTGGCCATCCTGAAATTTCATAATTTAAAAATAAAAATCTCTGCATGCTTTTAGAGCTACAATAACTAAATTAGTGATTGATAAGGAAGAGACTACGTGGTATCGTATGCCCAAAGCAACAGCGAACCGAAAAAATCAAAATGGCGGCTGGGCAATTAAACGAAAATTAGTGAGAAAGAAGTACCATATAAGGGACCTTGCTGAAATAAGTCATAAAAATAACACACTGAATACAATGCGTCGCGTCCATCTTGAAAAAACACGATGTGATAACGAATAACTGTGTTTTGGTGTTTCGCCCCTTAAACAAGAATAACTTAAACTAACTTAAGTATTTTGAAACTTCAAAAATGAAAGTTAATATTAATGTAGGATCTTTAAAGTGGTTTCCTATCGCCAAGTCAAAAGAACGACGACTCCATATATTCGCGATGGTGGCCGAGGGTATGTTTCAAACTTTAATATAATTATCTCGCGATCTAATGGCACAATTAATGCGAAATTGGGAGAGATGGGAGTACTGTATAAAAGACTCCTAGCAACATCACACTGAATATATCAATCAGCTGCCATATTGAATAGACACCAATATTTGACAGTTGATTATTTAATACTGTTACGATGACTTAACGCAAGAAGTATGTAGAAACTGGCTTTCCTCCACAAGGTACATGATCAACGACTCGATTCGTTTGAGGAGAACGTACTTTTATAATGTAAGAATCAATTTCCTCTGGATGAAAGTCCGGTATTACAACGAAACTGTAAGTAAACGAAAAGAGTTGTATACATAGGTTACAACTCTTAACGTTCATCAGAAGATCATTCAAGTATACTGCTTGATAATAATGAAGATTTATAACTATATCCATACATGTAAGAGAAAGTAGGCTACATGTTCTTTACAGAGCATTTTGTTTTTATCTTACATGTTTTAGCCAATAAGTCTATTTCATAGAAATGTCATTACTTTCAGAACGACCCATAATGAAGCAACTCTACAGAGGCTATCTTGGAAACTTTTATCTAAACGTTTACGTGCGTTTTTGTTCCTGAGTTCTAGCTTCATTCATTTATGCTTGAGGAACGTTCAAAGAGTGTGTTTATTTTTGGCTTGCTCTGTATTTATAGCGTGCAAAGGCGAGTGCTGACTAACACAGCAGTATCGAGCTATAAACCAGCCAAACAGTAAATAAAAAGCAACTTCCGCTGTAGTAAAACTTCATTGTTAAGAAAAGTGGCTACATACTAGCACCTAGGCTTATTTCGCAACTACAGTATGTTGCCAACTGACTGCACAGAAACGCGCGTATATTTCCATCGTTAAATATTGTAAAAAAGAAGAAACGACATTTTGTATAAATGTACCCTTATAATTAATAATTCGAAGAAATAAGCAAATTCTCAGCCGTTCAAATTCCAAATGCCTATTTTTGCTCAGGGGACACCACCGTTCGCTTGGTTAGCCAACCTCGAGTTGCCCAATCCTCTACAATAGAAAAGAATATCTGATCGTACAGGTCATCCGAATTCGATCGATCTATCCCAATCTTTTAACTACTATAGCTGGCTTTGACCAACGTGTTGGCTAAAGGAAGACTCTGGGCACTGTGTCCGCCTCTGTTTTAGCATCCTACAAAAGATACTGATCACCAACCTGACGTACGGTGCAGTGGTCAAGCTGCTTGCCTCTAACCAAGTAGACTGCATTAGCTTCCCGGTTAATGCAAGCAAGATTTTTGAGGTGAAATGTCACGTCCAGTGGTTCAGAATTACGTAAAAAGGTGGTCCATTTGTCTTATGACGGTTATGTAAAACTATTAGCTTTTATTCCTCAAGCATAATCCTTTCAAACAAGAATGTATTTCTTCTAATGCATCTCGTCTCACGGAGAGTGATCTCTTAAAATACTCCTAAAAGTGCATTACCGTAAGTAGGATATAAAGGCCGAAGCTGGGACAGGGGCTAATGGACAAGATGGCCGCCGCGCGCAACCAGCCCTATGTTATTCTTACGGAGAGGTCAGTCAAAGCTGGGCCAGGGGCTAATGGGCAAAATGGCCGCCACGCCCTGAGACCGTAAATGACGTAACAGCGGGAGGTCGGCCAGTAGTTGCAAAATGGAATATTTATTATTATTATTATTATTATTATTATTATTAATTTTATTAGGTAATTATTGATTGAAAGCTTGCCACGGAGGGTGAGTTGTTACCGTGTCGGACTACCTGGTGCATTCTTGGAATGCACGGTACCTGAGATCACAATTTTGAATGTTTTGCACGTTCTTTCCTTCCTTTTTGTCAAACACCAACAGTGATCATTTGTTTTCTCCTTTATGTGCAAATTTCTTATATTTTGTGTGAGTATGTTTCAGATATATATTCTGTGATCCACCTAGCGTCATATGACAACAAATCTCTGAAGCTCTTCAACTTTTCCTCGCGCAAGAGGAATTCCACATCCATTTGGCTACCAGATACTGTTGTCAACTCTTTGAAGACCAGCTCAGCAAAAGAAGATTATTTTGTTTTTATTAAGTTGGTTATGCTGATATGTATACCTTTTGTTTTCCTACCCCCACTCTCTCCCCCTTCCGTGGTCTCTCCGTGCTCCGCTGAGCCTCACTCACTACTACGTCTGCAGTTGACTCGTTCAGTCAAAGCTCCGCTCGAGCTTAGCCTCCTCAAACCAAGAGGCACAACCTCTTCTACGCCATGTTGGCTAAGTAATCATCATCGAAATCTTCGACTTCAACATGAAATCAAGATAAGTACCTTTTTAAAAAGTTTTAACCTCATCTTCATGGTTTTAACTTCCAAGTGATTTTAATTATAATTTATAGGCAGTGTGAAAATATTTACTTGGGGCAAAATCATCCTTCGTGGGATTTGCAATGTTGAGCTTTTTCTTGTAAGCCAACCTTACTAAAAGGAGCTTTTCTTAAGCTATTTAAACGAGAAACCCTCTCGCTACGTGGGATATTATCTAATACCCGCTGCCTATAATTTTGAAACTATTTCCTCCGTTGGATCTTTTCAAACCCCATTTTCTGCTAAAGTCGTTCTGGAACCTTCTAGAACTTGTTCTCTATTTGCGAGTCCTGCCATCATGTATTTCTCATGTACTTGAGAGAATCCTGTTTAAAACTAAATTACTACAATAGTGAATTTTCGTCCTCCGCTGGAACCTCTGGAAAATTCTATGGCGCATTTGATTGTAAATTACAGCTTTTTCAAGAAATAGACTTTAACCTACATAGTGCAATCAGTTATCTCCATAATTGCAATAACTTTTTTTCTCATAAACTTCAGTGTTTCTCTAGTGAACTTTGCATCCATCTTTACAGACTATAGTGTTAATCAGTGCTTGCTCCACTTTTCTACCGCGTCGCGATCGTCCGGTTATATTAAATACGGCCATGAACATTGATCCTATATCCCAATGATCTTTCCTTAACCTTCTACTAACAACCATTATTTATAAAATTGTAACTGTCTATAAGGTGTTACTCACGAAGTACCCTTCCAACTTTGCTAGTTTAACATTAATTAAATTCTGCATAATTGCTTGTGTGATACAAGTTTTAAATTCACGTTGTTATTATTGTTATTTTCAAAGTTGTCACTTTCTCTGGAACATTCTCTCCAGAATTTCTTAAGGTGCACTTTTTGTACTTCAATTCATGTTAAAACTTTAATTATTCCATTTTGCCTATTTATGAAATCTTACCAAGATTTTAATACACGGTTAAAAAAACCTTAAAAATTGTCAATTGCCTGGAGCAACTGTTTGATGTTAAAAGGTCTGCGACCCTCTTTGTTAAAAGGTTCAAATGAACCATGTTTATTAAATTTATATTGCATAATTGTTAATTTCCTCAAACTTCCTGTATTGTTAAATAAATTAAATATTTGTTTTTGGATTCATCATTTCTTTGATCATACGGTTAGGCAGGATCCTGGCTTTCCTAGCTCTTCCTAGGTTTATGCCCTCGTTAACACTTAATAAAGCTTTTACTATTTGTCTGGCCAGACCATCACCCTTCCCTATAGTACTTTTATTCGTGCTTGGAAGGAAACACACTAAAGCCTCTCTCTGGCAAACTGCCCAAGTCTCAGCTGCGGCTCCCGTCAGCCTCGACCAAGCTCGTAGCCACTTTAGGTATCCGAGCACATATTTGCGGTGGCAACCGCTTCCAAATGGATTAAAAGTCAAACTTATTACTTTTGTGGGACTCTCCTCCTATTCTTCTATCCTTCTTTTCCAATCCCAAATCTACTTCCTTCTCTTAATCATCTTCCCTTGGTGGGTGGGTTATTCCCTAGCCTATAATCTACCCACTACCAACCCCAAGCTTGCAGGTTCGCTCTTGGTCGTGGTGAGTGATTTTTGAAAGGCTGCAAAAATTACGACACGCATGTCATACGATGTTGGCATGTCAAAGAACCCAGGGAGAGGTCGGCTGTGTAGTTGATAAATAGAATATTTTTTTATATATTATTATTATTATTATTAGGTAATTATTGATTGATCATGTACAATCAAGACCAGCCTTATATTGCCCACTTTATGGTGTAGTGGCTAGCATTCTTGGCCGTTACTGTGGAGGCCTGGGTTCGAGTCCTGGCTCTGTCAAGAAATTTAATTCTCGGCTGAGGGTTGGAATGGGGTACACTCAGCCTTGTGAGGCTGAGAGCTGGAATGGGGGTACACTCAGCCTTATGAGGTGAAAGTAAGAAAAGGTGGGGTTTCATTCCTAGCTCAGCCATTGTGAAAGTAGTTTTTTGTGGTTTCCCACTTTTGCTCTAGGCAAATGCAGGGGTATATCTTAATTTAAGGCCACGGCAGCCTCTTTTCCAATAATTGTCATTGGAATTATAAATACACGCACTAATACAGCCATTACAATAACACAGGTTATTAGACAAATTCCACACCCCCAACTAAACAAAGCTGATAACGTATATATCCCTATGTTTTAGCTATACAGAACTAATGAAAAAACACTGATATATTTTTTAAATTTCATATCACATTAAGTGGAGAATTGAAGTGTTTTGAAATGTGGTGTTACAGGAGAATGATGAAGGATAGATGGGTAAATAGGGTTACAAACAAAGAGGTATTAAGACTAGTGGGAAAAGAGAGATGTTTCTGACAACTGCTAATAAAGACACGAAATAGGCTGGTAGGGAACATACTAAGACACCCAGGAATAACAAGCTTAGTTATGGAAGAAAGGGTTGAGGTCAAGAACTGTAGGAGTAGACCAAGGTTTGAATAGGTTACACAGATTAGCTTGGATGTAGGGTATGGTAGCTATGTAGAGATGAAATGATTAGCTCAGGACAGGGAGGCATGGAGAACTGCATCCAATCAGTCAAAAGACTGAAGATTCAAATCAACAATATCGAATTGGTATGACTTACCTCAGTATAGCATTCCTTTTTAACTACACGGGGGCTGATGACCAAGGTGTCCCAAAGTTTTGTACACACCAAAGTTTTCGAGGCTGACAGCCTAAACATATTTTTTTAAGCTACATGTGACTAGCAGCGGAAAACTAAAAAAAACACAACACACGGGGCTGATGACAGAAATGTCTCTACATACATGTAAACACACGAGCCTGATGACCACATTATTCCAATTTTTTACACTTAACCATGCTATACTAATGATCAAATACTCCTTTAGCACGTCCAAGGAATGCTATACTGAGGTAATTCATACCAATTCGATATTGTTGATTTGAATCTTCAGTCTTTTGACTGATTGGATGCAGTTCTCCATGCCTCCCTGTCCTGAGCTAATCATTTCATCTCTACATTGCTACCATACCCTACATCCAAGCTAATCTGTGTAACCTATTCAAACCTTGGTCTACCCCTACAGTTCTTGACCTCAACCCTTTCTTCCATAACTAAGCTTGTTATTCCTGGGTGTCTTAGTATGTTCCCTTTCAGCCTATTTCTTGTCTTTATTAGCAGTTGTCAGAAACATCTCTCTTTTCCCACCAATCTTAATACCTCTTTGTTTGTAACCCTATTTACCCATCTAATCTTCATCATTCTCCTGTAACACCACATTTCAAAACACTTCTATTCTCCACTTAATGTGATATGAAATTTAAAAAATATATCAGTGTTTTTTCATTAGTTCTGTATAGCTAAAACATAGGGATATATACGTTATCAGCTTTGTGTAGTTGGGTGTGTGGAATTTGTCTAATAACCTGTGTTATTGTAATGGCTGTATTAGTGCGTGTATTTATAGTTCCAATGACAATTATTGGAAAAGAGGCTGCCGTGGCCTTAAATTAAGATATACCCCTGCATTTGCCTAGAGCAAAAGTGGGAAACCACAAAAAACTACTTTCACAATGGCTGAGCTAGGAATGAAACCCCACCTTTTCTTACTTTCACCTCATAAGGCTGAGTGTACCCCCATTCCAGCTCTCAGCCTCACAAGGCTGAGTGTACCCCATTCCAACCCTCAGCCGAGAATTGAATTTCTTGACAGAGCCAGGACTCGAACCCAGGCCTCCACAGTAACGGCCAAGAATGCTAGCCACTACACCATAAAGTGGGCAATATAAGGCTGGTCTTGATTGTACATGATCAATCAATAATTACCTAATAATAATAATAATAATAATATATAAAAAAATATTCTATTTATCAACTACACAGCCGACCTCTCCCTGGGTTCTTTGACATGCCAACATCGTATGACATGCGTGTCGTAATTTTTGCAGCCTTTCAAAAATCACTCACCACGACCAAGAGCGATCTGCAAGCTTGGGGTTGGTAGTCCAACACAATAACCACTCACCCACCGTGGCAAGCTATCAATCAATAATTACCTAATAAAATTATTATTAATAATAATAAATATTCCATTTAGCAACTACACGGCCGACCTGTCCCTGGGTTCTTTAACATGCCAACATCGTATGACATGCGTGTCGTAATTTTTGCCGCCTTTCAAAAATTACTTACCACGACCAAGAGCGATCAGCAAGCTTGGGGTTGGTAGTCCAACACAATAACCACTCACCCACCGTGGCAAGCTATCAATCAATAATTACCTAATAAAATTAATAATAATAATAATAATAATAATAATAAATATTCCATTTTGCAACTAGACGGCCGACCTCCCCCTGTGACGTCATTTACGGTGTCAGGGCGTGGCGGCCATTTTGCCCATTAGCCCCTGGCCCAGCTATGACTGACCCCTCCATAAGAATAACATAGGGCTGGTTGTGCGCGGCGGCCATCTTGCCCATTAGCCCCTGTCCCAGCTTCGGCCTTTATATCCTACTACCGTATGTTTTTTTTAAATATTTCTTAATTTTTATATGGACGGGCTTGTAGTCGTTGGCATTTTTCTCTTTAGACCCTTCGTTAGGTACTTCCGGCAGGAAATTTCTTTCCAGGATCCAATTAAATCTGATAGGCTTGAGTGACTCATATTTCCGCAGACCGAAATATCCTGCAACATCTAACTCGTTCTAGTTCGCCAGTCCAAATTCCGATCCACTGCGAATGAGTGTAATAATTGCGCCCCAGCGAATAAGAAATCGGGGCGTGGGAGGTGGTCTTAAACAAGTGTTTCCTCTGTTTCACCACAGACTTCGAGACAAAAGACCCGGCTGCATATAAGCATTCTCCACATCCATAGATCGATACGGAGTCTAGGATGCTCGACTATTGGACAGAAGCATCTTGCGTTCCATCCATTACTTATTCAAAATTGTGCTGCTATCCTGTAACCTGCCTGTATGGATCTCTAATGAAGTACGGTATTTAGTTCACAAAAGAATTCAAAGATAAAAATCTCTAAATTTCTTTGACATTTCCGTAATTAACGAAGACAACACACTGTCATACAATATTTTTAGAAAGTTTACACAAACTCGAACAATAATTTTAAAAAAATTGATGCAACACATTCAGGATTACAAGAGGGCTACTTTTTACAGTTTAATTTACGGAGTTCTAATAGTAGTATAGTCATAGTATAAGAAATAAATAAATACCATATTTTCTTTAGCTGAAGCAAATAATTACAATCGTAGATGTTATTAATATAATAACATTAAAAGTACACCAAATACAACCTTAGTAAAGGATGGAAAACAATACAAATATGCATCTTTTAAATACATAGGTAGCAATATGTATCCATTTAAGAAATTTATTTGCAATGTTACCTTCAAAACAACGAATACAAACAGCAAATTTATTTACAATCCGCAATGTATAAATAAAATTACCGGTAATACATTTTTAAATTCCGACAAATAGAAATTAACCTGCGCTTCATGCCAAACTACGTACGTAGGGCAAACAGGATGAGGTATGCTAACCCGTTATAAAAAAGCACGTAAATGCCGTAAAGAATAGAAAAAAAAACTCCTCCATGGCAGATGATAATATGATGCAAAGTGGCCATTTCTTTACTGATATAGATAATGATTCGGAAATCCTACATGGAGCTAATAAGGGTCCGTTGAATACATCGGACTGAGATGATAAAGTGAACGAAATTTTATATTTCAGTCCGGAGTAGGAGTGGAATTAAATTCAGCCAGCCAATTCAATACTATTCCGGCGTGGAATTAAACCTGGAGTGAAACATATTATTTCACTCAGACAAGGAATTAAATTGGGAATGAAATATTGAATTCTATTCCTCTCGGTAGCCTGCTCCATGGAGTCTTTAGTTCCCAATTCTACTCCCATTGCCAGTAAAATCATCTGGCGGAGTAAAAGGCAGCGAAGGGCGAATGCTTGGTCGTAGGCCACCTTCACCACCGGCATATACAGTACACTGGTTTACTTTATCCTCATCAATATCACTGTCACTATCATTTAACAGATCATTTACATCTAAATCACACAGAAAATCATTTCCACGCGAGCTTTTCGAATCACTAACATCGCTTCTATTCAATTCTATTAGGACATCGACATCTGAGAGACCAGCCATGTTGCCTCGCAACAGCTGGGAGAAAGGTCATGGAACAAATATTCATTGTTACCGCTAAAACTAACACTATGCCTTCTGAATGGTGTCCTATGCCTGCCTGACATATTACCTATAGTTCACAATTAGTTTTAATTCCACACCAATACGAGAGGTGGCAGGAGAATGCCAGAACATACTCGGGCGCTTTAGCAGGGAGCTGTAACTTTCATATCCGGGCGCATTCGGGTGCTTTGAGAAGGAAAGGGTTAATAGCCATTGAATTTTTTTAAATGAAAATAATTGTAAAGGCCCATTTGAACATATCCGTGGCGTTTGTGTTGTGCCCGTTCTGCTCCATGAAATTCCATTAGTGTCAGTGATAATTTATAGCCCATCGTTAGAGCCCTGCGCGGATAAAAAAAAGTTATCCGCATCCGCACGACTGTTATCTGCACCCGCCCCGCATCCGCACGACTGTTATCTGCACCCGCCCCGCATCCGCATGACTGCTATCTGCACCCGCCCCGCATCCGCACGACTGTTATCTGCACCCGCCCCGCATCCGCACGACTGTTATCTGTACCCGCCCCGCATCCGCACGACTGTTATCTGCACCCGCCCCGCATCCGCACGACTGTTATCTGCACCCGCACCGCATCCGCACGACTGCTATCTGTACCCGCAGTAGGATATAAAGGGCGGTTCTGGGGCAGGGGCTAATGGGCAAGATGGCCGCCGCGCGCAACCGCCCAATGTTATTCTTATGGAGGGGGCTAATGGGCAACATGGCCGCCACGCCCTGAGACCGTTAATGACGTCACAGGGAGAGGTCGGCCGTGTAGTTGTTAAATGGAATATTTATTATTATTATTATTATTATTATTATTATTATTATTATTAGGTAATTATTGATTGATTGTGTACAATCAAGACCAGCCTTATATTGTCCACTTCTTGGTGTAGTGGCTAGCATTCTTGGCGGTCATTTCTGAGGTCCGAATCCCCAGCTCTGCACAGGAAATTTAATTTCTGGTCTCAAGAGTGGAACGGGGTACACTCAACCTTGTGAGGCAAAACTGACAGGAGCTGGATTTTGATTCATACTGCAGCCATTCTGCCTAACCCAACTCCACCTAACCTAACCTAACCTAACCTAACCTAACCTAAACTAACCTTACCTAACCTAACCTAATTTCAAAGTGTGAGCAAATATGAGAGCAAAAAGTGGTAGCTAAACGTGAGAGCAAAAAAGAAGTTAGAGCAAAAAGTGGGAGCAAAAAAGTGAGAGCAAATGTGAGAGCACAAGTAATAAACTTAGTTATAACCTAACCTAACCTGACTTCACCTAACCTAACCTAACCTAACTTCACCTAACCTAACCTAACCTAACCTAACTTCACCTAACCTAACCTAACCTAACCTAACCTAACCCACAGAAACCTCATTTAAAGATTTTAGATTTTACACTTTAACATTTTACATTTTAACATTTTAGATTTAAATTTTTTTTTCATTTTACATTTTTTAGATTTTACATTTTATATTTTTGATTTTTTGTATTTCAGATGTTAGTTTTTTAAATTTTACATTTTTAAATTTAAGATTTTTTGATTTTAGATTTTACATTTTGTATTTTCCGAAAGGAGTAAACTACAAGGTTACATACCTAACCTCACGAAACCTAACTTTACCAAACCTAACTTAAGCTAATCCAAGGCTAATGCACTTACACAAAGTATATAAGGGCACATGCAACTATCCTTATGCTAGACTTATAGGCTACTGTACAACATGTTCACAACCCCAACCGGGGTATTTCTTTTTTTTTTCATTTTGTTGTTTACACATTTGTCAATTTTCCAATTTCCCATTTTCAGTTTTTTTAATGTCAGTTTTAAGTTTTTCAATTTCATAACATGGAAACATGGATTTTGGATTTTGTTGTTTACACATTTGTCAATTTTCCAATTTACCATTTTCATTTTTTTAATGTCAATTTTATGTTTTTCAATTTCATAATACGGAAACATGGACTTAGCATTTTGTTGTTTACACATCAATTTCACAATTTCCCATTTACAGTTTTTAAAATGTCAGTTTTAATTTTTTCAATTTCATGATATAGAAACATGGATTTCCCAATTTGTTGTTTACACATTTGTCAATTTACCAAATTCCCATTTACAGTTTTTAAAATTTCAGTTTAATGTTTTTTTTTCTATTTTGTCAATATGGAAACACGGATTTTCCAATTTGTGTTTTACATGTTCATTTTGCATTAGGAGTGGAGAGAGGTGGGTAGTAATTAAAAATGTACAAGCAGTGTCCATACAATATTTTTCATTTTAAATACAAGTACACTATTTACACATAATACATTTTTATATATATTCTTTTTTGTTATAAATTGTACAGTTGTTTTTATTTTGTTTTCTACTTTATTTATTTTTTGATTATGAATACCATTTTTATTTTTATATTTTTATATTTGTAGTGCTATTGTTTTATTTCCTAAATTGTTTTGTTTTATGTATTTGCTAGTTGCAGGCAGAAGATTTTGATATTCATAACTTAAGTCTTTAAGCATGGTTAATGATTGAGTAATGACCATAGGCATGTGTACCTATACCATCAGCATCAATCACTCTTTTATCATCACCAGGACACAAAGCAATTTTGTTTAGTCTTATAGATGATATGTCATGTTGTTTAGAAGCGATAATGTTCATTGGTGGGAATACATTAGAGTTTTTGAAATATCCAGTATACAAATTCCAATATATATTGGCTTATTGAATACAATGTTACGTTTAGCCATGTGGAAAGCAGCTAGGTTAAGACCATAAATTGTTCTGTCAATAAATGTCGGCTTTGCTATTAGCTTTTCTGCCTTTTTGCTGTCAGTCACAAGACGTATGTCTATTCTTTTATGGATATTTTCCATTGTTTTTCCAAAAATAGCATTGTTGAATAATTTGTACAGATTTTTCTCAAAATCATTTTTGGCTTGTTTTCGAAGGTTGTTATTAAAATCAATGTATGCCTTTAGCCAAGGTCTTTGTTTAAACTTTAACACACGATGAATTTTTATCAATTGTATTCCATAATCTAAAGCCTGTTTTAATGCCATGTAGTGAACAACATATCGCCTTCGATTTCCAAGATGAGGAATTAGTTTTTTCAGAGACGAATCCCTAGGTTGTGTACACTCTGGTAGGAAAGGTAAATCGTTGTGTAGATCATGAAGGGCAGATGGGTAATCAACATCAACGTCTAGAATGTATCCCACTGGATCGTCTTCCTTTAGCGTTTCTAGATAAACAGTATCTGAAAAAAAAACCACTGAAATCCACCATAAGGAAGAGAGTGACACATAGCCCACCCGTATTGGTTGTTGGCATCATGCGATGGTTTCTCAGAATCATAGGTTTCCATGTATTTATTGTTAGCTGCATCATACCGATGAGACACCTGGCGTATGCTTCCACGTATTCCAGACTCGATTAGAAGAATCTGATCGTAATCCCGTAGCAATTCCAGTTCAATTCCTGTGTAAAGGAGCATTGCCTCGAAACTTAAACCAGGCGAAGTAAAAAAGTGTGCAGCATCCACTCGGTGTGTTTCTAGTGTTTTGTTTCTAAACGATTCAAAGCTGTCTGCAAGAAGGAATA
Organism: Meconema thalassinum; assembly: GCA_946902985.2. NCBI lineage: Eukaryota > Metazoa > Arthropoda > Insecta > Orthoptera > Tettigoniidae > Meconema > Meconema thalassinum. The sequence continues at coordinate 16,477,319 of OX336389.2, read as the reverse complement.
CATCTGAAGTTAGGTAGAGGTCACTATATTCCCCTAGAGTTTTAATGTTGAACTGATTCCACAAATTTTTGGCATGTTCATAGTCTTCTTGACTAACATCATCTTGACTTAATTTGTTAATGAATACCCCTTTTGGAGGTAAACTCGTTTCACTTAACTTTTCCCATGAATCAATGTAATCATAACAAAATACCCCTTTACGAGTCATGAACGATGCATTTTCTTTTCCAAAGTACTTGTCTGTTTCAGGGTATGATGTTAAGTTGGAAACTAAGTTTTCCAAACTACTTGGCATTAACCGAAACGTGTCCACAAATCGAAGCTTAACATTTCCCACATATTTGGTAAAGGAAATGTACTTTTCTTTGGAGGTAGGGATAACATCCACTCTCTCAGTAGTACATCCTAATTGCTTTACAATGAAATTTGCATCGTAGCCACTCATATTATGTAGAAACACAGGAACGGGGTTACTTGTTTTACACCTCAAATTACAGTTATTGTGAGCACTTCCACGGTATTCCCCTGTAATGTGGCAGTGGTCTCGAACTTTCCAGTCCTCTTTGGTAAATGGTTTTTGACACAAACAACAGATTTCAGAAGATTGGAACTCTGCTTCTTGATCCTCAGTTAAGGCCTTTGGAACATTTAAGCTGTAAAGTCGATCGATTTCGTTAGCTATTGAGATCAAACAGTCCATAAACTTTTCTGCAGCGTCAGGTCCACGATAAATAACAGGTTGGCTTGGAAGGTTTGTCTTTATGTGTTCCACAGCATGTGAAGGTTTAACGTATATACCAAAGCTCATAGGAACATGACTCTGGTAAGGTACAGTATAACTTGCTTCAGGATTGGGTAAACATGTTTGATATGGTAACAGTATACTTTAGAAATCTGCATAGATAACGTAAGGTATTCTCAGCATTTTTTCAACATTTACGAATTTCACAATTGATTTTTAATAGGCATTTCAACCCTAGAAATGTCATGCTGGACACACAAAGCTCTATGTTCTTTTAATTTTTCCATTCCTTGTTGTCCATATCGATTATCGAAGTGAGTAAAACACCGTTTACACGTATATATCTTATGTTCATGGTGGGTAATCTGATGTCTTACTAGTTTATCAAAATCTTTGATAAAGACGTAGTGGTTCTGTCCGGATGATGAACTTAGCAGAAGGAGGTCGCGATGGTCTTGCAGCTCTTGATCCACAACCTTTAGCGGGAACAGTTTATTGTCTTCTTCCAATCCAAATACATTAATTGATATATCGTTGGCATTTTCAAATTTGGTAATGTCAGCTAGCGATATAGGAAATGATATTACTGAAAAAACATTCTTGTTTTCCAGATCCTTGTATTTACTAACGCGTTTAGCATCCGTTTTAACCAGTTTTGCTAAAATGGCATACATAAAACACCTCTCGTCCTTTTAAGTTGTGAGGATTAATGCAGGCTTTTCTTGCTTGTATAGCTGCTGGTAATGGAATATATGTGCTTCCACGAAAGGGATTGTACTTATTTATTTTCAATCGTACTCCTTCCACTGCTAACAAAGCCCAATTACTGCCTTTTAGCTCAGATTCTTCCATTTCAGTAGTTAACTTTGTAAATTGTGTTTCCAGGAAACTACTTAATTCAGTTTCCCAAAATAGGCCCTGATTTCGTGTTTTAAATGCCCGATCTGTAATTTCGTTGGTAGTTGTATGAATAAATCTACACTCAGCCACAAGATTAATTTTTATCGACTTGTGTTTTGCTAGTTCTTTGTGCATAGCTTGTATTATTTGCTGTTTGGAATCTTTAAGGTATGAATTTAAATCCTTACACGTATCACAACGTATGAAATAGGATTTAAGTCGACCTTAAAAAGATGTCTCGTATTCAATAAGTCCATTTTTGTCTGGGACCATTGAAAGTAGGTAATGTTTTGTAGGCTCTGCTTCTTGTCTTTTAGCTGCCAATACAACATTACAACATTCTTTATGCCGACGTCCGTTGTACACATTGTTGAATGTACTACCACAGGTCTTGCACTCATGGAATTCACCACACGATACTTCATGTCGCTTCCTATGATAGTCTCGAAGAAAAGTCTTTCCGCACTCTTTACACATATAGCTAGGAATGGGTTCTTCCATTATAAATGTTGATTTCTGCAAACAGCTGCTTACTGCGTATCACAGGGCTAGAGGTTGGTCGGTGAGAAGGTCTTTCACGATGTGAACACCGTGAGCGGTAGTAGTCAACTGGTGATATTCTTGTTAAGGGTCCTCTAATATAGCCTAGTCTAGACCAATAGCTCTTTACAGCGTATGACAAGGCTGTAGACTGGACAGTGAGACGGTCTTTCACAATGTGAACACTGTAACAAGTACAAGTAAACTGATTGTATTCTTGCTAAGGGTTCTGTAATATACCATAGTCATGACCAACAGCCACTTACTGTGTAGTACAAGGCTGTACAATGGTTGTTTTGACAGTCTTTACCGATGTGAACACTATGAGAGATAATAGTCAACTGGTGATATTCCTGCTACGGGTCCTCTAATATACCACTAGTTAAGGGTAACAGCTGCTTGCTGCATATGACAAGGGCTAAAGACTGGTTGTGTCTTCCAGGTTATCAGGTACTTACTGCATATCAAAAGGCTGTAAATCATGTGTGTTAGGCACTCTTTCTTGCTAAGGACTCCAATATTCCCTACACAAGGCTATACATGTTAGTTCTAAACACTTAGTGGTTATTTGTATATTAAATTTATATACACAGCTTATACAAGCACGTTTTTCACACAGTAAAACTTTTTCAAATAGCCACATGTGACACGCAAAGTATGTTTCCGCTATCTAGCGGTGACTATGGAAACTACCTGAACGACTAGTATGGTACCTAGCGCTCCATATCAACACTACTGACGACCAGCATGCTATCTAGCGGTCGATATCAACACCCCACTCAACTACCAGCATGCTGCCTAGCGGCCGATATCAACACTCACTCAACTCACCTAACCTAACCTGACCACGCCTGACATGTCTACTGAACCTATCCTAATCTAATCCTAGCTAACGTCACCTGACGTGTCCATACCTGTTTGTAAGCAAAAACAACAACACACTAAGATTCCATGAATTCCAGAGTACTTTTAGATTAATTATCGACTCTCAACTCTTTTAACTATGTCTATCCCACCCTGTCAAAAACACGATATATTTTTTTAAAATGTTTGCTCGATGTCACTACTGAAGTGATAATGGGTTTTCCGATCCTATCACTATAAATTCATTAGGTGTAAAAGTGGGTGCAAAGTTAGTGCAAAGTGGGTGCAAAGTGGGTGCAAAGTGGGAGCAAAGTGGGTGCAAAAGTGGGTGCAAATGTGGGTGCAAAAAGTGGGGGTGTAAAAGTGGTACCCTATTTGTAATGACTTATTTGACAAGTTATTCTGTGGAACCCTATTTGTAATGGCTTATTTGACAAGTTATCTTTGCCAATGTATTTAGAGGATATTTCTCTTGTTCTTGGAAAGTATCTCAGCCCTTTTTATGATAGCAGAATGCCCACCGCCATGTTTCTAAGCAACAACAACACACTAAAATTCCAAGAATCCAAACTACTTACTCTAAGGTTAATGATTGCCTCTCAACTCTATTCCATGCCTAGTCAAAAACATTATACCTTTCAAATTTTTCAAAAAAGGTAAATTGGGACAGTAGGCTATATGTTAAATCTAAAAATCATATAAAATCATATGCTAACTCCAACACCTAAGTCTATCCCACTCTCAGTCAAAAAATATTATATTCTTTAAATTGTTCCAAAATATATTTGGAAAGTAGGCTATATTTTGAAAATTAATCATCATAAAAAGTATATATAGACTCAAACCAATGCCTTTTATTTCCTTAATCGTTAGAACAAAACATGGAATTTTTGACATTTTTCCAAAAAAAAAAATTCATTAAAAAAATGGGCTATATTTTGTAAACTATGAAATTTACAAAAAATATGTGTTTGACACAAATGACAGGTATTTACCCCTCTACCCAAAAACCAAGTCCCAGGTCTCTGGGACAAAATCCAAAAAGGTTCAATTTTGAAAGTATGCGATATTTTGAAAACTAATCATTCTAAAAAGGCATATATAGACTCAGACACATTTTCTCGAAGTCCTTTAACGTTAGAATAAAACTTAACATATTTTCAATTTTTTCAAAAAAAGGTCAATTTTCAAAATTGACTATATTTTGGAAACAAAGAATTTTACAAAAACGTTTGTTTAACGTAAATGAAAGACCTTTACCCCCTCTACCCCCAAACATAAATTGTAGGTGCCTAGGACAAAAATTGTGCAGTAAAGGTTTTTGCGAGTTCTGGCACCCCTCCACCTCACAAGATGGCGGCCAAGTAAGTCCAACTACTTACATGGCGCGCACACCTATGTTCCCATGGCACAAATCTATGTCGGGCGCGGTTCTCGGAATTGCTACAGGATTACGATCAGATTCTTCTAATCGAGTCTGGAATACGTGGAGGCATATGCCAGGTGTCTCATCGGTATGCTGAAGCTAACAATAAATACATGAAAACCTATGATTCTGAGAAACCATCGAGAAACCTATGATGACGCCAACAACCAATACGGGTGGCCTATGTGCCACTCTCTTCCTTATGGTGGATTTCAGTGGGTTTCTCCAGATACTCTTTATCTAGAAACGCTAAAGGAAGACGATCCAGTGGGATACATTCTAGACATTGATGTTGATTACCCATCTGACCTTCATGATCTACACAAAGATTTACCTTTCCTACCAGAGTGTACACAACCTAAGGATTCGTCTATGAAAAAGCTAATTCCTCATCTTGGAAATCGAAGGCGATATGTTGTTCACTACATGGCATTAAAACAGGCTTTAGATCATGGAATACAATTGACAAAAATTCATCGTGTGTTAAAGTTTAAACAAAGACCTTGGCTAAAGGCATACGTTGATTTTAATAACAACCTTCGAAAACAAGCCAAAAATGATTTTGAGAAAAATCTGTACAAATTATTCAACAATGCTATTTTTGGAAAAACAATGGAAAATATCCATAAAAGAATAGGCATACGTCTTGTGACTGACAGCAAAAAGACAGAAAAGCTAATAGCAAAGCCAACATTTATTGACAGAACAATTTATGGTCCTAGCCTAGCTGCTTTCTACATGGCTAAACGTAACATTGTATTCAATAAGCCAATATATATTGGAATGTGTATACTGGATATTTCAAAAACTCTAATGTGTTCCCACCACTATGATGTCCTGCTACCCTATTATGGAATGAACAATCTTAAACTCATGTATATGGATACCGACTCGTTCATTTATTTGGTTAACACCCCAGATGTATATCAAGACAAGTTGGATTTCCTAGAACACCTGGACACATCAGATTATCCTACTAATCACTTATGTTACTCTACATCAAACAAGAAAACGTTGGGGAAATTTAAAGATGAGGCTTGTGGAAAAATTATAAAAGCATTTGTTGGACTTAGAGCTAAAATGTACACTTTAGACAAAAATGGTAAAGAAATCAAAAAGATTAAAGGTATTAACAGAAGTGTTGTCAAAAATTGTATAAGCTTTCAAGATTATAAGGATTGTGTCATGAAAAACAATGTAAAAAGAATACCAATGAACATTATCGCTTCTAAACAACATGACATATCATCTATAAGACTAAATAAAATTTCTTTGTGTCCTGGTGATGATAAAAGAGTGATTGATGCTGATCGTATAGGTACACATGCCTATGGTCATTACTCAATCATTAACCATGCTTAAAGACTTAAGTTATGAATATCAAAATCTTCTGCCTGCAACTAGCAAATACATAAAGCAAAACAATTTAGGAAAAATAAAATAAAAAAACACAAATTAAAAATGGTATTCATAATCAAAAAATAAATAAAATAGAAAACAAAATAAAAACAACTGTACAATTTATAACAAAAAAGAATATATATGAAAATGTATTATGTGTAAATAGTGTACATGAAATTGATAAATGTGTAAACAACAAAATGCTAAGTCCATGTTTCCATATTATGAAATTGAAAAACTTAAAAACTGACATTTAAAAAAACTGAAAATGGTAAATTGGAAAATTGACAAATGTGTAAACAACAAAATGCAAAATCCATGTTTCCATATTATGAAATTGATAAACTTAAAACTGACATTAAAAAAATGAAAATGGGAAATTGGAAAATTGACAAATGTGTAAACAACAAAATGAAAAAAAAAAGAAAAAGAAATACCCCGGTTGGGGTTGTGATCATGTTGTTCAGTAGCCTATAAGACTAGCATAAAGATAGTGTTGCATGAGCCCTTATATACTTTGTGTAAGTGCATTAGCTTTTGGATTAGCTTAAGTTAGGTTTGGTAAAGTTAGGTTTCGTGAGGTTAGGTATGTGACCTTGTAGTTTACTCCTTTCGGAAAATACAAAATGTAAAATCTAAAATCAAAAAATCTTAAATTTAAAAATTTAAAATCTAAAAAAAACTAAAATCTGAAATACAAAAAATCAAAAATATAAAATGTAAAATCTAAAAAATATAAAATGGAAAAAATCAAAAATCTAAAATGTTAAAATGAAAGATCTAAAATCTTTAAATGAGGTTTCTGTGGGTTAGGTTAGGTCAGGTTAGATTATAACTAAGTTTATTATTTGTGCTCTCTCATTTGCTCTTACTTTTTTTTTGCTCTGACTTCGAAGTTAGGTTAGGTTAGGTTAGGTTAGGTGAAGTTAGGTTAGGTTAGGTTAGGTTAGGTGAAGTTAGGTTAGGTTAGGTTAGGTGAAGTTAGGTTAGGTTAGGTTATAACTAAGTTTATTACTTGTGCTCTCACTTTTGCTCTCACTTTTTTGCTCCCACTTTTTGCTCTCACTTCTTTTTTGCTCTCACGTTAAGCTACCACTTTTTGCTCTCATATTTGCTCACATTTTGAAGTTAGGTTAGGTTAGGTTAGGTAAGGTTAGTTTAGGTTAGGTTAGGTTAGGTTAGGTGAAGTTGGGTTAGGCAGAATGGCTGCAGTATGAATCAAAAGCCAGCTCCTGTCAATTTTGCCTCACAAGGCTGAGTGTACCCCGTTCCAATCTTGAGACCAGAAATTAAATTTCTTGGCAGAGCCGGGGATTCGAACCTCAGAAATGACCGCCAAGAATGCTAGCCACTACACCAAGAAGTGGACAATATAAGGCTGGTCTTGATTGTACACGATCAATCAATAATTACCTAATAATAATAATAAAAACAATACTAATCATAATTATAATTATTCCATTTAACAACTACACGGCTGACCTCTCCCTGTGACGTCAATAACGGCCTGAGGGCGTGGCGGCCATGTTGCCCATTAGCCCCTGACCCAGCTATGACTGACCCCTCCATAAGAATAACATTGGGCGGTTGCGCGCGGCGGCCATCTTGCCCATTAGCCCCTGCCCCAAAACCGCCCTTTATATCCTACTACCCGCGCCGCATCCGCACGACTGCTATCTGCACCTGCCTCGCATTCGCACGACTGCTATCTGCACCCGCCCCGCATCCGCACGACTGCTATCTGAACCCGCCCCGCAACCGCACGACTGCTATCTGCACCCACCCCGCATTCGCACGACTGCTATCTGCACCCGCCCCGCATTCGCACGACTGCTATCTGCACCCGCTTCGCATCCGCACGACTGTTATCTGCACCCGCCCCACATCCGCACGACTGCTATCTGCACCCGCCTCGCATTCGCACGACTGCTATCTGCACCCGCCCCGCATCCGCAGGAGTAGGATTAAGTTCGTGCATATATTAGTTACATTTTGAATTACAATTTAATGTTTGTAAAATACCAATGACGCCCTATTGCATTAGTGGGCGTCAACCATGTCTTAGGTTTTGCTGATATGAGGCGTGTTAGGAATTAATTCCATGAGTACTTTCACGCTATAAAGAGCTACAGTATGTTTATGGTGGTTTCATGTTTCTGATTGAGAGTTTAGTTGCTTTTCATGGAATGGTAATTTTTTCCAACAATACAATTAATTTGGGCTGGAAAGGGATAAATGAAGTTGGACCCGGGTCTTTACAAACTTCTACAAAATGCAATACATTATTTCTACATGTAGAATTATTCACGGAAAATCAGAAGACAACTGGAGAAATAAAAGTGCAAAGTTACAATCGAATGCAACTGTCAATAGGTTGAAGAAACTCAACATCATCAATCACTGAACTTAATTCTTATAATATACCAGATATTTTGGATTATTTTGATGTAATTCCAGCAAGTATTTGTAAGTATTTTTATTCTCAATTGCATTTTGTGACTATTTTGAATCTAAATTACATTTTGTAAGTATTTTCTCTCTAAATTACATTTTGTAAATATTGTCAATTCAAATTACAGTACAGTAAGTATGTAGTTAGTTTGTTTATTAGATAAAGGTCATTGTTCTATTAGACTGCGGTGTGTGAGGGTGTCTGGTAGCAGTTGCATTGTTTATTAGTTATATTTCATTGTTTCAGTAGACTGTGATGTGTGAGGGTGCATGTGAGTGTGCCTGGTGACAGACTGTTTTAGTGGCAGTATTTGATGTTGGTGGAACTTAAGGTTTTTTTCCTTCGTTAGTAGAATTTTGGTATGTAATTGTTAGTAGAAGGTTAGTATTTTTGTTAGTAGAATTTCTATTTACTTATTCTGAAAGGGAGTAGCAGCCTTTCAGAATAAATAAATTCATTACTAGTCTTATAGACGGTTAATATATTGATAATATAAGCCAAATAATGGCTACACTGCGTCCTGCTGCACGGCTGAAAGCAACGGGAAACTACAGCCGTAATGCTATTCCCGAGGATATGCACCTCTCTATGCATAATTACATATGATGATGGCCTCCTCCCTTGTAAAATTTCAATCCGGAGGTAAACTAGTCCCCCGTTCGGATCTCATGGTGGGGACTACTCGAGAGAGGGTTAACATCACAGAAGTGACAAAGAGGAAATCTGACATTATACGGATCGGAGCGTGGAATGTTAGAAGTCTGCTAGGAAGTGGAAGGTTAGAAAACTTAGAAAGGGAAATGGATAGGTTAAGGTTGGATTTGGTTGGGATTAGTGAAATGCGCTGGCAGGATGAACATGACTTTAGGTCAGGAGACTATAGGGTCATTAGCAATAAACCAAACAATGGCCAAGCAGGGGTTGGTCTCATATTGAGTAGGAAACTTGGACAGCGGGTGGAATATTATGAGCAATATAGTGAAAGGATTATTGTAGCAAAAATCAATACTAAACCTACGTGCACCACAGTGGTACAAGTCTATATGCCTACCAGTCAAGCTGATGATGAGGATGTTGAAAAGGTCTACGAAGAAATAGACGAAATTCTGAGGAATGTCAAGGGTGATGAAAATGTTATAGTAATGGGAGATTGGAATGCTGTGGTAGGAAAAGGGAGAGAAGGGAAGATAGTAGGAGATTTCGGATTAGGTGAAAGGAATGATCGAGGAAGCAGGCTGATGGAATGATCGAGGAAGCAGGCTGATGGAATTCTGCACCGAGCATGAGTTGGTCATAGCCAACACCTTATTCAATAACCACAATAGAAGAATATACACATGGATGAGACCAGGAGATACAGGGCGTTACCAAATCGACTTCATTATGGTCAAGCAGAGGTTTCGAAACCAGATTTTGGATTGTAAAACATATCCTGGTGCTGACATAAACTCTGACCACAATCTGGTTGTAATGAAATGCAGATTAAAGTTGAAGAAACTGAAGAAAAGTCAAAAGCCAAAAAGGTGGGCAATAGACAGACTGAATGTAAAGGTTGTAAACGAAAGATTCAAGAAGAGTATAAAGGAAGGACTAATGAAAAACCCTAAACAAACTTCAATTGCAGACGAATGGGCACTTTTGAAGAATGAAATAACAAAATCTGCAGAAGAAAACATTGGTAACAAAGAAAGAATCGGTAGAAAACTGTGGATCACTCAGGATATACTAGAATTGATGGATGAAAGGCGGAAAAACAAGAATGTAAGAGATGAAAAGGGGAAAGCAGAATACAGACGTCTGAGAAATGAGGTCAACAAGAAGTGCATGGAAACGAAAGAAGAATGGTTGAAAGAGAGATGTGCAGGTATAGAAAATTGTGTGAAATTAGGAAAAGTAGACACATCTTATCGAAGGATTAAGAATACATTTGGGGAAAAGAAGACTAAGTTCTGTAATATTAAGGACACAAATTTAAAGCCTCTAACAGATAGGGAAGAGAAGGTTGAGAGATGGAAAGCTTACATAGAGAGTTTGTATAAGGGAAAGGAGATTGAGAATCATGTAATGGAAAGGGAGGAGGAAATTGATGAGGATATGAAAGGAAATTTAATATTGAGATCAGAATTTGATAGAGCTTTGGAAGACTTAAGCAGGAACAAAGCACCAGGCATAGATGATATACCGATTGAGTTGCTACGCTACATAGGAGATGAAGGTCTGATCAGGTCATTTCACTTGGTGTGTAGGATTTATGAGACAGGTGAGGTACCCCCTGATTTCAAGAAGAATGTAATCATTCCTATACCAAAGAAAGTGGGAGCTGACAGATGTGAAGATTACCGTACAATCAGCTTGATTACTCATGCTTCAAAGATCCTGTCTAGAATAATTTACAAGAGGATTGAAAGCCAGATAGAAAGAGAGTTGGGTGAAGACCAGTTTGGTTTCAGGAGAAATATAGGAACAAGGGAAGCTGTATTAAGTCTTAGGCTGATTTTGGAAGGTAGAATAAGGAAAGATAAGAGAACGTTCATGGCATTTGTAGACTTAGAAAAGGCTTTTGATAACGTTGATTGGACTAAATTGTTTGACATTTTGAAATCTATTGGAATAAAGTACAGGGATAGGAGGGTGATCTACAATCTATACAGAAACCAGACAGCAGTCATTCGAGCTGAAGGACATGAGAGAGAAGCTGATATTCAGAAAGGTGTTAGGCAAGGCTGCAACTTATCACCCATACTTTTCAATCATTACATTGAACAAGCAACGAAGGAAATTAGAGAAAAATTTAAAGTGGGAGTGAAGATTCAAGGAGAAATAATTTCAACTCTGAGATTTGCTGATGACATCGTCATCTTGGCCGACAAGCCTGAGGATTTGAATGAGTTTTTGAATGGTTTGGACTCCATCTTACGGAAAGAGTACATGTTGAAAATTAATAATTGTAAAACAAAAATACTAGAATGCTGCCGAAATAAATCAGAAACCTCTATGGACATCAAATTGGGAGGCGAAAAGCTGAAGGAAGTAGGAAACTTCTGTTACTTAGGAAGCAAAATAACCAGTGATGGACGAAGCAAAGTGGATATAAAAAGTACGTTGGCTCAGGCAAGGAAAGCATTTCTACAAAAAAGGAATCTGTTGACATTGAATATAGATTTAGGTATTAGGAAGTCATTTTTAAAAGCCTTTGTCTGGAGAGTGGCGCTCTATGGAAGTGAAACTTGGACTATTGGTGCAGCAGAAAAGAGGAGAATTGAAGCATTTGAAATGTGGCGTTACAGGAGAATGATGAAGATCACATGGGTAGATAGGGTTACAAACGAAGAGGTATTAACACGAGTGGGAGAGGAGAGATGTTTCTGGCGACTGCTAATGAAGAGAAGAGATAGGTTACTAGGACACATACTAAGACACCCAGGAATAGCAAGCTTAGTTATGGAAGGAAGGGTCGAGGACAAGAACTGTAGGGGTAGGCCAAGGTTAGAATATGTTAAACAGATTGCCTCGGATGTAGGGTGTGGTAGCTATGTAGAGATGAAACGATTAGCTCAGGACAGGGAGGCATGGAGAGCTGCATCAAACCAGTCAAATGACTGAAGACTCAAACAACAACAGCTGGTATCTCATTTTTAATTTCTCCAATAAACTGGAAGCCTGCTAAGAAACCGTAAAGTCATTTCTTCAATCACATTTTCGTAAGTTGTGTATTGTGCCTGTCCCACAGGTGGCACGGTGACGCGCGTCGCGTCGAGAGCAACAGAACACACACTTTGCAATATGTACGCAGCTTGGTAGGGATGAGGTTCTATGAATCTCGAGGGTATACGGGATTGTTGGTAGGTGGGCTCTCCTCAAAATAAAGCCCGACAATGGATTAACTTCAATCGTCTACCAAAATAAAACGTAGGATCCAGCTACTACCGAGAAAAACACAAGTATTACATTTTCTATTAAAAAAACTAACGCTCGATGCTATTTATTATTGAATACACACGTCAAAGAACAAACACTCCTAGAAGGAAATCCTATTTTAGTCCCATCCTATAAGCGTCAAGCAACAATTAATAGTTTATTAAATCATTCTAATAGCTGTATGCATATCAATACAGTATGTTGATTAGCTGCTAAACGCCTCACTTCAGCCATTCTGGAAGTGTTTTCTGTGGTTTTTCTGCTTACGGCCACGGCCATCTCCTTCCAAATCCTCACAAATAGGCCGCACACACAAACACAGCTATGATAATTACACAGTTTATCACACTCGAATACACGGGGCTGAATGATCACGATGTCCAAGCCACTCAAATGAAGAAACAACCTCCAATAAATGTCAGGGAGGTGGCGACGAGCCTCAAGGGAAAGTGGAGTTGGACAACATTGTCACATACCGCGTATCTGCACGCCTCCCAGCTGCGCCGCCCAACAGACACATGCACATTAGGTTCCTTTTGCTGTGTGTGAACCAAAAGGAAATTGAACCTTAAATAGCACACTGTATTATAGGAATGTATAACTACACGACAATATACTTTTCTGCGGTGCAAAGTATTTAAAGCTGAATTTCCTTTAGTTTGAACACACTGCAAAATGAGCTTAACCTGTATTGCTCTGTTAGACAGCTGGCGGCAAGGAAGGAAGATTTTAGTTTTATGTGACCGTTAATCGGGAGATCATGAGCCACGGAACCTCCTTTTTACGGGGAATCCGAACCACAGGACATGGCATTTCACTTTGAAAATCTCACATGCATTGACCAGGAATCGAACCCGGTCTGCTGGAAGATAAGAGCATGTTCAGATACGTGGTATTACAAATTCAGTGACGATATACATACAGCGATCATATACCGTAAGTGAGGCTAACGTACAGTATAATGCAGTATTTTATTACTTGTTTCAGGTATACAGTAAAGGAAATGAATATCTCGGAAGGTCTGGCATCAGAGCTGGGTATATCAAGCACCACCAGGGAAGACAGTGGAAGGTATTACTGCATTGCCACAAATGCTTTTGGGCGTGACGAGATGTCGATTCAGCTATTTATTCAAGGTGAGTCCTTCTTAATACACCATTCCACACACAGCCTTTGAATAATACTATAAAAATGTGCTTGGGAAGCATATGGGTTTGAATCCAACTGTCAACCATCATCATTATATTTTCCGAGGTTTCCAATTTATCTCCAAATTTATCACCATGCCTTTCCAAACAGTGGAGAAAATAGCACTTCTCATCCACCGATAATTTAAAACATTTTCCAGTGCACATGTACTGTACTGTACTGTACGGTGGTGTTAGGGCGAGGTAAACACAAATAGAATGTGTCGCAGCCCCTCAACAAGATGGGCCAGTGACATTCTCCAATGAACATCCAACAGATCGGCTTCCATGTGAAAATAAGGTCCCATAGCTTATGCCTTATGCCTTAGGCCACTTTGTGGTGAATTGGCTGGTCTGAGGGCTGGAACGGGCTTCACTCAAACCCGTGAGGCGAATCTGAGAAGAGGCGGGTTCGATTCCCAACTCAGCTATCCTGTTTCATTGTTTCCCACATTGACTCCAGGCAAATACCGAGATGGTTCCAAACATAACGCTACAGTTGCTTCCTTCCTTCCTAACTAAAACACAACTGACACCAAAATAACTCAGGTTATCAAACGAATTCAACACACACCCAAGCACAGCGGGTTGATGTCAAATTCTTCCACGGTGTTGCAGGGTGTGTGTTAATTTATTTGATGATACTAGACTAAGCTAGGTCACGTCTATGCCCAAGATAGCGGGTTCAAGCCGTCGGATTTTTTAAGAGCGTTAAAAATCCCTCAGTATGCCTTCCTTCGGAGGGGAAGTAAATCCGGCGGTCCCATGTCGTAGATTTATGGCATGTTAAAGAACCTTCCACTAATTACACCTGTGTGAAGCTAAATTGTATAGGTTAGGAATGTAAACAACGCTCTTAAGTTTCTACGTTCGTTGCCAAGAGCCGACTGCGGTGGCGTCTAGTAGCTAATTTCTGAACTAGGCCTAATAGTCGTTGAAGTTGGCGTTTGGAGGCAAAAGTAGGAACTATTTGAAAATTTCAATGTTGCAGTCCTTACTTGAATTAAAAAACAGATACACACACTAATACAGCCATCACAATTAACACCGGTTATCAGACAGATTCTACACACACCCAAAGTACACGGGGCTACATGATCGCGTTGTCGCAGCCCCTAAACTGAGGAACCAACCCACCAACCACGTTTATGATTTAAAGTAAATGCTCTTTCTGTAAATGTTGTACTCCGTAGTCCGCTGTCACATCAACACGGAATCAAACCCAAGTGTATATTTCGCTTCGGGAATGAATCTGCCAAATGGATCACCACCCCTCCCCTCACTACTACACGGTAATTAGGATTCACGACAGGATGATGTACAATTGGCTGGATTGTAATGTGTCAGTTTGAACAGTAGAATCATGAATGAATATTTGCAGGATTGGTCTTTAATTATCTGTTGTTTTTGATTGGTCATGACCTTGCAGTTTGTGTCATTTGTGTGTGTTCAGCATGCGTGTTGCTGGGGCATCTAGTTGGGATTATATTGCAATATATCTGAAACCAATCCTTTAGTGAGGGTCATTCATTAATGTTTATTAATGCAATGTTGTTATCAGATTAATAGTTTGTTTTGTGTTAAATGTGATCATGTGTGATGCACTTTCTCCGCCCTAGTATTATCCTAGATGGGTCGTGTTAATTTAAACTAGTGGACTGAGCGCTCCCCGAAGACGCGAGTCAACCTTCTAGAAGACCCAGGTGTGAAGGGTGCATTACTATGCGATACCATGGTTTACCATTTTGAGATACGAAACAGCAATTTGAAACAATCATGTCACTAACATGAATATCTGTTAGACAACACTTTGTTCTCTTTTCCAGAGCCTCCAGATTTCCCGAGGAACCTTCATGTGGTAGAGAAAGGAAGTCGATTTGTGAAGCTCGGTTGGATCTTGAGCCAGGATGGAAACAGCCCCATTACTCAATACACTGTGGAATACAAGACAGAGTCAGGTAACAATGAATCCGGCAACTGATAATCCTCAAGTTCTGCTATCTAGCAATGTAGGCTGTTCTTTTGTACAAATTAGTCACCCCAGGGCAAACGTAATTCATCATGAACTACGGCGAGAGTCATTATTCTTCTTGCGTACATACGAGGTGTTATGCAATGAATTTCCACCAGTGTAATTCAACGGGTGCCGACCCCATGGTGTTGGGGGTAGCGCGCCTGCCTCCCACCCGGAGGCCCGGGGTTCGATTCCCGGCTCCGTCAGGGATTTCAGAAACGGACGTGAGGGCTGGAGCGGGGTGCAATCAGCCTCCTGAGGACAATTGGGAAGCTGTCTGAGAGTGAGGAAGCCACGAAAACCAAGATTAACGGCCGAGGGGACCCGATGCGCTGATCACGCGTCACGACAATACCTGCAGGCCAAATGGCTGGGCAGCGGTCGCTTGGCAGGCTAATGTTCATTACCAACTCACAGGGGTTGGCTAATGCCCAATACCAACTCACAGGGGGCAGGCTAATACTCAGTACCAACTCACAGGGGGCAGGTTAATGCCCAGTACCAACTCACAGGGGGCAGACTAATGCTCAGTACCAACTCACAGGGGGCAGGTTAAAGCCCAGTACCAACTCACAGGGGGCAGGTTAATGCCCAGTACCAACTCACAGGGGGCAGGCTAATCCTCAATACCAACTCACAGGGGGCAGGCTAATGCTCAAAACCAACTTTCAGGGGGCAGGCTAATGCTCAGCACCAACTCACAGTGGGCAGGATAATGCCCAGTACCAACTCACAGAGGGCAGGCTAATACCGAGTACCAACTCACAGGGGGCAGGCTAATGCTCAGTACTAACTCCCAGGAGGCAGGTTAATGCCCAGTACCAACTCACAGGGGGCAGGCTAATGCTCAGTACCAACTCACAGGGGGCAGGTTAAAGCCCAGTACCAACTCACAGGGGGCAGGATAATGCCCAGTACCAACTCACAGAGGGCAGGCTAATACCGAGTACCAACTCACAGGGGGCAGGCTAATGCTCAGTACTAACTCCCAGGAGGCAGGTTAATGCCCAGTACCAACTCACAGGGGGCAGGCTAATGCTCAATACCAACTCACAGGGGGCAGAATAATGCTCAGTACCAACTCACAGGGGGCAGCCTAATGCTCTCTACCAACTCTCAGGGGGGAAGGCTAATGCCTAGTACCAACTAACAGGGGGCAGGCTAATGCTCAATACCAACTCACAGGGGGCAGGCTAATCCTCAATACCAACTCACAGGGGGCAGGCTAATGCTCAAAACCAACTTTCAGGGGGCAGGCTAATGCCCAATACCAAATCACAGGGGGCAAGCTAATCCTCAATAATAACTCACACGGGGCAGGCTAATGCTCAGTACCAACTCACAGGGGGCAGGCTAATGCTCAATACCAACTCACAGGGGGCAGACTAATGCTCAGTACCAACTCACAGGGGGCAGCATAATGCTCTCTACCAACTCTCAGGGGGGAAGGCTAATGCCTAGTACCAACTCACAGGGGGCAGGCTAATGCTCAGTAATGACTCCCAGGGGGCAGCTCAGTACCAACTCACAGAGGGCAGCCTAATGCTCAGTACCAACTCACAGGGGGCAGGTTAATGCCCAGTACCAACTCACAGGGGGCAGGCTAATGCTCAGTACCAACTCCCAGGGGGCAGGCTAATGCTCAGTTCAAACTCCCAGGGGGCAGGCTAATGCTCAGTACCAACTCACAGGGGGCAGGCTATTGCTCAGTACCAACTTACAGGGGGCAGCTCATTACTAACTCAGAGGGGGCAGGCTAATCCTCAATACCAACTCACACGGGGCAGGCTAATGCTCCGTACCGACTCACAGGGGGCAGGCTAATGCTCAGTACCAACTCACAGGGGGCAGGCTAATGCTCAATACAAACTCACAGGGGGCAGGCTAATCCTCAATACCAACTCACAGGGGGCAGGCTAATGCTCAAAACCAACTTTCAGGGTGCAGGCTTATGCCCAATACCAACTCACAGGGGGCAAGCTAATCCTCAATAGTAACTCACACGGGGCAGGCTAATGCTCAGTACCAACTCACAGGGGGCAGGCTAATGCTCAGTACCAACTCACAGGGGGCAGGCTAATGCTCAGTATCAACTCACAGAGGGCAGGCTAATACCGAGTACCAACTCACAGGGGGCAGGGTAATGCTCAGTACCAACTCACAGGGGGCAGACTAATGCCCAGTACCAACTCACCGGGGGCAGGCTAATGCTCAGTACCAACTCACAGGGGGCAGGCTAATGCTCAGTACCAACTCACAGGGGGCAGGTTAATGCCCAGTACCAACTACCAGGGGGCAGCTCTGTACCAACTCTCAGGGGGCAGGCTAATGCCTAGTACCAACTCACATGGGGCAGGCTAATGCTCAGTACCAACTCACAGGGGGCAGGCTAATGCTCAGTACCAACTCACAGTGGGCAGGCTAATGCTCAGTACCAACTCCCAGGGGACAGCTCAGTACCAACTCACAGGGGGCAGCCTAATGCTCAGTACCAAATCACAGGGGGCAGGCTAATGCCCAGTACCAACTCACAGCGGGCAGCTCAGTACTAACTCACAGGGGGCAGGCTAATGCTCAGTACCAACTCACAGGGGGCAGGCTAATGCTCAGTACCAACTCACAGGGGGCAGCTCATTACTAACTCACAGGCGGCAGGCTAATCCTCATTACGAACTCACACGGGGCTAATGCCCAGTACCAACTCACCGGGGGCAGGCTAATGCTCAGTACCAACTCACAGGGGGCAGGCTAATGCTCAGTACCAACACACAGGGGCCAGGCTAATGCTCAGTACCAACTCCCAGGGGACTGGCTAATGCCCAGTACCAACTCACAGGGGGCAGGCTAATGCTCAGTACCAACTCACAGTGGGCAGGCTATTGCTCAGTACCAACTCACAGGGGGCAGGCTAATGCTCAGTACCAACTCACAGTGGGCAGGCTATTGCTCAGTACCAACGCACAGGGGGCAGGCTATTGCTCAGTACCAACTCACAGGGGGCAGGCTAATGCTCAGTACCAACTCACAGGTGGCAGGCTAATGCCCAGTACCAACTCACAGGGGGCAGGCTAATGCTCAGTACCAACTCACAGGGGGCAAGCTAATGCTGAGTACCAACTCACAGTGGGCAGGCTAATGCTCAGTACCAAATCACAGGGGGCAGGCGAATGCCCAGTACCAACTCACAGGGGGCAGGATAATGCCCATTACCAACTCACAGTGGGCAGGCCAATCTCAGTACCAACTCACAGTGGGCAGGCTATTGCTCAGTACCAACTCACAGGGGGCAGGCTAATGCTCAGTACCAACTCACAGGGGGCAGGCTAATGCTCAGTACCAACTCACAGGGGGCAAGCTAATGCTCAGGACCAACTCACAGTGGGCAGGCTAATGCTCAGTACCAACTCACAGGGGGCAGGTTAATGCCCAGTACCAACTACCAGGGGGCAGCTCTGTACCAACTCTCAGGGGGCAGGCTAATGCCTAGTACCAACTCTCAGTTGGCAGGCTAATGCTCAGTACCAACTCACAGGGGGCAGACTAATGCTCAGTTCCACCTCCCGGGGGCCAGAATAATGCCCAGTACCAACTCCCAGGGGGCAGGATAATGCCCATTACCAACTCACAGGGGGCAGGCCAATCTCAGTACCTACTCACAGGGGGCAGGCTAATGCCCAGTACCAACTCACAGGGGGCAGGCTAATGCCCAGTACCAACTCCCAGGGGACAGCCCAGTACCAACTCACAGGGGGCAGGCTAATGCTCAGTACCAACTCACAGGGGGCAGGCTAATGTTTAGTACCAACTCACAGGGGGCAGGCTAATGCTCAGTACCAATTCACAGGGGCAGCTCAGTACCAACTCACAGGGGGCAGGCTTATGCCCAGTACCAAATCACAGGGGCAGCTCAGTACCAACTCACAGGGGGCAGGCTAATGCCCAGTACCAAATCACAGTGGGCAGGCTAATGCCCAGTACCAACTCACAGGGGGCAGACTAATGCCCAGTACCAAATCACAGTGGGCAGGCTAATGCCCAGTACCAAATCATAGTGGGCAGGCTAATGCCCAGTACCAACTCACAGGGGGCAGGCTAATGCCCAGTACCAAATCACAGTGGGCAGGCTAATGCCCAGTACCAAATCACAGTGGGCAGGCTAATGCCCAGTACCAACTCACAGGGGGCAGGCTAATGCCCAGTACCAAATCACAGTGGGCAGGCTAATGCCCAGTACCAACTCACAGGGGGCAGGCTAATGCCCAGTACCAACTCACAGGGGGCAGGCTAATGCTCAGTACCAACTCACAATGGGCAGGCTAATGCTCAGTACCGACTCACAGGGGGCAAGCTAATGCTCAGTACCAACTCACAGGGGGCAGGCTAATGCCCAGTACCAACTCCCAGGGGACAGCCCAGTACCAACTCACAGGGGGCAGGCTAATGCTCAGTACCAACTCACAGGGGGCAGGCTAATGCCCAGTACGAACTCACAGGGGCAGCTCAGTACCAACACACAGGGGGCAGGCTAATGCTCAGTACCGACTCACAGGGGGCAAGCTAATGCTCAGTACCAACTCACAGGGGGCAGGCTAATGCCCAGTACCAACTCCCAGGGGACAGCCCAATACCAACTCACAGGGGTCAGGCTAATGCTCAGTACCAACTCACAGGGGGCAGGCTAATGTTTAGTACCAACTCACAGGGGGCAGGCTAATGCTCAGTACCAACTCACAGGGGGCAGGCTAATGCTCAATACCAACTCACAGGGGGCAGGCTAATGCTCAATACCATCTCACGGGGGCAGGCTAATGCTCAGTACTCACTCACAGTGGGCAGGCTAATGCTCAGTACCAACTCGCAGGGAGCAGGCTAATGCCCAGTACCAACTCACAGCGGGCAGGCTTATGCCCATTACCAACTCACAGGGGGCTGGCTAATGCTCAGTACCAACTCACAGGGGGCGACTAATGCTCAATACCAACTCACAGGGGGCAGGCTAATGCTCAGTACCAACTCACAGTGGGCAGGCTAATGCTCAGTACCAACTCACAGGGGTCAGGCTAATGCCCAGTACCAACTCACAGCGGGCAGGCTAATGCCCTGTACCAACTCACAGGGGGCAGGCTAATGCTCAGTACCAACTCACAGGGGGCAGGCTAATGCTCAGTACCAACTCACAGGGGGCAGGCTAATGCCCTGTACCAACTCACAGGGGGCAGGCTAATGCCCTGTACCAACTCACAGGGGGCAGGCTAATGCTCAGTACCAACTCACAGGGGGCAGGCTAATGCCCTGTACCAACTCACAGGGGGCAGGCTAATGCTCAGTACCAACTCACAGGGGGCAGGCTAATGCTCAGTACCAACTCACAGGGGGCAGGCTAATGCTCAGTACCAACTCACAGGGGGCAGGCTAATGCTCAGTACCAACTCACAGCGGGCAGGCTAATGTTCAGTACCAACTCACTGGGGGCAGGCTAATGCCCAGTACCAACTCACAGGGGGCAGGCTAATGCCCAGTACCAACTCACAGGGGGCAGGCTAATGCTCAGTACCAACTCACAGGGGGCAGGCTAATGCTCAGTACCAACTCACAGGGGGCAGGCTAATGCTCAGTTCCAACTCCCGGGGGGCATGCTAATGCTCAGTACCAACTCACAGGGGGCTGGCTAATGCTCAGTACCAACTCACAGTGGGCAGGCTAACGCTCAGTACCAACTCACAGGGGGCAGGCTACTGCTCAGGACCAACTCACAGTGGGCAGGCTAATGCCCTGTACCAACTCACAGGGGGCAGGCTAATGCTCAGTACCAACTCACAGGGGGCTGGCTAATGCTCAGTACCAACTCACAGTGGGCAGGCTAACGCTCAGTACCAACTCACAGGGGGCAGGCTACTGCTCAGGACCAACTCACAGTGGGCAGGCTAATGCTCAGTACCAACTCACAGGGAGCAGGCTACTGCTCAGTACCAACTCACAGTGGGCAGGCTAACGCTCAGTACCAACTCACAGTGGGCAGGCTTATGCTCAGTACCAACTCACAGGGAGCAGGCTACTGCTCAGTACCAACTCACAGTGGGCAGGCTAATGCTCAGTACCAACTCACAGTGGGCAGGCTAATGCTCAGTACCAACTCACAGGGGGCAGGCTACTGCTCAGTACCAACTCACAGGGGGCAGGCTAATGCCCTGTACCAACTCACAGGGAGCAGGCTAATGCTCAGTACCAACTCACAGGGGGCTGGCTAATGCTCAGTACCAACTCACAGTGGGCAGGCTAACGCTCAGTACCAACTCACAGGGGGCAGGCTACTGCTCAGGACCAACTCACAGTGGGCAGGCTAATGCCCAGTACCAACTCACAGCGGGCAGGCTAATGCTCAGTACCAACTCACAGTGGGCAGGCTAGTGCTCAGTACCAACTCACAGGGGGCAGGCTAATGCTCAGTACCAACTCACAGGGGGCAGGCTAATGCTCAGTACCAACTCACAGGGGGCAGGCTAATTCTCAGTACCAACTCACAGGGGGCAGGCTAATGCCCAGGACTGTGCCTTTATATCCATGTGATGTGTCAGCCAGAATCCGAAGATGGAAAAGGATCGCAGCTTCTAGTAGTACTCGGCTAGAAATAACTATCAAGGGCTACTATCAAACACACAATGGAATAAGGAACATATACAAACCTTCAAATGCTATAGTTCTACTCTACTGAGTTCAAAAAACTATAATACTGGAGAGTGAGGATCTCTCAAATCTCGGTCGTAACGCGAATACGTTTTAGGTCCAGACACACTAATCTACAACTACAACATTTTAAACTTAACCCCACTATTATAAAATATGACCCAAAGTTATAGAAAATTTGCAAGCAGTTTTAAATACGTGCTTGTCGTATTTATTCAAAAAGTCTCAAAATTCGCCTCAACTAACGAAATAACGACATTATTAAATTCAAAACCAGAACAAATTAAACTGGAAAACAAATACTAGTTATGAGTTTATCGCTATGAAACAGATAATATAAATTTTTGACATCTCACTGCTATGTCCAAGATTTCAGAATTGTCAACAAAAATTAATTAAATTATTTAAAACCGTCGTAAAAGAAGGCCCGTCGCTATTACAACAACTAAGTTTTACTCTATATAAGACGCCTGTGTCCCACGCTAATCCTAATCTCATAATAATCATTATTCAATCATTTAAATTATCGTTATTATTTACATATATTACTAATTTCTTTGGATTTTCCATTTCCTTTCCGTCCATAAGACAACATTCCTGCATGGAAACAATTTTTTCCACTAACAAGAGTCGTAATGAGGATTAATAGACAATATAAGGATCACTGATCCGTTCAATGAAGCCTAGATTATCTCAAAATCGAACTTCCTTCAAGTCATTCAAAAATTTCAAATATATACAATAATAATCTTATACGCTCTTAAAATGAATACCAAAGCCAATTAATGTCCGTTGACATTAAACCAAATGATCAAACTATAACTTTCATCTTATTCCTTACCTGCTGTTTACTAATACATGTCTTTTTCCAACCGTCTATCACAACATTTATCGCCTAACTCCAGCGAATCTTCACTACAATTAGCACAATTGCGTCCTCAAAAAACTCATGTTTAGGCATTCCTTCCTATACGAACGGAATATCGCCTCAAGATAATCCTTCCAATAACACAAATCCAATTAACACCAACAATGCCATTGTTGGTCATTGTTACCACACTTGGGAATACATTCCTTAACATTTCGTTCGATAAATACGTCGAAGCTGTCTACATTTTCTCAAGACACAATGAGCTGATCACCTGTACTAGTCATTAGTTCGTAACTCCATTCAATATATGTGGTATTTTAATAAAATAACATAATAATAATAGCTTCGTCAACTCTTTACTTGCTTTACTCTACCGTCACTGACAACATTTTACGTGACACATTCTCGTACTATGTTTCTCAAAAACATCCTTCTCTCTTTCATTTAGCATTCAATTATTTATTAAAATAATTATATGTATTTAAAATATTATCCATCATGACAACAATACTTATGTTTATTTTCATTTTTCATTATTATACATATTGAATTTCATACGAGAAATGATCTTCATCTGACTTGTCATAATGTTGACAAAATAAACGTCCTACCGTCGATCAAAGAAAATGATCATCAACCTAACTTCAATAAAATAAAATATAAATATCTGAAAGAAACGAATCAGATAAAGCACATAATAAAATACGAAAATCTCCATCGCTAAATCATTAATTCAAAATTGCAAAAATTCAATACCGAATGAAGTCGAAACTCGGACTCAAATCGTCCATCCTGAAAATATCTCACTGCTCAACTATTGTAGTATCAACCAAATCTGACTTAATAAAATTTAAGAAAAGGAAAGAAACTATTAAAAATCCAACAACAATACTAATAAAATATTAAATGTGAATCAACGTCGGAAAATGGTCACTCAAATACTATCACAGAACTCTATCTACAAATCTGGACTACTGGAGAGAATTCTTTTCTGTCTTTATGACGCGTAAAGATGTCTAGAAGAAAATCATGAACTACTTTCCATTATCCGATTCGTGCGTCTGAAACTTTCCTGGGTTCGGGTTCCATCCGAGCATTCGCCTTACAGCACCAAGATGTTATGCCTTCCAGCTAAAAGTTGTTCTTCTCCCAGCTCCGAGATGTTTCGCCCTTCCAAACTGCGTCGCTCGTCCTTGGCCTTCTTCTTCAGTAGGGGGATGAGGGGGGTTCTAACGCTCAGCCAACTTTCCTGGTGACGTCACATACTACCACGCAATACATTCATTGGCAAAGCCGATATCTCCCGAACGCATTTTCGGATATTGACAAATGAGGTGTCGTTGGACTCGGGATGACACCCCTTTCCAATGGACAACATATCTCGACCCCAAAATGAAACCTACCACTACTAGGTGGAGAAATTGTAATCTTTTAGAAAATCTCGCTTTCCAAGTGCAACATGCATGCAATCCGATACCAGTATGATATTAAACGTAGTTCCACATTAACGACATGCCAACGAGTCGACGCCATAATGAATACACATTTTTGTGTTTACGCATGCGCATTTGAATTTTTCTTGTAGGAGGGTGGGCTTTTTGAATAATGATTTATAGATGAGTTATATTTTTAAAATTTAACCAAACGATGGAAAACTAATAGGTCATGCGCTTTTCATATCACATGAACCAATAAGGCTAGGGACTTGTATGAGGGGTCGTTGGACTTGGAATGACGTTCTCTTTTTGAATGTATTTTCAATTTTTGTCAAAAGGGCCCAACTGCACTTTTGCTAATATCTCGCGAACGAATAAGGCTAGAGACTTGTATGACGGGTCGTTGGACTTGGGGTAGCGCCCTGTTTTTTAATGTATTTTTAATTTTTGTTAAAAGGATATAAATACACACTATTTTTTGAACAGAGAGTAGGGGTGCTCAATTTTTTTAAGAAAAAAAAAGCATTCGGCCACGGTGGCCATAACCCCTCGAAAAATTCCATGGTTATTTCGAAGGAACGGCGGGACGTGATACGACGATTCGTTTTTCGATGTGGCTGGCCACGGTTGCCATGCTTGCCAATGCATGAATCGCTATTTCATAAATCATGGATCGCAGAGACTTATGCGGTGGCCATGCTTGCCAATGCATTCATCGATATTTGATGAATCATGGATCGCAGAGGCTTATGCGGTAGTCATGCTTGCCAATGCATTCATCGCTATTTGATGAATCATGGATCGCAGAGGCTTATGTGGTGGCCATGCTTGACAATGCATTCATCGATATTTCATGAATCATGGATCACAGAGGCTTATGCGGTGGCCATGCTTGACAATGCATTCATCGATATTTCATGAATCATGAATCGCAGAGGCGTATGCAATGATTCGTTTATGCTTGGTGAAGGCATGACTGTGATGATTGAAAAAACAATTGCGAGAATGACCGCCGAGCCACAGGACATGGCATTGACAGGGTGTGAATAGGAAATTGGAAACGTGGAACATGGATATCGTTAAAGCGAGGGGATAACAAGTAAGAAATAAAAAACAGAGCATACTCATACACACTATATTTTTATTTCATTAAATTACTTTTTACAATGGTTACCTACTTACAAAATAATTCTTTACCCTAGGTGGTTATACGTCTAGTTTTTTTAAAACCCATGAATTGCGGTAAATGAGTTTTCCACGGGGGGCATGGACGGAGGTGGTTAAAAACTGGGGAAGCCGCAATGGTTTTATAGGTGTAAACACTTAATCCTCTTCTTTTACATCATCATTGTCATCATTATCAATATGATCATCATCATAATCATCATTATTATAACTATGATCACTATGACTATGTACTCCGTTTTGAAGTTTTTCCATGGACACCTCTTGTAGAGTTTGCGTGGCTTTTGATAGTGTTGTTCACTTTACAGATGGCTTGGAAGAGGGTTTAAACACAACTTGTCGTGGAGAGGATATATTTTTTTTAACAAAGAAGTCACCATGTTGACTAACACTATATTTTTGTTGCGCTGGCTTTTTCTTGTCCTTTTGATAATGTTTTGTTAACACTAACGGTGTTTCATTAGGTATACCACATTGATGAGTACCCACACGTAAGACCTTACCATGTTGCCTTTTTAGATGACCTAGACATTTTGTTGTTCTTTGTTTTGAGCACTGCCAAAATAGGATGGCATTCACATTTCCTCGCTTATAGTTATAAGAGTAGCCATGATACAGGGCACGTGGTTTACCTTTATATGTTATAGTGTATTCCATAGTAGTCACTAACTTGTATAATTGATCCGCCTACTACAAAGGTCTGAACACTTGTGGTGAAAGACTGATGTTGTGTTAACGTTTTATGCAGGATGATGTTGGTGGCTTATGTGGGTGGCTTATGTTGGTGGCTTATGTTGGTGGATTATGGTGGTGGCTTATGGTGGTGGCTTATGTTGATGGTATATGGTGGTGGCATATGTTGGTGGTTTATGTTAATGGCTTAGGTTAATGCCTTAGGTTGGTGGCTTAGGTTGATGGCTTATGTTGGTGGCTTATGTTGGTGGCTTATGTTGGTGGCTTATGTTAGTGGCTTATGGGGGTGGCTTATGTTGATGACATGTTGGTGACTTATGTTGATGGCTTATGTTGGTGGCTTATGTGGGTTGCTCATATTGATGGCTTAGGTTGATGGCTTATGTTGATGGTATATGTTGGTGGCTTAATTTTGGTGGCTTATGGTAGTGGTATATGTTTGTGGCATAGGTTGGTGGCTTATTTTTGGTGGTTTATTTGAATATTATATCTTTAATGACTCAGTTTAGAGGCTTAGGTTAATGTC
This sequence comes from Meconema thalassinum, assembly GCA_946902985.2. Lineage (NCBI taxonomy): Eukaryota > Metazoa > Arthropoda > Insecta > Orthoptera > Tettigoniidae > Meconema > Meconema thalassinum. The sequence goes on along the minus strand of OX336389.2, from coordinate 16,450,480 downwards.
TAAGGTTGGTGGTTTATTTTTTGATACACTTACCTGGATACTTTTGTTTACGGTCCAGCACATAGGGGTAGAAGCTAAGCATGCCAGCTGTTACAATATAGAGATAACTCTACGTTACTCTTAATGATTAATAATGATGGTAATGATGATTGTGTCACCTCTGAAGAAGCTGAGGGTTGGTCTTTGTAGTGGACGCTTGTGGGATACCTGTGTATTGTAATTAGGATAAAGTGATAGGATGTGACATACACTCAGTCTACAAGTTACAAGAATGAATCCCAGGAGATTAAAAAATCCTGATGCCTTGGCAACTGCTAGCCAACCGCTGAGGTTTTGGAGCGTAATACAGTTGATGTTTGTAATGTGAAGTAACATGTTTGAAAGTATCATGCATTGTTGTCATGGTTAAGCACTCACATTAATACCATTTACAAAAAAAAGAAAAATGAAAAATCTTGTTTTGGAAATATCACCTTTCAACATACACAAAATTAAAAAATATGTAACCAACAAAAATGGAAAATTCATGTTTCCATATCAACAAATTTCAAATACTTTAAAGAGGCATTCAAAAAATGCAAAGTGGAAATTGACAAATGTGTCAACAACAAAATTGAAAATCCATGTTTCCATATCATGAAATTGAAAAACATTAAACTAATATTTTTAAAAAGTGGAAATTGGAAAATTACAAATAACAAATGTGTGAAATGTGAAAATTAAAACATCAACAAATACCTATCACCATTTTTTAATTATAAAAACATCATGCTCTGGGAAACCTTATTTTTACTTTATAGCCAATAGCGCTTTACAAAAGTAGAATACAAAGAAATACCAATTCCACATTCTTTTTTCAATGTTTTTGTCCGCACATCATTAACTTTCCTTTCATAACACACATCTCAATCAAGGCTACCAACCGCTCTCCCACTGAGGCATCACAGGATACCAAACGTTGTTTAGCTTTTTTGAACAACACTTTATACGCCACACTTCTTAAAGCAGGATGACTATGGCAATAAAAAGGTTATGTTCTTTGCATGCTTGATCCAAAGGATTAATAGGAACATCACCACGCTGCAAACGTTTTTTAAGATGAGTTCCAGAACCACAAAAACGGTAACCAGATAGATGAATTTCAAAAGGCAAGTATTGAATGACTTTGTTAATGAGGCCATTGCCAGTACAAGTTTGATATATCCTTTTCCATTGCTGGTGAAAAGGTTTGATCTTCCTCCTCCTCCTCCGTGGACGATGTTTGTTTTTGTTGCTTTTTCTCGCCATCACACCCGTGGAATGTGGAAACAAAGTCTTTACATTGACTTTTATGACCGTGATACAGATTCATTAGCTGGCAATTAGCACACTGTCGCATAAAGGGTATTCTTGCCATGGCCACTTGCTTATGGTGATCGTAATCCGTACATGGTTGCAATTCACTCAACACAGGGTCTTGAGTCCATGATTCTGGTACATGTTGCCAGATTTCTTTCACAGCATTGGCTGCCACATAATAAATGAACGACTTGGGGAGCGCCAATAATTCCTCTTTGGTAAAACTGTCGAGTTTCTTTTTGCACACAAAGAAATTCCCAATCGCGTTATCAGTAGCATCCCCTCTCTCCATGGTATTACGTTGATGTTTACACGTCGTGGGTAGATTATTGGCTGAGGAATAACCTAACCACCAAGGGAAGATGATTAAGAAGAGGAGGTGGGTTTCGGACTGGAGAGAAAGGATAGAGAAATAGGATGAGAGTCCCACAAAAGTTATAAATTTAACTTTAAATGCACTTAGAGGCGGTTGTCACTGCAAATCCGCTCTCTGATACCTAAAGTGGGTACGGGCTTGGTCGAAGCTGACGGGAACCGCAGCTAAGACTTGGGCGGTTTGCCAGAGAAAGGCTTTAGTGTATTTCCTCCCAAGCATGCATAAGACTACTATGGGGAAGGGTGATAGTCTGGCAAGACAAATAGTAGCAGATTTGTTCTGTATTAACGATGGCATGAACTTGGGAAGAGTCAGGGAAGACAGGATCTTGCCTAACCGTTGTATTAGAGAAATGATAAATCCAAAAACAAATATTTAATTTATTTAACAATTCAAAGAAGTTTAATGAATTTAACAAGTATGTAATATCTTTTTGATAAATATAGATCATTTAAATTTTTTAACAAATGGGGTCGCAGACCTCCTAACATTTAAAGTTTGCTCCAGGCAATTAACAATTCTTTAGGTTTCAAACCTTATATATGTACTAAAATCTTTGTAAGATTTAAAAAAGACAAATGAAGTGATTAAAGTTTAAACATTAAATTGAGTACAAGGAGTGTACTTTAAGAAATTTCCAGGTAACTATTTAAAAAAAAAAGTTACAACTTCGAAAATAACAAAAAAGAAAGCGGGTAGAATGAAGGAGAAGTTCCTATAACTTCTTATATTTATACAGAATTACTGTTGGTTAATATACAAATAAGAGAAAATCAGAAGGAAGGTTCTCGACCTCCTATGTTTAAATAGGAATCACGAGCCAAATGGGGCAGTTTCCATTTCGTGAGACCTAGAAATAACTCACTCAAGAGTTGAAAGAATTGTTTTCCCTGATTATAAGGTAGAAACAATGTAAGTTTGAACCGTGTATAAAACACGTAGTTATACAGAAATTAAGTAATGATAAACAAGCAAGATGGAAGGGCACTTCGCTAGAGTGACACCTTATTGGAAATGATCCAGATTTATAATTTTATTAATATAGTTTGTTAGTAGAAGGTTTAGGAAAGATCAATTGGGATTGAGGATAAATGTTCATGGCCTTATTTGATGTAAACGGACGATCGCGACGCGGAAGAAATACTGAAAGCACTGTTTCTCACTATAGTTTGTTGAATAGATGAAAAGTTCACTGTAGTAATACGAAAGTTTATGGGAAAGAAAGTTATTGCAATGATGAAAATAACTGGTTGCACTAGGTAGGCGAGAGTCTATTTCTGGAGAAGTTTGTGAATTACAATTAAATGCGCCATAGAACATTCCAGCGGTGGAAGAAAATTCGCTATTGCAGTAATTTATAATGAAGATTCCCCATTTTAAATAGTATTCCCACAAGTGAGTGAAAAATACATGACGGCAAGACTTGTAGATAAAGTACAGGATCTGGAAGGTTCCAGAACAGTCCTAATAGAAGAATGGGGCCAAAGTTAATCCAGCGGAGGAACTAGCGTGGTGATTTATAGACAGCGGGTATTAGATAATATCCCACGTGGTGAGAAGATTTCTCATTTAATTAGCTTAAGAAAAGCTACTTTCTATTAAGGTTGGCTTAGACAGACAAAAGCTCAACATGGCAAATCCCACGAAGAATGATTTTTGCCCCAAATAAGTAATCTCACGCTGTCTATAAAATATCGTTAAAAGCATGTAGAAGTTAAAACCGATGAAGATGAAGTTAAAACTTGAAGTAGGTACTTATCTTGGTTGCATGTCGAAGGTGAAGTTCCCCTTGACGGATACCTAATGTGCCAACATGGCGTAGAGAGTAGAGAGTGCCTCTTGGTTTGAGGAGACTGACTCTAGTTGAGCCTTAACTGACCGAGTCAACTGCCGACTTACAAGTGAGACCTGCTCAGCAAAGCGCGGAGGGTCCAAGGAAGGGAAAGAGTGGGGGTAGGAGACAAAAGTAATACATATCAGCATAACCAACATAAGAAATGAAATTCTCTTGAGGAGATGGTCTTCAAAGAGTTGATAACAGGCGATACTAGCACAGCATGGTGAGTGAAAAAGTAAACGATGTTCTCTTGCTCATGGAGATAATAGCTGGCGATGGTAACGAGATCTGATGACCAGATGGAAAAGAAAGTCCTCTTGCACCAGGAGGAATTGAGGAACTTCAGAGATTCGCTGCAAGATGACGCTAGGTGGGTCATGGAAGATATATATCTAGAACAGACTCACAAAAGATATAAGCGACATGACCATCAAAGAGAAAATAGAAGATCACTGTTGGTGTTTGATAAAGAGGAAGGAATGAACAAGCAAAGAGCATTAAACTTTATATTCTCCCGTACCGTGTATTCCAAGAATACACCACGTCGCTTGTAGAAATCTCACTGATGTCATCCACGGGTAAACCTTGAGTTTTAATTTTATTTAACAACTCCCAGCAGGCATTGGTGGTTAACCAATGAAAGAGATGCCACACTTAGGCCAAGGCTTTATGGGTAATGTTGCCACAGGGACAGCGTTCCACGAGTGTTTGCATCGAGGGACATCCCAAGGCCATGAGATCAATTTATTGACAGTAAGATGCAAAAATGGTTGTAACCATTGGCGTTTTTCATTACCTTTCACAAATACCACATGGGCAGAGGACAAATGGGCTTTCATCACCATGTCCAGGTGCTTATATGAAATTGTTCCTTGATTCCAGTCTAGTTGCAAAAGATTTGCAATCCATTTAGTTTGTTTACAGTCTTTCTCACACAAGAAATCAAGAGCATAGGGTGGTTTAAACACCAAATGGGTAGCTTGTGATATCCAAAAGGTAGAACAATCAATAATGGCAACCTCTTTAAATATAAATTTGTTATCTCCAGTGTTAAACCCTTGGCAATCCACAATCAGTGTGCTTAACATATTGATGCTTGTCTGAACCAAGTCCAACTGACCACTAACTGACTATCCGCGATTAAGGTGTATCCGTGACATTGGCATACATTCCCATTCTAGTAAACAAATTGAAGTTAGGTTATGACAGGGGACATGAGAAATAATAACAACGACGGCAACCTTTTTTATTACATCATTTTATTGGTATAACAAGTTTTACATACTTTTGTCATTTTGGGATAGGGACGATACCAACTCATACAAAAATACAGTCTTTTGTGTTTATAGCGTCCATAACACCGATGATGTCCCGATGTCTCTAAACTGGGTGTTTTTGACTGTGAGCTGCTTATCGAGGCACCGTTGACGCCATAAGGTCCACACGTATCATAATTTTTTTTTATTACTTAGAGGTACTTGTGAGGGCGAGCTTGAATGACAGGGTATATTACCCACCTCCATTCTGCACAGGTAGGGACAGGCTGGTGACCAGCGCTGATGTTCTTGCATAGGCTCGTCACTTTCTTCCCATTGGTCTATGATGATGGAACAAAATACACATTTCACTTCATCTCTTGTTTTTAAATAATAGAAACCAGCAGCTGCCAAGGCTTGAGGGTTCACGAAAGGCACAGGCACGTCGCAAAGGTCTTAAAACGTTGTTCCTCAGATTTTAAAGTCATGTGTGTAACACCTGTTGAGGCTTTAAAGCAATGAATGACTGAGCGGCTTGACGTGGGTTGGCCTGTTATTTATACACTCGTCACTTGGTTGGACAGTGGATAATAGTTGGCTTGTTTGTGATGAATGATCAAACAGTAGTCCGTAGTATTGGCTGGATCATTGTCATGCGTTTCAAACTCTAGTCGAATGTCAATATTGGATTGCTTGACAGACTCTTCCAGGTAGAAACAGTCAAAGACAATCAGTGGCGCCCTTGTCTTAAACGCTTGGAGTGACAACATGGGGCAATTCTCTTTTTGATAATACGACCATCTAAATTTAGAAAACAAGTCGTACAGGGGGCCAAACTTATTTTTTGAATAATCCAAATCCAGTCCTTCATAGGGAAAAACAGCTCCATTGAGAAAAAGACCAGCATTTCTCCATTGCAGGTGACCAAATTGCGTAGCATCTTTGGTTTTTTGATACTTGCGATTGGTTTGAAAACCCACGATAATGTAGGGAGGTCTCTCTGTATAGCGTGCTGTTTTTACAGACCAACTCTGTGTGTTGGTGGTGGGCAATAAGGGGTACTCATGAAGCGCCCAGCTTCTAAATTCCATGGGTAAAGGCATATCTCTTCCCACAATCATGAGCCTGTCCAATTTTTTGCTATCGGCAAGGGTTACATGGGGTACTTTACATAGCATTCGTTGTAGTTGATTTTTTGAATCTAAGGGTCCATCTTCAGCTCCCTTGAGTTCATTATTATCACTCCTGTCTCTAACCAGATAAAACACTTGCCTTGCGATGACCACAATACGTTGATGATCTTCAGCAAAGCCTTAAATGAGTTTAAGAGGTAAAAATCCAGTAAAGGTGCCTTCCGTGTGTACCATCCAGTCATTGGTTGAGCCAGGGGACCAACATGCCATGCAAAGTGTTTTTCCTTCTTCCTCACTATAAGAGGGGTATAGTTTCATGACACTTGAAATACCCACATTTCTAGTACTATCCACCACAATATCGTTAATTACATACCGCACCTCAGGAAACAAAAAGGCAAAAGCATGGTTGGCTGACTTGGATGTTATGGGTGTAGAACCATCGTTTTTGGTGAGTCAACCTTCAATCTGAATGACACTTTCATGCGATAGGGAGTAAATATCTTGGTTGTTGATAACAAATTGGATTTCATCATTGTTAATGAGCCCAGGTGTTTGAGCTTGATAGGAATGGGGATCAATTCTTACCACCCCTTCTTGCTCCTCGATGCGGTTTACTACCTCTAGGATTGAAGTCATCATGGGGGTTGACGTGGTAACTCAAATGCAGTAAAATCTGCTTGCTCTTAGATGTGATCGTGTATTCACGTGGCAAACAACTAACACCATTCCTAGACGGTGTTGTTGCTTTATACACCAGCTTCACAGTGGCTTTAGTACTAACATGCAAGTCTCTGGTGCGGTTGAATCCAGTTGAATGAGTTGTTGATAGTAGTGGGATGGGACAATCCTACGTCACTTTTTATCGAGCCACCCTCGTAGCGGCCCCGAACCTGATATTTCGCTAACCAATAATGGGATTTGAACATACAGGGTGTCCTAGAACTCTTAGTAATGCCCCCTCTTTTCCTATAGCCTCTTTATTTAACTAAAAGACACAATTTAAAAGGCAATTCGCGAGTAGTGGGGAAGTGTATGTTTTCTTGCAAGTCGCGTGTGTGCTTGAATACGTATGGCTATGTTGGGAAAAGGTTAGGTGGTGGGGGAGGACTAGGGTTGTGTGAGGGGTCGTTTAGATGGTATTTTTCCCGCTCAATTTGATGGTGAGGCTATTTTTTAAAATGGGTGGAATTTGGAAACGCAATTTGAGGTCAACGTGTGTGTTGGCCATTTTGGCGATTAGTGTTTTTTTTTGTATGCATGTGCACTAGAAGGCTTTTGTAAGAGAGCGGGCTTTTTAAATAATTATTTATAGACGAGTTTTTTTAATATTTATTAAGAACCAAAAAACTAATAGGTCATCCGCTTTTTAGTATCTCATTAACCAATAATGCGATTTAAACATATGGGGTGTCGTAGGACTCGTTGCGAACTCCCCTTTTTTATGGACGGGATATATCCACCCCAAAGTAAAAACTACCCTTACGGGGGGGGGGGTGAAATAGTATTTATATTTTGTATGCATGCATACTTGAGGGCTTTTGTAAGAGAGCGGGCTTTTTAAATGATTATTTATAAATTAGTTTTTTTGTAATATTTATTAAGAACCAAAAAAACTAATAGGTCATCCGCATTTTAGTGTCTCGCTGACCAATAATGCGATTTAAACATATGGGGTGTCGTAGGACTCGTGGTGAACCCCCCATTTGCTGTGGACGAAGTATTTCCACCCCAAAATAAAAACTACCCTTATCCGGGGGTCAAATAGTATTTTTTGTATGCATGCGCACTTGAGGCATTTTGTAAGAGAGCGGGCTTTTTTTAATGATTATTTAGAGATTATTTTTTTAAATATTTATTAAGAACCAAAAAAACTAATAGGTCATCCGTTTTTTAGTATCTCGTTAATCAATAATGCGATTTAAACAATGGGGTGTCGTAGGACTCGTGGTGAACTCCCCTTTTTTATGGACGGGGTATATCCACCCCAAAATAAAAACTACTCTTACCAGGGGTGGGGGGTGAAATAGTATTAATTTTGTGTATGCATGCGGACTTGATGGCTTTTGTAAGAGAGCGGGGTTTTTAAATGATTATTTATAGATGAGTTCTTTTTAATATTTATTAAGAACCAAAAATACTAATAGGTCATTGGCTTTCTTAGTATCTCGCTAACCAATAATGTGATTTAAACATATGAGGTGTCGTAAGACTCGTGGTGAACTCCCCTTTCCTATGGACGAAGTATATCCACCCCAAAATAAAAACTACCCCTACCCGGGGGAGAAATAGATTTTTTGAATGTGTGCGCACTGACGGCTTTTGTCAAAAGGGCCTAACTACACTTTTCTTAATATTTTCTGAACCCCTGATGGGATTTTGCCATAGGCAGTATCCTAGCACTTGGGGTGACGCCCCGTTTTTTAATATATGATTCATTTTTGTCAAAAGGGCCTAACTACACTTTTGTTGATATCTCGCAAACCAATCATGCTAGGGACTTGTATGAGGGGTCCTAGTACTTAGGGCGACGTCCCCCTTTGAGGGTTGAATCTACCCCCTCCCCAAATTGAAAAATCAATATCTTGGAAACTAAGAACCGTAAAATTAGGTGTGTTAGCTTTAAAAATAGGTGATGATATAGGCTTTTATCTCGATTGGTTATTTCACCCCTAAAATAGTAAGTAGTCATTTTACGAGAAAAAACGTGTTAAACACTTAAAAATGATAAATGAACCGAAGATCTTTTGTTTTTCATGAAAAATAGCAGGGGGTGAAAACTACCCCCAAATTGAAAAATCGATACCTTGGGAACTAAGAACCATAAAATGAGGTGAGATAGCTTAAAAATATCTCAAGGGGTTAAAAAGGTGTTAAACGAGTAATAATGATAATTGAACCTAAGACCTTTTGTTTTTGATGAAAAATAGTGGAGGGTGAAAACTACTACCAAATTGAAAAAATCAATATCTTGCAAACGAAGAACACTAAATTTAGGTGTGAGAGTTGAAAAATAGGTGATAACATACGCTTTACCTCGATAGATTATTTCACTCTTAAAACAGGGGATAGTAATGTTACAGGGGGAAAAGTTATTAAACACTTAAAAGCATAAGCGTTTTGTGAAACCATGCTTTAATGAACGTGTGTATGGAGGATGACAGCTTGCTAAATATTATTATTATTATTTATGTGATTTTATTATTTGTATTATTATTTGTATTAATATTATCATTATTATTCATCATCATCTTCATTTCCCGTTTCCAGCTCCCTGGGTCGGGTTGTGAATTAAGGACCTCCATCGTTGCCTGTCTCTCCACCACTCCTCTCCTGAGTTTAGTACATCTTCGGGTTTTCCTCCCTTCTTTTCTACACACTCCCACACTGTATCTGCCCATCTCTTCCGGGGCCTTCCTCGTGTTCTCTTCCCTGTCATCTTTTCACAGAAAGTTTTCTTTGGTACTCTCTCCTCTCCCATTCTCATCATATGTCCATACCACTTTAACTTTGTTGTTTCTATCCTGTCCTGCAGCTTCAATATTCCTGTCCTTTCTCTAATCTCTTCATTTCTAATGATCTCTTCTGGTCTTGCCCTCTATACCTCTTAGGAATTTCATTTCTGCGGCTTGTATTCTACTCTCCTCTCTTTTTGTAGTAGTCCACGCTCTAGCTGCGTATGTTAGTATGGGTCTGTAGTAGGTTGAATATAATACTTTTTTGCATTTCTTTGGGACATCTCGGTTCCACACAATACCCCTTACACTCTGGTAAAAACTGTTCGCTTATTGTAATCTCTTTCCAATTTCCTCAGTTATCTTTCCATCTTCTGCGATCACACTTCCCAAATACTTGAAACTTTTAACGACTTATTATTATTATTAGGTAATAATGGATTAATGTATATATATAGCTAATGAATAAGGCTACAGAGTTGTATGAGGTATTTACAAGTCAGGATGGCCAACCTGTTGCCATGTCCCATGAATTTACCCAAAAGAGTCAAAATATTAAGGTTATCGACCTGAGATTTTATAAACTAATTATCGGAGAGGGTGTAGTAAGAGGGATAGGACTCACAATGGCTAACCCTTTCCCATGATTTATGATTTAAAGCCAAAACGTTTTACCTGACAAGACTGAGTGTACCCTGCTGCAGCCTTTAGAAAACCGAACCCGGATCTCTTTGGTGACAGCAGAGTGATAAAGTTGCATTTTATACAAAACACATGCTTGAATGTATTTCCTCTGGTTGCTGGGTGTGGTCTAAGGTGGGCAGAACTTGTGACACATAGTGATAAGCATAGTGCACTGTTGTCAGAAAGTATTAGGTTTCTTGTCTGACTGATAGCACATGTGGAGTTGAAGCGGCCTGCACTTTACAACTTAGAGAAACACTACTTACTTATTGCTCGACGCTACAGTCCCTGAAAAACCTTGTTCTCTTTTATCACCTGCCTGGACGCTAGGATAGTTGTAATTCAAAAAGCCACGGCCACCCTCTTTCCAATTCTACACTGTACACCGCAGTTAAAGTGAAAAAAATTCATGATCCGGTCAGGAATTGAAGCTGGTGCTGTTTCGAAGAAAAGACAAGCGTTATATAAACTTAACCACTTAACCCCTAATGGTTTCGGTGATCGTAAAGATAAAAATTAAATCTAAACTATAACTAAAACTAACTACACACTTATATACTAGAAGGACAGAAGGAATAAAAAATGGCCCTCAACCCCCAAGAATGTGGATTGAGGGAGTTGGAAGGAGAGCCATGAAAGGCAGATAGAAAAGTAAAAGAAGAAAGGCTCTGTCCCAGAGGTAATGGATAAAAAAGGAGGAAAACCGGAGCCAGCTCAGGAATTCCTTGTGGTCGCCAACTTTCGAACTGATCAGCCGTAAGCCCCTGAGGGTGTAGCCATATCCAGGGCGCACCACAAGTTGTGGGGCTATATACACTCCACCTCTAGTGGGAGTTGAGCAAAAGGCAGGAAATAACATGAAAATAAAAAAGAAGGCTGCCTAATCACACAATGAGGGTATCAGAAAAAAATTAAACAACGGGCCAATTAAGTTGGAAAAAGGAAAGAGTCTCCCTAGGCCTTGGATACCCTAATAATGTCAGGGTCGGTAGAGATCAAGAGTTGACCAAGTGTGGTCGAAAGGAAAAAAGACAGAGACGAGCCCAGCACAATTCAGTAGAAGCAATGCCGGACACAGCTGCCCCCCCCCCCCCTGGTCGCCAACCCGCATACCACTAGATGTGAGCCCCCTGGGGTATTGGAAATAAAGACCTCTTTGTGTTATATCACTGGTTTTAGGGACGGTAAAACATAGCATGTTTTTATGATCCGAAACTGGTCCTAGGGCTATGCAAAATTGTATTAGATACTCAGATAATAATGCAACTATGCATATCCCTGGTTATTTTGTCTAAGTATAGTACATGGGAACTGATGTAGAGAACAAGAGTTGACCAAGTGTGGTCGAAAGGAAATAGGACAGAGACGAGCCCCGGCTTGTGAACATGTACTTAACATAACGAGTGATGAACATTTGATGTTAAGAATAGTGAGATGCTTGCAACTGTTCAATGCTAGAACCTGATTGGCGGCTTTTAAAAATGGAATGTTATGGAGTACACTTCCCTCAAAACTATCAAGAGGAGTGTTTGATCCCCCACAACACCCATGCTTATAGTCAATATAAATGGCTATGCACTTAAGGTCATGACGGTATCCTCCGCAATCCTATTCTTCATGGTGAAATGCACACTCTAATACAATCATAATAGTGACAGGTTATTGTCAAGTACCTAACTATCTCCAGATTTACTTTGAAATTGACTAGAATTTTTTTTAAATTCCACTATATTTTCCGCAAATTGACCAAATGACACAAAATTCCAGCAAAATCCAACAATTGACTACCAGATATATTGAAATTCCATTGATTTACCTAAAATGGGTTAAACTACCTGAAATTGATATACATTTACCTGAATATAGATGAAAATTCACTAAAATTTACCAAATTTAGCCAAGTGGTCTACAAACCATGAAATTTAACCAATTTTTTTAAATTCACTACATGTACTTGAAAATTCCATAATATTTCCCTTTACATGTATGCTTTTTGTTGTTGTTGTTGTTGTTGTTCTTTTGTTTACCACTCTCCCTGCAGACAAATACCTCAACATGACTTTCTCCTAGACTAGGAGCTCCACATTCGACATGATAGCTGAGTTTCATCTCCCATAAACTCGTCTCTGAGGTGGGTGATAGGAAAAGGCATTCAGCTGTAAAAAACACACCCTTACATAGACTTTCATAACCTGTTACGTTGAGGTTCATAACACTAACGACATTGAATGATTGAACGGTTTCCTTTTCACAATTCCTGTCTATACTTTCCTCTACAAGGTTGCAAGATGCTTGCAAGGTTCCTAAAATGCAATTAAATTTAATAAATACCGTAAGATGGTTTCATTTGTTTAATGATATGGTGTTGATGATTGATATATATATGTTATGACTATTTTTTTAGGTCTTGACTGGCCTTGCAATAAGAATTGACTAACCAAACATGAGTTACCTATGAGGGAAAATATTTTGGCCACTATGTTGGTTATTGACCAGTGAGTACAGTTGTAGAAAGCTGTTTATCATTTTTGAAATCATATACAACGAAGGCTTAGCCCTATAGACAATCCGAGTGACCATGTTTGTTAAACAAAACGTTATACCAGAGACAATTAAGATACTTACCGAAAATAATGTTGTGTAACAGTAAATGCTAGTCAACAAACAGTTATGCAGTATTAAAAAATCCTCATACAATAACTGAGAGAGCTCTTCTAAAATTATTTATGCGTAACATGTTTCCACTCGCTTGCTATATATTTTTCGGCGTGGCGGTGATTTTCAAGAAATGAATTGCAAAGGGTACTGAAATGCCACACAAACAAACAATGAGCGAGCGCGATTTGGTTAGTCAATTCTTATTGCAAGGCCAGTCGAGACCTAAAAAAATTAGTCTTAACGTATATATCAATCATCAACACCATATCATTAAACAAATCAAACCATCTTAGGGTATTTATTAAATTTAATTGCATTTTAGGAACCTTGCAAGCATCTTGCAGCCTTGAAGAGGAAAGTATAGACAGGAATTGTGAAAAGGAAACCGTTCAATCATTCAATGTCGTTAGTGTTATGAACCTCAACGTAACAGGTTATGAAAGTCTATGTAAGGGTGTGTTTTTTACAGCTGAATGCCTTTTCCTATCACCCACCTCAGAGACGAGTTTATGGGAGATGAAACTCAGCTATCATGTCGAATGTGGAGCTCCTAGTCTAGGAGAAAGTCATGTTGAGGTATTTGTCTGCAGGGAGAGTGGTAAACAAAAGAACAACAACAACAACAACAACAAAAAGCATACATGTAAAGGGAAATATTATGGAATTTTCAAGTACATGTAGTGAATTTAAAAAAATTGGTTAAATTTCATGGTTTGTAGACCACTTGGCTAAATTTGGTAAATTTTAGTGAATTTTCATCTATATTCAGGTAAATGTATATCAATTTCAGGTAGTTTAACCCATTTTAGGTAAATCAATGGAATTTCAATATATCTGGTAGTCAATTGTTGGATTTTGCTGGAATTTTGTGTCATTTGGTCAATTTGCGGAAAATATAGTGGAATTTAAAAAAAAAATCTAGTCAATTTCAAAGTAAATCTGGAGATAGTTAGGTACTTGACAATAACCTGTCACTATTATGATTGTATTAGAGTGTGCATTTCACCATGAAGAATAGGATTGCGGAGGATACCGTCATGACCTTAAGTGCCTAGCCATTTATATTGACTTTAAGCATGGGTTTTGTGGGGGATCAAGCACTCCTCTTGTTAGTTTTGAGGGAAGTGTACTCCATACCATTCCATTTTTAAAAGCCGCTAATCAGGTTCTAGCATTGAACAGTTGCAAGCATCTCACTATTCTTAACATCAAATGTTCATCACTTGTTATGTTAAGTACATGTTCACAAGCCGGGGCACGTCTCTGTCTTATCTCCTTTCGACCACACTTGGTCAACTCTTGTTCTCTACATCAGTTCCCATGTACTATACTTAGAAAGAATAACAAGGGGTATGCATAGTAGTATTATTATCTGAGTATCTAATACAATTTTGCATAGCCCTAGGACCAGTATCGGATCATAAAAACATGCTATGTGTTACCGTCCTTAAAGCCAGTGATATAACTCAAAGAAGTCTTTATTTCCAATACCCCCAGGGGGGCTCATATCTAGTGGTATTCGGGTTGGCGACCACGGAGGGGAGGGGGAGAGCTGTGTCCGGCATTGCTTCTACTGAATTGTGCTGGGCCCGTCTCTGTCTTTTTTCCTTTCGACCACACTTGGTCAACTCTTGATCTCTACCGACCCTGACATTATTAGGGTATCCAAGGCCTAGGGAGTCTCTTTCCTTTTTCCAACTTAATTGGCCCGTTGTTTAATTTTTTTCTGATACCCTCGTTGTGTGAGATAGGCAGCCTTCTTTTTTATTTTCATGTTATTTCTTGCCTTTTGCTCAACTCCCACTAAAGGTGGACTGCATGTAGCCCCACCACTTGTGGTGCGCCCTGGATATGGCTACGCCCTCAGGGGCTTACGGCTGATCAGTTCGAAAGTTGGCGACCACAAGGAATTCCTGAGCTGGCTCCGGTTTTCCTCCTTTTTTATCCATTACCTCTGGGACAGAGCCTTTCTTCTTTTACTTTTCTATCTGCCTTTCATGGCTCTCCTTCCAACTCCCTCAATCCACATTCTTGGGGGTTGAGGGCCATTTTTTATTCCTTCTGTCCTTCTAGTATATAAGTGTGTAGTTAGTTTTAGTTATAGTTTAGATTTAATTTTTATCTTTACGATCACCGAAACCATTAGGGGTTAAGTTGTTAAGTTTATATAACGCTTGTCTTTTCTTCGAAACAGCACCAGCTTCAATTCCTGACCGGATCATGAATTTTTTTCATTTTAACTGCGGTGTACAGTGTAGAATTGGAAAGAGGGTGGCCGTGGCTTTTTGAATTACAACTATCCTAGCGTCCAGGCAGGTGATAAAAGAGGACAAGGTTTTTCAGGGACTGTAGCGTCGAGCAATAAGTAAGTAGTGTTTCTCTAAGTTGTAAAGTGCAGGCCGCTTCAACTCCACATGTGCTATCAGTCAGACAAGAAACCTAATACTTTCTGACAACAGTGCACTAATCTTATCACCAAGTGTCACAAGTTCTGCCCACCTAGGAACACACCCAGCAACTAGAGTAAATGCATTCAAATATGTGTTTTGTTTAAAATGCATCTTTATCACTCTGCTGTCACCACAGAGGTCCGGATTCGATTTTCTAAAGGCTGCAGCAGGGTACACTCACTCTTGTCAGGTAAAACGTTTTGGGTTTAAATCATAAATCCTGGGAATGGGTTAGTCATTGTGAGTCCTACCCCTCTTACTTCACCCTCTCCGATAATTACTTTATAAAATCTCAGGTCGATAACCTTAACGATTTGACTCTTTTGGGTAAATTCATGGGACATGGCAACAGGTTGGCCATACAACTCTGTAGCCTTATTCATTAGCTATATATATGCATTAATCCATAATTACCTAATACTACTAATAATAATAAATATAATAATAAAATAATATATATAATATAAAAATAATAATAATAATTAGCAAGCTGTCATCCTCCATTCACACGTTCATTAAAGCATGGTTTCATAAAACGCTTATGCTTAGAAGTGTTTAATAACTTTTCCCCCTGTAACACTACTATTCCCTGTTTTAAGAGTGAAATAATCTATCGGGGTAAAAGCGTATGTCATCACCTATTTTTAAACTATCACACCTAATTATAGTGTTCTTCGTTTGCAAGATATTGATTTTTTCAACTTGGGGGTAGTTTTCACCCCCCTACTATTTACCATCAAAAACAAAAGGTCTTAGGTTCAATTATCATTTTTACTCGTTTACCACCTTTTTACCCCCTGTAAAATCACTATTTAATGTTTTAGGGGTGAAATGACCTATCCAGGTAAAAGCGTATGTCATGACATATTTTTTAAGATATCACACCGAATTTTAGGGTTCTTAGTTTCCAAGGTATCGATTTTTCAATTTGGGGGTAGTTTTCGCCCCCTGTTATTTTTCATGAAAAACAAAATATCTTAGGTTAATTTATCATTTTTAAGTGTTTAACACGTTTTTTCTCGTAAAATGACTATTTACTCTTTTAGGGGTGAAATGACCAATCGAGGTAAAAGCCTATATCACCACCTATTTTTAAAGCTAACATACTTAATTTTAGGGTTCATAGTTTCCAAGACATTGATTTTTCAATTGGGGGGGAGGGTAGTTTCACCCTTCAAAAGGGAACGTCGCACCAAGTGTTAGGACCCCTCATACAAATCCCTAGCTTGATTGGTTCGCGAGATATTAACAAAAGTGTAGTTAGGTTCTTTTGACAAAAATGAATCATACATTCAAAAACGGGGCATTACCCCAAGTGCTAGGATACTGCCTGTGGCAAAATGCCATCAGGGGTTCAGAAAATATTAACAAAAGTGTAGTTAGGCTTTTTTGACAAAAGCCGTCAGTGCGCACACATACAAAAAAATTATTTAACCCCCGGGTTAGGGTAGTTTTTATTTTCTGGTGGACATACCTCGTCGAGTGGAAAGGGGAGTTCACCACGAGTCCTACGACACCTCATATGTTTAAATCCCATTATTGGTTAGCGAGATACTAAAAAAGCCGATGACCTATTAGTATTTTTGATTCTTAATAAATATTAATAAAAACTCATCTATAAATAATCATTTAAAAAGCCCGCTCTCTTACAAAAGCCCTAAAGTGCGCATGCATAAAAAAATACTATTTCACCCCAGGTAAGGGTAATTTTTATTTTGGGGTGGAAATACGTCGTCCATAGCAAAAGGCGGGTGCACCACGAGTCCTACGGCAACCCATACGTTTAAATCGCATAATTGGTTAGCGAGATACTAAAATGCGGATGAATTATTAGTTTTTTTGGTTCTTAATAAATATTACAAAAATCTCATGTATAAATAACCATTTAAAAAGCCCGCTCTCTTACAAAAGCCCTCAAGTGCGCATGCATACAAAAAAATATTTCACCCCCGGGTAAGGGTAGTATTTATTTTGGGGTGGATATACCCAGTCCATAAAAAAGGGGAGTTCACCACGAGTCCTACGTCACCCCATATGTTTAAATCGCATTATTGGTTAACGAGATACTAAAAAGCGGATGACCTGTTAGTTTTTTGGTTCTTAATAAATATTTAAAAAACTCATCTATAAATAATCATTTAAAAAAAGCCCGCTCTCTTACAAAAGCCGCCAAGTTCGTATGCATACAAAAAATAAATACTATTTCACCCCCCCCCCCCAGGGTAAGGGTAGTTTTTATTTAGGGGTGGATATACCCCGTCCATAGAAAAGGGGAGTTCACAAAAAAGGAAATATACTCTATGTAAAATGGCTAGGATTTAGCTCAGCTTTTAATTCTTGGATTAATAAATTACATGTTTTGTGAACTCCTGTGCCTTTTATTCATTTATTTATTTATTTATTCACTCATGTTATACACCACCTATAACCCTGTGTGTGTGTACTGTGCTCAAATCCACATATAAGTTCTAAATGGTTAGAGATTTGTAACTAAGAGTAAAGTGTTATGAGAAAAACATCACTCTTTCTTTCTCTCTCTCTGCTCCCAAACCCTTCACCCAAACCCTCTAACCCAGCCTATACTGCAGGTTACAACATTCCTACACGTGCATGATACTTTTTACTGACTCAGCGATTTACACACTTGAGCAAGCTAGCATAGTGCACGTGTACAGCTAACGTTCAAGGTCAACACCTGCGTGAGGCCATGTGGCACATCAACTTGCATTTTGTCACGTATGAACTAAACAGGATATGACTTGTTAGCTTACATGTTGTTTCACAAGTGTTCACACGCATTTCGCTCTACAAACCATGGTTGTCAGAATGTTTTCCATTGCCCTGTTGTCAAGTCACGTCAAGTCAGCGCATTCCAATAAGCTCATAAACATCCTCATTCTGCTAGTCTCCGCCCCAGCAAGTTTTTTTTCTCTACTCGCTTCAACCAACATATAACCAAGACCTGTTTGTCTGATATAAAGCCCACTTCATCTGATCATGGAATTCTGATTTGTCATGTAACTCATTACCGTTTACATGTTAGGTTTTAAAAAGCCTATACACACCATTAAACGAACCACCGCATAAGCCTCTGCGATCCATGATTCATGGAATACCGATGAATGCATTGTCAAGCATGGCCACCATATAAGTCTCTGCGATCCATGATTCATCAAATAGCGATGAATGCATTGGTAAGCATGGCCACCGCATAAGCCTCTGCGATCCATGGTTTATGAAATAGCGATTCATGCATTGGCAAGCATGGCAACCGTGGCCAGCCACATCGAAAAACGAATCGTCGTATCACGTCCCGTCGTTCCATCGAACATCGGAAAATGAATCGTCGTATTACGACCCGCCGTTCCATCGAAATAGCCATGGATTTTTTCGAGGGGGCATGGCCACCGTGGCCGAATGCTATTTTATTTATTTTTATTTTTTCAAAAAAATAGAGCACTCCCACTCTTTGTTCAAAAATAATGTGTATTTATATCCTTTTAACAAAAATTAAAAATACCTAAAAAGCAGGGGGTGCTACCCCAAGTCCTATGACCCCTCATGCTAGTCCCTAGCCTTATTCGATTGAGATATTAGCGAAAGTGTAGTTAGGCCTTTTTAACAAAAATAGAAAATACATTCAAAAAGAGGGCGTCATTCCAAGTCCAACGACCCGTCATACAAGTCTCTAGCCTTATTCGTTCGCGAGATATTAGCAAAAGTGCAGTTAGGCCCTTTTGACAAAAATTAAAACTTCATTCAAAAAGGGGACGTCATTCCAAGTCCAACGATCCCTCATACAAGTCCCTAGCCTTATTCGTTCGCGAGATATTAGCAAAAGTGCAGGTAGGCCCTTTTGTCAGAAATTGAAAATACACTCAAAAATGGAACGTCAATCCAAGTCCAACGACCCCTCATTGGTTCATGGTTAAATTTTTAAAATATAACTTATCTATAAATCATTATTCAAAACGCCCGCCCTCCTACAAAAGAAAATCCAAATGCGCATGCGTAAAAACAAAAACAAAAATGTTAATTCATTATGGCCTCGACTCGTTGGCATATCGTTTATGTGGAACTACGTTTAATATCATACTGGTATCGGATTGCATGCATGTTGCACTTGGAAAGCGAGATTTTCTAAAAATTTACAATTTCTCCCGCTAGTATGGGTAAGTTTTATTTTGGGATGGAAATATGTTGTCCATTGGAAAGAGGGTGTCAGCCCGAGTCCAACGACACCTCATTTGTCAAAATCCGACCATGCGTTCGGGACATATCGGCTTTGCCCCTGAATGTATTGCGTGTTAGTATGTGTCGTCACCAGAATGTGCGTTACAACCACCCTCATCCCCTTACCTTCCTCGATCGATTCCCGGCTCATTGATCATTGATCATTGACGTTATCGAGAAAATATCATCACCAAATATTCTATGTCACTCCTGACATTCTAAGTAACTCCTGATATTCTCGAGTCCATCTTGTAGGTCATATTTCCCATTGCATATTTAGCCCATAACGATCATTGCTTCTATAATGTCAAACATTGTCCCTCTCAATCTCAATTGAAATAACATTTCCATAATCAGGTTGAATAATGTTCAAAGGTAGACGTTAAGTTCGTTCAGTATTTCACGGTTTCAAAAATGCTTTACAGTTCGCACTCAAATACTGTTCACTTCATTGTAGCGACGTTTAAACAACGTCGACTGCTCGCTTCTGAAACTGCACTCTATAATGTGCACTTCACCGCTTCTGAACTGTTTCTCTGCCAAGACTCGTTGCTATTCTTTCTCAATTCACGTAACATATTTTCACATGATCTTTTCACTGATACTCGTGCACAAACAAAGTACACATTTATCCAATTCTAAAAGCATTTTACTGTCCGTAGAAACAATATCTGGCATTCAATTGCGCAATAATCACTCACAAAGCGCGCACTCACGGACCGCGATCCGACTCGTCCATCTCCCACAATGTCTACCGAACAAGAAGCTTCGAAAACTTGGCTTGCTACCCCTTCTCTACGCCAATTTTGACGTCATCAGGAAAATCCACACGCAATCTAGGCGGGATCCTCTTTCTATACATTTTCTGCCGTTCTGGGACATATTTCTTCAAAATCTTACCTCTGACAGTACTTCATATTAATAATTGTAGCTTCTCAACCCATAAAATATCGTACAATAACTCGTAATTAGATTGTTGTAAGTATTGGTAATTAGTTCCATGGAATTTTCTCATTGGCCCCCAGATCGTCACGTGATATATCATCGCCTCACTGGACACCTTAAACACCAATTTTGGCTGTGCTAAAATCCTGTCCTGCCCTTTTCTATCAAATACACACCTATTTTAGATGAGTGGATTGCCTACCTCCCAGGAGTTCAAACAAGACCACTTTCTGCCACTTATGATTTGTTTTTCTTCAATCCGTTTTTCTGAGTGGTCCGGCGATCCACAAAGAGCTCGTCCCCTCCCCATCTCGCGGTAGCCAGAGCTCGGCTCGCAAATCCAGCTCCAATAAATTTACAAAACGCATTGTTTCTTAGAGGCGAGAATAATATTACTCAGACCACAAATTCGAGTACAGTACCAACCCGCAGAAACAGAGATGGAGAATGAGGTTAAAGGTGAAGTAAAATTATACCCTGAAAATGATAAATTATGATGAAATAATTAACTGTTCAAGTGGACTGAAATCATTATAGAATATTATCTCGTGAAATATTATGTAAGCACATCATAAATCAACGAAGGAGAAAATAATTAAGATAACATTCAAATAAGATACACAAGAACATCAAAGCTCAAATTATGGCATTCAGGATGTCAGCAATCCAAGAATTAAGCGCCAATTCACATGGCAATTATGCACATGTCCAGAAATAATGAGAGTCGTAACTCAAATGCAAATAAATAGAAGTTCATAAACCTCTACACGTAAAACAGATGTGAAGAAAATCATATTTCACTGAAAAACTGACGAGTTCAGAATATTAAGTAAATTCAATCAGTTACCGGTACTCAAATGCAGAAGAAATTCTGAAAATGTTTAAATTCAATCGCAGGAGACGTCGTAAGGATACGTCTATGTGACGTTATGAAGCCCTTTTATCAGTGTTGCCTTTCAGTCCGTCAACAAGTTTTTTTGCCTAATTAGGTTAGGCGGGGTAACTATCGCACTGTCATAATGTTATTATTACTATTATTCTTGCTATAAGGTATCATTATTATATTATCATTACTCCACAGTTAACCAAGCTCACTTCATGAACAGGAAGGATACCAATGTCCTTACAACAGGGATGTGCCATAGTGGGTCGTTTTTTTGCCATAACTTACGTGTGCCTACGTCGAATATTTACGAGACGAAACACATGAAAATTACCACATCTACCCCGACTTGGATCCCGCTACAAAAGTGTTATTCTAAATTACTAAATCTAATAAATGGAAATACATATGTCTGAATATATACTCTAATAAAGTATAACATCCTAATAAATTACGTCACAAAAAATAAACACGATTATATGCAATCGCAAGTCAGAAAATTGAGGGTTCGATCCTTGTAACATTTGGGAGGTTACACATCCTTACAATGATCATTATAAGGAAGCATATAAATTCCTATCCGTTTTACTAGGTCATAATAATAATTCACCAGCATAATGTAACTTCTAATGATTCATTCCACTAGATCAAAAATCTAATGATGTGATGAAACAAATGTTGAAGACCTATGTATGGAGCGTCGCGCTATATGGCAGCGAATCTTGGACAATCGGAGAGAGAGAGAGTAAAATACTACTAGCATTTGAAACCTGGTGCTATAGAACGATTATGAAAATCAGTTGGAAAGAAATGGTCACAAATGAGGAAGTCTTTAGAAGAGAGGGAGAGAGAAGATGCTTCCTTAAATATTTAAAAAGAAGAAGGAATCACCTCGTGGGCCACATACTGCGACACAATGGACTGATTAAGCTTATAATCGAGGGAACAGTAGACGGCAAGAATTGTAGAGGAAGACCCAGACTGGAGTACATGAGTCAAATACTGAAAGATATGGGTTGTGGCTCATACTGTGAACTGAAGAGGAAGACTGAGAGACGGGAAGAATGGCGAGCTGCTGCCAACCAGCCTCACGGCTGTTAACTACAGAGAGAGATCAAAAATAATTTCTCAGCGTCGTTTTGACATTTTACTCTCTGTTTATGGTAACATAGTGTCTATGTTATCGTCTCGACTACATTCTTCCACTCAATAATATATCCTTAATCTATAACATTTCTACTTCTATACTGTATTTATACAGGTTCCTTGCCCTCATCCTATTACTAATTTAATGGAAGCTTGAATGCATAATGTTGGGTACTTTTATTTTTGCGACAAGTCCAGAACATGAAAGTTTTCACCCACAGCATCTCCATCAGGCGATATGCTTCTTTCCAGTCTTCATTTCGATACTAGGCATCCCTCCTTGTCGGCTGGTACGATCAACGTCCATCGATGTCTTCATCTCGTGCTGGATATCCCTGGGTAGTTCACATGAGCTCCGGGCATTCGTATGCCATATACAATTACTAAAAAAAAGAGTACTGGAATGCTGTAATGCTTAGAAATCTTATACTATATTTCCTCTCCATGTCGGGGCATCATTTGATCAAAGGCCGATGTTTACCGGTGCTTTGGAGTGGTCTTTGGATGCTTCCAATTTTTTTAAAAGTGCTCCCACTTCATGAACGAACTAGGGAAAGATGTATATTTGATGCATTCCTGAAATTGCAAAAAAATAGTAACATTCCGTTCTCTAACCTTGCTGCTACAACAGCCATAAATGAGCATTCGGAATAATAGTTTCCTTGTTCTTTGTGCTAAAGATGTCCGATTCCAAAATTTCTTTGTTATCACTGCATTATCCACCAGGAAGCTTTATGCACAAAGGTTTTGAAGTTCGACCATATCATGAATGTCAAATCAGGATTAGATTCTGAGCATGGTGACGCAATTCATCATGCAGACGTAAGGTGGCTTATAAGTTGAAAAACTCTGGAACGAGTCTGAAGTCTTCTGGATGAGATCAGATGTTATCTTAAAATCATATTCTCACGATCTTGTCAAAAACTATGTGAGATACCATGGGGACCAGATTTAGGATTCTTTGCAGATATCACCCCAAAATTAAATTAGCTATGCCTGGAATTTCAATGGAAAGATCGCAACATTTCAGGCATGAAACTACAGCTATTGATTCCACGTTTAAAATCTTTGCAACTTTGAATCCAATTAGGAAACTGCAAATGTCAGTGTGATCTTCTACGCATAATTTGCCCAGCATCTTGAAATCCTAGTCCCGGAATTTGGTAACAAGTTTAGCCAGCTTTCAACACTTGAACCAGTGATAATGTTTAATCAGTCATCTATTCGCTTCAGTTGACTTGACTCAACTTGGAGGTAGTGTGAGATGTTCGGAAAGCTTGAACAATTAGAAATGGAAACTTAAAATGTCCAAGAAGGTATGCGTTTGAAATATACTCCTATTTTCTGGTTGCCTGTGCTGAGCCATATCGAACCGCCAAGGCTAAGGAGATATAACCATCTGATCCGTGAGTTCACAAAAATATCCGTGAACGTAGCTCTCCCGATTCATGAAGACATACTTCATGAATTCGGTCGTTTGAAATCACGTTCTCCATCTGTATAAATGTTGGTTTAACATTTCATGAGAATGGCAACAGGAGTGGAACAGCGCAGCTCCGAAGGAATGACAGTCACAACACCCACCAGCACGTAAAACGTGGGTTGCCCGTAACAGGGTACGAACCAACCATGAGCAGTGTGGCTCGTTGCTGCAAGAATGGGCATGAAAACGTTTCCCAACTGTGACTGTGGTGCACCAAGACAGACCATCCGCCACATTGTTGCAGTGTGTTGTAACAGGACATAGGCCCTACCTGGGATCGCTGGAAGACTTCGCACAAGCCTCTATAAAGGCTAGAGAGCGGCTGGACCATTTTGATATGAAACTCTAAATGTATCAAGTGCCCTGTTGATAGCTTTATAGATGTGCGTTGTTATATATTTTGTGTACTTTGTCATATGCTTAATAATTATAAATAACGAAATCATATTTTGCAACTTCAAGCACTTTTCGGACTCTGGTGGACAGGGATAAATATCCCATGGTCTGTAGTGTTGCTTTCAAAACTACTACTTGTTTGGATCGACATATCTAATGAGGTCACATTTTCATCTATGAGCATCATCAAGAATAAATACCGATCTAACCTGACGCTGTCATCTAGAAGACGTATTAAGGCTAAATGTCCCGTTTTTAGTTTGTAATTCTGACACCACGTTCTGGTTTTCTCTTGAACGAAAGCTCGTATTTGCGATCTGAAAACCACTATGTATACTAGACTGCAATTGAATTGATATTAATTCGATGCATTTTCCAAAATGTGAAAAACAAAGAAGTTACTAACATTTTTTTATATCTCTGCTTAAAATATGAAAAAAACTGGTAATACGGAAACGGAGATTTATTTCCTGATTCCAAACATTTTTCACAAATAAAATCGGGTGAATGGAATCGACATCATTAGTTTGGGAATTGATATGAAAAAGGTGGTAGGCGGCGCGATTTCACAAGATCTCTTGCGCAAGGAAAATGATGAACACGCTGACAAAGCGGAGGGAGAAGAGAACGATTTGACGACGGGAAGGAGTTGTCTTCCTCTTGTCATAAATATTATAGTTTGGCAAGTTACATGTACAAGTGCCTATTCGTGAAACAATATCTGAGCAATAAAATTACACTGTAGTCGTGTTACGCTTATATAACGTTGATAAAATGTGTTTGTACAGAAGCCTTTCTTACTTCCTCAAACATTCTTGTTGTTGTCGTTCTTGTTGATAATAATACATTGTAGGGGCTTGGGACATCTTGGTCATCAGTACCTTTGGCTGGCTGCGTGGCTCAGGGGTAACGTTCTCGCTTGCTGTTCCCAAGGTTGCAGGATCGAATCCTGGTGCAGCCAGTTGGCATTTGAGGGTGCGCAAATGCGAGGGAGCCGTGTCATTAGATTTACTGGCACGTTAAAGATCCCATTCGGGGCAAAATTCCGGCACCCCGGCGTCTTTAAAATCCGCAGTAGTTAAAAGGGACGTAAAACCAATAACGTTATTATTATTATTATTATTATTATTATCATCAATCCCATGTAGTTGATTATGTTTGTAACTGTATTAGAGTCAGGGATGGGGCAGGTGCCTTGAAACTTCACGTACGATACTATCTCGGCATTTACCTGGAGGGATTTTGGAAAACCCAATGAAAACACACTCAGGATAGATGCTGACAGCGCTGGATTCCCTTCTAGGTAATTGTTTTAGAGTTTTGTTCCGACATTAGTATATAATACTTTGTAGGGCATAATTCTTATCGCATAGAGCAGCGACTGGTTTCACTCGATGCGAAATTGAATACTGTATAGAAAGATATGACTGGTTTTTAGTTAGCACGTTCTTGATATTTTAGAAAAAGGATGGACAAGATATGCTCGTGTCCAGATTTATTGGGAATATCTATTCTAAAAACCAACCGATGCGGACGTCCAACTCTAGGTATCGTCTTCAACACATTACAAACAAGACCACAAACCGGGAACAATTCTAATCAATCTATACATTACCGATGTATAAGAGGCCAAATGTGCACGCACATAGAGCTACATTCCGTACATACATACATACATATATTTATTTTGGTGATTCGTATGGGTCTTTGGTTCTTTTGACTCTAATTCCCTTTTTTTTCGTGAGATCTGAAACGACTCCGTGAGGCCAATCACTATAACTTACTTCAATTTTCATGGAAGTAATAATAAGGTTCATTTATGTAGGACATTTTATTACAATAAACAAATTATGAAAATGCATACCAAGGGCAAAATTATTATGTACATAGAATTATAAAATTAAAATCCCTAAGATATTCTCATCTGCCTATTTTTAGCACAGGCACTAGTACTGCGTACTATAAAAGAACAAAAAATATTATACCTAATTATTTCCTGTTCTTGAAATCAATGCTTAAATTTTTACCATATGAAAGATAACGTTTCATGATTTACACACACTCAGTATTTTACTTCACCTCAGGTTCTCTTATTTCCATTGATCTGGTCATCCTGGGATCAATGACCTCAGGCAACAAGATTTTCTCGTAGCAGAATGTCAGTTACATAAGCATTTCTTTGTCTCCAGAACTTTTCGTCCCTCTATATTGTTTCTATGTGAATGTTCTTAGGTGTCCATACCACAACATAACATATTTCCCGCTATGTTATTTCCATCTGGCCCTGGTTCTGGAAATAAAAATAATGTGAGTTTTAGAGAGTTATCAATCAGTTCTCTTCTGAATGGCACTGTTCTTGACATTCTCTAGGCTTTCTTTTTCGCTTACTTTCTGCCAAACAAAATCCCTTTAGCTTTTTGCAGGCTTCCAGTATGGTCATATTCCGTGCAGAATAAAAGCACTTGACTTCGACTATAGCGTCGTCTCCTATTAATCCGTCTGGGGAGGCACCTAAAAACCCATAAGCTTCATGTACGAAAAGACCACATTCTTCGACTTTTCTACCGATTTCTCCTCTAAATTTCGATTTGCAATTCGCTCATTATCACAGTAATACTGCATTGCTTTTGAGTGAAATTCGCCGTACAGAATATTTTTTGCTACTGGAGCCCATTTCGCAGTAGGTTTCCTCTTGCATACATATCCATAATTGGATGCCGTAAGTCTGCCCTTTCTAGCTATGTGTCACTTTCCATTTTCCCTTTGGCCCCTTGTTTCCTTTTCCAGTTTTTGTATATGACCTTCACTAAGCGTTAGTTGCTTGATCTTCTCATCACTAAACTCTCTCAACAGTACCTCATCGAAATTCAACTGCATTGATCGGTTTCCATAATCACGTGAGGCAGTACGTTTCATTTCATTACTCTTAGTAGGTTAGTAAGGCCGGTTTAAGCTCCCCCCCACCCCTACTCCCAATGCGAGCCGATATCTCACGAACCCATGGTCGGAGATTCACAAATGAGGTGTCGTTGGACGCCAGTTGACGGGGGCTTTGCTATGGACCACTTATTATATCTTTTTATAAATTTTGGAAAATATTTATTTTTGAAAGTAGGTGATAGTTTGAAACCCAAACATGATAGAACGTCGTGCAATGGTGCAAACAAACGGTCTCTATGACCCTTATCTTTTATAATAAAACTTTTTTATTTTTTTGTGTTTGTTTTTAAAACAGTCCAATTTTGAAATTCCTATATTTTGGAAACGGGGAATTGTACAAAAAAATTGTTTGACATAAATGAATGGTCTTTACCCCATCTACCTGCAAACCATGTTTCAGGTCTCCAGGACAAACTCTAGTAGTAGTGCTAGATTGCCGGTACTCCTCCCCAGCCTACTTTCCTACGAACTTTGCCGATATCTCCCGAACGCATTATCGGATCTTAACGAACGACGTGTTGTTGGCGTTGGGGTGACGTCCTTTTTGCTATGAATGAGTGTTGGTATTTAAAAGAGAAAAATAAGAGAAAATTTTCGTTTTTGAGGTTGGCGCTATTTTGGAAGCGGTGAAGTTGAAAAAAAAACGTGTGTTTGAGATAAATGAAAGGTCCCTAGCCCCTCTACGCAGAAACCAAGTTTGAAGTCAGTAGGACAATAGAAAATGAATTTTGAAAAAGGGTCACTATTTTGGAAACGAAGAATTGTACAAAAAACGTTTGTTTGACATAAACGAAAGGTCATTAGCCCCTATACTCCAAAAATAAATTTCATGTCTCTAGGACAAAAACTGTTAGAAGGGGGAGGTTGTGAGTTCTGCTTACAGTCGAGTGCGTGCTTGAATACTTATGACTATGCTGCAAAAGGGTGAAGGAATAGTCGTACAGGGGCCTGCGTGTTACCGTTTGAATGGTATTTTTTCCGCTTTATCTGATGGTGAGGTTATTTTTTTAAATAGGCGTAATTTGGAAACTCGATTTTGTGGTAAAACATGCTTTTTTAACATTTTTGGTAATATCTCGGGAACGCCTAAGACTAGAACAAAAATTGACATGTCATTATTTATGTCGCGTTGTCCTCTTGCTGAGGATACCTGTGTCGAAAAGAAGCGAAAATCCATTTTGGGGCAAAACCGTGATTGTAACTTTTTGTTATATCTCGCGAACCATTGATGCCAGAGGCGTGTACGAGGTGTGCAAGGACTCGGAGTAACGCCCTGTTTCCAATGTGATAGTTTTTTTTCTTCAAAAAGTCACAAAGGGCGTTGGTGTGAGTAACTATCACTAACCATTGGATTGACCAATTAAAAGTCTCCATTTTCAGACGGATTCTGAGTGAATCCAGAATCGAGTACATATTGAGCTTTAAGGAACATGGGATAGATATTTGCATATATGAAACAAGAACAAGAAGTGGAGAGAGCGTGTAGCTTTGACCTATATATATATATTCTTCTAATAAAGAACATTTCAAAAATACATCATTAAATAGGTTAGAATGACTAATATTGTTCTTAAGGCTTTGAAGGTTTTCCTTTACTAACAAAAATAAATTAATTTATCTTCGAACATTCGATATAGGTAAGTGCTTTAATGCACAGTTTAGTTTTAACAAGAAAGGAAAAAACATAGCCTATAGAAGGGGCTAGTTGCTGTCAGGGGCCGTATCCTGCAGTACCTTATGAAAAGAAAGTAGGGGAAACTGTAAAGGCAGTTAAACAGTAAAGACATACCCTATAGAAGGGGCTAGTGGCTGAGAGGGGCTGAATCCTGCAGTACCTTATGAAAATAAAGTAGGGGAAACTGAAAGCAATTACACAGAAAAGACTTAGCCTATAGAAGGGGCTAATGGCTGACAGGGGCTGAATCCTGCAGTACCTTATGAAAAGAAAGAATGATATCAGTTGCTATAATGCACAGAAGCAAACCATGAAATGTTACAAAAAAAAGTGCAATGGCAGACGCAGGTATGCATGAGATACCTAAAAGTTAATGAGACTTTTCCCAAATGGAAAATTGCTAAAGCGAGCCGATATGTAATTCCTCATAGGAAAAATGGGAAAGGCAAGCAGATACATTAAAATTGAGAAAACTTCTAAAGTAAGCTGGTATAAATCTTTCCTCAGAAAGAAGTAACATTATAAAGTAGAACAGTAAATTACACAAAACACAGGATATGTATAAGCAAAAGATTACTTAACTGGATGCTGAAATAGGTTATCAACCTAAATGTTTGAAGAAAATAACTGTCATGTAGAGCACTTGCGTGAGCAGTAATGATGACATTAGTTCTGATACATTGAATAGCTTTCACAAATATTAGAGCATATAATAAGACGTACGAAGACTTAAGTGATAATGTATTCACTTGGTAGATAGTATGTATATGAATAGTTTTCCTTAACACTAAAAGATGTAGAGTCCACGTCTGTAAACGTTTTTCACTAATATGTCGTTGAAACACGTGACTGGTGATCGAGGTTTGATCACTAAGAAAAATGTCGAAAGACAATACGAAGTTTTAATAAGACTTCTTGATGCGGAAATTAAAAATGATATGTAGACAAAGTTGAAGTTTTAAGTCCGGTTTTGCAAGACTGGTGGACAGCATGGTGACTGTCGAGAAAAGCACGAAGAGATCAGCCCAGCAGGTCGCTTAAATATCCAAAAAGCTGACGTTCCGGAAACTTCCATGGCACGAGATTGGAGAATCCGGGCCACGATTGGAGAAGACGTGCGTCGATTGGCTGAAGCGTAGCTGATGCGTGGTGGCTGACCAATGAACGCGTAGCTGATGGAGATCTGAAGACCACGAGGTCTCAATGCGTGCAGAATAACCGAAGTACGTACTAGAACACTTAGAAAATTTTCTGAGAAATGAACTAGTCTTATGAACTAACAAGTAAGTAAAATATTTTACGACATATTTGATTTAACATGGAAGCGTTTTACAAAAAATGAAATGTCACGTACATGTGATGACAAGATTAGGTTATGAAAGATAAATTTGTTTCTGACTTTGACACTTTCACAAAACTTGCAAAATTAACAAATTAATTATTCGCAAATGCGAACAGGCGTAACGCTGAAAATTTTATTTTTATTTTTTACTTGTTTTTTTAATTTTAAATGAATAAATGGTGGTACACAAAGAGACGGTACCACTGGGCGTGTGTTTCAACGAGCCTGTCGCCGGCCACGGTGGTGGTATTCGTAATAGAACAATGGAGATTTCGAGGGGACGAAAGGGCGAGGGTTCGCTTTACGATATTTCCTATGACGGATGAATGATGGCGAATAATCCCAAAAATGCGTGAAGCGTGCTAAGATTATTTCTTTTAATCCCTAAAAGAAATGTTTAACATGTTAGTAAACGGGTGATCAGTAACATGATAAATTCATAATTGTATGATGCGAATGAAAGCGAGGCTTATATAGTCAACAACAAGAACTTGCTTTGTATGTCTGACTGGCAGCCAGAACGACAGACAGAAAATCTTCTGGAGGCTGGCTGGCCAGCTGAGAGCCGGCTAAGAGAATGGTATGTATGCGGGAGCTGACAACACTGCTGTCTAGCGATAACAGGTGGAACATCTGGCAACTCTGTAAACGGTGATAACGGACAGCCTGCCGAGCAGAGCCACAGCAGTGGACCGCAGGCAGAGGGGAAGGGGAGAAAGGAACCCGAAAATGGATCGTGGAATCACGTGACCACTGCAGAGCCTGAACAACAGCGGGGAGGGGGAGGGAAGAGGAGGGGCGAGAGGGGCGGGGAGGGGCGGGGAGGAGCGGGGAATCCATGACGGCCTATAGCTAAACGAGTTGTGTGTGAACATGGAGTGGAGGGGAGAGGGGAGTTGCGGGGAGTGAGGGAGTGGGACAGAGGTGAGGAGAGAGAAAGAGAAACACATGTGGATATGCAAATAAAAGGTGCACAGGTTTACACAACATGTAATTTATTAATCCAAGAATTAAAGGATGAGTTAAATCCCAGCCATTTCACATATACTTTATTTCCTTTTTGTTTCAACACTTCTTCCACAAGGTAATGTTTAGGAAACGCTGTCTTTTGAAGTTCATGGAGATAGAACCTGCCTTTTATGGGTCGATGGTTGAGGACCTCGAGTAAATAGGTGACTGGGCTGACCAGGTTGACTTGACGAATTCGAAATAGTTCGGTCCCTCATTGAGGCGTGTAGCCCTTATCGATCGCAGACTTAAATTTTCTCACACGAACAAAATCCCCAATTTTGAGGCGGTTACGTTTAGGGTCCACTGTTTTTATGGGGTTAAACAGTTTATCCAATCGTGGAATATTTTTTTTGTCACGAGGCGTGGCTTGGTTCCAATCGTTCTATGCTTGGTGTCATTGTAACGTGACAGTAGCTCAGGTAACATGTCCAACCAGCGATAAGACCCTCGAGCGGTAAACGCTTTCCACATATGGGTTCTCAGTGTTCGGTTGAACCACTCGACCACACTGGCTTTGAGATTTCTGTACGTGGTGTAATGGTGAATATCCAAAGATTTGAGAAAACTGGAGAAATCCATGTTGAAAAATTCTTTCCCCTGGTCGGTTTGTAACAACTGGGGTTGACGTTTGGATTGTTGAATAATATGTTGAAAGGCCTTGGTCACTAGAGGGCCTGACTTGCGACGAACAGGTTGAACAAACTCCATTTTTTAACACACATTAAGACTGTCAACATATTGCTAATATATCGGTAACGGCAAATGGCATTATTAATATAAAACAAAATCTCACCAAAGTTTTCAGCCGTAGACTTTCCAGCAATGGTCCCAAACACACACGTCCCTGGTTTACAACAGCGACTGCTATAGTGGTTGTTGTGGTCACACTCTAAAAAGAAATAAAATAAACCATCATAAGTATATCAATTCCAAATAGCACCTTTCATAAACAAAAAATAAAATAAAAATAAAACAGGTTATACATAACAAAAAATCTTACCTTGCTTTTCCCTTCTCCTAGGCTCGAGTGGAATGGTTTTCCCTCTTTCCATCTCTCTCTTTCAGCGCAACAGGTATGGAGATTATCTAAAACAAACAAAATAAAACAATCCATCAATAAAATTGTAAACCACTAATAATTTAAACATCCATTAACTTTAAAAGACCAAACATCATTGATCATACACTTACCTCTGAATATATAATGTGTCCAGTATGGTCACTAACTGGGTCGGGGCACACGAATCTGTTCACTTTTAACACGGTTAATAAACAGCCTATGTTAACACAGACACGGTTTACCATAGGAATGACAGACAGGGCGTCATGACAAGCTGAACACTCTATTACCTCCACTATCCTCCCCTCTCCTTCCCTCTCCTCCCCTCCCCTCTAGCTCCTCCCCCCCCCCCCTCTGTCTGTGATCCACTGTTGTGGCTCTGCTCGGCTGGCTGTCCGTTATCACCTTTTACAGAGTTGCCAGTTTTTCCACCTATTATCGCTAGCCAGCAGTGTTGTCAGCTCCCGCACACATACCATTCTCGTAGCCGGCTCTCAGCTGGCCAGCCAGCCTCCAGCAGATTTTCTGGCTGTCGTTCTGGCTGCCAGTCAGACATACAAAGCAAGTTCTTGTTGTTGACTATAAAAGCCTCGCTTTCATTCGCATCATACAACTATGCGAACCCTCGCCCTGTCGTCCCCTCGAAATATCCATTGTTCTATTACTAATACCACCACCGTGGCCGGTGACAGGCTCGTTGAAACACACGCCCAGTGGTACCGTCTCTTTGTGTGCCACCACTTTTTCATTTAAAATTAAAAAAAAAACAGGTAAAAAGTTTTCAAAATTAATTTTTCAGCGTTAAGACCTTTGTGATATTTTTGGGGGAAAATAACTATCACATTGGAAACATGGCGTTACCCCGAGTCCTTGGACACCTCGTACACGCCTCTGGCATCATTGGTTCGCGAGATATAACAAACCGTTTAAAATCACGGTTTTACCCCAAAATGGGTTTTCGCTTCTACTCAACACAGGTATCCTCAGCAAGAGGACAACGCGATATAAATAATGACATGTCAACTTTTGTTCTAGTCTTAGGCGTTCCCGAGATATTACCAAAAATGTTAAAAAAACATGTTTTACCACAAAATCGAGTTTCCAAATTCCACCTATTTTAAAAAATAACCTCACCATCAGATAAAGCGGAAAAATAGCATTCAAACGATACCACGCAGGCTCCTGTACGACTATTCCTTCACCCTTTTACAGCATAGCCATACGTATTCAAGCACGCACGCGACTGTAAGCAGAACTCACAACCTCCCCCTACTAACAGTTTTTGTCCAAGCGACTTGAAATTTATTTTTTGGGGTAGAGGGGCTACAGACCTTTCATTTATGTCAAACAAACGTTTTTGTAAAATTCTTCGTTTCCAAAATAGCGACCATTATTCAAAATTGATTTTCTTTTGTTCTACTGACTTCAAACTTGGTTTCTGCCGAGAGGGACTAGGAAACTGTCATTTATGTCAAACAAACGTTTTTTCAACTTCACCGTTTCCAAAATCAATTTCACAAAAAAAATCATTTTTTTCTTTTTTAAATACCTACACTCATTCACAGCAAAGAGGACGTCACCCCAACGACAACAACACGTCGTTCGTTAAGATCCGATCATGCGTTCGGGAGATATCGGCGAAGTTCGTAGGAAAGTAGGCTGGGGAGGAGAACCGGCAATCTTGCACTACTACTAGTGTTTGTCCTAGAGACCTGAAACTTGATTTACGGGTAGAGGGGGTCAAGACCATTCATGTATGTCAAACAAACTTTTTTGTGCAATTCCCCGTTTCCAAAATACAAGAATTTCTAAATTGGACTGTTTTCCAAGAAACATAAAAAATATTAAAGTTTTATTATAGAAAATAAAGGTCATAGAGACCGTTCGTTTGCAACAGTGCATAACGTCCTACTCGCATTGGGAGTAGTGAGGGGGGGGGGGGAGTTTAAACCGGCCTTACTAACCTACTACTGTCGTCGGGGCATTCTTTTCCCTTCTCGCGACGCAAATAATCTTTTCCGGAAATCTGCTCTTCTTCCCTATCTGCTGAGTGCAGTGTCCTTCACTATTGTGGCAGTTTTTTAAAACTGATTTCATTGCTTTATAGTGCCAGGATGACCCAAACTGAAAGACCAGCCCGGCAGCTTTGGTTCTATGAGTGAAAGAACCTCGTTTCCCTCGATTGATCTGCTTATCTCGCGTGAATTTTGCAACAAGGGACATATAATTTTCGGCAGCATTGCTGGTGGTGTTTGATACTAGTTGGGAACTATTTGTAATTAGGGGTTGCAAGCAATAACGCAGAAGTTTGGTTGCAGTTAGCTGTTTGCCTTCACCTTGCCCACTGGTAGTTCAAAAGTACTGTTTGCAGTCTTTATGGATCCCAATCCATTCCAGTATTTCCGGAAACCAATTTTCCATTTTCACAATCGCTACGCCTTTATTTTTTCACACAACGCATTGTTTTCATTTGAAGTCGAACTTGCTTCTCTGAAAAAAGTTGACACTGAATAGTTCGTGATTTTGTACTCCTACTCTTATGTATTTGAAGTAAAAAACTAAATACACCCGTGGCGCGACAGACCTTGAAGGGTCTAGCCCTAGGCCTACCAAGCAACCGCTGCACTGTTCAGCCACGTAGCCTGCAGATTTCGGGGTGACGTTTAGTCATCCAACTTTTAGGCTACAGGTAAAATATTCGTGATATCATAACTGCTCAGTGCATTACAGATTCTCTAATGCAAGCGTAAAGAAATATATAATTTGAAATATAAACTAGGGGAAAAAATACTTACGGGTGTGAAGAGGTGTTTTTTATATCTATATATATTTTTTAGGGCCTGGCTGCCTTTTCTTGGTTCTTAGTCGCAATATCCCCTGGGATTTGGTGGTGGCTCCATTTTTCAACAAAAACGAAAATAAGAACTCCACGTGATGACCGTAGTGCTCTCCACCAGTTGTAGCCTACCTATATGTACAATGTACATGTATCTATTCTACCATAAATACTGTCCAGAAAATGAAGTGCCGAAAATAGAACCCCTAATGGGCATTAAAAAATAATACTGTTGCAGGTAAAATAAATGAAACAAAAAGTAATTAATGAGATCGATGAACTAAAAACAAGAAGTCGTAACTAGAAACTGGTAAAATATCAAAGGATCACTCATAAATATCCAGACCTTGACAATAATTCAGAACTAACCAACACAGTCAATCGCAACATTGGACTAGATGCTCGGGAATTCCATATCGTCTGGCAAGGTTGTCGCTCTCTCAAGTCACTCTAGCTCCGCTCCCCTCCCCTCCCCCCCAACCCTCCACCAATCCGCTCTCCATGACCTTGTTCTACTGCCGCGCCTTGTTGCAAATACAGTACCACTTTTATTCACAAACTTCCCAAAGTGGTCCCGACGATTCTATTCAACCGATTTATGTTTTTGATGCGGCTTTGGAATCAGTGAGTAAAACTCAACTTTCGTATTATCCGTTTTCTTTCGAATTTTAATCAGATACTTGGAAAACAAACAGCAACTTTTCTTTTTTTTTTGAAATTAAAATGTAAGCAATGAATTAATATCAATTATGCTACTAGACAGACTACATATCAGTTTTCAGATCTCAGATCGGAGCTCCCCTTCGATACAAAAATAAATAAATAAATAAATAAATAAATAAATAAATAAATAAATAAATAAATAAATAAATTCAGCTTAGCTTGTGCTGCCATCTGTTGAAATATATTCTTGCCAAAGTGTCAGGATATTTAGCCTTAAGAGCAGCACACGAGATGGCAGCACACGAGATGGCTCTAACATGCAGAATCAAACTTTACACCAATTATATAAGTTTTAAATCTAAGTAATTTAATTGTAATTATTTTGAAGAAGTAGTGAGAAAGTGGTTGAGATAGTGGCGGCATTCGCATCTCCTTAGGCTTGAGTTAAATAAGCCCGACCACATAAGAAAGTTGAACAGCACTGCTCTACAGGATGCTCATGATCGAGAATCAACCGAGTCCCACCATCCAGCAAGTGGCAATCCTTAGTCAGTAAGGTTTCTGAAATGCAGCAGCATAGTTATTTGGCGTTTCCATCTCGGGGTGCCCTGGAACCTGCAGTGCATTCTAAGGGTCTTCGTTGATGCATCACATAACGTCGAGGCCTGTTGCATTCCTTAGGGG
This sequence comes from Meconema thalassinum, assembly GCA_946902985.2. Taxonomy (NCBI): domain Eukaryota; kingdom Metazoa; phylum Arthropoda; class Insecta; order Orthoptera; family Tettigoniidae; genus Meconema; species Meconema thalassinum. The sequence goes on along the minus strand of OX336389.2, from coordinate 16,413,996 downwards.
AAAACAATGATTGACTGTGGAACATATTTCGAAGGAAGTTGTTGAGGGAAACCGGAAACACAAACTTCACTTGCACTGAGGCACCTGCATAAATTGAATATGGGATGTATGAATTCTGAGCAGGGAATACTTCTCCAAGAACATTTTTCTGAACGAAATGAAATAAATAAAATTAGTTCTCAGAAGGAAAACTCAAAGTGACCCCCATTTCATTCCCTTGCTTTTGGTACATCGTCTAACTAGGTGTATGTGTCTTTCGTTTACAGACATCTGGCACGAGCACACAGCCCAGGCAACTGTTCCAGGAGGTCAAGCTACCACCCATATATCAGGTCTTCGCCCGGCTACCGGCTATCAGTTCCGACTCTTCGCCGAGAATGAACTGGGACGCAGCCAAGCGAGTGATGTGCGTACTTCTCTTGTATACTGTATAGATTTGTTAAGTTTATTAACAAAATTTGTATAATATTTGTGACTTGAGTTAACGCTAAATGGAACTTGGAACTTTAACTATAATATTTAATATAGCCATTCAAACTGGTACTTTTCCCAGTCGTTGGAAAATTACCAGGGTAAGTCCCATACATAAGTCTGGACATAAGTCTGATTTTGATAATTACAGACCCGTGGCAATACTGTCAGCCATTGCAAAGCTCTTTGAACAATTGTTATATCAGCATATATTTCAGCACGTACAGCACATTATAAGTGACTTTCAACATGGGTTCATGCCTAAAAGATCAACAGTAACTAATCTAATGGAGTTTACTCACAAAGTATCAGCAGCAATGGACAAAGGAAGTCAAGTTGATGTAATTTATACAGATTATGCGAAGGCATTCGATAAGGTAGATCATGATATCCTCTTAAATAAGTTAGCATATTATGGCTTCTCCTACAATTTGCTGAAGTTGTTCACCTCATATCTCAGTGAACGAAAACAGTTTGTTGCTTGCAATGGATGTGAATCCTATTCATACTATGCCCGATCAGGCGTCCCACAAGGTTCAAACCTAGGCCCTCTATTATTCTTACTGCTTATCAATGATCTTACAAGGTGTATTAAATATTCAAACGTTTTGTTATTCGCGGACGATGTCAAAATTTTTAGAAATATTCAGACAGATCAGGACTGTCAATTACTACAAGAAGATCTCAATAATGTGGCATCCTGGAGTTAATTAAATCACTTGAACTTTAACATAAAGAAATGCTCAGTTATGAAGTTTACTAGAAACAAATTCCAGGTGATGTTTCGGTACCGGATATTGGATGCGTATCTCACTATTAACAATTCTATCAAAGACCTAGGAGTCCATTTTGATTCAAAGCTAACATTTTCATTGCACACTCATGAAATGGTAGCTAGTGCTTATAAAATGCTAGGCTTTATAAGAAGAAATTCTAAAGATTTCGTCAACCCAAAAAGTATAAAATTATTGTTCAATTATTTTGTTAAAAGCAGATTAGAATATGCATCCAGCATCTGGAATCCCTGGTACTTGAACCACATTAGTGAAATTGAAATGGTTCAGAATAAATTCCTAAGATATCTGCAGTATAAAATGACGGGTATTTATCCGAAATATGATAGCTATGGAAATCTTCTAAGTTACCTGAATTATACATCTCTGGCTAACAGACGAAAAATTGCAATTCTTGTTTTTGTCTTCAAAGTATTCAATAACCTTTTGTATAGTCCGTATTTAATATCACAGTTTAATTTACGTGTCCCACCTCCATCAACTCGACCTAAGTTTATTACATTTTACTGCCCAAGAACTAGAACTGAACAGCATAAACATTCCCCAATAATAAGTGCTATTCAATGATACAATGAACATTCAATAGCAAACAACCTCGACTTATTCAGTTACACATATAGTTCCTTTGTTTCTGCCTGCTGTGCGATCACATGAACTCGTACATTCCACCTACCAATTACCTGCACAGTATTATTATATTTTCGTATTTAGTTGTAGAATTAATTTGCATTACAATCTCAGCATTATGTCTGTCAATTATATTATAATTTGATAGAATTGTGTAACCAAATGTATATGTGTTTCTTTTTATTAGGCATATGCCTGTTAGAAGCACAATAAATCCAAATAAATAAATAAATAAATAAATACCGGTATTGCAATTCTTCCACTTGATATACAGTATCTTGCGGATACGGATCATGGGCTGTTGTCCGTCTGTATGTACCCTTATAACTTTTAACACCTCCACAGACCTCTACGAGAATTAGTGTGCTTCATGTCCTCCTTCTATCTTTCATATTTTTAAGTGTCACATTTACGCAAACAGTAAAGAAGACGCCATTTTGTGTTTGACACCTAGACCCCGTAGCTCCAAAATCACTCACGATAAGGATACAAAAATTATCACTAATACGCAAAGAAGGGTAGTTTTGCTAAATCGCATATAAATCAATTTGAATATCATGCACAGCTGCCATCCTGAATATATAAAATATTAAATCAATAATTTAACCATTAATATACCATCAACTTCCAAACTTGACAAGAATGTAGCAATTTACAACAGTTTAACTCAGCAAAAACATAAGTCCCTCGACTTCACACATTGAAGATAGCAGCCATAAGGAGATAGGCCTACCACATCTCCACTTAGTATAAAACAAAGTCCCCGATTCTTGGATGTTACAGGTAAACTCGAGAACCACTGGATGGATTTTGATGCGATTTTCACCATTCTATAAAGGATATCTCGAGGATGATTTCAGTAGAAAATAATATATTTATGATCAAAGGAAGCCGAGAAGTATCGATTTCAGTGGAAAAGTCGAAAAAAAAACCTGGCGTCCGAGCGCTTTGTAAGCTTACGCTGGGCAAACCGTTAAAAATATCTATATACTATGAGTGTAAGAATTGTTCAGCATGAAAAGTTCTACAAAAATGCCCGGGGGAGCATATCTCTATCTTCAATACATCGCCTACTATAAGTGTGTTTACGTTTTCATTTCTTCCTACAGTCTCCATTCAGTTACTGAGGCGACAGTTTACGAGCTAGCTAGGGGCGAGTCTATCACACCAGTTACAACTTAACTAGCGGACGAGCTTATGGCCCCAGATACAGCCAGCAGCAGACTGTCGAGTCGTGTTGAGTTAAAAACTTTAGAGTTGGGTGGTTGTATTTGGAGTTTCCCTGGAAGTGCAACTCGGCTTTTCTTTATTTCGCCTGTGAACTTTTTGTTCCGCAAAATTCACAATCAAGTTAAGATTGGACGTAAGGGGGATTTTTGTTTCATGTACCTCGCCATTCTTAAATTACGTCTGAGAATCTGTTGCACATGCTTCTCCATGTTAATATAATTAATAGTCCAGTCAGTGATTTTAACCCATCATGCCGAGACGTAAAACGGATATTGGTCGTTGTTCATTGACATTGAAAAAAAAAGCGCTTATCACGTAATGCATTCATAACTGTTCCCGGGTGAAGCCGGGACGGGTTGCTAGTTAAAAATAAATAGAGCACGAAGTAGTTGACCAATGATCACAGAAGTTTGTAACATAAGGGTCTTGTAAAAAAGTCGTTGCTTGCACGAGTCACAAGATTGAAGGTTTCGCACTACCGCCATCTTGAATATATAAATTATTAAAATCTATATTTCATCATTTAATTTGTCATCTAGTTTGCCATTTCGAAATTTGGCAAGAATGTAGTCTTGTGCATGAGCTACACTCTGCTGAATACACACGACCATTGACTTAATGCATTCAAGGTGGTAGCTATGCGAAATGTCAAAACATAGGAATTGTTACAGTGGTATGTAGTTCACCAATGAATACAAAGTTGTGTGAGAGAGGAGTTTTGTATAAGAGACACGGCATAACTGTATCACACCGAATATTATGCACGTACGTCGTTTCTTCTTTACCAATATGCATTTTACATTAGATACGTATTTCAATTCTCAGCGTATTGCTAGTAGAAGAAACAAATCCCGTCGTACTACAGCCCATGAAGGGCGTAGGTCTACCAATCGACCGCTGCCTAGCCATTTGGCCTGCAGATTAAGGGGTGACAGGTGGAAAGCGCGTCGGATCCCCTCGGCCATTAATCTTGGTCTCCGTGACTGGACGCTGCCTCACTGTCAGACAGCTACTCAATTGTCCTCACGAGGCTAAGTGCACCCCGTTCCAGACCTCACGTCAATTTCTAAAATCTCTGACGGAACAGAGAATCGAACCCGGAACCTCTGGGCGCGAGGCTGGCGTGCTACCCCAACACCACGGCCACGGGGGTATATAATGTAAAAATAAATTACCACACAAAATCTACTGATTTAAGTTGTTGTTGATTCTTTCAGCGGATTTGAGACATCGTGGTTATGTAGCCCGTGTACTTGGGTGTGTGTAGTATTTATAATTGAGTTACGATTTGGGTAGGAAGCGACCGTGGCCTTAGTTAGGTACCATCCCAGCATTGCCTGGAGTAGAAGGAAACCACGGCAACGACTTCCAGGATGACTGAAGTAAGAATCGAACCTACATCTTCTCAGTTTTGCCTCACGAGGCTGAGTGTAGCCCGTTCCAGCCCTCAAACCAGAATTAGATGTATTGGGAGAACCAGGAATTGAACCCAGACCTGCAAGGTGAAGCCACTACCCAACGAGGTGGACTGCCACTGCAAAGCAATGCCAAAAGAGGGGTGGGGGCATTGAGCCACTCTTCCTTTACAGAATATAGGCCTATTACTTCATTGTTATTATTGAGTCCTTGTGTACTTCAATTTGTTGTCATGTATATTTTGTTGCCTACAACGTTAGATTACCACGGGTGTCGGGTGTGGTAGTTATGTAGAGATTAGACGATTAGCTCAGGACAGGGAGGGAGTGGAGGGCTGCACCTAACATAAGACTCCAACACATGTATTCTGTTTACCGTAAGTTATAGGTTGCTGTATTACTCATCAGATTGTTCTCTAACCTCGTTCTATAATATTCACTCCATAAATAAATAAGTGAATGATTGTATCAGTTAATCCTTCATTAATGACAAGCTACTCCTTGAGGATATCGATATTGCGCGTGGTCTAATATCGCCATGTGCATGGAGTAAACGAGGTTCGGCTAATCGATTAATAATAATCGATCAATCGAATAATTTGAAATTAATCGAAAAATATTAATTGATTAATCGAATAATAGAGCAATCGGCTAACCAAAGCTTAGTAGCCACGAGATAAGGTGTGGCCTTCCTTGTTTACGTTAACAACAACCCAATACGAGTCAGTGGCAGAGGATGAACAAGGGAAGGGTTTTCTGCAAAGATATTGCATTCTTGTTCAATATTTACAATTTAGGACATGAACGTTTTTGTTATACAGAAAAACCGCGTTTATCCGGACCCCCTTTAATCCGGATATCGCTTAATCTTGACAGGCTTAAAATGTAAAGTCAGTAAATAAATAAAAATATTTTTTCAAAAACATAAAATTCTACAACGAATTTCCGCGAAGCAATGTCTAATTTCACAATATGGAGTTCTTATGTCGGGAAGATAGGTCTGACTGCGTTTCCAATGAAGTCTACCTCGGACATCATTCATTTGCTTTTCTAGAAGGAGCTCTTCAGGTGTCCTTTGTTATGTTTATTTCTCAATTCACAGGGAAGTAGGCTATGTAGCCTACTGTACACTCAAACCAGTGACAAATATAGCTTTCGTTATGTTCCTTTCAAGTCGAAGTAATTATTTTATTCCTTTTAAAATCATGCGTTCACCTGTCATACACACTTTGCAAACCCATCACATGTGTACGATATGCTTCCATGCCTGGTATACGTTCTGTGGCAGGAATCACACCCAAAAACCTGCCTGCCCGACTGCACGCTGCCTGATGCGGCTTGCACAACAGCGCGTGCATGACGTTCTTATTAATATCTCAAAAAGTAACTGTCTGATTTTGAAAATTCATATTTGAACTTAAACACAGTTGAACTTTTAGGCCAGCTGTATGAGTTTGTGTCGTTCGATTTAAAATACGGTTATTACTCTCCCCACGAGAACAAGTAGCACATCATTTTCCAAGCCCCTGAGTATCATTTACGAATATAAAAACAGAATATCGATATATTTAATGGTTTAGACGTTATTTCCGTGTAACACCTTAGGTGAATAACATTCTATATATATATATATATATATGTTATAAATAACAATTAATATGTCTTGCAGATAATCTGAATTGGATTTGCCGTCAGATTCGTGAGACATGTCACAATGTGTATATTATGAGTATTTATTAAATTGAAATTCAAATAGTAGTACTACTACTAATTATTATTATTACTATTTACCAACCACATGGACACCTTTATACACCTGTTCCAGGTGCTGGATGTGATCATGGACGGCGAGACTCCAGGGGGTCCCCCACTCAACATACAGGTGGATGCCACGAGCTCCACGGAACTTCACGTCACCTGGGAACCTCCCGAGCATGAATTATGGAACGGAGAAATTCTGGGATATCACATTGGTTACAAGGAGCTTAGGTTAGTACTTCTATCTGTTGCTTCTGTCCTGAGTAGAGGGTGGGAGATGTAGGGACACACTCCAAGGGTGTGATTCCAGGACTGCGAGCGATGTGGACAGGAAAGGTCGGCGAGCTCTGTCAGCATTAACGCTCGGCCAATCAGGAAGTGGACTGTCCGCCGCGGACTAGTGTGGTCAAGTCAAGGCAAACCGGCGTGAAAACAAGTGCCGCGTATTTCCTTTAGACCTATTGATACTGCTGCACGTGCTGTCAAAGCTGCTCGTTGCCATCATAATTTTATTGGAGTCAACATAGAGAATCTCATTGCTGATTAGAGAAAATTATTAGCAGAAGACACCTACCAATGCTTTTTCAGCCACTACTTGATTGAGAGAAAGATCATGTGATGATTAGTAATAATACTTACAAGGGAAAGGATTGCGGTGTAAAGTTCTAATCTGGTTGAAATTTAGTGCACACTATTCCTACAAAGATGTACAATGACGCACTGAAAACCGCACGGGCCACTTTCAATTTTGAAAGCCAATATTGAATGCCGAAAACCTACCGGCCGACGGCATGAGCGAGAGAGGTGGGAAGAGTTACAACTGACCTTGAATCCTAACAGCAAGCGACGGCTCGCGGCCACCAGGCGACTTTGTGCCATCCGAAATACTTGCGATATGTGTACAAAGGAAAGTGTTGGAAGGTGCGCTTGGTACAAGCAGTCTCTTTGCTTTGCCCACGTTTTTGTAAGCATCCACTATTGCAAGGATTACAAAGAGTAAAAGAGGAAAACAATGAAAGGTCGTTTTATTTATTTACAGTATGGCCAAGCAAAACATCACTCATTATGTTGCATTTTATACTCTAATCGAGAGCGTAGAAGAGTGAGAGGAACGTTTAAGGTGAGGAATACAAAGCAGCACGGCAGGACGCTGCCTGGTGCTGCTAGGATTCAACGTCAGCTTTACCTCTTCCCATCTCCTCGCTCATGCCGTCACCAGGTAGGTTCAATATTGGCGTTCAAAATTGTAAGTGGGCCGCGCGGTTTTCACTACGTTATTGTATAACTTTGAAGGAATATTGTGTACTAAATGTCAATCTGATTAGAATTTTACACCGCAATCCGTTCCCTTGTAAGTAATGGTGTACGAAACCATTTCGTTCATTACTTCAACAATCGTACACAAACATTTTGAGTTAATTATATTTTCATTAAATTTCATTTGCGTTGTAAATTGCAATCATTACTATAAATGTACTGTATATTGAACCCATTCTGGATATGATCATGTCAGTAAAATAATGACTAGTAAACAAATACAATCGACTACCATCCGAGATGCACGGAGGAGCCAGAATATGACCTGTGGATACAATCACTTGTAACTGTAACTGAACAATCATAAAGAAACCAGGGGGCTGTGGAAATATATCTTGACTAGATGTCAAGAAGATGAAACCCTTTCCAAATTATTATAAAAATATATTAAAAATTATTTAATTAATTTTCACGATTGCTCGTCAAAACAACGAACTTTTAAGTCATGTAATTTTATGGACCGATATGGCTTTTACAGTACTAGTGAAGAAGACGGAAGTACAAGGAAGTACTCATCACTCGTCTCGGTGACATCTTAGCTGTGTACACGTTTTGCAAAGTTGTGTCAGTAAATCCGTAATTATCAGGCTGATAAAACCCGATCGAACAGTGGAAGAATTGGTAAAACGTCGTGATTAATAGCGAGGAGCAGTTATAAGATAAATGATTGCGAACGCGGAGGATGATTGACTTGGATATTAAGCTCATGTGCGAGGAAAATTGTTTAAGTGTGATAAATGATAAGTCAATTCGTTTTAGAACTGTAGAATAATAACCACGGTGAGTAAAATAGTAAACGCACTATTTTTATCTTGAAATTGAAGAGTGACTCACTTGATAATCCGAGATTTCCGTAAGCACATGGCAGTTTACGTTGTACTGGTTTATAACACGTGTAAACTCAGTGAATAGGAAGCAGAAAGTGTATGGCCTGTATTATTGGAAAGCATTTCTGCAGAGTGTAGATTCAGTGTTTTAAAATTTACGTGAAGAAATAACGGAACACCATGGTACAACCAGACTTGACGAAGGCCAGCTTATTGTACTAACCAGGGGCGGCTCGTGAGGTTTTGCCCGTGTGCCATGGCACCACCAATGTAATGAAGAGAGAATATGTGACTTTTCCCTTTCAAGAACAGTTTATATTACATTTTGAGGAAATTGTATGCATATTCTGCATTTATTTGAACGAGCGCGCTAACTGACAGGCGTTCAGGTGGCGCTTTGCTGAAGTACTGAGCCAGACCCAACCGGCACTACCTGCGAACAGAGACCGCATCAACCACTGTACTGCAATAATGACTAGTTTGGTTTGAGTTCGTTTGTGTTGTGCTGAGACGTAAGTAGGATATATAGGCCGAAGCTGGCGCAGGGGCTAATGGGCAAGATGGCCGCCGCGCGCAATAAGCCCTATGTTATTCTTATGGAGGGGTCAGTCAGAGCTGGCGCAGTGGTTAATGGGCAAGATGGCCGCCATGCCCTGAGACCGTGTATGACGTCACAGGGAGAGGTCGGCCGTGTAGTTGATAAATGGAATATTTATTATTATTATTATTATTAGGTAATTACTGATTGATTGTATACAATCAAGACAAGCCTTATATATTGTCCACTTCTTGGTGTAGTGGCAAGCATTCTTGGCAGTCATTCCTGAGGTTCCAATCCAGGCTCTGACAAGAAATTTAATTTCTGGTCTCAGGAGTGGAACAGGGTACACTCAGTCTTGTGAGGCAAAACTGACAGGAGCTGGCTTTTGATTCATACCTCAACCATTCTGCCTAACCCAACTTCACCTAACCTAACCTAACCTAACTTAACCTAACCTAACCTAACCTAACTTCAAAGTCAGAGCAAATATGAGAGCACACATAATAAACTAAGTTAAAACCTAACCTAACCTAACTTCAAAGTCAGAGCAAATATGAGAGCAAATGTGAGAGCACACATAATAAACTAAGTTATAACCTAACCTAACCTAACCTATTCCACAGGAACCTCATTCAAAGATTTCAGATTTTACATTTTAACATTTTACATTTTAACATTTTAGATTTTTGATTTTTCCTTTTTCATTTTTTAGATTTTACATGTTACATTTTTGATTGTTTTGTATTTTAGATTTTAGTTTTTTAGATTTTACATTTTAAATTTAAGATTTTTGATTTTAGATTTACATTTTACATTTTCCGAAAAGAGTAAACTACAAGGTCACATACCTAACCTCACCAAACCTAACTTAAGCTAATCCAAAGGCAAATCCACATACACAAAGTATATAAGGGCACATGCAACTATCCTTATGCTAGTCTTATAGGCTACTGTACAACATGATCACTACCCCAACCGGGTTTTTTTTTCAGTTTTTTAATGTCAGTTTTAAGTTTTTCAATTTCATAATATGGAAATATGGATTTTGCATTTTGTTGTTTACACATTTATTAATTTCACAATTTCCATGTACAGTTTTTAAAATGTCAATTTAAAGTTTTTCAATATCATGATATAGAAACATGGATTTTCCAATTTGTTGATATACATTATTTGTCAATTTACCAAATTCCCATTTACAGTTTTTAAAATTTCAGTTTAATGTTTTTTTCTATTTTGTCAATATGGAAACATGGATTTTCCATTTTGTGTTTTACATGTTCATTTTGCATTAGGAGTGGAGAGAGGTGGGTAGTAATTAAAAATGTACAAGCAGTGTCCATACAATATTTTTTATTTTAAATACATGTACATTATTTACACATAATACATTTTTATATATATTCTTTTTTTGTTATAAATTGTACAGTTGTTTTTTATTTTGTTTTCTATTTATATATTTTTTATTATGAATACCGGTACCATTTTTTATTTTTGTAGTGTTATTGTTTTATTTCCTAAATTGTTTTATGTATTTGCTAGTTGCAGGCAGAAGATTTTGAAATTCATAACTTAACTCTTTAAGCATGGTCAATGATTGAGTAATGACCATAGGCATGTGTACCTATACCATCAGCATTAATCACTCTTTTATCATCACCATGACACAAAGCAATTTTGTTTAGTCTTATAGATGATGTGTCATGTTGTTTAGAAGTGATAATGTTCATGGGTATTCTTTTTACATTGTTTTTCATGACACAATCCTTATAATCTTGAAAGCTTATACAATTTTTGACAACACCTCTGTTAATACCTTTAATCTTTTTGATTTCTTTACCATTTATGTCTAAAGCATACATTTTAGCTCTAAGTCCAACAAATGCTTTTATAATTTGTCAACAAGCCTCGTCTTTAAATTTCCCCAACGTTTTCTTGTTTGATGTAGACTAACATATGTGATTAGTAGGATAATCTGATGTGTCCAGGTGTTCTAGGAAATCCAACTTGTCTTGATATACATCTTGGGTGTTAACCAAATAAATGAACGAGTCGGTATCCATGTACATGAGTTTAAGATTGTTCATTCCATAATAGGGTAGCAGGACATCATAGTGGTGGGAATACATGAGAGTTTTTGAAATATCCAGTATACACATTCCAATATATATAGGCTTATTGAATACAATGTTACGTTTAGCCATGTAGAAAGCAGCTAGGTTAGGACCATAAATTGTTCTGTCGATAAATGTCGGCTTTGCTATTAGCTTTTCTGCCTTTTTGCTGTCAGTCACAAGACGTATGTCTATTCTTTTACGGATATTTTCCATTGTTTTTCCAAAAAAAGCATTGTTGAATAATTTGTACAGATTTTTCTCAAAATCATTTTTGGCTTGTTTTCGAAGGTTGTTATTAAAATCAACGTATGCCTTTAACCAAGGTCTTTGCTTAAACTTTAACACACAATGAATTTTTATCAATTTTATTCCATGATCTAAAGCCTGTTTTAATGCCATGTAGTGAACAACATATCGCCTTCGATTTCCAAGATGAGGAATTAGTTTTTCAGAGACGAATCCTTAGGTTGTGTACACTCTGGTAGGAAAGGTAAATCGTTGTGTAGATCATGAAGGTCAGATGGGTAATCAACATCAACGTCTAGAATGTATCCCACAGGATCGTCTTTCTTTAGTTTTTCTAGATCAACAGTATCTGGAGAAACCCACTGAAATCCACCATAAGGAAGGGAGTGGCACATAGCCCACCAGTATTGGTTGTTGGCATCATCATAGGTAATAAACTGCGATGGTTTCTCAGAATCATAGGTTTCCATGTATTTATTGTTAGCTTCAGCATACCGATGAGACACCTGGCATATACCCCCACGTATTCCAGAATCGATTAGAAGAATCTGATCGTAATCCTGTATCAATTCCAGTTCAATTCCTGTGTAAAGGAGCATTGCCTCGAAACTTAAACCAGGTGAAGTAAAAAAGTGTGCAGCATCCACTCGGTGTGTTTCTAGTGTTTTGTTTCTAAACGTTTCAAAGCTGTCTGCAAGAAGGAGTACATCTGATGTTAGGTAGAGGTCACTATATTCCCCTAGAGTTTTAATGTTGAACTGTTTCCAGACATTTTTGGCATGTTCATAGTCTTCTTGACTAACATCTTCTTGACTTAATTTGTTAAAGAATGCCTCTTTTAGAGGTAAACACGTTTCACTTAACTTTTCCCATGAGTCAATGTAGTCATAACAAAATACCCCTTTACGAGTCATGAGCATTGCATTTTCTTTTCCAAAGTACTTGTCTGTTTCAGGGTATGATGTTAAGTTGGAAACTAAGTTTTCCAAACTACTTGGCATTAACCGAAACGTGTCCACAAATCTAAGCTTAACATTTCCTACATATTTGGTAAAGGAAATGTACTTTTCTTTGGAGTTAGCGATAACATCCACTCTCTCAGTAGTACATCCTAATTGCTTTACAATGAAATTTGCGTCGTAGCCACTCATATTATGTAGAAACACAGGAACGGGGTTACGTGTTTTACACCTCAAATTACAGTTATTGTGAGCACTTCCACGGTACTCCCCTGTAATGTGGCAGTGGTCTCGAACTTTCCAGTCCTCTTTGGTAAATGGTTTTTGACACAAATAACAGGTTTCAGAACATTGGAACTCTGATTCTTGATCTTGAGTTAAGGCCTTTGGAACATTTAAGCTGTAAAGTCGATCAATTTCATTAGCTATTGAGATCAAACAGTCCATAAACTTTTCTGCAACGTCAGGTCCACGATAAATAACAGGTTGGCTTGGAAGGTTTGTCTTTATGTGTTCCACAGCAGGTGAGGGTTTAACGTATATACCAAAGCTCATAGGAACATGACTCTGGTATGGCACTGTATAACTTGCTTCAGGATTGGGTAAACATGTTTGATATGGTAAGAGTATACTTTCAAAATCTGCATAGATAACGTAAGGTATTCTCAGCATTTTTTCAACATTTAAGAATTTGACAATGGGGGTTTTAATAGGCATTTCAACCCTAGCAATGTCATGCTGGACACACAAAGCTCTATGTTCTTTCAATTTTTCCATTCCTTGTTGACCATATCGATTATCGAAGTGAGTAAAACACCGTTTACACGTATATATCTTATGTCCATGGTGAGTAATCTGATGTCCTACTAGTTTATCAAAATCTTTGATAAAGACGTAGTGGTTCTGGCCGGATGATGAACTTAGCAGAAGGAGGTCGCGATGGTCTTGCAGCTCTTGATCCACAACCTTCAGAGGGAACAATTTGTTGTCTTGTTCCAATCCGAATACATTAATGGATATATCGTTGGCTTTTTCAAATTTGGGAATGTCAGCTAGTAATGTAGGAAATGATATTACAGAAAAATCATACTTGTTTTCCAGGTTCTTGTATTTACTAATGCGTTGAGCATCCTTTTTAACCAGTTTTGCTAAAATGGCATACATAAAACACTTTTCATCATTCAAATTTTCAGGATTAATGCAGGCTTTTCTTGCTTTTATAGCTGCTGGTAATGGAATATATGTGCTGCCACGCAAGGGATTGTACTTATTTATTTTCAATCGTACTCCTTCCACTGCTAACAAAGCCCAATTACTGCCTTTTAGCTCAGATTCTTCCATTTCCGTAGTTAACTTTGTAAATTGTGTTTCCAAGAAACTACTCAAGTCTGTTTCCAAAAATAGGGCCTGATTTCGTGTTTTAAAAGCACGATCTGTAATTTCATTGGTAGATGTATGAATGAATCTGCATTCAGCCACAAGATTAACTTTGATTGACTTGTGCATTGCTAGTTCTTTCTGCATAGCTTGTATTATTTGCTGTTTGGACTCTTTAAGGTATGAATTTAAATCCTTACACGTGTCACAACGTATGAAAAAGGATTTAAGACGACCTTGAAAAGACGTTTCATATTCAGTAAGTCCATTTTTGTCAGGAACCATTGAAAGCAGGTCATGTTTTGTAGGCTCAGTTTTTTGTCTTTTAGCTGCTGACACAACATTACAACATTCTTCATGACGACGTCCGTTGTAGACATTGTTGAATTTACTACCACAAGTTTTGCAGTCATGAAACTCACCACACGATACTTCATGACGCTTTCTATGATAGTCTCGAAGAAAAGTCTTTCCACACTCTTTACACATATAGCTAGGCATGGTTTCTTCCATCATGGATGTTGATTTCTGCAAACAGCTGCTTACTGCGCATCACAAGGCTGTAGGCTGGTCAGTGAGACGGACTTTCACGATGTGAACACTGCAAAAGGTAGTAATCAACTGATTGTATTCCTGCTAAGACAGACCTCTTATATAACCTAATCAAGACCAACAGCTACTTACCACGTAGTACACGGCTAGAGCCTAGTGGGTGGGACGATCTTTCACAATGTGATCACTGTTAATTGTAGTAGTCAACTGAAAATATTCTTACACCCTACTAAAGGTTATCAGGTACTTACTGCATATCAGAAGGCTGTACACTCATATGTTAGACTCTCTCTCTTGCTAAGGAACCCTATATTCCCTATACAAGGCTATACATGTTAGTTCTAAACACTTAATGGTTATTTGTATATTAAATTTATGTACACAGTTTATACGAGCACGTTTTTCAAGCAATAAAACTTTGTCAAATAGCTACATGCTACACGCAAAGTATGTTTCCGCTATCTAGCGGTGACTATGAGAACTACCTGAACGACAGCATGGCACTTAGCGCTCCATATCATTACTGAACGATCAGCATGCTATCTAGCGGTCGATATCAAAAATTACTCAACTACTAGCATGCTACCTACCAGTCGATATTACAACCCACTCAACTACTAGTATGCATTCCAATAATGAACACATTTGCTCATATCCACTAACAATACACAGCGGGTTTGCTTTATCGTTTAATACAAATATATCTTGTTTAAATAATGTAACAAAAAGTTACATGCCACAATTGTATGGGAATGTTGCATTAACTAAAATGTAATAGTATGCAAGTGTTTAACATTTACAATAGGC
This sequence comes from Meconema thalassinum, assembly GCA_946902985.2. NCBI lineage: Eukaryota > Metazoa > Arthropoda > Insecta > Orthoptera > Tettigoniidae > Meconema > Meconema thalassinum. The sequence goes on along the minus strand of OX336389.2, from coordinate 16,398,958 downwards.
TTATAATGAAGGATTATGGTGGTGGCTTATCGTGGTGGCTTAAGTTGGTGGCTTATGGTGGCTTATCGTGGTGGCTTAAGATTGTGGCTTATGGTGGCTTATGGTGGTGGCTTATGGTGGATTATGGTGGTGGCTTATGGTGGCTTATGGTGGCTTATGGTGGTGGCTTATAGTGGTGGTATATGTTGGTGGCTTATTTTTGGTGGTTTACGTTAATACCTTATTTGTAATGACTTATTTGACAAGTTATTTTTTGTAAATGTATTTAGAGGATTTTTCTCTTGGTCTTGGAAAGTATTTCAATCCTTTTTTATGGTAGCATAATGCTTACCGCCATGTTTCTAAGCAACAACAACACACTAAAATTCCAAGAATCCAAAGTACTCTAAGGTTAATGATTGTCTCCCAACTCCATTCAACGCCTAGTCAAAAGCATTATATATTTTCAAATTAAAAAAAAGGTAAATTGGGGAAGTAGGCTATATGTTTAAACTAAAAATCATATCAAATCATATGCTAACTCCAACACCTACGACTATCCCACTCTAAGTCAAAAAATATAATATTCTTCAAATATTTTTTCCAAAATAATATTTTGAAAGTAGGCCATATTTTGAAAACTATTCATCCTATAAAGTCATATATAGACTCAAACCAATGGCTTTTATATCCTTAATCGTAAGAACAAAATATGGAATCGTTGACATTTTTTCCAAAAAATGTTCTTTTTAAAACGGGGGCTATATTTTGGAAACTATGAATTTTACAAAAAAGTTTGTTTAACGTAAATGACAGGTATTTACCCCCACTACACACAAACCAAGTCCCAGGTCTCTGGGGCAAAATCCAAAAAAGTTCAATTTGGAAAGTAGGCGATATTTTGAAAACTAATCATCCTAAAAAGTCATATATAGACTCAAACCAAATGGCGTTTATGTCCTTAATTGGTAGAACAAAACTTAACATTTTTTCAGTTTTTCCAAAAAAGTCCAATTTTCAAAATTGTTTATATTTTGGGAACTAAGAATTTTACAAAAAAGTTTGTTTAACGTAAATGAAAGGTCTTTACCCCCTCTACCCCAAAAAATACATATCAGGTCCCTAGGACAAAAACTGTGCAGTAGTGTGTTTTGAGGGGTTCAGATACCACCTCCACCTCCCCACCTCACAAGATGGCGGCCGTAGCTTAATTTAACCTAGCCTAACCTAACAAGATGGCGGCCGTAGCTTAACTTAACCTAGCCTAACCTAACAAGATGGCGGCCGTAGCTTAACTTAACCTAGCCTATCCTACGAGGTGTGATCAAAAAGTTCCAAAAATGTGGCTGCGACTTAACCAAACCTAGCCTAGCCTAACCTAACCTACAAAGTGTGTTCAAAAAGTTTCAAAATGGCGGCCGTAGCTTTACTTAACCTAACCTAACTTAACCTAAACCTACGAGGTGCGATCAAAAATTTTTCAAGATGGTGGTCATAGCTTAAACGGGTCCCGGAGGACTGGTCCTTGTTGACGGGTCCCTGTGGCGGGCCCCCTTTGACATAATTTGGATAAAATGCAAGGGCCAGTCCATAGGGATCAGTCCAAAGGACCCGCCCACAGGGACCCGTCAACAAGGACCCGTCCTCCGGGACCCGTTTAAGCTATGACCACCATCTTGAAAAATTTTCGATCGCACCTCGTAGGTTAAGGTTAAGTTAGGTTAGGTTAAGTAAAGCTACGGCCGCCATTTTGAAACTTTTTGAGCACACTTTGTAGGTTAGGTTAGGCTAGGCTAGGTTTGGTTAAGTCGCAGCCACATTTTTGGAACTTCTTGATCACACCTCGTAGGTTAGGCTAGGTTAAGTTAAGCTACGGCCGCCATCTTGTTAGGTTAGGCTAGGTTAAGTTAAGCTACGGCTGCCATCTTGTTAGGTTAGGCTAGGTTAAGTTAAGCTACGGCAGCCATCTTGTGAGGTGGGGAGGTGGAGGTGGTATCTGAACCCCTCAAAACACACTACTGCACAGTTTTTGTCCTAGGGACCTGATATGTATTTTTGGGGTAGAGGGGGTAAAGACCTTTCATTTACGTTAAACAAACTTTTTTGTAAAATTCTTAGTTCCCAAAATATAAACAATTTTGAAAATTGGACTTTTTTTGGAAAAACTGAAAAAATGTTAAGTTTTATTCTACCAATTGAGGACATAAAAGCCATTTGGTTTGAGTCTATATATGACTTTTTAGGATGATTAGTTTTCAAAATATCGCCTACTTTCCAAATTGAACTTTTTTGGATTTTGTCCCAGAGACCTGGGACTTGGTTTGTGGGTAGTGGGGGTAAATACCTGTCATTTACGTTAAACAAACTTTTTTGTAAAATTCATAGTTTCCAAAATATAGCCCCCGTTTTAAAAAGAACATTTTTTGGAAAAAATGTCAACGATTCCATATTTTGTTCTTACGATTAAGGATATAAAAGCCATTGGTTTGAGTCTATATATGACTTTATAGGATGAATAGTTTTCAAAATATGGCCTACTTTCCAAATATTGTTTTGGAAAAAAATATTTGAAGAATATTATATTTTTTTGACTTAGAGTGGGATAGTCGTAGGTGTTGGAGTTAGCATATGATTTGATATGATTTTTAGTTTAAACATATAGCCTACTTCCCCAATTTACCTTTTTTTTAAATTTGAAAATATATAATGCTTTTGACTAGGCGTTGAATGGAGTTGGGAGACAATCATTAACCTTAGAGTACTTTGGATTCTTGGAATTTTAGTGTGTTGTTGTTGCTTAGAAACATGGCGGTAAGCATTATGCTACCATAAAAAAGGATTGAAATACTTTCCAAGACCAAGAGAAAAATCCTCTAAATACATTTACAAAAAATAACTTGTCAAATAAGTCATTACAAATAAGGTATTAACGTAAACCACCAAAAATAAGCCACCAACATATACCACCACTATAAGCCACCACCATAAGCCACCATAAGCCACCATAAACCACCACCATAATCCACCATAAGCCACCACCATAAGCCACCATAAGCCACAATCTTAAGCCACCACGATAAGCCACCATAAGCCACCATCTTAAGCCACCACGATAAGCCACCACCATAATCCTTCATTATAAGCCTATTGTAAATGTTAAACACTTGCATACTATTACATTTTAGGTAATGCAACATTCCCATACAATTGTGGCATGTAACTTTTTGTTACATTATTTAAACAAGATATATTTGTATTAAACGATAAAGCAAACCCGCTGTGTATTGTTAGTGGATATGAGCAAATGTGTTCATTATTGGAATGCATACTAGTAGTTGAGTGGGTTGTAATATCGACTGGTAGGTAGCATGCTAGTAGTTGAGTAATTTTTGATATCGACCGCTAGATAGCATGCTGATCGTTCAGTAATGATATGGAGCGCTAAGTGCCATGTTGTCGTTCAGGTAGTTCTCATAGTCACCGCTAGATAGCGGAAACATACTTTGCGTGTCGCATGTGGCTATTTGACAAAGTTTTATTGCGTGAAAAACGTGCTCGTATAAACTGTGTACATAAATTTAATATACAAATAACCATTAAGTGTTTAGAACTAACATGTATAGCCTTGTATAGGGAATATAGGGTTCCTTAGCAAGAGAGAGAGTCTAACATATGAGTGTACAGCCTTCTGATATGCAGTAAGTACCTGATAACCTTTAGTAGGGTGTAAGAATATTTTCAGTTGACTACTACAATTAACAGTGATCACATTGTGAAAGATCGTCCCACCCACTAGGCTCTAGCCGTGTACTACGTGGTAAGTAGCTGTTGGTCTTGATTAGGTTATATAAGAGGTCTCTCTTAGCAGGAATACAATCAGTTGATTACTACCTTTTGCAGTGTTCACATCGTGGAAGTCCGTCTCACTGACCAGCCTACAGCCTTGTGATACGCAGTAAGCAGCTGTTTGCAGAAATCAACATCCATGATGGAAGAAACCATGCCTAGCTATATGTGTAAAGAGTGTGGAAAGACTTTTCTTCGAGACTATCATAGAAAGCGTCATGAAGTATCGTGTGGTGAGTTTCATGACTGCAAAACTTGTGGTAGTAAATTCAACAATGTCTACAACGGACGTCGTCATGAAGAATGTTGTAATGTTGTGTCAGCAGCTAAAAGACAAAAAACTGAGCCTACAAAACATGACCTGCTTTCAATGGTTCCTGACAAAAATGGACTTACTGAATATGAAACGTCTTTTCAAGGTCGTCTTAAATCCTTTTTCATACGTTGTGACACGTGTAAGGATTAAAAATTCATACCTTAAAGAGTCCAAACAGCAAATAATACAAGCTATGCAGAAAGAACTAGCAATGCACAAGTCAATCAAAGTTAATCTTGTGGCTGAATGCAGATTCATTCATACATCTACCAATGAAATTACAGATCGTGCTTTTAAAACACGAAATCAGGCCCTATTTTTGGAAACAGACTTGAGTAGTTTCTTGGAAACACAATTTACAAAGTTAACTACGGAAATGGAAGAATCTGAGCTAAAAGGCAGTAATTGGGCTTTGTTAGCAGTGGAAGGAGTACGATTGAAAATAAATAAGTACAATCCCTTGCGTGGCAGCACATATATTCCATTACCAGCAGCTATAAAAGCAAGAAAAGCCTGCATTAATCCTGAAAATTTGAATGATGAAAAGTGTTTTATGTATGCCATTTTAGCAAAACTGGTTAAAAAGGATGCTCAACGCATTAGTAAATACAAGAACCTGGAAAACAAGTATGATTTTTCTGTAATATCATTTCCTACATTACTAGCTGACATTCCCAAATTTGAAAAAGCCAACGATATATCCATTAATGTATTCGGATTGGAACAAGACAACAAATTGTTCCCTCTGAAGGTTGTGGATCAAGAGCTGCAAGACCATCGCGACCTCCTTCTGCTAAGTTCATCATCCGGCCAGAACCACTACGTCTTTATCAAAGATTTTGATAAACTAGTAGGACATCAGATTACTCACCATGGACATAAGATATATACGTGTAAACGGTGTTTTACTCACTTCGATAATCGATATGGTCAACAAGGAATGGAAAAATTGAAAGAACATAGAGCTTTGTGTGTCCAGCATGACATTGCTAGGGTTGAAATGCCTATTAAAACCCCCATTGTCAAATTCTTAAATGTTGAAAAAATGCTGAGAATACCTTACGTTATCTATGCAGATTTTGAAAGTATACTCTTACCATATCAAACATGTTTAACCAATCCTGAAGCAAGTTATACAGTGCCATACCAGAGTCATGTTCCTATGAGCTTTGGTATATACGTTAAACCCTCACCTGCTGTGGAACACATAAAGACAAACCTTCCAAGCCAACCTGTTATTTATCGTGGACCTGACGCTGCAGAAAAGTTTATGGACTGTTTGATCTCAATAGCTAATGAAATTGATCGACTTTACAGCTTAAATGTTCCAAAGGCCTTAACTCAAGATCAAGAATCAGAGTTCCAATGTTCTGAAACCTGTTATTTGTGTCAAAAACCATTTACCAAAGAGGACTGGATAGTTCGAGACCACTGCCACATTACAGGGGAGTACCGTGGAAGTGCTCACAATAACTGTAATTTGAGGTGTAAAACACGTAACCCCGTTCCTGTGTTTCTACATAATATGAGTGGCTACGACGCAAATTTCATTGTAAAGCAATTAGGATGTACTACTGAGAGAGTGGATGTTATCACTAACTCCAAAGAAAAGTACATTTCCTTTACCAAATATGTAGGAAATGTTAAGCTTAGATTTGTGGACACGTTTCGGTTAATGCCAAGTAGTTTGGAAAACTTAGTTTCCAACTTAACATCATACCCTGAAACAGACAAGTACTTTGGAAAAGAAAATGCAATGCTCATGACTCGTAAAGGGGTATTTTGTTATGACTACATTGACTCATGGGAAAAGTTAAGTGAAACGTGTTTACCTCTAAAAGAGGCATTCTTTAACAAATTAAGTCAAGAAGATGTTAGTCAAGAAGACTATGAACATGCCAAAAATGTCTGGAAACAGTTCAACATTAAAACTCTAGGGGAATATAGTGACCTCTTCCTAACATCAGATGTACTCCTTCTTGCAGACAGCTTTGAAACGTTTAGAAACAAAACACTAGAAACACACCGAGTGGATGCTGCACACTTTTTTACTTCACCTGGTTTAAGTTTCGAGGCAATGCTCCTTTACACAGGAATTGAACTGGAATTGATACAGGATTACGATCAGATTCTTCTAATCGAGTCTGGAATACGTGGAGGTATATGCCAGGTGTCTCATCGGTATGCTGAAGCTAACAATAAATACATGGAAACCTATGATTCTGAGAAACCATCGCAGTTTTATTACCTATGATGATGCCAACAACCAATACGGGTGGGCTATGTGCCACTCCCTTCCTTATGGTGGATTTCAGTGGGTGTCTCCAGATACTGTTGATCTAGAAAAACTAAAGAAAGACGATCCTGTGGGATATATTCTAGACGTTGATGTTGATTACCCATCTGACCTGCATGATCTACACAACGATTTACCTTTCCTACCAGAGTGTACACAACCTAAGGATTCGTCTCTGAAAAACTAATTCCTCATCTTGGAAATCGAAGGCGATATGTTGTTCACTACATGGCATTAAAACAGGCTTTAGATCATGGAATAAAATTGATAAAAATTCATTGTGTGTTAAAGTTTAAGCAAAGACCTTGGTTAAAGGCATACGTTGATTTTAATAACAACCTTCGAAAACAAGCCAAAAATGATTTTGAGAAAAATCTATACAAATTATTCAACAATGCCATTTTTGGAAAAACAATGGAAAATATCCGTAAAAGAATAGACATACGTCTTGTGACTGACAGCAAAAAGGCAGAAAAGCTAATAGCAAAGCCGACATTTATCGACAGAACAATTTATGGTCCTAACCTAGCTGCTTTCCACATGGCTAAACGTAACATTGTATTCAATAAGCCTATATATATTGGAATGTGTATACTGGATATTTCAAAAACTCTCATGTATTCCCACCACTATGATGTCCTGCTACCCTATTATGGAATGAACAATCTTAAACTCATGTACATGGATACCGACTCGTTCATTTATTTGGTTAACACCCAAGATGTATATCAAGACAAGTTGGATTTCCTAGAACACCTGGACACATCAGATTATCCTACTAATCACATATGTTACTCTACATCAAACAAGAAAACGTTGGGGAAATTTAAAGACGAGGCTTGTTGACAAATTATAAAAGCATTTGTTGGACTTAGAGCTAAAATGTATGCTTTAGACATAAATGGTAAAGAAATCAAAAAGATTAAAGGTATTAACAAAGGTGTTGTCAAAAATTGTATAAGCTTTCAAGATTATAAGGATTGTGTCATGAAAAACAATGTAAAAAGAATACCCATGAACATTATCGCTTCTAAACAACATGACACATCATCTATAAGACTAAACAAAATTGCTTTGTGTCCTGGTGATGATAAAAGAGTGATTAATGCTGATGGTATAGGTACACATGCCTATGGTCATTACTCAATCATTGACCATGCTTAAAGAGTTAAGTTATGAATTTCAAAATCTTCTGCCTGCAACTAGCAAATACATAAAACAATTTAGGAAATAAAACAATAACACTACAAAAATAAAAAAATGGTACCGGTATTCATAATAAAAAATATATAAATGGAAAACAAAATAAAAAACAACTGTACAATTTATAACAAAAAAGAATATATATAAAAATGTATTATGTGTAAATAATGTACATGTATTTAAAATAAAATATATTGTATGGACACTGCTTGTACATTTTTAATTACTACCCACCGCTCTCCACTCCTAATGCAAAATGAACATGTAAAACACAAATTGGAAAATCCATGTTTCCATATTGACAAAATAGAAAAAAACATTAAACTGAAATTTTAAAAACTGTAAATGGGAATTTGGTAAATTGACAAATAATGTATATCAACAAATTGGAAAATCCATGTTTCTATATCATGATATTGAAAAACTTTAAATTGACATTTTAAAAACTGTACATGGAAATTGTGAAATTAATAAATGTGTAAACAACAAAATGCAAAATCCATATTTCCATATTATGAAATTGAAAAACTTAAAACTGACATTAAAAAAAATGAAAATGGGAAATTGGAAAATTGGCAAATGTGCAAACAACGAAATGCAAAATCCATGTCTCCATATTATGAAATTGAAAAACTTAAAACTGACATTAAAAAAACTGAAAAAAAACCCGATTGGGGTAGTGATCATGTTGTACAGTAGCCTATAAGACTAGCATAAGGATAGATGCATGTGCCCTTATATACTTTGTGTATGTGGATTTGCCTTTGGATTAGCTTAAGTTAGGTTTGGTGAGGTTAGGTATGTGACCTTGTAGTTTACTATTTTCGGAAAATGTAAAATGTAAATCTAAAATCAAAAATCTTAAATTTAAAATGTAAAATCTAAAAAACTAAAATCTAAAATACAAAACAATCAAAAATGTAAAATGTAAAATCTAAAAAATGTAAAATGAAAAATCAAAAATGTAAAATGTTAAAATGTAAAATCTGAAATCTTTAAATGAGGTTCCTGTGGAATAGGTTAGGTTAGGTTAGGTTATAACTTAGTTTATTATGTGTGCTCTCACATTTGCTCTCATATTTGCTCTGACTTTGAAGTTCGGTTAGGTTTGGTTATAACTTAGTTTATTATGTGTGCTCTCATATTTGCTCTGACTTTGAAGTTAGGTTAGGTTAGGTTAAGTTAGGTTAGGTTAGGTTAGGTGAAGTTGGGTTAGGCAGAATGGTTGAGGTATGAATCAAAAGCCAGCCCCTGTCAGTTTTGCCTCACAAGACTGAGTGTACCCCGTTCCACTCCTGAGACCAGAAATTAAATTTCTTGGCAGAGCCTGGATTGGAACCTCAGGAATGACTGCCAAGAATGCTTGCCACTACACCAAGAAGTGGACAATATATAAGGCTTGTCTTGATTGTATACATTCAATCAGTAATTACCTAATAATAATAATAATAATAATAATAAATATTCCATTTATCAACGACACGGCCGACCTCTCCCTGTGACGTCATACACGGTCTCAGGGCATGGCGGCCATCTTGCCCATTAACCACTGCGCCAGCTCTGACTGACCCCTCCATAAGAATAACATAGGGCTTATTGCGCGCGGCGGCCATCTTGCCCATTAGCCCCTGCGCCAGCTTCGGCCTATATATCCTACTGACGTATATTACCTTGAGGTAGAGCCAATGGCCCCGTGACGCGGAGCTTCAATTCTATCCACTAGATAGCAGCACGTCACAGGTACAAGCACACATTACACCGCATTGCACTTTAGAACTGCTGAACTGCTTTATCTTTCAACTACTAGAGTACAGCATATTTCAGCACAGTACAGGCTGCACACCTCCAGTGGTACCAGCTTGACGATATGTCACTGTGTCTGACTATTAAATAAATTCAAACCACAAAATAGTTTCAGGTCTCTTTTGTGTTAAAAATTTAGCAAATTTTTTAGGCACATATTGATGACGGGGATTATTTATTCTCTATTTGTAATGTAAAAATACGGAATTTTTCAACGAGTTTTACTGTATTTCGTTAGTTTAATTTGGCGACACAGTTTCACGTCCCAAGCCTAAACACAAATTCTCAAGTTTGTTAACTTTACTGCAAATGTGTACCGGTATGAATAGTGTCCGTCGTTCAATAGCTTTTGTTTTCATTTATATTAGATGCAGGGGATATCCTTTCCAATCAATCTGTATGCACGATAAGTAAGGTTGTCTTGCAGGTAGGACATAGTGTTCATTTCATCTCACCTATTTATTTAGAGACAGCAACTGAAATTACGACAAAGAGGATGTGCGCGCGTGTGTGTTAGCAATAGCCATGCTTATTTATTCCTATATAGACTAAGGTAAGCACATGTTACTTAGACTTGCATAGCATTGTGTATCATGCATCATTGACCATATAAACACCGTTTTAATCTAAGTATGCTTTTTGAATCGATATATGCAAGCTAGGTTCCTTATTAAAATTTGATTTGTTTCATGTTTAAAGATCGCATAGCTCGAGCGCAACGTACGATTGCGTAGGAATCTCAATGAGCTCTGTGTCACCTTTCAGAAGTGTAACAATGAATAAAATAAGCGAGGTGTTAAAATTTCCATTTAGCAATAGGACCCTCACTGAAAAAATAGACATTAAAAACTGGGTAGGCCACTTCCAAATTAAAATTTCCAGTAACAGTCAAAATATCGATGCCGCAAATTCAGTCCGGAGATGTATAGCAAAAACAAATGGATTTGTGGTTCCGTAGAATACAATGCATTCTTCTGTTTTCCTTGTGTGTTATTCGGCAGTGATGGGAGTTGGAGTAAGACTGGTATTAGGGATATAGGACACATATGAATTACTTCACTTGACTTAATTCCTATGTCCCCTCTCGGAGCAAAGGGCTGCAACAAAATTCCTCCTCTGATTTCTTCTCCCAGCCAGCCTCTGCAGGTCTGTTCAGGATTTGCCAGTCGCCTTCCTCTCCTCCTCAACACTTCTTCTCCAGGTATTTCTTGGCCTACCCCTTCCTCGGGTGCCCTGGGGGTTCCAACTAAGTGCTTCTTTTTCAATTGCGTCCTGCTTTCTCAGACAATGGCCTATCCAACTCCATTTTCTACGTTTTATTTCTAGATGAATTGGCCTTTCGTTTGTTCTCTTCAGAAGTTCCTCATTTGAAATGATTTCTGGCCAATAGATGCGTAGTATCCTTCAGAGGCAACGGTTAGTGAAGACTTGGAGACTCCTGGTGATCAGGGTTGTAACTTTCCAAGTCTCACTTCCATACAGGAGAACTGCTTTGACATTACTAGGAAAGATTTGTAGTTTCGTTCTGGTCGAGATGTCGCGAGCTTTCAAAACCGGATATAATTGTACAAATGCAAAGTTTGCTTTTTTGATGCGGCTCTTAGCATCTGCGCTAGCACCACCGTCCTCTGCAATGATGCTACCAAGATATGGAAACTCTCACACAGTTTCAGTTTCTTCTACATTTATTTTGCACTTGCGGTTTGTATTTATTAAACTGTTTACTCGCATTTCTTTGGTCTTGTTACAATTTATCTTCATTCCTGCTCTTGCTGCCTCTTCTGTGATGCGCCTTAACTTCATTTCCATATCCGTAAAGTTCTGAGAGATTGCACAAACATTGTCAGCAAAATCCAAGTCTTCTAACTGTTGCATCAACTTCCATTGCAATCCAGTTCTTGTTCCAAACATTACCTTTCTCATAACCAGGTCCATAATAATAAGGAAGATGGTAGGAGATAGGATACTGTGCCCGTCAGAAGAGCTATCAGGGTTGCCAACAGCCGAAACGACATCCCTAACACCTCACCTGCCGGACCCATGTGCCATGAGGATTGGGTGAATTTCTTATAGGCCATAGCGGCACGAGAATCCATGATCTAGGGGATCCGTTGTAACATGGTTGCTAAAAGGTCATAGACAGCCGAAGAAAATTCACCTTCTAAAGCTAGACTGAGAAATAAACTTCCAGACTTAGGTAAAACTTGTAGAAATATTTATTCAAAATATTCAGACACCTAGCCTAGTTCGGAGGGTTTCTATCGGCTAATCCGCAAACTAATAAGTAAATAAAAATAAAAGATCAGTGCCCTAACTGTAAACTACTGTAAACCCTCGCGAAAGATCTATCTGACAAAGTAAAGCAACAACAGCAACGCTGGGAAAATGGTACGGCAATAGTCTCTAAATCAAGTTACAAAATAAGCTAATAACAGAATTTACATTTAACAGCGTAGCAATAGCAAGTCTAAGTTAGGATGATACCATTTCCTCATTTACATTTATTTTTAAATCTAGCTAATTCCTAACAATTAATACAAAATTTACGGCGATGACGTCCGTAAAGCAAAAACAATTTAATACAAAATCTACATGACAAGCCGTCAAACAAAAACATTAAATGCCCTCTTATAATCTAAGTAAAGGGTAAACATGGGGTTAACATACACTTGAAATAAGTAAAACAAGACCATAAACATTGTTATTCCTGCCTTCGCCCTGGGTTACTCTTTGTAAACCAGTGTCATCTACGTGCATATGATTTACGTTGGCGATTGCGTAGTGAAAACTACGTCTAACGTCGCATGAGGCTCACGCTCCACCAGCTACTGACTAAAGGTCGAGCAAGCACTCCGTCGATAAAAATTAGTGTCATCTGTCCTAGATTACTTCCACAAGAGAAGTGTGCACAAAGCAAGTGTCAGCCATCAGGTCCAAAATGCAAGAAAATCAAGGTTAAATGCTATGAGTAGTTAATTATCATCAGGTTTATAATAGTGACGTTACTGATTATTAGAATCGTTGGTTTAAATTATCGTTGGTTTATGACGAATAGGCTGACAATCCTGAATACCTTGGGCTCAGCAGTAGCAGTCTCGTGTGAGATCAATCTCTGCTATAACACCGTCAACGAGCTCTCCCGCTCGGACATAACAATAACACAGGTTATTAGTGGCTCTCGGCTCACTTAATTTACCTATGGGTAAGGCCTGGTATGAACATCAGTTACCTCCCTACAATAACACAGTCAACAGAATCGAAATCTGGACACACATAAATATAGCCTCTAAACAGGTGCCTCATCTAGCCTCTTAATTACCATAAATAAACCTTAACATAACGTGAAATCATTCTCAGATGGAGAAGAAAGATATTCGCTTTAGTAGCGATGCAAACACATGGCTCTCGCCAGTCATCTCTAAGTAGCAAAACATATGATTATTACAAAATGGTGGCCTGGACATTGACCTACATATGAGACACATCATCTAAATGTTAGTAATGCTATAAGCATTGTCAAAGAGTCTGTAAAGTTATGGTCTCACTGGGTGAGTGGTGCTCTAGTACATTGCATGCTGGGAACTGTTAACAGCTGTCCATGATTCGAGCTAGCCTCGCTACTCGCAATCATCTACACGGACGGTTTAGAAAATGCACATCACTGAAGGCAGGCAGCTTTCACGCAGAAAGTCCTATCAGAAAACTGGCCTTGTTATCACGTCCCAGATATAATACAAATTTACACAAGCATTAGGCTTAAAATCACGCCTCAAAACTATGCACAAAGATATAGCATGTTTGAAAAGTCAAAGAAAGAAAAACATACACACATCAAAAAAAGTTTTGCATCACCTCGGTTCCCAGATCTCCGGCATATAGACGTTGACTGTGTATATTGTATCCAAGATACAGTCCCTTTGACTGTTCATAGATGTCACTAAAACTGCTCAAAGATGTAAACAACCATGGATGAGCAGGGCCTATTAGACGGAGGGGGTACGACAGCCGATCAGTTCCAGTCATTCCACCAGGACGAAGGTACGCTGCTCATGTTGTCTGTAGTTCTACCATGCCTAGAAGGTCAATACCGCAGTTCGATCGCGTCCGCATTGTTACTTTGTGTCAAGAAGGGCTCTCAACAAGGGAAGTTTCCAGGCGTCTCAGAGTGAACCAAAGCGATGTTGTTCGGACATGGAGGAGGTACAGAGATACAGGAACTGTCGATGACAGGCCTCGCTCAGGCCGCCCAAGGGCTACTACTGTAGTGGATGACCGCTACTTACGGATTGCCGCTCGGAGGAACCCTGACAGCAATGCCACCATGTTGAATAATGCGTTTCGTTCAGCCACAGGACGTCGTGTTTCAACTCAAACTGTGCGCAATAGGCTGCATGATGCGCAACTTCACTCCCGACGTCCATGGCGAGGTCCAGCTTTGCAACCCCGACACCATGCAGCGCGGTACAGATGGGCCCAACAACATGCTGAATGGACCCCACGGAATTGGCATCACGTTCTCTTCACCGATGAGTGTCGCATATGCCTTAAACCAGACAATCGTCGGAGACGTGTTTGGAGGCACCCTGGTCAGGCTGAACGTCTTAGACACACTGTCCAGCGAGTGCAGCAAGGTGGTGGTTCCCTGATGTTTTGGGGTGGCATTATGTGGGGCCGACGTACGCCACTGGTGGTCATGGAAGGCTCCGAAACGGCTTTACGATACCTGAATGACATCCTCCGACCCATAGTGCAACCATATCGGCAGAATATTGGAGAGGCATTTGTCTTCATGGACGACAATTCTCGACCTCATCGTGCACATTTTGTGAATGCGTTCCTTCAAGATAACGACATCGCTCGACTACAGTGGCCAGCATGTTCGCCAGACATGAACCCTATCGAACATGCCTGGGATATGTTGAAAAGGGCTGTTTATGGACGTCTTGACCCACCAACCACTCTGAGAGATTTACGCCGAATTGTCGTTGAGGAGTGGGACAATTTGGACCAACAGTGTCTTGATGAACTTGTGGATAGTATGCCACGACGAATACAGGCATGCATCAATGCAAGAGGACGTGCTACTGGGTATTAGAGGTAGTGGTGTGTACTGCAATCTGGACCACAAATGCTGAAAGTCTAGCTGTATGATGGTACAACATGCAATGTGTGGGTCTCATGAGCAATAAAACGAGCTGAAATGTTGTTTGTGTTGATCTCTATTCCCTTTGTATTTAACGGTTCCGGAACTCTTGGAACCGAGGTGATGCAAAACTTTTTTTGATGTGTGTAGATATTCCACTTCATCTGAATCTCGTTGAAATGTGCAGATATGTCAGTTCATAACTGCTCTGTCTAAATATAACCAAAATAATAACTGTGTCGAAACACTGACACGAAATAAACATTACAAAGGCGCAAATCTTACAATTGCTAAGTTTGCCAATGATACGGCATTCATTGCCGGGTTCGATGCTAGATTGCATACAAACTGTAACACTCTGAATGTGTTCAAACTTGAACTGGATGGCTTCATATCACATCAAAATGAAAAATGACATAGTATTACAAGACTGATAGCTTCAGTCGGCTATCCAACGATACGGACTGTTCTGACTAAATCAATGGCGTGACAACATTCACTAGAAAGGGGTGTAATAAAAATAACACTAGCCATAACGTCTGATCGTCATCCCAAATAACTGTACACAAAATCACCCACCTAGGGTTGAACAAAACGTAGTAACAAGACTACATTCACGCTTAGCAGGGGTAGAAATAACATTTTAACGATGTCCCTCAGAATGCACCGTGATCGAAGAGAAATTCAATCACAACAGGTGACTAACAATCACTGAAAGTGTACTACAAGGATTAAATCTAACAGTACAAAACCTACCTATGGCTTGTCAAGGAGTTCGGCTGATTCTACAATAAACTACAATAAACTACACTAAGCTACACCACAAAAGAACCTCACAAGGAATGAATATTTCGGACTCACAAGAGGGGATGTCTACATCTCGGTCGTTCCAACGACCCGAGGGATATAATAAGGCTTTGGTCTCCGGACAAGGGTTGTCCAATCTGAGCCTCCACATCGGCTCTATCCATTTCCACGGCCTTTATTCGTCCTCGTCGTTGTCGTGATGATATAACCAGACTCCTCCTCAAAGTCGTCATCTTCCTTGGATTAGCGGGTGCTAAAGCCATGGTTCTTCCGTCATCGGCTGTAGTTCTCCGGTCCTCTCCTTCACATGATGAAGCTTAACAGCTCATCTCCACAGGTGATCCGTAACAAAAATATCACATGAACCAGTGGTTAGCGGGTTCAATACATCCCTGTTTAACTCCTGAATTGGCATATATTGGTTCAGTAAGCTTCCCTTCATGGACCACCTGGCATCGATAATTGTTATGAAAGCTCTTTACAAGGCTGATGATCTTCTCAGTTATTCTATATCTGACCAACGCCTTCCACATGAATTCTCTCCTCAGGGAATCAAAAGCTTTGCAGAAATCCACAAACATAAGGTAAAGTGTAGTATTCCATTCCACACACTGTTCCACTATAATCCTCAACGTGTTTATCTGGTCAATGCATGATCTGTTTTTCCTGAATCCAGCTTGTTCTCTTCTCAGTTTCTAATCCACAATATTTATAATTCGATCTAACAGAATCCTTGTGAACACCTTACTTGGTATTGAAAGTAAGCTGATACCTCGCCAGTTGTCACGTAGTGTCCTATCCCCTTTCTTCGGCAATTTCACCAGTAAACCTCTTCCCCAGTCTTCTGGAATCTTCTCCTGTTCCCATATATTTATACATAGGGGATGGAGTAGTTCAGCTGATAGTTCTATGCCTTCTTTCAAGATTTCAGGATGGATATTATCACCCCCAGGTGCCTTCCAACTTTTGGCCCTTTTGATAGCTGTAATAATTTCTTCCTTAGTTGGGGTATCAATGTTTATTCTATCATCTGGCATTATTTCTTCCTGCATTTCCACTTCTGTTCCATCATCTTCCATATTTAACACCTCTGAAAAATGCTCCTTCCATCGCTCCAGTTGTTCCTTTTCACCAGTAATCATCTCAACATTTTTGCTTTTCACAGGTCCTCCTCTCAGAGTCTTCTTTTTACATAGAATTTTCGTTACCTCGTAGAGGGTTTTAAGGTCTCCAGTTCCTGCAGCTTTTTCCGCTTTTAATGCTTGTTCTTCTATCCACTGTCGCATGTCCTTCCTTGCATTCCTTTTTACCTCCCTGTCTTTTTCATTATACTTTTCCTGTGCAGTGAGCTTTTGTTGTCGTGTTCTGCTTCTGATGATTTCCTGTTTGATGTTCTTCCTATCTTCAATCTTTTGCCATGTGTCATCTGACATCCATTCTTTTACCCCTTTCTTTCTGAAGCCAAACACTTCGTCACTGGTTTCCACAAAGACATCCTTAATTTTTTCCATTCCTCATCGATTGTGTCTCCATCTGGCCTATCTAAGACTTCAAAGTGGTTTCTCAACTTTATCCTGAACTGATATTTATGCTGTTCATTATTTTTTAACTTCTGTACACCATATCTTTTCCATTGGGAATCTACAGCTGGTTTATTTACTTTGATCTTAATACGTAAGTGAGCTATCACGAGATGGTGATCGCTTCCTGCATCAGCCCCTCTCTGGGGCACATATGGTCTAAAATTAAAGTCCATGAATCATCAAAGCGACATACGGATAATGTTTTAAGCATCTCATTTCTGGGCTAAACGAACATTCAGAGTAGGTTGGATAGTCAGTACAGAAAAACTATAATCACTCACAACAAACAAGTTGATAAGACTAGGTATGTCTTAAATTTAATTATAAACTGTATCCGCTTTTGTGGTGCCTTGGAATTAGCCCTTAGGGGACATGATGAAACAGAAACATCCGAAAACAAAGGCGTATTTCGCGAATTGATTCAGTTTAGTGCTGAATTGGAAAAGAACTTGAAAGTTCATCTCAGCCAGTCGTCTGTGTTTAAAGGCATCTCCAAGACTATTCAAAACGAACTGCTCGAATGCATGCTCCAGGTGTACCACGACGAAGTGTCCAAAGAAATAAAAAAGGTTGACAATATAGCAATAATCGCTGATGAAACAACTGATGTGTCTTGCAATTTTCAATTGGTTATTGTGTTGCGCTATATTGTTGAAGGAAGACCAGTAGAAAGATTTTGGAACTTTATTAATCCCAAAGGCCAAAATGCTCATGCCATCGCAGACAGCATTTTAAGTGAAATCGGCCCCTTAGTTGGTGATCAACCCAGAAAATTGATTGCCCAAAGTTATGACGGAGCATCCGTTATGAGTGGTGGATTAAATGGTGTGCAAAATTTAATCAAGTATAAGTATCATAATGCAAATTTTATTCATTGCTATGCGCACCAACTTAATTTCATAATGTTCACAGCAGCCTCCGTTAATCGACAGGCTCGCATCTTTCTCGCTCATCTCACAGGAATTTGTTCTTAATATTTCACTTTCGCCCAAAAGATCGAAAGTGTTGAGAGAGATCATAAAGAAAAGTTTGCCTCGAGTATCAGTTACAAGATGGAATTGCCATTCGCGTGCTGTGAAAGATATTTATGGAAATAGAGAAGACCTCGTCAAAGTTATGGAATGCATCGAAAGCAACGAGGCCATTAAGTTACCTTCCACCATTGAAAAAGCTGGAGCCTACAAGCAAAGGCTTAATGACAAGAATTCCATTTTCTGGCTAACATTTTTCAATAAGATAATGCCTCATGTTGACATAATTTTTAATTAGCTGCAAAAGAGGATTACTGACCCAATTAAAGTGAAACAAGACATTCAGCATTTTGAAGGTATCATACAGGCAATCGGGGACAATATTGATGAAATAATGAATGAGACTTTTACCGAAAGAGGCGAAACCTTACCTTCTAAAAGACCCCGGATTGGTGAGGACTGTAGAAAAGGGGACGCTCTGGAAGTATGTGATGCTATCATTTCAGAGATAAAAATCCGCTTTCAGTTCACTGGACACCTCACAACTACCAACCTATTTGCAGTTCAATATTTTGACAATTATATAAAAAGCTATCCAGACCAGTATCTTGACGAAATGACGAGCGTATATACATTTCTTGATAAAAGAAAGTTGAAGGGTGAGCTGCAAGTATTCTATGCTAGGCCTGAATTGAGAGCGGTCTCTGGTGCTGTTCCATTTCTTTCGTTGATTCTGGAAGATGAGTTATGTGATACTTTTGAAGAGACAATCAAAATCTTGAAGTTGCTGATCACAATGCCTCTCTCAACATCGGAAGAAGAGTGGTGTTTCTCAATGCTCAAACGGATAAAGACCTTTCTTCGGAACACAATGAAGGAAGAGAGATTAAGTGCCTTAGGAATGTTGTCGTGTGAGAAATCATTTGTGAGCAAGATTGAGAACTTCAATTCAGAGGTGATAGACGTATTTGCCAACAAGAAAGAACGAAGAATGGACTTTCAGCACCGCTCTTATTAATTCAAATGAAGGTGTCGATCGAGGTTTTGGAACAATTACAGTATTTCTGGTGAGTAGGCCTAGCATTTGTTGTCTTCTTCAAATTATTTTTCTGAGAGGCTTGTTCAATTATATTTCTTAAAAATGTTTTGATTTAAAATGCATGTGGATCAAAACATGTGTATGATATAATATCGTATGGCCTCGGGTTCCGGGTGCAAGCTT
The DNA here is from genome assembly GCA_946902985.2 of Meconema thalassinum. Lineage (NCBI taxonomy): Eukaryota > Metazoa > Arthropoda > Insecta > Orthoptera > Tettigoniidae > Meconema > Meconema thalassinum. The sequence goes on along the minus strand of OX336389.2, from coordinate 16,379,789 downwards.
TGTCATTTGACACCCAGAGGGCAGCTTGCATGTCGAAATTTTGTTGTTCGTTGGAGCCCTATGAAAGTCAAGGAGGTTAGATATCTATGCTCCTTGACAATATAGCACTTTCTGGTAGATAAAGGAAGAACTTTTTTGTTGGCGAAAAATTCCGAGATTACAATATTTGTTGTAACGCGATTTCTAATTTTGTTTCAGCTGACACTTGGGTAGATTATTAGCTTGGGAATAACCTAACCCCCAAGGGAAGATGATGAAAAAAAAAGGAAGTGGGTTTCGGACCGGAGAAAAGGGTGGAGAAATAGGAAGAGAGTTTGACATAAGTTATGACTAAGAGTTCTTGCTCAAATGCAACAAGTGGTGAACACCCTATCAATAGATTTATTTTTATTAAAGAGGGCATGAACTAGGAAGAGTTAGGGAAGACAGGATCTTGCCTAGCCGTTATGTTTGAGAAATGATAAATCAAAGAACAAATATTTAATTTATTTAACAATATAAAAAGAAGTAGTGTTTGTAACAATTATATATTTTTGGTTTTGTAACAATTGGGGTCGCACACCTCCGAAAACATCTAAAGCTTGCGCCAGGCAATTAACAATTATTTTGGTTTCAAACCTTATATATGCTTTAAAATCTTCGTAAGATTTTGAAATGACGAAGATAAATAAATGAAAAATTTAAAAATAACTGACGTAATTAAAGTTAGACAATAAATCAAGTACAAGGTGTGTACTTTAAGAATTTCTAGGTAAATATCTTAGAAAGAGTAACAACGTCGAAAGTAACAACAAAAACAGGAAGAATGAAATAGAAGTTTCTATAACTTCTTGTGTTGATACAGAAATACTTGTAAAGATTTTACAAATAGGGCAGGTCACTTATTGTGAAACCTGAAGAGAACGATCGAAAGGAAGTTTCTAGAGTTTCTATGTTTAAGTAGGGATCACGAGACAAATGGGGCAAGTTTCCCTTTCGTGAAACCTAGAGATAACTCACTTATGAGTTGAAAGAATTGTATTCCCTCATTAGAAGGGAGACACAATATCATTAAAGGCGTGTACTAGACACGACGTTTTACAGACATTAATTCGTTGTACATAAAGCAAGAGAGGGAGGGCACTTATTGAGAGTGACACCTCATTGAAAAAAAGAACTAAAGTAACAATTTTATTATTTTGGTTTGTTAGTAAAGGGTTTAGGGAAGATCAAATGGGATTGTGGAAAAGTGTTCATGGCCGTATTTATTGTATTCGGACGAACGCGACGCGGATGAAAGGTTGAACAAGCACTGTTTTCACTATAGTCTGTTGAAATAGATGAAAAGTTCACTGTATTAGCACAAAACGTTTATGGCAAAGAAAGTTATTGCAATGATGGAAAATAACTAGTTACACTAGATATGCGAGAGTCTATTGCTTGAGAAAGTTGTAGATTATAGTTGAATGCGCCAGAGAAAATCCCAACGGAGGAAGAAAAATTAGATATTGATTAGTAGTTCATAAGGAAGATTCCTTAGTTTGAAAAAGTATTCCCATATGTGAGTGGCAAATACATGACAGTATAACTGGTAGATAGAGTGCTGTTTCTGGAAGGTTCCAGAGCAATAATGACTGAAGAATAGAGCAAAAGTTAGTCCAGAGGTGGAACGAGCTAAGTATTTTATAGACAGTGGGTAATTTAATGGTATCCCACGTTGTGAGAAAATCTCTCATTTAAGAAGCATAAGAAATGCTGCTTCCTGTTAAGATTGGCTTAGATAAACAAAAGCCCAACATAGAAAATCCCGCGAAGGATGATTATTGCCCCAAATATAGAAATCTCACACTGCCTAAAAAATGATCATTAAAAAGCATGTAGCTATTTAAAATCAATTTAAATAAGTTGAAGAACGTAGAAGTAGTACTTAGCTTTGCTTCATGGCGAAGGCGATGTTCACTTTGACGGTTGATACTAAAACTCTAACATGGCGTAGAATTTAAAAGTTTGCCTCTTGAGTTGAGGAGGCGAGCTTTAGTTAAGCTCTAACTGAACGGGTCGACTTCCGACGTACAAGTGAGGGCTGCTAGGCGCAGCGAAAGTACTCCAGCCTAGACGGCATGTTCAACAAGAAGTTGAGTGCACTGAGAAGGTGAGCGGTTGCTCACGACGCGGAGACAAGTCGAGACGACGCGTAGAAGTGAAGTGACCGAGTGGGCTGGCTGCGCGCGCGGAGAAGAGAGCAGCAGGAGGAGGGGAGAAGAGGGGGAAGCGGGCGAGTAGGGGAGGAAACAAAGAGGTTGTACATAAACATGAACAAACTTGACAAAAACAAAATTCTTCTTGGAGCGGTGTCTTCACGGAGTAGTTTGTTGGTGAAGAACACGACGCTCTGCGGATTAATAGAAGTCTTCATGGTTTGAAGCAATGGAAGTTCGGAAGGCAGCGATGGGACGCTGTCAGGCTGGTTCTGCGGAATATGCATTTCTGTAAAAAACTGACAGAAAAAATGAACAAATGCACGGGGCAAACGGGAGGTAACAGTTCGATGTTGGTGTGGGCGGGAAAGAAATTTAAATAAATGGACTGATATAAAGTGATGAACAGCAAAAGCTAATTCTTTCTTTCCGTGTATTTGCAAAAATACACCAACACTTCAATTAATAACGTCTTCTACAATAGCAGAGTTAAACAATGTTAAACATATAACTTGTTGCATAAAATATGCACTATCCGTTCCTGTATCATTGAATGTTGCAAATTTGGTATTTGCTGGCACCATTAAGTGAAAAATCACCAGCCGCCACTGGCACTATCCCTTAAAAGTTATGGAGATGTCACCTCAAATCACTATGAAGGGATGGAATGGGTCGTCGACCAGTCATGTCGAAGTTCTACGACTCTGGAGGGCTTCACAAGCCATGAATTGAATCTTGGATCTCATGAAAGAAATGCCGGCCATCCGTTCCATAATTCAACCCTAAGTACAAACCGTATTATGCCATTGTATGTGTAGTCTAGGAGACTATGTGTTTATAGAGTACTTTGAATAATGCCGAACACTGGGAGTACAGTAAAGGCTTTTTGTAAATAATGTGTTTTTTTAATGAAGCGAGCAGAAGCTTTTCTGAATGCTAGCGTGATCTCAATGTGGAGAGTTGACGAGGCTGTGACTTAGCAGATGTTAGTAATGAGACCATTTTGTGGAGGTTGTAAAGAATTAAATGTCAAGTGGGACAGGAAATATTAAAATATTTGAGACGACTGAAACGACAGAATGATAGCTAAATGAATGTGTTGAGAGGGCGAGATTTATGCTACATCTATGACAATGCAATGATTAAGTGGGAACACCTAATGTTAACTCAGTAATGGTTTTATAACGACGTTATCAGTCAGATGCTTAGGTGTAGGATTGTAATATTTGTGTGTGATTTATGTACACGATGCACCATTGAGTAGAGAGTTTATTGTAAGATGATTTAAGTGGAGGGTATTTTGTCAGAAGTGACGTGGTTATGTAGGATTGCTAGATAGCCGCATTGTTTTAAATTTAAGTGGAGCGATGAAGTCATTGGGGTGTGTGCCAATTGACAATTATTAGAGTAAATGAAATAACATTTTTATAAGCTAGAGTTATTGTATCGTCTACACCGCATGGGTAGGGATTCTTATAGTTACAAGCTTAAACCAATGGTTAGTCGAGGGAGTAATTAGAACATAAACCGACATTTTAAATAAGAATGAAATTTAGAGTTTTCCGTATATCTAAGAACTAGATAAGAACCAACATCTGACTAATAATAGTAGTGATAAATGGCATAAGCTGAATAACATTAAATATTGCATAACCTAAACCAGCCCATAATGATAATAATAATAATAATAAATGAAAATTAACTGCGTATTATTTAAAGTGAGACAAACTTATTATGAGACGATTTGGAAGTGATGGTGAATTACTGGAGTCGATTCGACATTCGATAGTAAATATCACATAATATGTAGGTAGGGCTGCACAAAGCGTGCACATTTATTTATGTGTTAATATTTATTATAATTATTACAGCGTATTGTGTTATAAAATATGTAAGATTTTTTTCGCCGTTGTAAATATTAGCTTATGATAGAATTTAGCTAGAATATCACAGAAAAATTTAAAAGTTGGAAGTGGTACCAACATAGTTTAGCTTATTATTATTATTATTATTATTATTATTATTATTATTATTATTTCTGCAATATGTTATTCGGATCTTCTTTGCACGTTGTTTAGCGGTAAGATGGCAGCCATCAGCTATTGAATTAGGAACGGTGTGACTATAATTTTATTTTTAATTGCATATGGATTATTTACGTACCACATTCCCAGTTTGTCTTCATCGCGTTTTTGTTCAATAGAACTTCTCAAGGGGACGTTAGGACGTGGATGTAGGATGCATTTTATCTTTCACGAGGGCTTATTTCCAGATAGTCTGTGGATTAGCCATCAGATATCCCTAATAAAATTGAGAGGTATGTTATCGTAAGTCTGTGTTATTCTTGTAAATTTCCTTTTTGTGAATGTGCATTTCGGGCTAGTTTTTTAACACCACCTATCCAAACCAGATATCCTTGAGATAACACTCTTGCGCTGAGGCTTGTCTAATTGCATACTTATCTGGTACTTCAGTACGGTTTGTTTGGGCTGGGGGATCTCAAAGTGGCTGAATCGGCATTCAGTCCGCTTGGTATTCGGAACAAACGGGTTCAATATGTTATAACTATTCTGAATTATGTTTTGTTTGAATTTATGAATAATAAAACTGTAATAATGTAACTTAATGCTTGGATCTAATTTCCCGGCAATCGCTCTCCATTCTTCTCCTTTCTTCACTACATGCTTGTAATCAGCATTACGCAAATCATATAAAAAAAGCACAGTTGCGCACAAGATATATTAATTTCTCTCTTTCGTCAACTATTCTAACCCGCGTAAACTGCTCACTTGCCCGTCGCGAACTAGTCTAGCCGTCGATGTAGGCCGACATCTGTTTGACCAGGATGATGCAATATAACACGATGCAGAGTTCGTGGAGGACGGACGGCCTAATCCGCGTGGACAGTCCTCTGCCTGTTTGACCGAGCCTTTAGTGAGTTGTAAAAGTTGAACTAGCAAGGTCACCACGAAAGGCGTTTATGAACAACGTCTTATATTAGAAGGAAGTAGCGCTGTATATAAATGAACAAGGAGGGTGTCAGAGAAAGAAGGTGACTTTCATTTTCCTACTTCTTTAGTAGACGGTTGGTACTGAACCAGTATTTAAAAAGCCCAGTGTATGTCATGAGTCTGGAGTCGAAATGTCCACGCGTAACGATTGTATGTATTGAAATAAAGGGACTGGATAGGCTGCCCGCCTCACATGCAAGCTCACTAAAGCACAGTCGAGACAGACAGCGGTGTTGGATGATATTGTAAGCTCATTTTATGTGCGGAGGAAGAAAGAAAGAAAGAAAGAAACAAACAAACAAAGAAAGAAAGAAAGAGTTTTGTATACGAATATTTTAAAATGGGATAAATGAGATTTGCATTGATATGGAAATTGACATGATAGCAAGTTCCTGTGTAGTCTTGTCAACAAAAATCGGTTTTGGTTAATCACGTGACAAAAGCGAGCGGGTCTCGTGTCGCTAGGGAGAATTGCGGCCGGCTCGTGTCTTATGCACACGTCTCGCACAATTAAGCTCGTAGACAAAGGAGGTCACATGACAGAATATAATCAATGGGAATATTAGGAATATTATAAATTAATGACTTATAACTATTTAATAATTACTTGGAATTACATTTTAAGGAAATTAGAAGACAGAAATCTGATGAGAATAGAAAATAAAACACATCGATGTTAACAAAATTTTAAGTTGAATGCTAATTACGGAGATATTTAGCTATGAAGTACACCTTCATTGTTTGATGATAATGACGCCATTTTATTACGACCAGAACAGAAGAGACGAGAAGGACGTGTTCCTTGAGATCAGAATACAGCGCCGAGGTTTGTAAAAGAGGGTTGACAGACGAGTCGTCGTCACCTTCAGCCAAGCTGCTTCAATTCTTCGCTGAAATAATCTCTACTAATATAATAAAGCTGAAGAGTGTGTGTGTTTGTTTGTGTGTTTAAACGCGCTAATCTCTGGAACTACCAGTCGGATTCGAAAAATTATTTTTTTATATGATAGCCAGATTCAAGAGGAATAGTTTAGGCTATATTAAATTTCGGACAGACCACCCCATTCCCTGCATTTAGGCCCTTTGGCTCAAATCCACACCGTTTCACCGATCAGAACCAACATTTGTATACATACCCTTTGGAACCCTGCGAGTAACACTGTCTGCATGAAATTTATGACCGACCGGTCCATTCTCTGCATTTAGGCCCTTTGGCACAAATCTACACCTCTTCACCGATGTGAACCAAAATGTGTATACTTAGCCTTTGGAACCCTACGAGTAACACTGCTTACATGAACTTTCGGACAGACCATTCCATTCCCTGCATTTATGCCCTTTGGCACAAATCTACACCGTTTCACCGATCTGAACCAAAATGTGTATACTTACCCTCTAGAACCCTGCGAGTAACACAGTCTACTTGAAATTTCGGACAGACCACTCCATTCCCTGCATTTTGGCCCTTTGGCACAAATCTACACCGTTTCACCGATCTGAACCAAAATTTCTATACACACCCTTTGGAACACTGCGGGTAACACTGTCCACTTTAAATTTCGGACAGACCACTCAATTTCCTGCAATTAGGCCCTTTGACACAAATCTACACCGTTTCACCGATCTGAACCGAAATGTGTATACTTACCCTTTGGAACGCTGCGAGTAACACTGTTTACATGAAATTCCGGACAGACCACTCCATTCCCTGCATTTATGCCCTTCGGCACAAATCTACACCGTTTCACCAATCTGAACCAAAATTTGTATACCTACCCTTTGGAACCCTACGAGGAACACTGTCTGCATGAAATTTTGGACAGGCCACTCCATTTGCAGTATTTAGGCCCTTTGGCACAAATCTACACCGCTTCACCGATCTGAACCAAAATTTGCATACTTACCCTTTGGAACCCTGCGAGTAACACTGTCAGCATGAAATTTCGGACAGACCACCCCATTCCCTGCATTTAGGCCCTTTGGCACAAATCTACACCGTTTCACCTATCTGAACCAAATTTCACATACTTACACTTTGGTACCCGACGAGTAACACTGTCTGCATGAAATTTCGGACAGAACATTCCATTTCCTGCATTTAGGCCCTTTATCACAAATCTACACCGTTCCTCCTAATTGCACCAAATTATGCATACTCATTGGTAACACTGTCCACTTGATATTTTGGACAACGCTCTCCATTCCCTACATTTAGAATAACAAACAAACTGATCTTGAAAACCATGTAATAAGGCCCTAGAATCATTCATGCCCGTAGTAGTGTAACTGTAAGAGTATTTTAATAAGTCTATTGTTGACTGGCAATTCGGGCTGCATCACGTCGCCCCTACCAGTGTTCTCGTGCAGAATTGCGAAAATAGTTAAATCTTGCGCTGCTTATAAATTGAAGTCACGGGAAGTAATTAGTGCAAAAAGATTTATTTTGCCCCTTGAAACAGTTATCATCATGAACTTATTATGCATCTGTATAAGTGTAATGGTGTTGGTGCAATACATTGAGGTTATCAGCTGCAATAAGCGTTGGTGCTTTCAAATTTAGCCTACCTTAATTTATTCCGAAACTTATAGTTGAGCGCTATGTGGCCATAAATGATACTATTGCTACCTCAGGAGCTCGGGTCAGCCGAAGTTTTCCAAAGTGTTCTTATTATTTTCCTACGTTGCTATGCGACGACACTGTTGGTCTCTACATTTCTAACAGACAATGTGATATAGGCCCTAGACAGTGTCTTTTATTTAACTTACTCCACTTCCTAACCATTTTTAGAAATTTGTTTGTAAATTACATGTGTCAGTGCTGTAGTTAGTAAATAGCTGTTTCCCTATTCATTATTATCATTATTATCATTAGGGGAAAATGACCTAAATGTTACGTCCATTATACTGTACTGCTTATCACCCTCACTACAACCACCACCACCACCACCACCACAAAAAGTTATATATTTTTTTCTTTTCTGGTAGTTTAAGTATCATGTGCCAGTTCTGCAGTAGTATTCATTATCATCCATAAAACAAATGAATCCACCGGGCGAAGCCGAGCACTACTGGTAGTAAGTTGATAAATGGACTTACATTTTGAAGCTACGAGTAATAAGATTGATAATCCTACGAAGTGAATTCGACATATAAGCAATATAAAAAGAAGTCTACGTATAAGTCTAACGTCTATAAGGAAGAAAACTACAAAATTGAGAACTACAAGAGTTGTTAGAAAAATAAATATTCCACGATCTACAAACATTGAAAGATTTCCTGCATCTTTCAATACTTTCATATGTTTAACAAACTGGAGACTACGAGGATGTTTGACATGAAATACCTGACGGCAGCGATGATGTCACATTAAGCGATTAAGGGGGAACTAGCTCACTTCAGTGTGTGGATTCCAGGAGTGACGTAGCACACCGAGGATGATACAAATGTAAGAGTGGAGTATAACATCGTCAAGCCCACTAACATTACTACAATTAACAACGAAATGAGTTTTCATCACCATCTCGGAAATCTCATAAATATCAGCATGTATCTACAATTCACCGGAGATCTTCCAGAAACGAGCCGTTTGAAGCATGAACAACAGAAGCCACCTGGCTTCAGAAGCGTACGAGAAATGCCTGTTTGAATCCCAAGAAGAAGGCGAGGGGTGAGAATGGTGCGTCTTCTCGGAGAAACACAGTCGCAGCGAAGGGAGCCCAGGACAGCTTTTGGGCAAGCGCGCCCGCTTGCTAGGCAATCCGCTTGGCAGCTAAGCAGTTTTTCAGTCGCGTGCCTTGGCACGGCGGCAATCAAAACTTCAACGTTCCTATTTATGAAGAGATTATTCAGGCAGACGGTATTTGAAGTGCTTGATTTGCCATATTTTGGATACATTTGACCTGACCAGTATTTTATGTAGCTAATTAACCATTTTCTCGTTTAATTGTTTGATAATCCAGTTCAGCATTTTATTATAGAAATTTCACGTTCATATTTTTAAAACGTCATCGTTTAAGATTTTGACGTAGCGTATTTTTATTCGTCGTCGTATTTTTATATTGTTAGTCATTCGAATTTCTACGCGTATCCGTGTTTAATAAATAGTGGAATACTTTAAAAATTCATACTTTGAAGGTATTAATCTGTTTTCGACAGCAGGCCAATTATTTGAAGGAATGTTTCTGACAATTTGAAATTATTACTTTGTAATTATTTTGTAACGATAAATTATTGATTTGGTCCATTATCGAACATCAATAAGTTTATTTGGATTGAAGCAACGCATTGTTGGCATTAATGCTCATCTGAAGGAATTGATAGTTTTTGTAGGAGAGTGAAGCTCTTGACAACCAAACTTGCGAGATACAACGCAGGAATGTAGGAATTAATAATGGAATGCATCGATATATATTGTAATAAATGTAAACGGCGGATGAAATGAATTTATATTCATGAAGTATAACAGAATGGAGAGGAAATGTAACGTATTTTTATTATTGTGATAATTATATACAGACGGGTATCTTGAAAATGAAAAGTTCAACGAACTGTGGTTTTATAAAATGATGGTAATAATAATATCGCAATGAATCGCTAAGAAATGTATAATAGATGAAATAATTGAGAAATATAAGAGTGTGGTAACGAAACAAGTCATAATTAATGCGAGCACGAGGGAATAAAGGATATATAATCGATAGAGGAGTTTTAACTTGAAAATTATATCACGCAGTCGTGTATGATGAGTAGATTTACTGAATTTCATGCACTCTTGAGGTGTAGAGAAATGGTATTTTAATATTGGAATTCCGTGCAATTATAAGTTGAGGTGGAGAGATGTAAATGGTGGAGTAGTAATTTGAAGATAGTATCATGCATTCGTGTATGATGAGTAGAATTACTGAATTTCATGCACTCTCGAGGAGTAGAGAAATGGGAATGAGAGTATTTATGCTTATAATGCAACGCCAGAATTGTGAAAAGATATATGAATGTTTCTGCGATGTATATTCAATTATAGCGATCTGTAAAATGTATTTACAACAGTGTTGTCGAGGAACGTGATGTATAAGTATGCGATGGAGGTATTTGTGAAGTTAAGTATTTTAAATCCACGATGTTTCAAGTATGTGAAAGTCACGAAAGATAGTCTGTATATTTTATCTATTGTTATCGTTTATATGAAGATTATGACGTATTTTGGAACAGTGATTAGCTTCATTACTTGCCACATATGTTCACTTGGAGTTGACAAATATAAGCGACAATGTTATAGTAATGAGATCTAAGAATGATATGAACGAGTGAATGAATAAATAGTGTGATCTAGGAATGATTATTAAAGTAATATAATATCGTGCAGGAAACGAGAGTAGTTGGAAAACATTGTAAATATTTTATAATTTAATTATAATAATAATTTAGGAATTTATTTAAACGTTAATTTAAGGAGACCCATGTATATATTAGGGGTGGAAATGTAAACAGTAAACGTCGTATCACAAGTTTATAAGTATGGTGAAGTACAGTATTATCAATAAGTTGTTGATACTTTTAAAGATTTAAATAGACGAGGTGCCTATCGCAATACAGTTTGATTTACTCCTTAAATGAGGACACAGTGAATTCCTAATACCGAAATTCACGGTATATTTTGCTTCTAGGTGAAGCTATGATTTTAATTCGAAGTTTAAACTTTATTTTACATAACGAGTGAAGTGTTGCTTAATTGTTTTGTTGGACATTTATTTTGTTTGTTGTCCTATATTTTTGAATAAACGATAGCAGGCACTGTTTAGTTTGCCTGTTCCTTTTTATAGAACTTTACGACTTCTCATTTAATAATCAGCTGCAGTGGTACTACTAGTTAGGTACTGGCGCCCACTTTTAAACCGTTCACCCTCGAGATTCCGAGAATCTCGTCCTCCAATACTTTGTTGTAGGATTTTCTATGTAACTAGGTAGTAGTAATATCGTATTTTAATAAATATTGTAGCTCGAAAGGTTCCTAACTAACCATCTAGCAGGGTATTGTTGGTTTATCTAGCTGGGTATCAGCGTCCCTAGCGATCCTTTCCATCCTTCGGATAATAGGTGGTGGTTACGTGAATTTCGGGTACAGTACCAATCCGGCGCCACTTTATTGATTATTGACTATCGATATATTGATTTATCGACTATTTAATATTGACTGTTGGTTATTGATCTAGTTATTATTGATCAACTACAAGGTCGTCGGCCCGAGATTTGATGTCACCTGAATGAGTAATCGGAGAAAATCATGTGATGGCTACAACGAGAGGAGACAACGACCCCTTTCCGTTTTTAAATGTTGCGTTTAGGACCAATGTGCAAACTCAAATTTGGGTCTAAGTGGAACTTTTTAAGAGCAAGTGGGCTCATGATACCTGGCTATACCGACAGGGTAGCCGTGTGGTCTATCCTAAAATGCCCCTTCCCAGACTAGAGTCAAGAGATACACGATGGTGGAGGGTCTTCCATAAGGTTGGGGTTTCCCAAACACTACGTCGTGGATAAGGTTCTTCAAACACGTGGAATGAAACTCTTTGTGATATGGTTAGGGTTGAACTCCACCATTAGTAAATAAATCTGTTGTAGTGTAATCCGTTCACCTTCTCCTCACAAAACATCCTATCTCATTTGTCCACATCAAGCGCTCTTCTTCAAGAATCAACATGGCCGACCACTCCTCTTTCTGTGACGTCATACGCTATCTCACGACAGGTTTTAGCTTGTCCGTACAGTCACGTTGCCTCCCCTCCTCCTCCTCCATGACGATCTCGCTTCCCAGAACTCCTCCATTTTTGGCTAGGTGATGGAAGGTAGAGGTCGTGGTCACCATCTGGTATTTGCCTGGAACTGAAAATAGGAAACCACGGAAAACAACTTCTAAGATAGCCGACGAGAAATTTTAAGGAATTTTTGAAACAATATGGTGAATAGGACATGCTCAACAAGGCCAGGGATCACTTTGGAGCAAGGAACACCTTCACTCTGGATGGGCGGATAGTGATCGTGGATTCTGACGGTAAAAAACATTATGTTAACACTCCAGCAGAACTTGCCTGTTTAATGAAAGGGCTGGTATCGGAAGTTAAGTGAACAGGTTAATGTGTGTAATTGTGAGTGTGTGTTTAATATATTATTTTAATTTTAGTGTAAGTGATAGGGGGTTTAATTTTAAATTCAGTGAGAGTGGTTGTTTAATTGCTTCTAGTGGCTTGTGCATACGTGAGGAAACAATGGTAAGTTGCATGCTCTCTTCTGTTTTATGGCCAGTGTAGTTGGTACCGTTACATTCAGTCCCGACAGAGATAATTACCTTCACCTTGACAATGAGCCTCCCAGCCCTCCCCAAACCCTGTCTCCGTCTCCCCCCACCCGCAATCATCTGGAAAGGGAATTTTCCGCCTTTCCCCGTTCACTGATGTGTGCACATGTCAATGCCCAGTCCTTAATAGCGCATCACGCTGAGCTCCAAGCTATTTTTGAAGGAAGCATGGTAAACGTTGTAGCAATTAGTGAAAGCTGGATGAAAGACTCTGTCCCTTTAAACATGATAAGTCTAGTAGGGTACAATTCGCTCTTTCACAACAGACTGAAGCGTCGAGGAGGAGGAGTAGCTTTATTCTATAAAAACAATTTGACGGCAAAGATTATAAAAACCTCGAACCTATCTACTGACCCCTTGACCGAATATATGTTTGTTGAGCTCACTGTTGACGTGACTAAAGTGCTTATTGGTGTAGTATATAAACCACCTAAAGAAGGGAACTTCATGGATTTTAAAGAAACTCTACTAAGACTGTTACCTACCTACGAACACGTACTTATATTTGGTGACTTTAACACAAACATATTAATAGACTCCACTGACGCAAATCGTGTACGGAATATGTTTACCTCTTGTAACATGCCAATATTACCACTCGGTCCTACTCACCACGTACACACCCCCTAAGGGTCTTTACGCACTCTAATTGATTTAATTATCACGAATAACCCACAGAAAATCCTAAAACACGGACAGATTTCAGTACCTGGCATATCTTTACACGACCTGATTTATTTAGCTTATTCTCTAAAAACTCCAAAATCTGCACCTAAATACATAACATATAGAGACGTGAAAAGTTTGAACCTTCAAGAACTAACACAAGACGCAATTCTCTGTCCATGGAACGATATACTACACTTGACTGACGTTGATGAAAAGGTGAGCAGATTTAACTCAATACTGCTGGAACTATATGACAAACATGCACCTAAACGAACAGCTAAAATCACTCGTAAAGCTGCCCCCTGGCTATCAAGTGACATTAAATCCGCAATGGCCGAACGTGACGCACTTCACAGACGTTATAAGCAGACCTTATCAAGTGACGATTTTGAAAAATATCGTGTGCTTAGAAATCGAGTTAAACAAATGATTCGAAATAAAAAGTATGCCTACTTCCAACAGCTAGCCGGCAACTTGAATGCTAGGAGCAACTGGCAGCAACTCAGGTCGGTAGGTATTGGGAGACGCACTAAAAACACCAATAAGCAGGATATTAATCTCAATGAATTAAATGCTCACTTTGCTCGAGAAATAATTAGTACTGATCCCCAAATAATACAAACAACAATAAATTCACTGCAATGTGTCCCACTACCACACCGACCGTTATTCAAGTTTCGTAAAATAGATGATACTGTCGTAAGAAAAAAAAATATCTATCAAATCATAAGCAGTCGGAATAGATGACACCCCAATTTCCTTTATCGTTAACCTGATAGAAGTATTACTGCCAATTATTACGCACATTTGTAACACAAGTCTTTTAGAAGGTTTCTTCCCAAAAATATGGAAAGATGCTTTAGTTATTCCAGTTCCGAAAAATTCTCTTGCAAATTCTCCATCCGACTATCGACCTGTAAGCATACTTTCCTCAATTTCCAAAATACTAGAAAAACTTATGCATGAACAACTTCTTCAGTACTTGACGCAATACTCACTACTTGATCCGTTACAATCTGGATTTAAGAAAGGACACAGCACATCTACTGCACTCATTAAGATCACTGATGACGTAAGACGAGCAATGGATGAGCGTAAAGTGACTATACTCATTCTTCTAGACTTCAGCAGTACATTCGACACCATTAACACGGACATACTTATGGCTAAATTGCAATCCTTCCATCTTAGCCCCGTTGCTCTCAAATTATTCGCCTCCTATCTTCATAACCGAAGACAACGTGTACTCCTTAATGAAAACAGAACTGAGTGGAAGTTCAAAATAAATGGAGTACCTCAGGGTTCAATTCTTGGCCCCCTCATATTCATTCTATATCTGAACGACATCTCTTCGAAACTGGAAAACTGCAACTACCATCTATATGCTGATGACCTTCAGATATATTGCCACACAAAAGTAAACGACATAGATGCGGCAATTGAAAATATGAATCTAAATCTAAAGAGGATCAGCCGCTATGCAACTGAAAATTCTCTTGCCATCAACCCAATTAAAACACAAGCTATCATAATAGGGCAGACTAAAATGCTTTTCCATTTACACAGTAGACCGCTATCTTTAATTCAACTTAATGGTGTTGCTATCCCGTACTCTAAATCGGTAAAAAGTCTTGGAGTCACACTAAATGAAACTTTGAATTGGGATGGGCACGTTACTAATACATGCAGGAAAGTTTACTCGTCACTTCATCCACTTAAGATTCATCAGTCCGTTCTACCCCGTAGCTTGAAAATAAAACTCGTCCAAACCTTGATACTCCCTATATTTAACTACTGTGATGTTGTATTAGTAGATGCTACCGGTGAACAAAACAAGAAACTTCAGAGAGCTTTAAATTCCTGCATTAGGTTTATTTTCTCCTTGAAATTTTCCTCACACGTGTCTCCTTTTTATGATCTACTTTCCTGGCTAAAAGTAGAACAACTACGAAACCTGCACATATGTACCCTTCATCTATCGACTTCTCAATGAAAGTACTCCTCACTATCTCTCTTGTAATTATCGTTTTCTTTCTTCCTTTCATGATCGTCACACGCGATCTGGATCTATAATTGCAATTCCTCTACATCATTCAACTGCCTTCAGTAACTCTTTCCTCGTGTCGGGAACTAGAATTTGGAATAACTGTCCTCGTGACGTCAGAAATTGTACATCCCTAACAACTTTCAAACGTGCATGTAAAGATTTCCTCTTGAATTCGTAGGCCAACTAGAACAATTTGTGTATGAATGTGTGAGTGAATGACCATAGTATAATTTTGTTAAAAATGTATGTCATTTAAATTATATAGCTTAGTTAATATCACGCAGTCGCCAATTTAATTTAATTTAATTTTTATTTTATTTTATTTTATTTTATTCTAGTATTTAAGGTTTTCCTAGTATTTAAGTTTGGTAGGTTAAGAATAATATATGTGAGTAATCATGTAAGTTGCACTGTGTGTGGTTAAGTGTAAGAGAGGGCCTAGAGCCCTAACTTCGCCACAATAAAGGCACCAATAAATAAAATAAATAAATAAATAAATAAATAAATAAATATGGGTAAATTTGGGGGATTTATTTTGACCAACTGAAGATACCCCGCTAGACTACCCTGCCCGTATGCTTCCTGCCCACACACGTGCATAACGTGACCAAGGGAGCCCCTCCCCTACCACACTCCCCTCTGGTGGGCACCCCTAACGAACTATACCTAAGTCGTGTTCCCCCAAACTTAAGGAAGACCCACCGCCATCTTGTATCCCTTGACTCTATTCTGGGGAAGAGCATTTTTGGATAGACCACACGGCTACCCTGTAGGGACAGCCATGTGTCATAAGCCCACGTGGTCTTGAAAGCCTTCTTTTAAACCAAAATTTGAGTTTTATTCATAGGCCCTAAACGCAAAATTGGAAATGGAAAAGGGGGCGTTATCTCTTCTCGTTTGAGCCGACACACGACTTTTTCCCATTACTCGTTCGGAAGATATCGACTATTTTTCTAAATTCTCGGGCCGATGACCTTGTAGTTGATCAATAATCACTAAATCCTGGAAGTTGTCTGTCGGAATATCCATAGCCCCAGCAGGATTGCCTATTTCTAACAGCACCGGCAAATTACTACATTAGAAATCGCTCCAACAAGGTCTTCAGGGATTTACATACAGTAGCTTCAAGAATATTATGGATAACAACATAATATACGGGGCTCACTTACCTTTCCTACCTGTCTCAGGGATATGGGAACTCAGCTTCGCCTGAAAATGGATCCATTATACCTTGTTCCTAATATTTAAAATGAATCACTCACAGACGACCAAGAACAACGAACTGTGTAAATTTATTTAAACATATGTAAACTAAATCTAATATAAACAATAAATAACAATGTACAATACTAATAAAAATGTCCATACATTCATACTCGTTCCTCGTCCACTACACACATTCTACTGCATTTACTGGGTTATAAATTAAAAGCACAAAATTTTGAACTGTCTAGGCCTACTGTAGGCGATAAAAACGTTTAACAAACATTCTTGCGTTAATAGCATTCCTTTCAACAGGTTACTCTGATGCCACGCGTCTCAAAATGCACCTGCTTACTCCGTTCCACTGACCCACTGACAACCAAGTGCTGCGCCGTGAAACTGTCTCCAATCAGAAGGCTGTGAGCTGTCACCAGGCTGCACGTTACATAATAGATTGGCCTCGACTTCCTAACAGTAAACCTCTCACTCATATTTGCTTGTATACACGCAGTTTGCCGTGCGTCGAGTAGCCTCATTTAAAATGACATTCTTGCTTTATAAAAATGCTTATATCTCGCACAATTCTTTACCAATTTCACTAAAATTTTAATACAACCTTCCATTCACACCCGCGAGTCGTTCTAGAACCGACCAGGTTGTTTAGTCATCCTTAACAACTGGCAATCATCCATACTAAAAACATTCGCTCATAAAATACACACTATTTCAAAAACATCCTACTAATTAATCCTATCAAAATTATTTAAGTAATTAAATAATTACGGAAAAATAGTTACATGTAATCTGATCGTTATAACAAACGATATCTAACGTTGTCAACACGTTATCTTCGAGAATCTAAGTTCTCTCTCATTAAACAACTTAACATGAAATAATTACAATGTTTCTCAACATGAAGTTTCGCTAACACTCATAAGTGATTTATATACTGCACACACACTGTCTTAAAAATATCAATGACATAAGTAGACAATCGTTCTCTAATTGCTTTCCGCTCAAAACCCTACTGTCATCACAGCTAAGACGTTATTTCAAATGAACTGGATTTCTCACATACAATGACTCCTTCATGATCTATGCCACGTTCTTATCAAAAGAACTATATTTCGATAACCTCCCTTAAAATGCGGAAACACCGTCGTATGAGCTCAGTCATAGCCCTATATCACCTCATATATCGCTGTATATGGTATAAACAAATATCTTCCACTATGTTAAACAATAACCAAACGCGGATTAATTGTTATTAACATTTCTTCTGTAGGAACCTCCTTTAATTAATGGCATAATCGTCAGCGTCGTCACATTCGACTACTGATCAACAATAATACATCCTTTAGTTCTTCAAGGAAAACTTCCATCAATAACGAACGCCTTTAGACTGTCGTGAATAACCTCCTTGAGTTTACTACACAATAAGATAATTAATTGTTAACTCATCTGTCACAAATACATGTAATAAAAATACTAATTCTGTTTCTTCTCATTTGCACGTCATTGAAATATCAGGTCTATATTATGACGTGATATTACACATTTAGTGTATAAATAACCACACATGTTATTTATAATGTCTAATAGAATTCAATCTTGACCGGGATAAACTAGCTTTGAATTCCTAGCCAAAGATTTAAATTATCGTCTATAAAGTAATATTTCCTCCAACAATTAATTGACTAAAGCATTCAGCTTTTCAAATAAAGTAAGGATTGTCAGTTTCGCAATGTCTTTCCATTCTATACGAAGAATGTCTATGAATTTAAGACTTCAGTCTTATCAAACGGTCTCCCACAAATCCAACCCCTCGTCCTCGTCGTGGGAGATGGGCAACGTAATTAAGTAGGGGATTGCCTGTAGGGGCGAAGTACAGTGGGGACTTTGTGTGCCTCAAGACCGCTACGGTAGCTGTGAAGGCCCTACAGGAACCCTGAAGAAATTACGGCTAACGGGGCTCTGGTGAAACAACTGCTGCCTTGTAGTTAGGAGTTGGTTCTTCAAAGGCTAAGGGAAGAAACCCTGACAGAAAATCAGCCTGGTGTGTCAGGCTTAAGGTGGAAGCCCCTCCAAGGCACTCGGAGGCAGTCGGTTAATCACTCGCTCCTCTTAAATAAACTGATTACGGAAACTGAAGCGAAATTACAAAACCGGACGGATAACCTGATGACGACTTTTGGCATGAAGAGGACTACGAAAATCGGTTTCTGGAATGTGAGGACCTTGATGGAGAAAACCAGACTGAAACAAGTGACACGGGAGATGAAGAACTATGGGCTGGATATCCTAGGATTGAGTGAAGTGAGGTGGCCAGGATTTGTTGAAATACAGACAACAGATGGAATTCCATTTCTCTATTCTGGGGGCGATGATGAAGAACACAGGGATGGAGTGGGGTTGCTGCTCAACAGAAATGCAAAGAGAAGCCTTATGGAGTGGAAGCCAATTTCTAGTAGGCTCATGTTTGCTAGGTTCAAGACAAAGATCAGGAATGTGATCATCATCCAATGCTATGCGCCTACAGAACAGTCGGAGCCAGAGAAGAAGGAAGAATTCTGCCAAGTGTTGCGAGATGTCACAAGACAAACAAGTAAGAAGGACATTCTCATTGTTATGGGAGACTTCAACGATAAGGTGGGCTCAAACAATGAGGGGTTGGAGCAGATCATGGGTAAACATGGCCTTGGTAAGATGAATGACAATGGGGAGAAATTTACGGAATATTGCGCCAGTCAGGTTTTGGTGATGGGTGGCACGGTATTTCCTCATAGGTGGTGCCACAAGGTCACCTGGGTGTCTCCTGATCAAGCCACAGAAAATCAAATTGATCACATCGCGGTGAGCAGGAGGTTCAGAAGAAGCTTGGAAGATGTTAGGAACAAGAGAGGAGCGGACGTTGGTAGTGACCATCACCTTGTGGTTGCCAACTTCCGCATGAAGATCGTCGCAGTCCGCCGAAAGTTTAACACTCGGCACAACAAGTTTGATGTGGGCAAGCTTAAGAACCAGCAGAGATTGGACCAATTTAAACTGGAGCTCAGAAATAAATTCCAGGTGTTGGACTCCGAGACAGAGAAGGACGTGGAGACTGTGTGGAGCGAGGTAAAGAATATCTTCGTGGAAACCAGTGAGATGCAGCTCGGGTACAAGAACTATCTGCGGAAAGAATGGATATCCGATCAGAACTGGGACAAGATAAATTATAATTATAGGAAGGAGATTAAGGCCAAGCTCAACATCTGCAAGACTAGGCAGCAGAAGGCTCTCACACAAGCAAAGTATTCAACAGCAAACAGGGAGGCAAAGAGGAGTGTACGGAAGAATCATAGGAGGTGGATTGATGAGCAGGCGGAGAAAGCAGAAGAAGCGGCAAGAAGGGGGGACGTTAAGGAGCTCTATGGCATCACAAAGATGCTTTCGAAGAAAGGTTTTAATAAAACTAGGCCTGTGAAGAGCAAAACGGGCGAGATCCTCACGACGTGTGAACAGCAGCTGACAAGATGGAGAGAGCACTTTGCGGAGGTTCATAATAGAGATAGAGGACCAGAAAGTAAGCAGCGATGAGAAGATGAAGAGGAAGCAGAAAGTGACCCAAGCATCAGCCTCGACTTCCCAACTCGGGGCGAAATTCGGACAGCGTTGAAGCAGATGAAATTCGGGAAGGCACCAGGTCTGGATAATATCCCAGCGGAAGTACTGAAAGCAGACCTGGATATTACGATCGATCTGCTGCACCCGCTGTTGGAGAAGATCTGGAAGGAGGAGAAAATACCAACCGACTGGGGTTGATAGTCAAGTTGCCGAAGAAAGGGGACATCACAAACTGTAACAACTGGAGGGGTATCACCTTGCTGTCCATTCCAAGCAAAGTGCTGGCGAGTGTCTTCCTGAATCGTATAAAAGACTGCGTAGAAAAAAGGCTTCGTAAGGAACAGGCTGGATTTCGACAACATCGCAACTGTGTGGATCTCATCAACACCCTCCGAATCATCCTGGAGCAAAGTGTGGAGTGGCGGAATACCCTTTACCTCACATTTGTTGACTTCGAGAAAGCCTTCGACTCCGTAAATCAAAGAATCATGTGGAAGACCCTCGAGGAATATAAAATTCCAACAAAGATCATCAGAATCATGGAAGAGATGTACGAAGGGTATGAGTGCCAGGTTCTGCACGAAGGCAAATTAACAGAAAAGATAAAGGTCAGTTCCGGAGTGAGACAGGGGTGTGTCCTTTCCCCCACTCTGTTCCTGTTGGTCCTGGATAGTGTGATGAAGAAGGTAATGGGAGGACGGAAGAGGGGTATTCAATGGGGTATGAATGACAGGCTTGAAGATCTGGATTTCGCTGACGACATTTGTCTTATGGCACAACGGTACCGATACATAGAAGATAAGCTGGGGAGGTTGCAGAGAGAAGCAGAACGTGCAGGACTGATGATCAACACCAACAAGACCAAAGAGATGAGGATAAATTCTGACATCACGACTAGTTTGACAGTCAACGGAAAGGACATTGAGCGAGTTGAGTCCTTCCTCTACCTTGGAAGTATAGTCACAAATGATGGGGGAGCAGAGGAAGATGTTCGAAGCCGTATCAGGAAGGCAAAAGGTGCCTTTGTCCAGCTCTACCCCATCTGGAGAAATAGAAACATTTCCAGGAAGACCAAGCTCCGCCTTTTCAATAGCAACGTAAAGTCGATTCTTCTCTACGGCTGTGAAACATGGAAAGTCACAAAACCGATCAACAACCAACTACAGGTGTTCATTAACAGATGTCTGCGTCGCATCATGAATATGAGGTGGCCGGACATAATCTCAAATGAAGATCTTTGGACCATCAGCAATCAACAACCGATTAGCATCCAGATCAAGGAGAGGAAATGGCGCTGGATTGGTCACACACTAAGGAAGCCAGACGGAGCTATTGAGAGGGCGGCACTAGACTGGAATCCTCAAGGCGCCAGGAAGCGAGGTCGACCTAAGAAGACCTGGAAGAGGACGATCGAAAATGAAATTGCAGAGGTGGACAAGAACTGGAGTCAAGTGAAGAGAATGGCCAGGAACCGTACTGCGTGGAGAAATTTCGCCAAGGCACTATGCTCCGGAAGGAGCGGCAGGAATTAAGTAAGCAAGTAAGTGTTATCAAACGACTAGTTCTTGCTAGATCGCCGTAAAGTTTATATACAATAATGATATAACGATATCATTCGAAGTTTCTTCTGGTCTTGAAGTTGATACAATTAATTGCCCAAATTAAATTATTAAAAATAATTTAATTTGCAACAATGACACAAAGTCTGAATTCTTGGTCCAAATAAAAATCAAAATTCGATAGTCAAAACGACTAGGCTTACCCAAGGAATCTGATTCCTCAAACAAAGTCTTAATGTCAGTTCAACAACTGATTCGTTGAATAGGAATTGAAAAATAGATGAAAGACAATCATCTCTAATGATCTTGAAGCATACAAACTTGATACACATCTGAAATGTAATTTACATGGAAACAATGAAATACATGAAATATGGAGTAAGGACGTCGGCTCAGCATGTCACTAATCAAGCTCTATACTACAAATAGATAACAATGCTACCTTATTTAGACGATGACTTGAAGATCAGGGCAAGTATTTGCACAACAGTTAGGTATTTCCTCAGTCCAATATACCGGAATGGACCTCCATTCGAAACCTCGTAACAGCGACCTCGGATTTGGGAAGACGTTCCCTCTCCGGTAAACACCAACCTCCGTCTGGTATCGAACGACATCCTTCTGGCATATTCTTCTGGGTTTGCTGGGATTCTCTAGCATCTTGACCATCTTCTTCTGTAGGATCTTCATTCTCCGTCGCAAATATATATCAGCATCATCGTTGAGTAATTATTTATAGAAATATTCATGTAGGTGATAAATTAATTATTTCTATTGTTAATCGTTGTTATATTAGTGTTCGTAGACTGACGAAAATGTACAAGATGAAACGTACACTACGTCTGTATTCTGTATTACGTTGTCTATTGAAGCTCCATTGTTGTATCTTAACTCTGCATCAAATATGTCCCTGGCGCATGACTGCTTAGTCCATCATCTCAACAATGATAACAATGTTGAATGAAACTAATCGAAGAATATTAACAGCCATAATAATAATGTTTGTTTGCTGCGCCAATGTAAAAGTTCTCCACTGCTGTTCACTCGAACTCTGTACACTAACTTCACGTTCCAACAAGAGTGTTTTTCAGTGTGTCCAACACATTTGTAAAACTGTCTTTATTCTGAAATATCGTCGAAATGGTTCGAAATAAAACGCTCAACTTTTGATATATTATAGTATTCGAACTGTACTATCTATTTATTCACTTGGCTGAAGTACGGTATATTCTCAAATAGAAATGAGATATCCTAATATCAATGCTCCTCTCAACTTCGCCTCATTATTAGCACGGGGATCTCCACTATTCCTCCCTGCTAACGTGTCGTCTCCACGAGTCGTATATTACCGCACTCGGACTAAGGATTTGGGAGCTCCGTTAACCCAAGAAGCACTTCCTCTCTCTTCAAAGTCATTAGGATTAAGAACTCCGATGCTTGGTTCTCCGTCTCCAAGTCGAACTTTTTGGCGGCCATATCAGACTCCCACCACAATTTTTGCGCGTAGTTTAACAATGCTTATTAGCGCGTAAATTAACCGTTCTGCGGCTTTTAAAGTATCAGACATATTTTCATTTAATTTTCTCTTCATTCCCAATTAAGAAAATCTCCTTCTAAGGGCCTAAATGCATAATTTCATCAAATCATATAGTTGAAGTTAATCCCGTCTTCAATAAGACCTCTTCTCGTTGGCTCTGGGCTGGTGTCCAATAGCATAATTTATAACAATATGTATTATATTTTATGGCTAATTCACTGTTGCTATGCTGATTTCAACCTTCTAGAAACTTCTGTTACGCAACATATCACGTGCCTCGAGCTTGTAACACGACTGATTTCTGTCACACTTCCAGGATTTATATTTGCTAGTTAAATTTTATCATGGGCTTGGAAAATACTCCCATTTTGTCCCAAAATAATTCAATTTTCGGGGACAGTACCACCCCTCTACTAAGAGAAGTAGGAAAATGAAAGTCACCCTATTTTTCTGACACCCTAATACCGTCGGGATCGGAAGGAAAGAACGGAGGTTCGCATGGAAGATGAAAGAGAAAAGTCTTCCCTGGGAATTGGACGCATTCCTGTGTTTAGTTTGGGTCCAGCGGTCGCTAAACATTGTCCCGCACGTTATGTCTTGCATGTGTTCTGTCAGGAGTCCACAACCCTCACTGCAATAACGCAAGCATTTTAATAAAACGACAGCATTTTGCTGCTTAACAAGGAAAATAGTGTTCATCTTTCCTTAAATTACTCATCTTTCTCTATAATTAATTTGTATATAATGATGAATTGGTTAATTTGTGAATATTACCGTATCTCAATAGTTTCCATAACCTCGATGTTCATTTTTTAGGCTGAACACAAAGCAGTACCAGTATAAGAGCGTGGAAAACCGAGGACAGGGAGGAGGGGACTGTCTTCTCACAGATCTGAACAAGTTCACGAGATACAGTGTTGTAGTTCAAGCGTACAACGCCTTAGGCCCTGGGCCAATGACGCAGGAGGTGGTGGCAATCACACTGGAAGACGGTAAGTACAGAACTCAACAAGTTCTTGGGATACAGTCTTAAAGTGCAATCGTACTATGCTTTAGGACCTAGGTGAATGGCTCAAGGGGAGGTGTCCATCACACCGGAGGACGGTAAGTACAGAACTCAACAAGTTCATGAGATACAGTCTTAAAGTGCTATCGTACTACGCATTAGGACCTAGGTCAATGCCTCAGGAGGAGGTGTCCATCACACCGGAGGCCGGTAAGTTCATGGGATACAGTCTTGTAGTTGAAGCGTATTTGTTTACTTCATATATTTGAAAATTACAATACTTTAAATTGTATATATTCTACTTAAAATAAATTGCTTTCCCTTCTAGAATCTCAAAAAGAACTCAGTATAGATAACTCATCCCTACCTAAAGTTCCTGACAGTCTCGTGCGGTGTACAGTCATAGTGAGGGTCGCGATACTGAATCTTCCAAGTATATGGGTGATGGGCCGGGTGAGAAACCAGTGCACGGGAATTCTTATGTGCTATGGAAGGATTTTCCTTTCACCTCTAGGGCCTGGAGAATTGGCCGACACCATTGCGTTCGAGCGAAATAGAAGTTCTCTCCATTTCACTTCCAGCTTCTGTCTCTGTTTGAAGGTAAAACCAGATTACGGGAGATGGGTCCACCCCATGTCCTTAAGCAGGTAGTCAACCATTCTTCACAGCTTGCTAATTTTACACAAAATACATATTTACAAATTTTCAGTAATCGCGTGTCCAAGTGGTGTCGTTCTGGATGCGACCGTGTCAGATGCAACCCGTGCCGCAAGCGACCCACCAATTTGACATCGTGCCACTAGCGACC
The DNA here is from genome assembly GCA_946902985.2 of Meconema thalassinum. NCBI lineage: Eukaryota > Metazoa > Arthropoda > Insecta > Orthoptera > Tettigoniidae > Meconema > Meconema thalassinum. The sequence goes on along the minus strand of OX336389.2, from coordinate 16,354,815 downwards.
CAAGGACTGATGTATCGGTGGAATCTTGGAATTTCTAACACATCTTTCTGGGGGAGGCAGGAATACCCCGTTATGTAGACTGATTGAGAGACACTAGGAACCCTCAATTATCTTGTGATTGCAACCACTCAACACCTGTGTTAAGTTTGCTTTACAAGATATTTGTGCGATGGAAGAATCCTATGTTATTACAACTAAAGAACGAAAGCCTTCTTTTGTGTTTGGATTGCACTCATACCGCGTTTATAGGACTACTCAAGAAAACATATCGTGGCTGTATATAAAAGAGAAGGAAAGCAAGTGCCGCGGAAGAGTCAACACAACATTGCAGCATGAAATAATACCGGGCACTACAGTAGGGGGGTAATAGGAGTTATAAATAGTGACACGAACAGCTCGGCTTACCTTTTATGTATATTTCGTGAAACCATGGGCATGCGACATGTCGTTGAACTCGGGCTGACGTCCTCTTTCCTATGGTCGACTTGTTATATTTTTCAATTTTTTTTTGAAAATAGGTGATAGTCTGAAAACCAAACATGATAGAACGTTGTGCAGTGCTTGAAACGAATGTTCTTTATGTTCTTTATATTTTATAATAAAACATTTTTATTTTTGATGTTTTTTTGAAAACAGTCAAATTTTGAAATTCCTAAATTTTGAAAACTAGCAATTTTACAAAAAAGTTTGTTTGACATAAATGAATGATCCCTCGCCCCTTTACTCGCAAAATAAATTTCAAGTCTCTAGGATAAAAACTGGTAGTAGTGGGGTAGTAAGAGAGCTGGGACTCCCCCTACTTTCATATAAACTTTGCCGATATCTCCCGAACGCATGGTCGGATTTTAACGAACAAGGAGTTGCTGGCGTTGGGGTGACGTCCTCTTTGCTATGAATGTGTGTTGGTATTTTAAAAAAATTGAAAATTTTTGTTTCTTGGATTGGCGCTATTATGGAAACGGTGAATTTAGGAAAAAAAGTTTGTTTGACGTTAATGTAAGGTGGCTATGCCCTCTAGGTGGACAGCAAGTTTCAAGGGTGTAGGAGGGGAAAAAATGATAGCCTACTTTCTCGCGAACATTGGCGATAATTGGCAAACGGATGGTCGGATGTTAACAAATGAGGTGACGTTGGACTCTATCTGACGTCCTCCTTCATATAGACCACTCGTATTTTTTAATTTTTATTTGAAATTTTTTGTTTTTAAAAGTAGGTGATTGTTCGAAAACCAAACATTCTAAAAAGTGTTGTATGCGCTTAAAAGAATAGGCTGTATGTCCTTTATATTTTTATATTAAAACTTTTTTATTTTTTGGGATTTTTTGGAAACACTTAAATTTTGAATGTTTACTATTTTGGAAACTAACAAGTTTACAAATAAGTTTGTTTGACATAAATAAAAGGTCTCTACCCCCTCTACCATGAAAATAAGTGTCAAGTCTCTAGGACAAGAACTATGCATTTTTTTAATTTTTTTTTTATAAAAGAGTGTTTGTAGACAGAGAGCCGGTATCGCTTGACGTATGTTACAACGAGGCTATGACTGACCATGGTGAAAACAGGAAATGGCTATTTCGACGGGACGGAAGGGCGAGGAGTCGCTTTTTACAGATATTTCCTATGACGAATATTTCTAAAATCCCTCATGGCGATTTCGATGACCGTGCCCGGAAGAAATGAATTGCTATTTTGGTGGGATTGCGGGGCGGCTTAATATGACGGTAGGTTTGGTGATATTTCCTATGACGGATGGAGGCGAATAATTGAAAAAATGCGTGAAGCATGCTAAGAATTTTTTTACCCCTGAAGGGGATCTTTAACATGCTAGTAAACGGTAATAGGTGAGACCACGGTCTGGCAGAGCGAATGGTTGTAGAATATGGAAACCTATAACATTCGCTCGACCAAGCTATGTGCATGAATACAAAGAGCGAAAACTGTTAGGTCATTCACCGAAGATGTTATAAACTAAATATTGAACTGGGTGAAGTGACGTGTTATAGGGTGAAAGTATGTGGTTAACATGGTCATGTATTGTGGATGGCCGCTTGCTAATGATTATTATTATTACAGTAAAATGTTTAAGAATAATAATAATAAGACACACATGTTTTTCAATGCTAACTCACACACAGTCCTGCTCACTGGAGACTGAATATTGTACCTAGCCACAGGGCTCGTGAGAGCTGTTGCTGCAGCTGACGAGGCAGGAATGTCTACGTCAGCAGGGAGTGCGATATCAGCTTACTTGCCTCGTGGTGGCTAGCAGGTGCGACGTTTAAGCAGTCGCCATGTTGGTTCTTATGCAGGAGTACAACCAATGTATAACAGGTAGCCATTTTGGTTCCTTATTAAAAACATGAAACTAGTATAAGGTACGCAAATCTTATGGAGGTTGAAGAATGTGGGGAGGCGTTGGAAAATGTGAGAGACAGATATGAGTTCAAGGTCAAAACACTGAGAAAATGCAACTCTCTCTGTTACTAAGCAGACTGATAAGAATTGCGTTAGGGCTACACTGACAGGACTAGCAAATAGACGTATACAGAAGAGCTGTGGAAGAAAATCCTTTTATTTTTGGTAAGTACTGCCCCCGTAAATTGAATTATATTGAGACCACGGTGGTTGTATTGGAAAATGTGAAGAAACTTATGGCTGTCATAGTTGTGACGTGGATATTCATGACGTAGGCACGGATGACGCAGACTTCATACAAGTAGGCTGCTTGAGCTGAGATTCTTGGTGACGTCATGATTTTGTTCGAGAAAGATCTGAGATTTACGACGCAGTCGCAGGAAACATGGAATTGTGCTAAGGAAGAAGTTACGCTATTGGAGGAAAGGCTCGAACCAATGAATGATAGTTTGGAGGGAGACGGAGATTACTGAAACTACCATATTTAGTTACTTTCGGAATACAGAATTGTGGAAACCTATTTTCAGTTATGGCTTTGATTTGGAATTTTGAAGAAATTATTTTTGAATTTTTGAAATTTGAAAATCCGTCAAGTATAGCCAAAGTTAGAACTTCTAGCAATGACGGAGAAACAAGCTATGGAAGGGATGGATACGCCCCTTAAGAAGTTGATAAAGGGTCTTGCACAGCAGAGAGGAACTTTCATAGCTCATGTGTCTCATACCGCATATATATTTCTGATGTCATGTAGTCGTTTTCGAGTGAATAAGTAAAGCAAGTCGTCTTTAGCGCGTGTGGTAAAGCCCACCGCATTGAACGAGCACGGAGCGTGCCGCAGTTCCATTTTACGGTGATTGAAACTAGGCGAAGTTGAAACGCACACATTAACGAGTCTACAAGATAATATATCAAGAGTTGACTAATGCCTTTAAGCTAATTCGATTGTGCAGTACTATATTAAAGTGTGTAGAAAGGTTGAACATTTTCAAGATTATAATTTGGAAGATATTGGCATTTTAAGACGGCAGACAAAAGTGATTTTCTCGCCACCTGAGAAGCACTTTTATAACATCACATTTTACGCTACGGCTGACACGTGTAGTGCAACCGTGATACTACATATTGCTTTTGATGATATAACGCTGCATTCTAACATGGAACAATATAATATGGCAGTTCTTTCAACTATTATAACGGAAATGGAGATGGAAGGCTAAGGACTTTAATGCAATTGGGACATATATCAATGGAGTGAAATAGCAGCATGGAACTTCGCTAATCGTCTTTCTACAAAAGCGAGCATGTAGTGAATATCCAACTACACTCATGCATCGTTGTCCAACGCTGAATTATATCAAATGGCAGTGGAAATATTTTCATACTCCACGATTATGAATATTTCTGCGGAAATAACTGCAATAAACTTCATGGCGAATTTCTGCCAGAACTTCAGGGAACTATCAAGAGAGGCCAGGGTGGACCCGGCTCACAAAGAAGAGTTTTGCCAGAAGGATGTCTATCGTATACACGGAGCAGTGCAATTTCCGGAGGAGGAAGCAGTTCTATTCTCCGAGGGCGCTGGTTCCAGGTTCGAGGTCGGAGCACATCTTTTTGGTGAAATGGAACCATCACCAGTCTTCTTTGGAAGATATTCCTCTAGAACTTCAATCAGCAGATAAGGTAGTCGTGAACGTTTCTTGTTTTATTTGAGTCATTTAGCGATATCTGAGCAACCATTTTTCTCATATGTTCTGTCCTATATTTTGCCCCATATTCTTGCTTGATATTTCTGTACTCAGTACACTTTGATGATTTATGCTTTTTCTACGATTTATTAAGACATTGTTATGTCTTTGGCATATTTAAATATTTTTGGATCAGTTGAAACTGATATATTCTTTCAGTAATTTGCATATTTTTGTAGTCACGATTTGACTGTAAAGTTAACGATTTTCTATGGCAGATTTGAATTCAGACAGCGTGTCATTTTATTAAAGTAATTCTCTTCAGTAAATTACTTTGACCAATTTTCTGTCATCCTCAAGAAAGAAGAATAATTAAAAGATTTTAGAGCGTTAAAATCTATTTCTGTATCGACGATCTTGGAAATACTAGTCGTTTTATGAACATGATTGCAACGTAGACATTTATCGTCAGTTCTGAAATTACCATTGCATTATAGACAATTTTATGAAATATGAACTTTGATTACGATTTATTGAATACACTATAGTAATGAACATTTGATAGGAGTTTTTCTCAATACTAGATTGGAACAATAATGTTTGCATTCCACAGTCTAATTGTATTCTATTCGACTATTATGCAGTTTAGATGAACTTTGTTTGAAGATAGTATTTTTATACTACGATACTTAGGAGATATTAATCTCAATTTTGATAGACCAGAGAGGCGTGTATAATCGTATTTGCTATTAAATTTATTTGTGATTGGCAAATTTTTACTTCATATCGATTCATGAATGAAACCCACGAAGGTTAAATAAATAACAGTTTTGAAACAATTAATGAATATAAGAATTTTTAAAGTGGAACTATGGATGTATAATCGTTAGTTCAGTGGACGTGTAAAAGTCGCTGATGAATAATGCCCTTGAATAAGTGAAGGAGATTCCCACAGTAATATTAATGATGTTGAAGAATTTGTAAGTGGAGGTTTTTGAATATATTGTGGAAGATTTTTATGCCATATATATGGAAATATATGATGAATTCTGGGCCTATTTTATGCAATTTTGTGCATTTGAGCGAAGTATTTTTCCGCTGAGTTTATTGTCCAGGTCCTTTGAAAATTAATCATGTGAAATTGCTGTTAAAATTAACAAGAGTGTTAAATAATGTGAGATAACGATTTTGAATGGAGGTTACCGTCACAAATAATAATAATAATTATTAAAACTTATTAAACCTGAATATAAGCATAAATATAACTAACCATCATTGGTCGATTATATTAACCTGATTTGAGTAATTATCAACCGGATAAACGTGTGGTTTAATGTATTTCTAAAATGAATAATATTAATATTGTAAATAATTATGTAATTATCTTTAACAATAATTTGTAATGAAAGGAATTAATAGAGGCGTGTATAAATTTTTCAATTGTCGTTTGACAATATTATAAACAATTTATAATTGTTATAAACAATTAAGGAGTTTTTGTTATAAACATTAAGAGTTTTGTTAATATACTCTAAAGAACGCTAATTATACAAGTGGATTATGTAATTAAACAAGTTTTGGGATTATTAGAGTAATCCAGTAACATGTGATTGAAGCATTTAAAAGATTTGCGTGTTAATATTTGAGTTGAGTTGAGGACATTTAAAATGTTTGAAAAGGAACTAGGCTCAGAGGTTACGAGCATATGCTAAGGCTGACTGGACAGGTGGGTCCATTTAACGACGTAGGCATGCGACATGATGTAGGGTGGATCGCAGCTGGCCTGACAACTGTATGTTAGAGGCCATGGTCGATTACATAACAGGCTTGCAGTTATAAATAAAGTGTGATGTTTATGAAAGAGGAAAACAATTGCTACATGTCTCGTTCCAATTCCCTCATCCATTCCAAGTGTATTACTACTATTACGTTCTTTATAGGCTAGTGAAAGATAAGATTTTGTATGTAACGTCTACAAGTCCCACAGGAGGACATGATTATATTGACAATGGCTTCTGATTGCCACGTGTTTTTTGTTGAAGTTTGTTAGAATCATTCCCTTTATGTGAAATAAATTATTGTACAGTTTAAGGTTTCTTGTTTCCGTCTTGGTTCATTTTAAATATCATGGTGGAGGTTATTGTGTGGGCATACATTAAGTGATCCAGTTGGCAACCCATACCCGAGATTAATTTGAAGAGGTAAGTAAAGGTAAGTATGAACCCCCGTATATTTTGGTGTGTTCCACAATAATTTCTTGTTGACTGCTGTGCTCTAATCTCGGTAGTATCTGTCAGTGCCATTTTCATTGATGTAGCTGTGCCGGTGCGTTTGATTATTGGCAATCCGATTGAGGGGGCGGATATCTGACAGCCTACTATCCGGGTTATCGGGGACAGTACCTATGAATGATTATTTTAATAATGTCATGCTAATGAACCTCAATTTGTAGTTAATGATTATGTAATTAATGATTTTTATTTATTTATTTATTTATTTGTTTGCAAATAACCGGTATACCTTACATGTCTGAGATACAAGAAACCATTGCAATTTTGAGCTCATGGAAGGAAACAGCAACAAGCCAGTGCAAGTGAAGGTGAGATTATTTTTTTAAACTAACTTGTTTAATTTTTTGTTTGATATTATTTTATTTTATTTTATGAAATGCATGTATTAACCTGAATTTAGGTATTTATAGCGGTTTATTTTATTTATTTTTAGAAACTTGGAAAGAAAAGCATTACCGCCGTAGCAGTTGCTGAAAATCGGAGACGCACTAGAGCAAAACCATTGCCAAAGAGTGAAGTATTTAAAACTGAGGTAAGCCTAACTTAAAATGCTATTCCTTTTTACCACTACTGAAAACCACTAAACAAAAAAATCACTTACCTGTACATGACAGGGACGATGGTTGCTTTATTGATTAATGGCTATGTATTGGCAAAAGGTACAAGACCATATTGGTTGTTGACCGGGAAAAGTACAAGGCCATATTGGGTTTTGTAAAAACAAAAATTTTAATTTAATTTATGGGCTGTTCCCTATGAACTCAACGAATATCCATAGGTTTGAACATGATAATCAGAACAAAACGACATGACATTCATTCATTTTATGTTTATATATTGGTTAAAGGGGGAAGAAAACGACTGTAGCTTTATAAAAAAGAAAATAAGTACATGGGTTACTGTTAGTGCCGACATACAGTTTATTATTAAATATTTTTGATGATGTTTTGATATATTAATGCCAATTAACGGTAAAGTTTTTATTTACAAGTATTAATTGATTGAGCGATGGGTTATTTTGTTTGGTTTTTAGGTGTGTTCATACGCCATTAACATAGTGAACAGACAGTGCAAAAAGCATACATTGTGGTTTAAAGAACTCTGTGCAACGTTAATAACTTACAATAAGAAAAAGTTTTATTATAACAGATGGCGTTAGTACCAAATACAACAAGTGAGCAAGTTGGTTTACCACGTGGGTTAAATTTAAAATCAGAACATGATCGTTGGTTACCATTTGAATCCTGGCCTGTAGGCTTTTTGTCAACACATAAACTTGCAAAAGCCGTTTTTTTTACTTGAACCGAAAAGATGTGGTGCGCTGTGTGTTTTGTCGTATTGAACTTTCACACTGAGAAGAAGGGGATGATCCCTTTAGAGACCATTTGCGATGGTCTCCTTGTTGTCCTTACATGCTTGGAGAACAAGTGGGTAACCTACCTGTGTATCCATTTCACCGAACCACAAGGCCATTGGCTACTACTTACGTTGCTGAATCACAAATAAATAATAATAATAATGATGTATTACCAGCCAAAAGGTAGTGTCGATATATGTGGTCCATATACCATAGACAGTGTTGGATGCGTGTGCTTTTGAAAAATTGGGAGTATGCAAGACTAAAGCACTAGCACACCCAGAGTACAGCGCTGTTGAAAAACGTTTAGAATCTTATAAAAACGTTTGGCCATTTATATTAAAACACCTTACCGAACAGCTAAGTGAAGCTGGATTTCTTTATACTGGTAAAGGGGATAAAAATAGCTTTTTATTGTGGATTTATTTCAAGGATTGGCAAATGACTGATGTCCCTTTTGTGCAACACGCTCGTTGGTTACCTAACTGTAAATACATAGTGTTGCTTAAAGGTCAGGAATTTGTGAACACTATTCGTAGAGAAAACGTGATTGTAGCACAAGACATAAACGTGCCAATAGAGTTAGAACACGCGGAGCAAATACATGAGGCTGAAAAAAAGACTTGTCTCACGAACAGATACAAAAGTGTGACCAACAATTATGTAAAATTTGTTATCAAAATGAACTAGATGTTGTATTTTTGCCTTGTGGACACATGATAGACTGTGTCAAGTGTGTATTAGAACTTAACACTTGTGCTATATGCAAAAAGGCAGTATCTGCTACAGTTAGGGCATTTCTTGCATAAATAGTATAATTTACTAGCAATGCATAGTGCAAAATAGCTATATGCACAATATAATCACAAGCTGTTGTAGAGAGTAATAGATATGCTTTTGTTTTGTTTATACACTACTACAATGAATGTTTTGAATGCTGTTGGACAAGCATGTGGCGTAGAGAAAAAGAAGCTCAGCGAATTGCCAACGCATTTTCCATTTCGGATTATCAGGATTCGGAAATTGAAAACAGCCTATGGTGATCGTGTACTTTGTGTATGCGAAAAGTTTGAGACATTTCTGCCTACACGGTTAAAGATATGACGGAGAGTGTTTTTGATGAAGTAAATAATGCTGTGCAACGTGTACACTTAATTTATGAAGGTATTAAAAACAATAGGTGCATTGTCCGTTTTAATTACATAAAAACAAATGTGAAATAATAATGGAAAAATATAAGTGATGACAATAGACTGAAAGAAAAAAATATGTGTATAGAATAATAAGGTTTTAGTTTATAGCATTGTCTTTAAAAATATTATGATGAAACCAAAAAAATGTACTGTATATAACGATTGTAAATAAATGCAAATGATGTTACAATGCTGATTTATTTTCTACAAAGTTACAATACAGTATTTAACATTGCAAAGTATACATTATTATGACAATAAATGCATACTTAATACAGGTCTTTGCCTTTACGATAGTGTGTTATAGTTTTAAAAACAAAGCTTGTTGTAGATCATTTTCCGCGGCGAACAATAGGTATAAAAAGGCATTATCACTATTATAATCATAAGCAGTTTCTTCTTCTTAAGTAATCAATCCATGGATTGGTCTGCGGCAGTTCTCCAGTCGGCTCTATTTATAGCTTTCCTCTTCATCTCTTCATAGTTTCTGCATAATAAGCAGCATTGTTATTATTATCCTCAACATTATCCTCATCATCACTAAAACCAGTTAAATATTCCTGTTCCTCTTCCTGTTCCTGTTCCTCTTCCTCTTCCTCTACAGTGTCCTCATGTAGAGTCTGCGTGGCTTTTGATAATGTTAAGGGTTTTTTGAAGGAAAAGGAAGCTTGTAGTTTAACGTGACCGTTAATCTCGCGATCATAAGCCACGGGACCTCCGTTTTACGTTGAATCCGAACCACAGGACATGTCATTTCACATCGAAAATCTCACATGCATTGACCGGGAATCGAACCGGGTCCGCCTTGGTGAGAGGCAAGTAGGAGCAAATGTGAAAGCAAAAGTGGGAGCAAATATGAGAGCAAAAAAAAGTAGGAGCAAGTATGGGAGCAAAAAGTGGGAGCAAATGTGAAAGCTTAAGTGAGAGCAAAAGTGAGACAAAAAAAAGGGGGAGCAAAAAGTGTAAGCAAAAGTGGGAGCAAATATGAGAGCAAAAAAATGTGGGAGCAAATATGGGAGCAAAAAGTGGGAGCAAAAGTGGGAGCAAAAAGTGTAAGAAAAAGTGGGAGCAAACAAGTGTGAGCAAATATGAGAGCAGAAAGAGGGAGCAAATGTGAAAGCGATAGTGGGAGCAAAAAGTGAGAGCAAAAACAGCGAGCAAAAGTGGGTGCACACAAATTGGGAACAAAATGTGTGAGTTAAACGGGGGGGGGGGGAAATGTTGTGTTTTACTAAAACAATCTCACCTAACCTAACCTAACTTTTCCTAACCTAACTTTATCCAACCTAACCTAACTTCACCTAACCTATCCTAACCCAACTTCACCTAACCTAACTTGACCAAACTTCACCTAACCTAACCTTCCAACTCTCAGACCAAGAATTAAATTCTGGGCATAGTCGAGACGGAACCCAAAACCTCTGGGATAACATCCATGTATACTAGCCACTACACCGCGAGATGGGCAAATTTTCATGCAACACAACACAAGAATAAAAGGTTTCTCTAGTTTAACTCATTGGTTGACAACCATAGTTGAGAATTCAAACCCAAGACCTGAGGACTTTTGTTTTGAACATTATCAGAAATATTATTCCATTTTCATTCTGCTGCTGCTTATAGTTATAAGAGTTGGCATTAGTATGGGAGTAAAAGTGAGAAAGAAAAAAAGTGTGAGCAAAAGTGAGAGCAAATGTGAAAGCAAAACGTGGGAGCAAATATTGGAGCAAAAAGTAGGAACCACCATGGCTGGTTGTTGAGATTTTCAAATCAACTAATACACATGAATTAAATTTTAGTAAAGAGACTTGGGTAATAATAATAATAACAGTTAAAAATATTCAAGTGGATTCATTTGTTATGGTGGAATTTCCAAAGTACCGTCAACAATAATAAATACATGAACAGTGGGAAATCAACCCAAGACCTCAGGACTTTTGTTTTCAACATTATCAGAAATATTCCATTTACATTTTGCTGCTGCTCATAGTTATAAGAGTTGGCATTAATATGAGAGCAAAAGTGGGAGCAAAAGTGAAAGCAAAAAGTTGGAGCAAGCATGGCTGGTTGTTGAGACTTTCATACCAACTAATACACATAAATTATACACATAAATTAAATTTTAGTAAAGTGACTTGGCTAATAATAATAATAATAATAATAATAATAATAAAAATAATAATAATAATAATAATAATAACAGTTTAAAAAATTCAAGGGGATTGATATTTTTCAAGGTGTAATTTCCAAAGTACTGTCAAGAATAATAATTACATGAACAGATTCCAAGAAATCTAGAGTGCTTTTAAGGTTAATGATTGGCTAGGAGTGAGATAGAGCTAGCTAACCGAAGTTAACCTCAACTCACTTAACCTAACCTTGTCACATGACATGTTCTACAAGTTTAGACTTGCTTTGAGACTGGCTATGGCGTCACAGATGAATGGTGGTGGGAGGCTGGCAAAAAGGTAACAAGAAAATGTTTTTGTGTAATAAAAAGTCATGTCCAGCCTCCCACCGCCATTCATCTGTGACGTCATAGCCAGTCTCAAAGCAAGTCTAAACTTGTAGAACATGTCATGTGACAAGGTTAGGTTAAGTGAGCTGAGGTAAACTTAGGTTAGCTAGATCTATCTCACTCCTAGCCAATCATTAACCTTAAAAGCACTCTAGAGTTCTTGGAATCTGTTCATGTAATTATTATTCTTGACAGTACTTTGGAAACTACACCTTGAAAAATATCAATCCCCTTGATTTTTTTAAAACTGTTATTATTATTATTATTATTAGCCATGTAACTTTACTAAAATTTAATTTATGTATATTAGTTGATATGAAAGTCTCAACAACCAGCCATGCTTGCTCCCACTTTTTGCTTTCACTTTTACTCCCACTTTTGCTCTCATATTAATGCCAACTCTTATAACTATGAGCAGCAGCAAAATGTAAATGGAATAATATTTCTGATAATGTTGAAAACAAAAGTCCTGAGGTCTAGGGTTTGATTTCCCACCGTTCATGTATTTATTATTGTTGACGGTACTTCGGAAATTCCACCTTTAAAAAAATTGAATCCACTTGAATATTTTTTTAACTGTTATTAATATTATAATAATTATTATTATTATTACCCAAGTCTCTTTACTAAAATTTAATTCATGTGTATTAGTTGATTTGAAATTCTCAACAACCAGCCTTGGTTGCTCCTTCTTTTTGCTCTCATATTTTCTCCCACGTTTTGCTTTCACATTTGCTCTCACTTTTGCTCACACTTTTTTTTCTCTCAACCTTACTCCCATATTAATGCCAACTCTTATAACTTTAAGCAGCAGCTGAATGTAAATGGAATAATATTTCTGATAATGTTCAAAACAAAAGTCCTGATGTCTTGGGTTTGAATTCTCAACTATGGTTGTCAGCCAATGAATTACACTACAGAAAACTTTTATTTTTGTGTTGTGTTGTATGAATTTGCCCATCTCGAAGTGTAGTGGCTAGTATACTTGGATGTTAACCCAGAGGTTTTGGGTTCCGTCTCGACTATGTCATTTAATTGGTCTGAGAGTTTGGAAGGTTAGGTTAGGTGAAGTTAGGTCAAGTTAGGTTAGGTGAAGTTGGGTTAGGTTAGGTTAGGAGAAGTTAGGTTAGGAAAAGTTAGGTTAGGTTAGGTTAGGTGAGATTGTTTCAGTAAAACACCACATTTGCCCCCTCTTTTTACTCACACATTTTGTTCCCACTTTGTGCACCCACTTTTGCTCTCACTTTTTGCTCCCATTTTGGTTTCACATTTGCTCCCATACATGCTCCTACTGTTTTGCTCTCATATTTGCTCACACTTGTTTGCTCCCACTTTTTGCTCCCACTTTTTGCTCCCACTTTTGCTCCCACTTTTTGCTCCCATATTTGCTCCCATTTTTTTCTCTCATATTTGATCCCACTTTTGCTTACACTTTTTGCTCCCACTTTTATTCTCTCACATTTAGTTCCAACTTATGCTTTCACATTTGCTCCCACTTTTTGCTCCCATACTTGCTCCGACTTTTTTTGCTCTCATATTTGCTCCCACTTTTGCTTTCATATTTGCTCCCACTTTTTGCTCCCATACTTGCTCCTACTTTTTTGCTCTCTTATTTGCTCCCACTTATGCTTTCACATTTGCTCCTACTTTTTGCTCCCATACTTGCTCCTACTTTTTTTGCTCTCATATTTGCTCCCACTTTTACTTTCACATTTGCTCCCACTTTTTGCTCCCATACTTTTTTTGCTCTCATATTTGCTCCCACTTTTGCTTACGCTTTTTGCTCTCACTTTTGCTCCCACTTTTTTGCTCCCACATTTGCATCCATATATGCTCGCACATTAAACTATTGTTCTTATTACCAAGTTGTCTTTAATGGAGCTTATTCTATGCTTGACAGTTGATATGGAAGTATCAGTGACTAGGTATGGTAAGCCTCATGCATTCTATAAAGGATATTCATATATTGTGAAACGAGCCAATAAAAATTGAATTGTTATTTGACGTTGTTCAAGACAAAGTTCAAGACAATATCGCAGTGAGCTAAAAAGTAAGAAGAGTGAGTTTTTAAGTGTCAGTGATCATCAATGTAGTGTACTACATGAAACATTGTTGCTGTCAACAGAAAATCATAAAAATGCTAAAAAACAAGTGCTACGAAACAATACTACTACTGAAAATAATGCAATGTTCAAAAAACCCTTAACATTATCAAAAGCCACGCAGACTCTACATGAGGACACTGTAGAGAAAGAGAAAGAAGAAGAGGAACAGGAAAAGGATGAGGAACAGGAATATTTAACTGGTTTTAGTGATGTTGAGCATAATGATGAGGATAATAATAATTATGCTGCTTATGATTATAATGGTGATAATGTCGTTTTATACCTATTGTTCGTCGTGGAAAAAAGTTCTACAACAAGCTTTGTGTTTAAAACTATAACACACTATCGTAAAGGCAAAGACTTGTATTAAGTATGCATTTATTGCCATAATCATGTATACTTTGCAATGTTAAATACTGTATTGTAACTTTGTAGAAAATAAAACAGCATTGTAACATCATTTGCATTTATTTACAAAACGTTATATACAGTACATTTTTTTGGTTTCATCATAATATTTTTAAAGACAATACTAAAAACTAAAACATTATTATTCTATACACATCCTTTTTTTCTTTCAGTCTATTGTCATCACTTATATTTTTCCATTATTATTTAACATTTGTTTTTTTTATTTAATTAAAACGGACCATGCACCTATTGTTTTTAAAACCTTCATAAATTAAGTGCACACGTTGCACAGCATTATTCACTTCATCAAAAACACTCTCCATCATATCATTAAACCGTGTAGGCAGAAATGTCTCAAAATTTTCGCATACACAAAGTACACGATCACCATATGCTGTTTTTAATTTCCGAATCTTGATAATCTGAAATGGAATATGCGTTGGCAATTCGTTGAGCTTCTTTGTCTCTAAGCCACATGTTTGTTCAACGGCATTCAAAACATTCATTGTAGTAGTCTATAAACAAAACAAGAGCATATCTATTACACTCTACAACAGCTTGTAATAATATTGTGCATATAGCTATTTTGCACTATGCATTGCTAATAAATTATACTATTTAAGCAAGAAATGCCCTAACTGTAGCAGATACTGCTTTTCTGCATATATCACAAGTGTTAAGTTCTAATGCACACTTGACACAGTCTATCATGTGTCCACAAGGCAAAAATACAACATCTAGTTCATCTTGATAACAAATTTTACATAATTGTTGGTCACACTTTTGTATCTGTTCGTGAGACAAGTCTTTTTTTTTCAGCCTCATGTATTTGCTCCGCGTGTTCTAACTCTAAAGGCACTTTTAGGTCTGGTGCTGCAATCACGTTTTCTTTACAAATAGGGTTCACAAATTCGTGACCTTTAAGCAACACCATGTATTTACAGTTAGGTAACCAACGAGCGTATTGCACAAAAGGGTCATCAGTCATTTGCCAATCCTTTAAAGCAAATTCACAATAAAAACATATTATTTTATCCACTTAACCAGTATAAAAAAAACATCCAGCTTCACTTAGCTGTTTGGTAATGTGACCGATCCAGTCAGGGTCAATTACCGGCCCCGGATGACAGAAGATCGGAAGGACACCGGAGAGTCAGTATGACGTCATGGCATGACGCGGCGAGGTAACCGCGAGAGTAGGGGAATGCTCCAGAAGGTTCCAACCCCTCCCACTTTTTTTCTCGAAGAAGGACGCGGTTCCGGAATGAGCAGTATGTGAGTCAGCAGTATGTGAGTCAGTAGTGCGTGGACGAGAATGTTGTACAGCGGAGCACGGAAGATTAGCCCATGTCATGTAGACAGTGATTTTACATCGGGAACTTGAATGGTTTTCGTGAGTGACCAGCAGGCCATGAAGCCTGAAACTAGCGTGCATGTATTGCCAGTGAGTTTTTTTACAGTGAAGTATGTCAGTTTGTTTGTCGAACAGTGTGAATTTCAAGACGATTTCGGACTCGCTAGTATGTGAGGAAACAGTTAGAACTGATAAAGGAAGTCCGTTTATGCCGACAATTTATGTTCATTAAAGATTGATACCAGGAGGTGTTTAAAATTACGAGTATCAGGGGAAGAAGTATATAACGATAGTCGAGGTGAGGCATTATCGCGAGGCCCTATATTGTAACAGACATCCATTCGGAAATAGCATAGCAATGTGGCACTTTAAGAAACGCATTGAGAATGCCATAGAGAAGGCTACATCTACTTTAAGCTTGTGTTGGAAGGCTGTAGGCCGCAGGCAACTTGATATGTCGGTCAAGGCCAGCTCGAAATAGCTCCTCGTGGAAGGAAGTGTGTCACTGGGTTAAAAGAAAGTGAAGACATATAACTCAAGTGAACCAGGAACTAGACGCTATAGTTCGCGAGCGTGGAAGTGCTCTGATATAGTGAGATGTAATATTGCCACACGGCAGCATGAACTTAATAACCATGGACTCAAAGACTTCGGGAATCAACATGCATATTAACATGCAAATTATGCTGCACTGAACTTCTAAAGGGGCCATAATGGGGTGAACGGTCGCAACGAGATGGACGAGTGGACCATGGTTGGGACGTCCGGAGACGCCGCTGATGAAGGTGACCGGGGACAACCTGTGGGCAGACATGGGCGTCGCCAGGAGATCGAGAGGTGCCATGGGCGGATACCTCTACCAGTACGCTGGGAGACCACATCGCGGAGACACTGGAGGGACGCCGCCGCCCTGATGCCGCAGACGATGACGACACCGACGCCATGGATTTCCGAGGACACCGGATATAAAGTAAGACGTTTCCTTTCCATCCTTGTTCATCAGAAAGAAGAGAACTTCTACCTCGGATAGCCATGCCATGAGATAACCTGAGATCGTGTAACTTAACGCCCTTTATAATCATTTATTCCAGGTTGAATAACAGCATCATTTTTTTTTCATAGGGTCGTGCAGATGTTTTTTTTGTCTTCCTTTTCGGGTCATTTGACCTACATAAATTTACAGCATCAATGGTAGGAGTAAGACATGTATTTCTTCTCTGAGACATAATAATAATAATAATTTGGAATTGGGTAACAATAATAGGAGATGCCCATTTTGCTGGGAGATTCTAGCATGTCGATTTCAGAGGTCATTATTCGAATTTTATTCTGAAAGGTTTGTCACGGATTGCATAGATTTTTATGGCAAATGAATATAGTTGAAGATTGTCGGATAAGGTTCTTTGGATAGGATGCCATATTATCATACGACCTCGTGGTCCCGATAAAGTTGATACGCTCTGTTAGTGTGGGTTCTGGAGACGTGCTAATAATGCATGATTTATTTTGTAATGACGTTGTGTAAAGTTTATGTGATAATTATGTGGTAATTAGATATGGTATTATTCCGTCAAATGTGACGAGATTATTCACGGGGCGACGGATGTCCGTGGAATTGTATTTGTAAGGACAGGGTCCTCTTGACGAACGTGCCACGTTCATTGATGAGTTGTATTGAATAGCGCAGGGGTGTAATTGATGGTGCGCTCGACAGTCAGGTTGTTTGGATCTTCACACAGAGTGTTCGGCGGAAGGGTTACGATTAAATGTTTGTTGTGAGTATGAAATACGCTAGGGCGCCTTATTGCGAGGTTCTTAACCTTTCATAAACATTAGACAATGCTATAATTTTATTACAAGGACAAATATGACCGTGTGGATCAAGGTTGTTGGAAAGGCGGAGATAAATCATTAATAATAATAAGAATTAGTAGTGTAAATATGTAAGCACATCCTGGGTGTGTTAATAATTTATGATAGGTTATAATTAATTGTTGAAATGTCATATTATGTGAAGCTGAGTCGATGTTTGAGTGCTATTTGATGTAACATGATGCTCTTTAATTATTAATTTACAGTTCGATAGAGGAGATCCGTCCATTGCTGTATAAGGGTAGACAGTTGTAATTTACATAGATATTCGACATTTTCTTTAAATTTTTGCCGCAGGTGAACTTTGTGATAAGTGGCCAGTGATGTTTACATGCGTGTGCACCGATAAATTAAGGGTTAATTTAGCTTTTTGAAAGGCGATCTCCTTGTCGGAACTTTAAGAGAGGACACCCACGAGTTTGAATAAGTATAATTTTTTGTTTGTTTAGGGACTATGAACTTTATTTTTTCTCGGACTTTGTCCCACCATAACTTTATACTCGTGCGTGATAGGCAGGTTGCATATTTATTTATCCTTTGGCCAATAAAGGAGCAGATGTGATTTTACGAGGGCTTTTCCTTTCTTTTCTGTTTGTCAATTCAAGTTAGGGTTTTGCTTGTGAATCCTGGTTCAGTCTATTTGCCATCCCAACCCGTAAACGACCCGAGACCCTTTGTCTCTAGCTCGCTGGAGCTTTTCTTTCAGTCTTGTCTGTATGAACCAAGATTCATGTCCTAATTTTTTTGTACCCATTCCCTTGGCTGTTTCTTCTGATGGGGCCGGGATGCTAGCCGGGTGATCGCCTGTCCCATTGGAGAAACGGGCACAGTAAGGTGTTTTAATATTAATGGCCAAACATTTTTATAAGATTATAAACGTTTCTCAACAGAGCTGTACTCTGGGTGTGCTAGTGATTTAGTCTTGCAAACTCCCAATTTTTCAAAAGTACACGTAAACTCAACACTATCTATGGCATATGGACCACATATATCGACACTACCGTTGGCTGGTAACACATCATTATTATTATTATTTATTTGTGATTCAGCAAAGTAAGTAGTAGCCAATGGCCTTGTGGTTCGGTAAAATGGATACACAGGTAGGTTACCCACTTGATCTCCAAGCATGTAAGGACAATAAGGAGACCATCGCAAATGGTCTCTAAAGGGATCATCCCCTTCTTCCCAGTGTGAAAGTTCCATACGACAAAACACACAGCGCACCACATCTTCTCGGTTCAAGTAAAAAAAAAACGTCTTTTGCAAGTGTGTTTTGACAAAAAGCCTACAGGCCAGGATTCAAATGTTAACCAACGATCATGTTCTGATTTTAAATTTAACTCACGTGGTAAACCAACATGCTCACTTGTTGTATTTGTTACTAACGCCATGTGTTATAATAAAACTTTTTCTTATTGTAAGTTATTAACGTTGCACAGAGTTCTTTAAACCACAATGTATGCTTTTTCACTGTCTGTTCACTATGTTAATGGCGTATGACCACACCTAAAAAAATAACCCATCGCTCAATCAATCAATCAATCAATACTTGTAAATAAAAACTTAACCGTTAATTGGCATTAGTATATCAAAACACCATCAAACAATATTTAATAATAAACTGTATGTCGGCACTAACAGTAACCCATGTACTTATTTTCTTTTCATAAAGCTACAGTCGTTTACATCCCCCTTTGACCAATATATAACATAAAATGAATGAATGTCATGTCGTTTTGTTCAGATTATCGTGTTCAAACCTCTGGATATTCGTTGAGTTCATAGGGAACCACCCATAAATTAAATTTAAACTTTTGTTTTTACAAAATCCAATGTGGCCTTGTACTTTTCCCGGTCAACAACCAATATGGTCTTATACCTTTTGCCAATACATAGCCATTAATCAATAAAGCAATCATCGTCCCAGTCATGTACAGGTAATGTTTTTTTAGTGGTTTTCAGTAGTGGTTAAATGGAATAGCATTTTAAGTTAGGCTTGCCTCAGTTTTAAATACTTCACTCTTTGGCAATGGTTTTTCTCTGGTGCGTCTCGGGTATTCAGCAACTGCTACGGCGGTAATGGTTTTCTTTCCAAGTTTCTAAAAATAAATAAATAAAATAAACCGCTATAAATACCAAAATTCAGGTTAATACATGCATTTCATAAAATAAAATAAAATAATATCAAACAAAAAAATGAAACTAGTTAGTTTAAAAAAATAATCTCACCTTCACTTGCACTGGCATGTTGCTGTTTCCTTCTAGTGAGCTCAAAAGTGCAATGGTTTCTTGTATCTCAGACATGTAAGGTATACCGGTTATCTGCAAACAAATAAATAAATAAAAGTCATTAATTACCAAATCAATAACAACAAATACGGGGTTCATTAGCATGACATTATTAAAATAATCATTCATAGGTACTTACCAAAAAATAAAAGGATTTTTCTTCCACAGCTCTACTGTATACGTCAATTTGCTACTCCTGTCAGTGTATCACTAACGTAATTCATATCAGTCTGCGTAGCAAGAGAGAGAGTTGCATTTTCTCAGCGTTTTGACCTTAAACACATGTCTGTCTCTCACATTTTCCCACGCCTCCCCATATTCCTCAATCTCCATAAGATTTGCGTACCTTATACTAGTTTCATGTTTTTAATAAGAAACCAAAATGGCTGCCTGTTATACATTGGTAGTACTACTGCATAAGAACCAACATGGCGGCTGCTTAATCGTCGCACCTGCTAGCCACCACGATATCGCACTCCTGCTGACGTAGACATTCCTGCCTCGTCAGCAGCAGCAACAGCTCTCACGAGGCCTCTGGCTAGACACAATATTCAGTCTCCAGTGAGCAGGACTGTGTGTGAGTTAGCATTGAAAAACATGTGTGTCTTATTATTATTATTATTCTTAAACATTTTACTGTAATAATAATAATCAATAGCAAGTGGCCATCCAAAATACATGGCCGTGTTAGCCACATACTTTCACCCTATAACACGTCACTTCACCCAGTTCAATATTTAGTTTATAACATTATTGGGGAATGACTTAACAGTTTTGGCTCTTGGCATTCATGCACATAGCTTGGTCGAACGAATGTTATAGGTTTCCGTATTCTACAACCATTCGCTCTGCCAGACAGTGGTCTCGCTTATTAGCGGTTACTAGCATGTTAAAGATCCCCTTCAGGGGTAAAATATTCTTAGCATGCGTCACGCATTTTTTCAATTATTCGCCTCCATTCGTCATAGAAAATATCACAAAACCAACCGTCATATTAAGCCACCCCGCAATCCCACCAAAATAGCAATTAATTTCTTCCGGGCACGGTCATCGAAATCGCCATGAGGGATTTTTGAAATATTCGTCATAGGTAATATCTGTAAAAAGCGACCCCTCGCCCTGGGGCCCCGTCGAAATAGCCATTTCCTGTATTCACCATGGCCAGTCATAGCCTCGTTGTAACATACGTCAAGCGATACCGGCTCTCTGTCTTCAAAAACTCTTTTATTTAAAAAAAAAATGCATAGTTCTTGTCCTAGAGACTTGACATTTATTTTCATGGTAGAGGGGGTAGAGACCTTTCATTTATGTCAAACAAACTTATTTGTAAACTTGTTAGTTTCCAAAATAGTAAAAATTCAACATTTAAGTGTTTTCAAAAAATCTCAAATAATAAAAACGTTTTATTATAAACAAATAAAGTACATACAGCCCATTCTTTTAAGCCCATACAACACTTTTTAGAATGTTTGGTTTTCGAACTATCACCTACTTTTAAAAACAAAACTTTTCAAAAATAAAATAAAAAATATAACGAGTGGTCTATAGGAAAGAGGACGTCAGCTCGAGTCCAACGACACCTCATTTGTTAACATCCGACCATCCGTTTGCCAATTATCGCCAATGATCGCGAGAAAGTAGGCTATCATTTTATCCTCTTACACCCTTGAAACTTGCTGTCCACCTTGAGGGCATGCCCACCTTTCATTAACGTCGAACAAACTTATTTTTCCAAAATTCACCGTTTCCAAAATAGCGCCAATCCAATTTTCGTCAATTTTCGCGAGATAGTAGGCTATCATACTTTTCCTCCTACACCCATGAAACTTAGTGTCCACCTAGAGGGCATAGCCACCTTACATTAACGTCCAACAAACTTTTTTTTCTAAATTCACCGTTTCCATAATAGCGCCAATCCAAGAAACAAAAATTTTCAATTTTTTTAAAATACCAATACACATTCATAGCAAAGAGGACGTCACCCCAACGCCAGCAACTCCTTGTTCGTTAAAATCCGACCATGCGTTCGGGAGATATCGGCAAAGTTTATATGAAAGTAGGGGGAGTCCCAGATCTCTTACTACCCCACTACTACCAGTTTTTATCCTAGAGACTTGAAATTTATTTTGCGAGTAAAGGGGCGAGGGATCATTCATTTATGTCAAACAAACGTTTTTGTAAAATTGCTAGTTTTCAAAATTTAGGAATTTCAAAATTGGACTGTTTTCAAAAAAACATGAAAAATAAAAATGTTTTCTTATAAAATATAAAGGACATAAAGACCATTCGTTTCAACTACGGCACAACGTTCTATCATGTTTGGTTTTCAAACTATCGCCTATTTTCAAAAACAAAAATATCTAAAATTTTTTGAAAAATATGAGTCGACCATAGGAAAGAGGACGTCAGCCCGAGTCCAACGACATGTCGCATGCCCATGGTTTCACGAAATATACATAAAAGGTCAGCGTAGACGAGCGGTTCGTGTCACTACTTAGAACTCCTATTACCCCCCCCCCCTACTCACTACTATGGAGCATTTCTGTGTACCAATTAAAGCGGAGTTGGATTTCAACAGAGCAAGGCATAACTCTAGGAAATGTGCGAGAGAGGAAGTGTCAGTACCGGTAAACGTGATATATAAACAAGAATTTTCGGGTCTCTATTCTCAAGGGTTTGAACTCGTGACTGAAGTGCCGAAATATGACTCCTTGAAAAGTGTTTTATATCGAGACAGAAGGGGAGCAATCGGGACTGATCCAAATGCTAAATAAAGTAATTAACGTTGCCAGATGGAAGAAGGTTTTTATTGGCTGATAAAACCAGAAGGGACAAGAGAATGTTCATTTTCGGAGGTGAAGGTACTTTGCAACTGTTAGAGAAGCAGGACGAGACTTATTTTTTCGACGGTACATTTAAAAGTTGTCCCATGCAGTTTTGTCAACTGTATTCCATTCTCGTGGACATTGGAGGTTCTGACACAGAAACAAGCGTGTGCTCTCCTCCCTGACTAAGCTGAGGATACGTACTTCCGCATGCTTATGGCTATAAAAGAATATTTTCCTTCTTGGAAGCCTTCCACAGTCAAACTTGATTTTAAAGTAGCAATGATTTCTGCAATTGAACGTGTCTTACCACACACATAAATCTCAGGCTGTTCATTTCATTCCAGACGAAGTATATGGGAATATAAAGAAAATCAAGAAGTTGCAAAGACATGCAGAAGATGTGCTGTCCCTCCGTGGTAGCAGCTGGGGCTCTGCCAGACTGCACATGTTTCTTAAACGTAGCCTACATAGGGTTTTTATATCTAGGAGTAAATTAAGTTAAAACGGCGCACCGTAAAAATTCTTGTCTCGAACAATGGGTCACATGGGGCACTGTAAGCTACTAGCAGGGTCGCTACAGCCACGATATTTGCTGGGTTGCATCCAGCACGGTCGCACTCGGCACGTAATCGTTCCAAGTACAGTACACAAGTGTGTTAATGAGTTATATGCATGAGGTTAATTCCTATAAATTAATGTGTTTTTTAACGTTTGTATTGCAGTTCGTAGTTATTTAATATACTGATCGTGTGCGACATAGGTAAATGAAAGAAGTGAAATTTTTATTATGAAACATATTTTCCTCTATGCCTTCGAATACAAAATTAGTGATAAAAATAGGACCTCATCAACCAGGGTGATGGATACATTTGATTCATCCAAGCACAGGAGAGGAGAATATATTTACAAATAAGGAGCCATGTGAGTACAGATATAATGCATGAACTCCTTATTAAAATTTGTTTCAAATGTTGTTTTGTCTGAAATGATGACAATGGCAATGTTGGAAACAGTGAATGCGAAATATAAAACAATGTTTATTTTGAAACAAATATGACACCCTAAAATATTAGTCAGGAGTCGACCCTGCCGTTAGCTTTACGCCACTGGCACAGGAGATGGTGTCCATCACACTGGAGGAAGATTAGTAAACATCAACCGGGTGAGTTAGCCGTGGTCGTTACGGCATGACTGCTGTCAGTCGCTCACATCCGGGAGGCGAGGAGGTTCGAATCCCCCCGCCGGCAACCTTGAAGATGGTATTCTGTGGCTTCCCATCTTCCTTCCAGGCAAATGCCGGGGTTGGTCCCTAACTATAGGCCACAGCCGCTACCTTCCAACTCCTCGTCCTTACATTCCAACTTCCCTCCCCAACGGTACTTGTAGCTCACCCATTGGGTGTCCGTCTCGAAGCAGCTACAAAACTGGCGAGCCAAACATGTCCTCGGACACTCCCGGCACTAAAAGCCATACGCTAAAAAAAAAAAAAAAGAACATCAGAACATGTTCATTACATACAGTCTTTTAGTTGAAGCGTAATGTGCCTCAGGCTCCGAGGAAAGACTCGGGGCGTGGTCGGATTCCAAACTTTCTGCCTACAAATAGCTACGTCGTATGGTCTAACAGTGCACCTATGTGCACGTATCTACCACTCCTCACAGAGTGCTTAACTCTTTGGCATATTACTGCCAACGTAGCTCCTACTGCCAACAGATAGCTTAGCTCAATGGCTTAGTACTGATAGCGTAGTTCCTACTGACAACAGATAACAGCTCGACTTGAACTTATGGCTGCGTTAATGGGGGCAAGGCTTTTCCGGTATTACTGAAAGGCAACATATTCCAATGTCAAGGAGGCTATTCTTTGGAGCGACTCTTCAGTGACACTAGAATGGTCAAAGAACGACCCAAATCGTTGGAAAATGTTTGTCTGCAACAGGGTCACTAAAATCCAGGAGTCTACCTCTCCTTCTCAATGGAGACACTGTCCCGGGAAACACAACCCGGCGGAACAACACCTCAGACTTAGAGGCCGCAGGAGATATGGTGTCTGAACCTACTTGGCTCTCAGGTCAGCCAATGACTGTACACTACACTGCCAAAGACCAGAGGAACAAATCCAGATGCCCTATTTATAAAAACTCCAGAACGCATCATAGACGTCAGAAGATTTAGTTCCTATTGGCGACTACTACGAGTCACTGCACACATCCTCCGACTAAAGCTTAAGTTTCTTCATAAAGAGCACGCAAACGGTGAATCCACTGCATCGAAAATGATGAGAGCGCGGGACGTCTGGATTGGAATAGTACCAGAAGACTGTTTTCCAGTGGAACTTGAAGCCCTCCGGGAACAGCGTCCATTGTCAGACGGATCAAAAATTAAGGAAGTTAACCCCTTTTTAGAGAAGGGACTAATAAGTCTAGGCTGTCGCTTTCAGTTCTCAGAGTTTTCGCAGGGTGAGAAACACCCTCTGATCATAGATGGAAATCGTCACTTAACGGAGCTGATGGTGTTGCAGACGCACATTCTTCTCCAACATCATGGAGTTCGAATCGTGTTGTCAGAACTCTGCGCTCGAAAGGCATTCAAGAGAGTAATTAATCGTTGCCTCTCCTGCAAAATGGCAAGGAATATTCCTGGACAGGAAATAGAATATCCGTTACCAGCAGATAGGGTAACTCCGTAAAGACCATTTGCCGTCACATGAATCAACTTTGATAGCCCACTGTATACCACGTCAAAGCACGAGACCAAGGAATGTTACATAGTCTTGTTCACCTACACAAACACGAGAGCCCTTCACCTGGAACTGTCCACTGACATGACTACTGACCGTTGCTTCCTTGTTCTGCAGAGGCTTGTAGATAGGTGCGGCAATCTACATACTACATATTGTGCCCGTCAGACGAGAGCTTCGGGGAACCGCCGGTCTTGAACAGACCTTCTGAGACCCTCTTCTGACCAACACACAGTACTCGGGAAATAATGCATTCATAGACTGGCCGAGGATAAGAAAACTGCACTTGGGGGTGTCGGGAATAGGAGAGTTCTATTCTTACGACCAACCTAGTGGAATACAATCACAAGAAAACACAAATAAATCATGAAAAAATTAGGCCAGGCTTAAGTTAGAATCACACAAAATTTATTAATAAAATCACAGATCCCTAGCCCAATTCTGAGAGGTAAACATCGGCTAATCCGTATCTAAACTGCCCTGAAAAAGAATGTAAAAATGTCTCCTATTTAATGTCTGTCTTAAGCCTCTCGGATTCCTATCCACAAAATCAAAGAAATAAATCAATCACTAAGAGATTAATACGTAACGTTTTTCTAAGCAATTACCTCGGAGATTTAATCAATAACAAGAATGACAAGCATGAATCTACTGGCAAGAAAGATATTTACTTGTTGACAATGCAAAGTAGAATTTATGTTAATAAGTAACACAATAAGAATAGCTAAGCTACAATGGTATTCTCTCCAACATTTAAATTCACGTAAAATCTAAGCTACCCCTATATGACGTTAAAATAATAATGATAAACGAGACGCGTTTATCCAAAGGAAAATTAAAACACAAAGATATGCACATTCTTATCCTCTCTGGATAATATAAAAATTACAAATCTATATAACACAAATATTACATCAAGAAAAATAATTCCCTCCAAAGTGTAGCACAAGTGGCGCTCCTGCCTACCCAATTTCTTTCTGTTTGCAAAGAAATGGTCACGACTTTGAGGAGGAAAATATTATGTTGGCGACTACAGTGACGGGCCACCACATTTTACGTAGCATATCATTTTAACGACCGGGTTTTCAAATTATCCCGTCATTAGATGATCGTCGTCCCAAATCGGGAATAGTCAAGAGTGTACTTAAATGAGCGTCGTAGATCACAAACTTTAAGATATTTGTCAGGAATGAAATTTAAATTAAGCATTTATCAGTTTAGAAATCGTAATTATTAATTAATTTCCATTTAGTTTATAATTAATCTTCAAAGTATCATTGTATTTTAGTGACCATTAAACGTGTCTAGTGTAGCTATAATTGTGGGAGAAAACATCAAAAACTCAAAATATCTGTGAATCACTGTTCACTAAGTTCATGGACACCCTGTGTTCCGTATCATTAACATGGACTCGTCAGTCTCAAATCATCAGCCGACATGCCACAATGCCGCTGGAATAGTACCATAAACACATGCTTGCTCAAAGACACGAGCAAGAACATCTCCCGGAAAAACTTCACTTCTCTAGACAACACAATAACGTGATCCTAAATTATACAAAATGTCTCATCCATGGACTCAAATTCGTAATAACTGATTTAAAGTTGGTTCCTTCATACTAGAAATCTGTCACAATAGGTGAAAATATTAATGACTGCAATAATTACTCAGTGTCTAATGCACTATGAAATGCTGGACTCAAATAAGTTATGAACAGTTCCAGGTCCTAGACCTTCTTCGAACCAGCGATATCTCGCAAACAAAAAACTCAATTTCTTTCAGTCTTATACAGTCGTCGATATCGTAATCAAAATATAACAAAAAGCCTCCTCTCCTCTCTCTTGCCGAGTGGTTATAAAACGACCATCTAAAACTAATCTACTCTTTCATTCGACCTTTACAGCCAAGTAGTTGAAGCGTTGTTCACTTGCATTCTGCCAGTGTTCGTTCGCGCCTCGGCCTGGTTTATTTTGGCGAGTAATGGCCTTCCTACCAGCTATTATTTATGGACGTCAGCACATCCAACATCCGTCGCACTCCCGAGGCATGGTAGATTACTCCATCTTAACCTCTCGTACATAAAAAGGATGCATTTCCAGGTGGGCTTGGCTTTGATTCCAACGTGTTATCATGATGATTGCAGCGTATTTCACTGGATTTAGCTCTAACGTGTTGAAATTATACTGGTTACACTGATGTTACACATGTGTGGTATCAGCAAATTGACATATCACTTCGCAACAGGCTTTACTAATATCATTGGGATGATATTTGCACACCAAATCTGTACTCTTAACACACGATGTTACCACGTGATCGTATAATATCGTATTAATCCTGTATTGTAAAATTAGTGTTTTTCACAGTCACTCTTTCCACGTTGTTAAACAGTAATAATTCACAATAATGTTGTGTGGTTGTCCAATTATTCTCGCAGTTACAATGTTTCACAGGCGGCCATGTGGTCGTGCGATGACTTAGATTTATGCACCATGTGCAGGCTTATAAATTTGGCAAATATTGCCTAAAATGCAGATAATTCACTAAATCAACTTCTTACTGCACTGTTCTTACAGTGATGCACAATTTTATCACACTTTGACGTAGATAAAGCGTAGATTCACAAGTATTCGTTTTTCAAATGCACTGATACTAAAATACGTCTCCCTGCCACGAGGGTTGACAAATCAAGTGTGTGTCACGTCGTAGATGGCGGAACTAAGCTGCAACCGCTGAGTCATGTACTCATTTTATTATACCGTTTCGCATATCTGCGATGTTACACCTTTACCAAATGCATTAAATAATTCCAAAGTTGAAAATATTGCTTTCGTATACTTCCAAATGTTCCCAAAAATGGTAAAAAATATAGGAAGCTCAAAAATAAATTAACAGGGTAATGAAGTCAAATCAAGTGCTCAAAGAGATGACATCGCACTCAGGTGCGCTAATTACTGTTCCAGTGTGACTTCTTAGCAATCAATCTAAAGCTGCAATCGGTCTCGAAATCGAAGATGCGCAATCTGGCACAATATATTTGCACCCTTTTAAAGAAATAATATATGGTCATACTTCGCCTAGCCCAGTCGAATCAGGGATGGTACATTCATTTCCCACGTTATGACACATATATTTCTGGATCATGAGAACACAGGTCAACACAAAAAAAATTCTCACAAAAACATATTTAATTATAAATTATAAGGCGCTACAAACAAATTAATCAACTCAAATAAATTACAAAAATAAACTCATAATCTAAACTGACAATCAACTATTCCATAAACAAAGGAATCTTCACCAAACACCTTATTCTGACCAAAGTTATTACGGCTCTACCGAGCCTATAACGTCAGATTTCACTTCCATATGGCATCTCCACCCAAGTGTTTTACTGAGTTCTAGTGGCTCCTCAAAACTTTGCAATCATTTTTATTTAATTACAAATGAATTAACTTTCAATTCTTTAGCATTGGGTTCCTAAAAAGGTGTGTTACCAACATTTATCTTTAAGTTAAACTAAATCTCAACTTTGGTTAACACTTAATCCAATTTTCTCTCTCACACATTCAATATGCTAAGTACTACTTCATGGGTTGTCGTGCCACCCTTCAATTAACAAATTACTGACTGAATCAATTAGATGGGCCTCCCTGACTCGTCTATATTTGTTTTATAAACACCTCTTATTTCGTATGTCATACTTGGGAATCTCTTATTACATTAGGACTTCAATTCCTAAGAAAACGACTTTTGAAACGATAATTTTAGCAGGGAATATTACTTACGACATCTGCTACTGGATTCCAACCTCCAAGCCTTCAATTACATAGTCATACTATTATTTATCACCTCTGTGTATAAATTACAGTCTGCTCGCAAGAGCAATTTACAGGCCAGCGACCTTTCTTCAATGGGCCAAGACCTTCACATCTGATTTACGACCCTGGTCTCCCTCTCAAAGTGTCGTGTTGGGATAGTCCTTGAAGAACTCTACTCGGCCAGACTTCACACTGCATTCTGTTCTTATTGAAAGGCTTTAACATTTATATCCCTACTGCTCTTATTACAGTTACTTATTTGCCAATACACGGCTCATATAGGTAATTAAATCAATCTATGGGCCACAGCATTGCACGGAGAAATATGCGATCTTTAATTTCGGGGGTTACTCAATTTTAAAGCATCTACGGCTTCACGTATAATCATTCCCAAGGGCTTAACTTCTTACTGGGAGATTCGAAGATACCAGGGAAATAGGACACATCACAACTTTCCCCAAATGGGCGGAGCACGTCTCAGTCCCCATAACGGAAATTAATTCATGCAACAAAGTGGGTCTCACACCAATCCTTTGTGCGAATACATTTGCTCCCCAATTCCAACGAAGACATAGAATCGTCTTATTCTTGCCGCTGCAACTACGCTCATAATTGAGTATTCCTGTTTTTATTCTTGGTAAAATCACTGGATTCTACTATTTACTCCTCGCTTATTTCAGCGGTATCAATCAATGTTTATCCTTTAAAGCCCTCCGTGAAGAATTATTACTCCTATAAGCCGTTCTTAATCTTCCCTCAACTGACTTTATTTATCAATTAAACAAACTACTCATCTGTTATGAATATAACAATTTCACAACTTAAATATCTTTATCTTAAGGGATTCCTACCCTTATCACAATAAACTGGGTCTCTATCATTTTACAAATTCACAATATTCAACTCGTCCAGCTAATATCGATTCAAATCCGTTTTCTACACCCTCACATTTTATACAGATTTATCCTTTCCCGTAAACTTGTGACGTATCGACATTAAGGATGCACGACCCCCAAAACACTTCATAATGTAAAGGTTAGTACTCACATATCTCAGGTGGTTTCCACCAATGGTGATGGATCTTTTCGTCCACCATAATGGTATTTTAACCTTCCATACTCAACATTGCGACATTCTCCATATACATTTTCATTTCGCAATTCACAAATTTTACACACATTTCCATTTCACTGGATTCCCCTTTCTTAGGGTTCTTCAACATATCAGTGACAATTATACGCTTATAAAACACTTAAAAACACTTGTAAAATTTATTTACACAAATTTTTCACTCTGGCATGAAATAATGCCTTTCAAACACATGTGATTATGTTTCCCTAATTCACACGTTTTACACTCTCTTCAATCGTCTTATCCAAGAATTGTAGGTTTTGCATATTTCTACCCTGGTCCTAACTTCTGCTTGAATGAATGACAGTCTCTGAACTCCTACCCGTCAGTCCCTGTTCACCTCGGATAAGTTCTATTTCCAATGTCTATATTCGATCTCTATCGGCACTGACTTTACTCGTACTGGCACGATACTTTCCAAACGGCTACGATAATGTCCTATCGCCACGTTTCTCTATTAGATACCGTTCCTCTAGGACCGCTGTCTAGTCTCGAACTGGAACTCGGCTATACGTGGTCCTCACCCTAGTTCCATGTGTAACTGTCTATCACTAGAAATCCTCACTAGGATTCTTACACTCAATGTTCTGAAGTCTAAGCTAGCTTCGAACTGTTACTTCCACTATCGACTTGTAACTACATTGAACTAATGTCCCTTGGACAAATACTCTTGTCATGAACTTCCCAAGCACGGGCAAGTTCTGACTACCTTATAACGTGATGACTCCACTTGAGTCTCGAACTGGCTCTTATTAACACGACGTAACCTCTCAGGGTTTACGAATACTTAAGCACTTCTGCATTGGTATAACCCCTTGGGTTTCCACGATGTACTCGAACACTTGACTGCTTATAACTTTTTCCCCCTTTGGGCTCAGAACTCGCAATTATCGGCGTAGCGTGGTCTCTATGGACCCACTTGTAGTCTGAATAATTCTGAAACAGCACGACCTTCCACTGAGGTCTACAAGATACTGATTATCGTTGAAACAGCACGACCCCCTCTCGGTGTTCTTCGTAAGACTGAATACTTGTGCTCAGTTGAACGGGCTATTTATTTGATTTGATCAAAAAGCAGTCCGTTCTACCCTTTCAATATCTAACTTCTGAAGTAATCCTCGCAGCGAGTTGGAAAATATACTCCCATACTCCTTAGAGTACCTAGGTTCCAAAAATACTTCCAAATTCCGGAATCGATCGTCCAATTCTTCTTTAAAAATCCCAAAGTATTTTGATCAGGCGTGGGTGGCCACGTTACTGGTATCTTGGCACTGGATTCGTGAGTGAACTCTAAATGACGTAATGCTTATATCAGCACTTCTTATCCACTCAATAATTAGACAATTTTATATATTCAAAAATTCTCTTTCTATTTGTCAGTAACAGCGGTGTATTTCAATGTTAATAATTTTGCATATTTCTGGAAATTATGGTAATTTCACAACGTTGCAGAGCCCGCCTTCGCTTGATATTGCGTGAATACTGCAGTGCTAGCTTTAATAAGGGGGTTCCCCCAAGTATATACGAGTCTTGAGTCACCACCAAGATCCCCTGGGCTCTTGCGTGTCGTGAGTCACCAGCATGACATCACTTGCACGTGTACGATAAGATATCCAATTGATTCATCTTAGGCTTCTTACACAAGAATACCTGTCATCTTTTCAACTACGAGAAATCCCTTGTGGCTCACGCTAAAACCTCTACAGAATACTATATCTCTTCCTTATGCATGGTACGGGATTCGATTCCTTGTGCCTGCTCAAAAGGGCACAATATTGAGCTCGTTTGGTTCGAAGTACCCTGTAACTGGGAGCCACGTCAGCTACCATGTGACTCCTTTCCAAACGAATCATATTTGGAGAGGTTCGGATGTGCTTCCAACTTGGCACGTGAGTATTAACCTCGGGTAGTCTACGGTTGTTGGGAGAGGTATGGTTATTAAACCAGCCCAGAATGCACACCCACAAGGAAAAACAAATCTACAAACAATAATCCAGTCTTAGATAAAACTTCCTATAAATTTATTTTAAAATTCAAATCCCTATCCTACTCGATAGAGGATCCCCTGGCTATTTTATAATTAATCTAGCCTTAATAAAAAAATATCCCTGAACTAATTCCCTAAATATCCCCTAATGAAGTCCTAACAACAAAACTTAATCAGCAAGCAAGCTAAGTACGTGACACGTACGGTTGTCCCTAAGCAAATACAAATGTCTCTTAAGAATAATAATATTCACACCTGATCCTACTGTCAAATCAAAACTTCATTCTTCTACAACAATTTAAGCTACATTTACTCCTTTAGCAGTGATAAAAATATCCAAGTTATGAAGGTGTCACATACAACATTTATCTCTACGTTAAAATTATTTCAATGATTTTAAAATTAATGAAGAGAAATTAAATAAAAAATGAAAAACAATTCTAAGTTGCCCCCATGACATCATAAGGAAATATTACACACATAATCATCATATTATTCACCCTAATTACACATTCCAAACTTAAATACACTCCTAGTGGTGCTCGATTTGAGCTCTGCCTACACTGGAATCTCACCGTTTGTCAAGAAACCGTGATCTAAGTAGGTGGAAGGAATAATGTTGGTAGCAGCGGTTATCGCGCCACTGATCAATCATGTCCGTGATGTTCCACGCCGTCCCACGACATGCGATCGTAGTCTCAAATTTGAGGTATTTCATGTCTTAACAAGTCCATGTAGCGTGAATACCAATAGTCGCGATTGCCTGTCAACAGTAATTATTATAAAATATTATAATCCACTTTTATTTATTTGGGAGGCGTAGAGGTGATTTTATTTCCCATTTTAAGCTTGTTCTTCGGTTCTCATTATTATCAAATTCATTAATTAATTTTTAACATTAGCCCTTGTATTATTTAGATTTATCCTCATTGGTTATCACTCTTCATTAACTTCAATAATGAAGTAGCAAAATCTCTTAATAATAAACCTCAACATCATTCTCAACATTAAATTCAATAATCACTTCAATTGCATTCCAAATATATTCCAATTACAGGCTCTCAGCCTTACCCTATAATTCACATACATTTTGTCATGTGACCTCAACTCTCAACAATGGCTCACCTATGAGCATACTTCTAGCAGCTATCTCGGTAGCTTCCAAATTCAATAATGCATCGCTCTCCTCTCAAATGCAAATTCAATGTACCGGTACTCCAAATATTCATATACTATACTCCTGCAACAATCTTATTAATGCATTAATCCATGTTTCCGAATCACTTGCCCTCCTAATTTATACAAGTCCAGTATCAAGTACTGCAATAAACTCTCAAATATTAAAGAACCTTGTTCTAATAAGATTTAATTTCATTTCGTAAGCATAAGGAAATGTGGTAATAATGTCCTCCTCTTTAACAACTTTGGTTATCGAACTCAGTACTGTACGTATTTCGCTACTTGCGTTAAGTCTATCCTGTCAATATTTTCGACTACAAATCATTCTCATAATTGTTTGGTGCGTTAAGAATCTCTCTCATAAATACAAGTCCGCACTGCTGGGTCTAGGACCGGTTTCCGGCACGTGCTTGTGCACCGCCTTCTACACTGAATATTTGTACACCTTCTCATCACAGCTTTGCTGTGTACAAAAATAATAACATTACGGCTGTCTATCTCCATTCTCAAAATAAAAATGTGCTACCTTGCACTCTGAAATGATACGATATTGTGCCTCAAACTGTTTAAAATAACCATACTAAATTATACAGATGCCTACCTAATGATTTCACGAGTATAAAGAAAATTGGTGGCTTCCTACAAACTAATCTGAATTGTGTCCTCAGGTACAATGCATGTTTAAAAGGTGATCGCAGATGGCATTATCTCACATTTTGCGTTCCAGTAATCTTGGGTTCCGAACTCTCCGTCCATCTTCCATCATTGTGCAGCAAATCACGGGCTTCGCCTGGGTCCCATTCCAAGGCTCCCCCTCAGCGAATGGTCTTTGTGCATCATCCTACCCTCGGATAGGATCCAGAATAATTTGTCGATAGCCATGTACAGTAGTTAAATAGAGGTGCTGGGTTTAACCTCATAATGTTGCGATGAGGCACAGAATTTGCAAATAAAATGTTCTTCTCGAAATTAACTCTCAGAGATTTTACAATTGGCAGATAAGCAAATAGAATGGCCATACACTTCTGCCTTCCACTGAATTTAATTGAGTGTTTTCTAGCTCTTTATTCAAAATTAATGGCCACCTTGTGCTCGAGTAACACACTCGTTTTCCGTGTTTCTCAAGCAAGAATATAATCGTTTGAGCAGTCCGTAAATTACACACAGTTTATTGTGCACTTGTTTTATACAAAATTACACTACGTAGTTCAATATGATACAAGATTGTCCTCGTGCAGCTATGGTACAAGTTTTTCCCACGTTTTCTCAATGTATGGAAAATTAAAATTCAATTAATTTTCCCTCAATAACCAATAACAAGCAGCTGAGATGAGATTCCTGAGAAGTATGGTCCAGAAAGCGAGGAGGGACAGAGTGAGAAATGAAGATATACGGAGAGAACTGGGAGTACAAAAACTAAATGACAAACTGGAGCAAAACAGATTGAGATGGTTGGGACATGTCAAACGGATGAATGAAGTAAGGCTACCAAGACGAGCCCTAGAACGACGGATGACTGGGAAGAGAGGACGAGGAAGACCAAGAATGCGTTGGATGGACTCGGTGGAGAATAGTATTAGAAGACGGAAACTGGATTGGAACACTGTGTCGGAGGAGGAATGGTGGAACAACAGAGCAAAGTGGAGAGGAACCATATTTGCCCCCACCCAGTGTCAATTGGAAAAGGGGAAAGGAAGATGATGAATCTGCTCAAA
Source organism: Meconema thalassinum (assembly GCA_946902985.2). Classification (NCBI taxonomy): domain Eukaryota; kingdom Metazoa; phylum Arthropoda; class Insecta; order Orthoptera; family Tettigoniidae; genus Meconema; species Meconema thalassinum. The sequence continues at coordinate 16,319,925 of OX336389.2, read as the reverse complement.
AATACTAAGCACGTCGTTTAGAATTCGATTCTCGTCCCGTATAACGTAGATAGATGATTTCACTAACGCGAATATCGCGATTCCCTCGTCCTCGTGTTCGTCTCCCGAGAACGTGCGGACACAATTGAATTATCATAGTCCAAACCAATAGTGTTACGTGCAGTAATGGCTTCCCTTCTTCTTCACCGTAACTAGTCAAGTTAACATTACGATTCCGAATTTCTCCTTTTGGGAGTGTAATTAAATCTTCCAAAATTCCTAAAGATTTATACTTGACATTGTTTGGTAATAATTTCCTTTACATAATATTTAGAATTTCTGTAGTAGGCCTAATTGATAATTCCCTCCGGCGCCCACGGTCTCCTAACATCACGTTTCCTGATGAGTGAAGTGCTTTCACTAAGTCGTGGGTTCGGTTCGCTCGGTGGTAAGATGAATTTTGTGAATGTTTTAATAAATTTATCAATCTCAAAATGAAACTCCGGGCTCAATATGGAAACAATGCACGGACCTTCCATGCAGAAAACATCGAGATAACTGAACTATGGACTTCCGTCTCTACCCAGGAGTCCCATCACTTCCTCTCTCGCCCCACGTGCCGCTTGGTGGGAGAGCATGGTTGGTACCGTCAAACATTGCCAAACGTAAGAGTTTTCTGTATTATTAATTAAATTCCTTTGAGACAGATGGTGTAGCTCTTAACACAAATACGAAGTTCGTCACAAGCTTAGCTCAATGGTCTAGTACTCCTAGTGTAGCTACTGCTGTCAGAGATAGTTTAGCATTATGGTCTATAGAAGGGAAGCCCGAGTGGGGATTTAGGGATTTACTCAAGGCTGGCAGAATAACACAAGGGAGAAAACCTTGCACCCGGTTAAGTACCCCCACCATACACGAAACCTTTATATATGGTCGTACGTTTTGGTCAGCCGATCAGAATAGTAAAAAAAAATAAAATCGATTGTTAGATAAACTCGAGCGTGTCAGATTAAGGCAAGGTGAGGAAAAGTGTGCGTTTCTATAATCTGACGATTTGCGCGTGACATAAGGAAATAGGTGTCACAAATTTGCATAAAACAAACATCACCTGGACATTCTCGAGCGCGGTTAATTTTGTTTTTGTTTTGAAGGAAATCATTCAAGAATAATCACGGGAATAATAGATTCTGCTGATTTCCACAAGCCGAAGTTGTTAAAATCATCAATAAAGTGTGGTGCGTGCAGCTGCTGAGAACTATGTATTTCCCACTTCGCGCCTCTCGCCCCTTCTGACCCTTTTTTTTCCTTCATTACTCAATTTTCTTATATATATATATATATACGTATTATATATTATTTTCTGTTAATCGTATTTATTACAACCAGTAATTAAAAATAAATTGAAAAAAAAATTCAAACCTTCAGACTAAGGAAATTCCTCCACATAATTGTCAGATTATGGGTGGGCACGACAAGGACATCAAGCTGAACCATCTGTATAATAATCTGACGTGCTCGAGTATTTCAATGACGCGATTCGTTTTTGCATTTTCAAAAATCGGCCCTGAGTATTGGTCGCGTCCAAATCGTCAGTCTTTTGAATAGGAGCTCTTTAAGGTTTACTTAACATCCCTTCTGAATATCTGACGCACTCGAATATTTTTTCCCCATTTTCAATCCCATTGCACGGCCAACCCCACCATGCAAACTGGCAGATTAATATTCCTCGGTTCACACGTGGGGCGCATACCCTATAAATATCTGAAGCGCCCAAGTATTTCTTTGTGAATATTCTTTTTTTTTTCTACATTTTTGAAAATCTGTACACGCTCCCCCCACCAGTGAAAGGGCATACATCATATAAGCTTTATTTCTTTTTGGCTTCTAATCTTCACAATCAAAAAGGTCCCCACGACGCTCGAGTAAATCCCCATTTACCCTCTTGAGCTCCCCTAGTACTAGTATTACTAGCGAAACTACTACTGTCCATAAATAGATTGACCCTTGGCCTAGTGCTCCTAGCGTAGCTACTATTGTGCTCAATGGGCTAGTACTACTGTCCAAAGATTGCTTAGCTCAATGGTCTAATACTGCTAGCGTAGATACCTTAGATCTATGCTCCAGGTTTCCTTCTTAGCGTCTAGTACTGTTTGAGTTGTTGTTACTACTGTTACGACCGTAGTTACTACTGTCCACGGATAGCTTAGCCGATGACCTAGTACTCCTAGCGTAGCTACTATTGCCCACAGATAGCTTAGCTCAATGGTCTAGTACTTCTATCGTAGCTACTCTTGTCCACAGATAGCTTAGTTCACTTGCCTAGTACTTCTACCGTAGCTACTCTTGTCCACAGATAGCTTAGCTCAATTGCCTAGTACTTCTACCGTAGCTACTGTTGTCCTAAGATAGCTTAGGTACTGACCTAGTACTCCTACCGTAGCTACTGTTGTCCACAGATAGCTTAGCTAATGACCTAGTACTCCTAGCGTAGCTACTATTGCCCACAGATAGCTTAGCTCAATTGCCTAGTACTTCTATCGTAGCTACTCTTGTCCACAGACAGCTTAGTTCAATTGCCTAGTACTTCTACCGTAGCTACTCTTTTCCACAGATAGCTTAGTTCAATTGCCTAGTACTTCTACCGTAGCTACTCTTGTCCACAGATAGCTTAGTTCAATTGCCTAGTACTTCTACCGTAGCTACAGTTGTCCACAGATTAATTAGTTCAATTGCCTAGTACTTCTATCGTAGCTACTGTTGTCCACAGATAGCTTAGCTGAATGGTCTAGTACTTCTACCGTAGCTACTGTTGTCCACAGATAGCTTAGCTCAATTGCCTAGTACTTCTACCGTAGCTACTGTTGTCCACAGATAGCTTAGATCAATTGCCTAACACTTCTATCGTAGCTACTGTTGTCCACAGATAGCTTAGTTCAATTGCCTAGTACTTCTACCGTAGCTACTGTTGTCCACAGTAAGATTAGTTCAATTGCCTAGTACTTCTATCGTAGCTACTGTTGTCCACAGATAGCTTAGTTCAATTGCCTAGTACTTCTATCGTAGTTACTGTTGTCCACAGATAGCTTAGTTCAATTGCCTAGTACTTCTACAGTAGCTACTGTTGTCCACAGATAGCTTAGTTCAATTGCCTAGTACTTCTACCGTAGCTACTGTTGTCCACAGATAGATTAGTTCAATTGCCTAGTACTTCTATCGTAGCTACTCTTGTCCACAGATAGCTTAGCTAAAGACCTATTACTTCTACCGTAGCTGCTCTTGTCCACAGATAGCTTAGTTCACTTGCCTAGTTCTTCTACCGTAGCTACTCTTGTCCACAGATAGCTTAGATCAATTGCCTAGTACTTCTACCGTAGCTACTGTTGTCCACATATTAATTAGTTCAATTGCCTAGTACTTCTATCGTAGCTACTGTTGTCCACAGATAGCTTAGCTCAATGGTCTAGTACTTCTACCGTAGCTACTGTTGTCCACAGATAGCTTAGCTCAATTGCCTAGTACTTCTACCGTAGCTACTGTTGTCCACAGATAGCTTAGCTCAATTGCCTAGTACTTCTATCGTAGCTACTGTTGTCCACAGATAGCTTAGTTCAATTGCCTAGTACTTCTACCGTAGCTACTGTTGTCCACAGATAGATTAGTTCAATTGCCTAGTACTTCTATCGTAGCTACTGTTGTCCACAGATAGCTTAGTTCAATTGCCTAGTATTTCTATCGTAGTTACTCTTGTCCACAGATAGCTTAGTTCAATTGCCTAGTACTTCTACCGTAGCTACTCTTGTCCACAGATAGCTTAGCTAATGACCTAGTACTCCTACCGTAGCTACTGTTGTCCACAGATAGCTTAGCTAATGACCTAGTACTCCTAGCGTAGCTACTATTGCCCACAGATAGCTTAGCTCAATTGCCTAGTACTTCTATCGTAGCTGCTCTTGTCCACAGATAGCTTAGTTCAATTGCCTAGTACTTCTATCGTAGCTACTCTTGTCCACAGATAGCTTAGTTCAATTGCCTAGTACTTCTATCGTAGCTACTCTTGTCCACAGATAGCTTAGTTCAATTGCCTAGTACTTCTACCGTAGCTACTCTTGTCCACAGATAGCTTAGTTCAATTGCCTAGTACTTCTACCGTAGCTACTGTTGTCCACAGATAGATTAGTTCAATTGCCTAGTACTTCTATCGTAGCTACTGTTGTCCACAGATAGCTTAGCTTAATGGTCTAGTACTTCTACCGTAGCTACTCTTGTCCATAGATAGCTTAGTTCAATTGCCTAGTACTTCTACCGTAGCTACTGTTGTCCACAGATAGCTTAGATCAATTGCCTAACACTTCTATCGTAGCTACTGTTGTCCACAGATAGCTTAGCTCAATTGCCTAGTAGTTCTATCGTAGCTACTGTTGTCCACAGATAGCTTAGCTCAATTGCCTAGTACTTCTATCGTAGCTACTGTTGTCCACAGATAGCTTAGCTCAATTGCCTAGTACTTCTATCGTAGCTACTGTTGTCCATAGATAGCTTAGCTCAATTGCCTAGTACTTCTACCGTAGCTACTGTTGTCCACAGATAGCTTAGTTCAATTGCCTAGTACTTCTATCGTAGCTACTGTTGTCCACAGATAGCTTAGCTCAATTGCCTAGTACTTCTATCGTAGCTACTGTTGTCCACAGATAGCTTAGCTCGGTAGTCTAGTACAACAAGTGAAGGTCCTACTGATCACAGATGGCATAAGAGTGCTAGCGTAGCTACTATTGTCAACAAATAGGTTAACTCAATGGCCTAGTACACCGCCGTCTATAATTCTCAAGCCATGTCATTACGCATATGAACGGCGGCCATCCTTTATCTGTTTGGCTTAGAGCTAGCACATGATAATTGCTAATAGTGCGTAAACGCAGGGATTTGGACAAAGATGCTAGAACAATTGGAGTGAGTACTGTGCTGGCACAGAAAGATGATTGTAACCGTCGTTATTAAACCGTTACAAGAAGAAATCTAAGGGAGCACGAGATAAACTATTTTGTCACCAAGTTGGAAGCTTTAGCAGTTGTGAACGCTTCAAAACAGTGGAAAACATATTGATGGGACACAGTCACAGAACACAAGTTTCTGCAATGTATGCTACGACCAGATTTTTTAGTGATCGCCTAGTCAGGCGGGCGTTGTTTTTACAACAGTTCTACATCTGCATCACGCACCAACCAGAAAGGATTTATCTATTGGGCGACATATTCAGCAGGGACCCTTCAGATGACATGCAGGTGAACCATCTGGAGATAGTAAATAAACACCGGGAACCTATTGAAAAACTAGAGAAGTTGCCAGAGTCACGGAAGAGACATGGCTCCTCAAAGGAGATGTATATATTCTTAAAAGGAAAGATGGCAACAATGATCCAGTGTATAACGAGACTGAACACAAATCTAGCGAATATCACATCGTGGGAATCGTGGTATGTAAATTAATAATTGCCAATCACACAAAACTACAAGTAGCAGTACCACCCAACCTGGTTAGCACACAGATCAACAGGTCATTCGGGTGTTGAAAGAACGTTGATTACTCATCAGCAGAAGGTTTTGTAGACAAGGATGAGAGTGTCTGTATAGAAGGTGATCCTAAGTTGTGGACTATACCATCAATGTAAATATACATCTGAATTGTTAAAAGAGAAACCACCTGACAAACTTAGAGAACTATGTTCTATGGATATGTTTGGTCCCGTCCCTAAATCGTATAGAGGTAACCAATATGATTTGGTAACCATGGATGTCCATTCCAAATGTGTTATCCTACATCCAATCCAGAAGTTGAATTCTAGGTTTGTAAGTCGAAGACTAGAAGACAACATAATACCAGTTTCAGGGAAACCTAAAATATTGTTCACGGCCATGTAACCCCGTTCACATCAACGGGGTTTCAAAATGCCATGGAAAACTCGAGATTAGACATATCTTCAGTTCCATTCGTTAATCGGAGAGTAATCCCGTGGAGAGAGTTATGTGCGAGATTGGGAAGTTCTGCAAGATATATAATTCAGATGTGCACCACAGATGGTTTAAAACTGGGCCAATTATCGAACACTGCTTGATTTCGACGATCCACGAAAGTACGAATCCAATACCAAGCATAATACACCATGATATGAGACCAGATAGGCCATGGGCCAATGTATTTAACTTGCCCAGAGGTATGGAACCATCAAGGGAAATAAGACTCGCCAGAGCTAAAGAAAGACTGCAAGCACAGGCAAGGAAGAATCTGAAGAGAGTACCTACGCGCCGATATAACAAACCGCTAACCCTTGCAGAACATGTGTTCATTCGTAGGCTTATTTCTTCAAACTTTCCCCAGTGTATATACGGGAAGTTTGCGAAGCTGTAGAGTGGATCCTATAGAGTTGGTGACAATTCCTGTGATAATAATTCCTACAAAATTGTAAACATCCATGAGGACAATGTAAATGGCAAATTTAACGCTGCGAAACTCAAAAGGTTTGATGCAGGCAGAGATGAGTAGAAGAGTTCGTGCTCGTTTACTGAATGGATTTTGAGAAGATAGTGTGAGAAAAAATCCTGTTCAGTATTTTTCTAACGGCAGCAAGCGAATGATGAGCCCGATTTCTGCATCGTAAAAATATTACATTGGATAAACAATATTAAATGGATGAGACAAGTCAGAATGGAGTTGGAGCGTGCCAGCAAACAACGCGACACGCTGACAAAGAAAGGGAGAGAACACTTCAGTCAGTGATTATATGACAGTCATTTTTATTTTACATCGACATGAGGATGGAGATGGAATATTTTTATTTAATCCGCACGTAGAGCGACAAAAATTTGCCACAAGCTAACTTTAGTATCGGAAGGGGAGAGAAAATTACCGCCTAACGGCAACAAGAGGAACGTATTTCTTAAATCAAATCCGCATGAATATGGCAAACAAAACTATGGAGTAGGGTAGAGGAGATGTGGTCATGACTTATTGAGTGAGATGAACTTTCATGATCCTACGAGTGGAAAAGATGGTACTATCAATCAGAACGAATTAAATGCACCATCATGGTGAAATGGAAACCGGCACAAACTTTAAAAAATGTTGGAGAGAGGAGAATTCAGAATTTACGAAAATTTCTATTTAGAGTAGAAATATTTGTGGAAGATGTAGAGAAGGAGAGAGAGAGAACTGGTGTGTAATGAAGTATCAAAGAGACCTGGTGAGGAACATCGAGACAATCAGACGAGAGGTGACTTAAAGACGACGGATTTTCAAGGTGGAGGAGAACGATGGAGAAGTCTATAAACCAACCTGGGAGGACGAGTTCAAAGGAGGTCGAGACAGTCAAGGGGTCACGGTTGAGCAACGTCGAGGTGATCGTTCATCAACGAAGGCAGCTATCTTTGGAGGATTCATGGCAAGGAGCTAAATAATGCAGACCATCTAACTAGGTAAAGATGATGACCAATTTTTGGTATTGTTGTTGTAGGATAGTATTGTTGGAACAGAAGCCATTTCATACTGTTTATACACTTGTGTAGTTGAACATGATATTTCTGATGAAGCCAAACATTATTCACCGTTAGTTTGTTACTCGTTACTTTGAGCTCATCTTCCGTTATACGATTTTACACGATTTTCAGCTAGATTTAAGTTATTTTGAAATTATTATTATTATTATTATTATTATTATTATTATTATTATTATTATTATTATTATAACTGACAGGATTTAAGTGCAATTTAAATAGCATTTAATAAGAGTGAATTACGACTCAATAATAATATCCTTGTGAATGGGTAGCCTGACGACAACTGATGACATACAATCATATTCATATTGAATGTAAAGTTGATAATAATTATTACAGAGTAATGACTAAGTAGAAAGGTAATTAGTGGAATGGAGTTGGAGTAGAAGTGTTTGTGGAAGAGAGGAAAATGGTGTGTAATGTATTATCCAAATTAGAAATCATGATGATGATGATAATTGTTGTTTTATGGGGCCTAACATCGAGGTTATTGGCCCCTAATGGAATGATATGAAATGAAATGAAGAAGATAAATAATAGCCTAATGCCAGGAATGAAATTGAAAATGGTTAGTATAAAACACACAGTAAGCCCCAACAGTTATGCCTAATTTGGGCAAAAGCAGTAATAATCGATGATAAAAAAACAATAAAACAAGTAAGGCATATTCAACAGTAAAATAGAAATGCACACAACAAAAACATAAAACAGACTAAACCTAAACTAAACATCTTAAATTAAACTAAAACTTAAAGAAGTAGCTACTCTCCCTCATGAACCAGATAACGACGTCTAGTGACGGCCCGTCATCACATAGAACGATTGAGTGGATGTTGGGCAGTTTGAGAGTTCTTCGCAGATCGACCAGATCCACACACTCGAAGAGAATGTGTGCCACGGTGAGGAGGGCACCGCATGTATACACAGGAGGGAGGCTTGCGGGCATGCGTAGCAATCCCATCTCGACAGTGTACCACAGATTCCTTCCGACATGTTGAGTTTCATAGCACAGGCAGTTTTCAAACACCGCACGTGAAGCTCCTACGTTAACTTCCTATGGAAAAGGAGCCCTAGGAATTGGTACTTAGTAACAACAGCCAAAGCTACATTTCCCGATAAAGCTCAGGATCGGGACGAACAGTGCGCTTTCGGCAGAAATGGACAGCCGAGGTCTTGGCGGTTGAGAACAGAAAGCCATTTTCTTACGTCCATCGATCCACACTCCGAATAGCTTGTTGTAGCTGTCGTCCAGTGACTACCATAATGTGTGCACTATATTGTAGACGATAGTCTACATGTGGAGACGGTAATACAGCTGGACTAGTAGCAGCCAGTATACCATTTATGGCAATCGCGAATAATGTAACACTAAGCACCGATCCCTGTGGGGCTTTGTCTTCCTGTACGCAATATTGCGATTATGTCCTCCCTATTCGGTCACGCAATGGCCAGAGGGACAGAAAATTTGCAATAGATACCGCCAAGTTACCTCGGAATTTCGATTGATACAGGGTAGAGAGAATGCCGTAGCGCCAAGTGGAGTCATTGGCCTTCTCGAGGTCAAAAAAAAAATAGCAACTAGGTGCTCTATCCGTAGAAAAGCGTTCGTATGGCAGTCTCCAGTCGTACCAGATGGTCGTTGGTAGACCGAGACGCACTGAAACGACAATGGTATTCAGACAGGAGTTCTCGTTCCTCCAGAGCCCACGCAATCGCCGATTGACTATCCTCTCAAAAATCTTGCACAGATAATTTGTAACACAAATTGGTCTGTAACTCCCTGACAAATTGGGATCCTTATCTGGCTTCAGGTTAGGTATAATTATACCTTCTAACCAGACGCGATTTAACACCCTGAGCAAATAACAAACGTTCTGATCGTTAAGGTGCTTAACCATATAGTTGTGAATATTATCCGGGCTGGGAGACGTGTTCTTGCAGAGCGTCAGCACTCCATGGTGTCCTTACTCCGTAAAGGGCACGTTGTACTCCTCGAAATCGCAGGAAGCAAAACAGAGGTGGGAGCGTTCTGCCTCACGCTTCATAGCCACGAAAACAGGATCATGATTATCAGAACTGGATATATCCGCAAAATAGGATGTGAGATGGTTTGCAACGCGATAAGGATCTGTAACCAATTCATTATCAATGTGAATTCCTAGTACAGTACTTGATGAGTGAATTTCCTTAAAGCGTCGTAGTTTAGTCCTCACTTGAGAGGAGGGGGTATGTGCCGTAATAGACGAATCATACCGTTCGCATGATTGTTTTTTACTCTGACGGATAAGAATCCTTGCCTTAGCATGACATTTCTTAAACGCCACCAAATTCGGGCGTCGACGACAGCTCATAGGAGCGCGACGACGGTCTCTCATTGCCGCTGCAATAACCTCAGTCTACCAGGGACGAGCTTTTGACGAGGAGTCCCAGAAGAGGACGGAATGGACCTCTCGGCGGCAGCAGGAAGCACGTCACCTCGTCATTGACTCTCCGGCACCCAAAATCATCTCGTTCTGTAAACGATGGCCAATTTTCCCTTTTAAATACCCAACGACTGGGAAACTCCACCATGGGTTTCTGGTTAAGAAGAGTAAGAATGATCGCGAAATGGTCACTGTCACAGAGGTCATCGTATACATACCAACCAAATACGGGAACTAGCGCTCGGTTACACACACTCAGGTCGATGTGTGAGTACATGTCGTGCGCTAATCGAAAAAGGGTGAAAGGTGGCTTCCTTCATATTTAATAAGTCCCCCACGTCCCTTTCTCAGGGGCATGAAGGTGGTGATCCCCATTTTGGTTGACGGGCGTTGAAATCACTGGGAGTTGATCTACATAATCGAAGACATCATTTATATCAAGTGACTGGTTCGGTGGAAGGTGCACGGTGCAAACAGTCATCATAACGGGCAGAGTTACGCGAACTGCAATAGCTTATAGAGGGGTAGTTAATGAAAACTCTTCACTATAGCAGCCAGAGTGGACCAAAGTGCAAATGCCCCCAGAAACCCGGTTGGCGTCTGGTCGCTCATTACAGTAGAGTGTAGCCTGAAACCTCTCATGACCGTCTGATGGTCAGGCCTGAGACTTGTTTCCTGTAAACAAACTATCCTCGTTGCGTATTGGGCGATGAGCTGAATCATCTCAGTCAAATACCTGTCATATCTGTTAAAATTCGACGGTAACAGTGCCATTGTGTGAACTTTGAAACTAGGGAAGAAATTGTAGGAAAAGACTGCTACCTTACCCTCAGTGGTGGTATCACCCACTACGTCGACCACAACATCCATGTCCTCATTCGAGGCCGTATAGTGGGTCGACCCAGCGGAAGATTTCCAGGACGCATTTTGGTGGCGCGGAGACTTCCGTGGGGAAGATATGGACTCGGGGACTAGAACGTCTCCAGGCGCAGATGAATCCGTAGCTGGTGTGGTGAATGGTTTGCCCTTGGTAGGAGGAGTAAGGGATCGCGCGCTGCGGTCTTCCTTCTTCCCCGCCTCTTTAATATACCTTACCTTACCCATTGGCACTATGGCCCATGTAGAGCCTCGGCCGCCTCAACGATCCTCTTCCACTCATTCCGATCCCGGGCACGACGGCGCTTGCCTCTCTTACCCATCTTCCAGAGATCTTCCTCCACGTCGTCAAGCCATCTTTTCCTTGGAAATCCAGGCAGGCGACGTCCCTCTGGTTTCTGGCAATATACCTCCATTGCAGTTCTTTCAGCTGGCATACGTTCGATGTGTCCCGGCCATCTGAGTCTTTCTCTCTTGATCTCCGTCACAAAAATTGTCTCCTCATACAACTCGTATATCTCGTTATTCGCCCTAATACACCATCCATCTTCTCCCTGCACAGGACCATATATACGACGTTATATTTTCCTCTCCCAGGTGTCTAGAAGGATCTCATCACGTCTTGTCATTGCCCATGTCTCAGATGCGTACATTAAAATGGGTCGTAACACCATCCTATATATACGTTTCTTGCTCCTTCTGCTGATCATCCGAGATTTCAGAAGATGCTGCAAGCTGTAATAAGCCTTGTTGCCTGCCTTAATTCTTTCTTTTATTTCCAAATGCGTCACATTTTTCTCTGTCAAGACTGACTCTAAAAACGTAAAGGATACCCTTTAAAAACTACACCTTCCTATGTTTACCTTATCTCCTCCTGTATTTCTTTGTATTCTATTTATTACCATATACTTTGTTTTGTCCTTATTAATGCACAGCCCTGCTTTCAATGATTCATCTTCCAATTCTCCCAATAATTCTGTAAGCCTCCTCTCATTTCTGCTCAAAATATCCACATCGTCAGCATATGCAAGATATTGCATTGTTCCGTTAAACAGTGTTCCATTTGGATTGATTTCTATCTTCCGTATTACTCGTTCCAGCGTAATGTTAAACAGCATGCATGATGGAGCGTCGCCTTGTCTCAATCCATGAGTCGCCTTAAACTCCCGAGATTTTTCTCCTGCCAACGATACTTCCCTCGTGTTTGTTTCAGTGTCATTTCAACCAGCCGCACAAGCTTCGCAGGTATTCCTAGTAGGTGCATGGATTCTATGAGGTATGGTCTTTCAATACTGTCATATGCTTCTTTATAATCCACAAATAACTGATTAACTGGGATATTATATTCATAACATTTTTCCATTATACTTCTGATGGTAAAGATTTGGTCAGTTGTCGATCTCCACTCCTAAATCCACACTGGTGGTCCCCCCAACACACATTCAGCAAAGGGTTCGAGGCTTCTAGCTATCACTTTCGTTAATATCTTGTATGGCACGTTTAACAGGCAGATGCCTCTATATTGCGCTCAGTTAGTTTTTGATCCCTTTTTGTGAATTGGGCATATTAATTCCATCTCCCACTCCACAGGTATTTTCTCCTGCTGCCATATCTTGCATACAATATTGTAAACTTCCAGCTTCAAACTATTCCAACCATAATTAAATAGTTCTGCATTTATTAAATCTTCACCTGGTGCCTTATTACTGTCCGTCCACCAGCTCATGGCCTTAGGGGACTGAAGAGGAGGGGAGAGGAGAGACATTCTAGCTGCGTTGATTGAGTGGACGTGCCGCTGCAGGTATTGCCAACTCAGCACCGATGTTATTCACGCTATGGTTACTCACTCGTACTTTCGTTTAGTTACAATTGTGAAATCGTACGGGTCAGTAGTATGTTGGCACTATTGTCGTTTGCGCAGAGGCCAGCTGTCTCCAGTTGACTCGTTGCATTCCTGCCACGGACCTTAAGCTGGTGGACGGACAATATTTTTTAACGTTTTGATAGCTTCTTCCACTTCCCATTCGCTTGGCTATGATACTTCGATGTTGTTTACTGACATGCTCTCGGTGTGCTACTCTCATTATCCCAATTCAGCATCTGCTCAAAGTGATTCGCCCATGTGTCCAATACCACATTTGCATCAGCTAATAAACTGCCATTCATATCTCTGCCTGAAATCCTCGCTTTTCTTCTTTTATTAGTCCATACATTTCCGTTATCTCTTTTCGTTTAGCCATGTCCTCTATTTCCGTTACTTTTCTCCGTTCTCAATCTCTCTTTTTTCCGCCTGCACATGTGAGATGCTATTGTCCTAGCTCTTCTAAATTCTCATGTATTCTTCCTCGTTTGCCTCCCCAGCATTTTTATTCTTGCCTTGTTCCTGTCTTCAACTGATTCTTTACACTCTTCATCGAACCATGCTTCTCTTCTTTATTTTCTTCTGTATCCCAGGGTTTCTTCTGCTGCTTGTTTAATTGCCTATTTCACATGTGCCCACGATTCCTCTATCCCTATCTCGTTATCACTTGTTGCTACTTCCTTTCTCAAATATTAGTAGGGGAGTAGTGCCGATTCCAACCAGTGTCATGGCCGCCGCGTGAGTCCAAGCCAATATCTCGCGAACCCATGGTCGGATGTTGACATATGAGGTGTCGTTGAACTCGAGCTGACGTCCTCTTTCCTATTGACAATGTATTATATTTTTCAAAATTTTTTTGAAAATTTTTGTTTTCGAAACTAGGTGATAGTTTGAAAACCAAACAGGATAGAACGTTGTGCCATGGCTCAAACGAACAGTCTTTATGACCTTTATTTTTTGTAATAAAACTTTTTTATTTTTTATATTTTTTTGAAAACACTTTAATTTTGAAAATCCTATATTTTGGAAACTAGGAACTCTACAAAAAAAATTGTTTAACGTAAATCAATGGTCCCTACCCCCTCTACCCCCAAAATAAATTTCAAGTCTCTAGGATGAAAACCTGCAGTAGTGGGATGGTGGGGGAGCTGCTTACAAAAGCAAGTGGTGAGCCCCTGCGACCTTGGAATGGAACGAGCCATGCTAGGAGGGCGTGCTTGGATTCGTTTTTTTCGTCTCGTCGTGCTCTTTACGGGAATGTCGGTGTCGAAAATGTGAAAATCTGGAAACACAGTCTTTTTGGGGTAAAAACGTGATTTTAGACTTTTTGCTATATCTCACGAACCAATAACGCTAGAGGCGTGTTCGACAGGTCCAAGGACTCGGGGTAACGTCCTCTCTCCTATGGACCACTCGTTATAATTTTTAATAAAATTGGAAACTCGATTTTGGGGTAAACACATGTTTTTTTGTGATTTTGCCGATATCTCACGAAGCAATAACGCTAGAGGCATGTACGATGGGTCCAAGGACTCGGAGTGACGTCCTTTTTGCTATGAACTACTCGTTGTAATTTTAAAAAATTTTGGAAACGCGATTTTGGGGTAAACACGTGTTTTTTATGATTTTTGCCGATATGTCACGAACCAATAACGCTAGAGACGTGTACGAGATGTCCTAGGACTCGGGCTAATGCCCCCTTTCAAATGTGGTAGCTATTTGTCCAAAAAAAAAATTCACAAAGGGCCTAACGCCATACATGTTGAAAAAAAATCATTACCGTTACCTGTTTATAATGTTTATAAAGCGTGGTGGTTGAGAGAGACGATACGGCTGGGTGTGTGTGTTTCAACGAACCTGTCGCTGACCACGGTGGCCGTGTTCAATAGATCAATCGCTATTTCGACGGGTCGGTGTATGACAGAGCGAGGGTGCGTTTTCTGATATTTTACCTTTAACGTGTAAACGGTGATGAGAACTTGGTTCTATGTTGGTCGAAGCGAGTACCGAAAACAAACGAGCAGGAGGTGAAGGTCATTTGAGATTATTGGAAGGCGTTGATCTGACTTGACAACAGGTGACGCTTGAAGGTGAAATAATCTGACCATCGTGGTGGCAGGGGAGTGTGAAAGGCATGCACACACATTTGTGAAACCACATGTAGGCTAAACCAGTGACATCCTGTCTTGCTTCGTACGTGACAAAATGCAAGTTGACGTGAAATTTGATCTTTCACAGGTGTTCGCTTGGGTGTTATCTGTCCACGTGCATGATAACTGTTAACAAGTCACATTCTGTTTTGCTTCGTACGTGACAAAATGCAAGTTCATGTGAAATTTGATCCGGCACAGGTGTTCGCCTGGGACGTTAGCTGTCCACGTGCACGATAACAGAATGGTCAAAGCGTGGGAAAAAAGATTATACATGCAACGTAGCATATATAAAGACATGTCGCTGACATTTCCACTCGCACTTATGTGACTACTTTTGAACACTCTACAGCGTTGTGTGAAACACTTGGCCTTGTTTAACAGTTTTGGTGTTGGTGGAAAATACATACCCTTGTTGTGGGGTAGGTATATATTTATTCATTTATATATTTATTGATTTTATATAAATACATGCAATTATTTATTGATTAGGTAATTAATGATTTTATTTATTTATTTGTTTGCAGATAACCGGTATAGCCTACTTATCGTGTGTGTGAACGATATTAAAGAAAGAGAGAAAAACGGACAACTAGAAAAGAAAACCATTTCCATACTAGTCCACGAGACGGGAATATAGAAAAGCATTACACGTCGAGGTGAGATTTGTTTTTTTTAATATATAACCTGTTTGATTTTGTTTTGTTTATGAAATGCATAAACTATATGGAATGGATATACTTATGGTGGTTTATTTTATTTCTTTTTAGAGTGTTGGAAAACGCTTGACCTCTGTGAATAACCAGGAACGTGTGTGTTTTTTGGATTATTGTCAGACAGTCTACATTTCTAAACTCAGGTGAGAGTGTTCTTTCAAAATAATGTCTTTTACTGCTGAGAATACGTTAACTTGGGAACCCATAAACAGTTGTTTCAAATCGCGTGTGTGCTCTGGCCGCGTGGTCAATGTTAGAAAAAGTTTGATTCCCAAAGAATTTTTAGAATCTTGTTTTGAAATTTTTAAAATTGAAATTTGTACAGCGCAAAGGTTGCATACGGCTTTAAAGGTGAATACAGAACTGGTGTGTGATTTCATATATAAAAAAAAGGACGTAGAGCATAAAGAGACATTTTATATTTGCAGTAAAATGCAAGAGCTATTCATAGCCCATAATTTGGAACAGTGGTATGAAACCCACGTGGTGAATGCCTTGCTATCAAAATTTGATAAACTGCAACAAGGACCGAGTGGTCTAGCCTTAGACAAAATTCATCATTTACAAATCAACATTTGTCAATTCAACCCGTTGAATGCTGGGTCTAGCTATATTAAAACACCACCAGCTATAGCTTCGAAAAATGCTGTGGTCAATATAAAGAATCGTGACAATGATTGCTTTCTGTGGTCTGTGGCTGCCTTTTTGCAGCCGGTGCAACATCATGGTTGTTGGCCGGGAAAGTACAAGGCCAAGTTTAATGAATTAAAACAAACTTTAAATTTAACTCGAGTATCGTTCCCTATGGACTTAACCGAGATTCATAGGTTTGAACAAGATAACCAGGACTTTTCGTTCATGGTGTATGGCCTTAATGGTAATGAGATTGTGGGTCCTCTTTATGCCTCAAAAGAACCAAAACGTCACCACATTCATCTTTTATATCTGTCTGAGGGAGAGGTGAATCACTATTGCCTCATTAAAAGCCTGAGTAGATTGCTAAGCAGTCAAACGTCTAAGCATGGACATAAAACACATATTTGCGACCGTTGCTTGCAATATTTTACAACCCCTACGCTTTTGGAACGTCATAGGGTAGATTGTGTTTCTCAGGAAGCGGTGAGACTGATATTGCCACAAGGGGACAAGGCTGTGTTAAAGTTTAAAGACATTCATAAGCGTGACACTGTCCCCTATGTGGTATATGCAGATTTTGAAGCTCTCACCACACCCATGGCGGGATGTGAACCAGATCCCTCCATGAGCTCAACCACACCCATTCAAAAACATGAACCCTTTGCCATAGGATTTAATGTGGTGTGTGCCCATGACCCCACACAATCCGTTTACAAATACCGTGAGGGGCCAGATTGTGCCAAATGGTTCTTGGATGAACTTGTCAAGTTGGCCGACCATGTACAGGAATTACTAAACCACCCAGTACCCATGAGTCTATCTCCAGAACAGCAGCAGCAGTATGAGCATGCCATGACATGCCATATTTGCGAAAAGCCACTGATCAGTGCTGAAGACACCGTTCGTGATCACTCGCACTTTACGGGGGAGTTTCGTGGAGCTGCGCATAGTAAATGCAACTTGAACTTTCCAGCTCCTCGCTTCATCAGTGTCTTTTTCCACAATCTGGCAAATTATGACATTCAGTTTTTGATTCGTGAATTGGGCCATGTTAACAAGGGCTCGTTTACCATTATTCCCCAAAACCATGAGCGTTTTACAGCCCTGACATGGTGGTTGGGCGACTTTAGCATTCGATTTTTGGATTCCTTTAAGTTTATGGCATCCTCGCTAGACAGCCTTGTGAATGGCTTGAATGAGGAGGAATTAAAAAATACTAGAATGCATTTTAATGATCCTGAGCAATTTCAATTGTGCATTCGGAAAGGTATATTCCCGTATGATTTCTGCAATAGCTGGGACGTGTTAAAGCAAAAAAAACTCCCACCACAAGAGAAATTTTACTCGAAACTAACACGCAGTACCGTTTCCGATGAAGACTATGCACATGCATGTCAAGTTTGGCGAGTGTTTGGCATGAAGACGCTAAGTGAATATGCTTTACATTACCTAAAACTGGATGTATTGCTGCTCACTGATGTGTTTGAAAAATTCCGTGAGTTGTGTCAACACATTTACGGTCTTGACCCGGCTCACTATTACACGAGTCCTGGACTCTCGTTTGATGCCGCCTTGAAATACACTCAAGTGGAATTGGATTTACTCACTGATGTAGACATGGTTCTATTTTTTGAAAAGGGCATTCGTGGCGGATTTGTGTCACTTAACCAGCGCCATGCCAAAGCGAACAATGTCTACATGCCTGATTATTCACCAGACAAACCAGAATCGTACTTAATGTACTATGACGTGAATAATTTGTACGGTTATGCCATGAGTCAGCCTTTGCCCTATGGGAAGTTTGCTTGGCTGACAGAGAAACAAGTGTCAGAATTTGATGTGAACATGGCTAGCCAAGAAACAGGCCGTGGATATGTGCTAGAAGTGGATATTGAATATCCCTCATCCTTGTATGATGAACATGCCGATTTCCCATTCTGCCTTGAGCAAATGGTTCCCCCTGACAGTAAAGTGAAAATTGAAAAACTCATGGGCACACTTTACAACAAAAATCGGTATGTGCTACATATCCAAATGTTGGTGCAATGCCTCGCCCAAGGCTTGGTGTTGAAGAAAATCCACAGGGGTATTTCTTTTGCTCAAAAAGCATGGCTTGAGCCATACATGCGACTCAACACAGAGCACCGACAAATGGCAACACAGCAGTTTGAAATTAATTTTTTTAAATTAATGAACAACTGCATCTATGGCAAGTCTATGGAGAATGTCCGCAAATACCGTGACATTAAATTGGTGAATGTCTGGGAGGGGCGGTGGGGTGCCCGGCGGTACATTGCCAAGCCAAATTTCAAATCGATCAAAATTATCGATGAGGATTTGGCTACTATTGAAATGAGTAAGACCAGCGTGACCATGGATAAGCCCATTTACTTGGGTCAAGTCATTTTAGACTTTTCTAAATCGGTCATGTATCGATTCCACTATGAGTTTGCGAAACGCCATTTTGAGGACGTCTCTCTTTTGTATATGGACACGGACTCATTCATTTACCACATTCGCCACTGCAACCCCTATGACGTCATGAGGCAACATAGTAACTGGTTCGACACTTCTTGCTATAGTGCTGACAACGTGTTTCAGCTGCCCATAAAGAACAAAAAGGAAATGGGCGTTTTAAAAGATGAATGCGGTGATTCCATTATGACGGAATTCGTAGGTTTGGCTTCAAAAATGTATGCTTATCGCACACTCGACTGTAAGGAAGCCAAAAGAGCAAAAGGTGTAGGTAGGGCAGTGGTAAAATCGCTACGTGTTGATGACTATCTAGCGGTTTTACGCACGGGCAAAGCTATGTCTCATACACAGTGCAGGATACAATCCAGCAACCATCATCTGTATCTTGTGGAACAGAGAAAACGCACCCTCGCCTCCATGGATAACAAACGTGTGTGGGCTGATGACCTGCTCACCAGCCTGCCCTGGGGTTATGATCGCAAGGAGGAGGAGGTGTGATTTCACTGTATAATCGTTTATGGGACATAGCTTTATGTAACTTGTAGATTTAGTATTTTGTAAATATTGGTTTCTGTCATTGTAAATAGTAGATTTTGTAAATAGTGACAACCCACTTGGACCTTTTGCTCTTTAAAAAGTTCTATGCAACCTTATTTTTTAATTTTTTTTTTGATTGGTAAATAGTGTGATTCTTTTAACGCTGTACAAAGTTGAGTTTTTTTTTTGTAAATATGAAATAAGTAAGATTTTTAGTAACTTTAATAACTAGTATTTAATTATTTTTCGTAATGTAAATGATAAACTAAAAAGTTCTTTTGGGATGAGTGAGCATGTCGAGAATGTGCTTTTGAGAATAAATAAAGTGGTTGTGTTTGTTCCCAAAGACAGGTGTGAATGTATGAGTGGAGAGAGAAAACTGGTGTATATGGTTGACCAGAGCAAACACGATGAGGTAGAGTGGGTGGGTGGGGTGGGGGTAAATGGTCACTTATATATTCATTTTGTTTTAAATAGTTTCGTTTTTTCATTGAAATGTGGCAGTCAAAAGACATTATTTTTGTAAAAACAGTCTTACCTGCAGTAGTCGTAGACCTCGACGTTTCTCCAAACACACATCAACACATTGCAGTATTATCAAGGTCAAGCACTCGCATCAACATCATTGTCAAATCTCAACTTTCGACATACACCAAATGGAAAAAATATGAAAACAGCAAAATGGAAATTCCATGTTTCCATATCACCAAAACAGCAAAACTTAAAACGGACATTTTTAAAAACTGGAAATGGCCATGTGTGAAATTTGAAAATTCAAAAACTTCAAACGGACATTGTTTAAAATGTGTCATCAGCAAAATGGAAAAATCCATATCATCAAAAACGTTAAACTTGAAACGAACGTTTTCAAAAACTGTAAATTGCAAAATGATAAATGACAGTGTGTGGAATTCATCATGTGTGAAATGTGTAAAATGAAAAAATCAGCCATCAACATCACGATTTCTTAAAATTAAAAATAACAAAACATCGTGCTCTGGAAAACTTTTGTTTTTATTTCATAGTCATAGTGAATTGACAAAAGAAAAATAGAATACAAACAAATCCCAATTCCTCACTCCTCAATGTTTATGTCCATGCATCATCAACTTTCCTTTCATAGCACTCATGACAATTAGGGCTGCCATCCTTTCACCTACTGAGGCATCACTGGATGTGAAAACGTTGTTTAGCTTTCTTCAATAACAATTTATCTGCCACATGTCTTAAACCAGAATGACTATGGCGATAAGAAAGGTCATGTTCCTTGCATGCTTGATCCAAAAGATTAATGGGTACATCACCACGTTGTAAACGTTTTTCGAGACGAGTTCCAGGGCCGCAAAAACGATAACCTGGAAGATGGATTTCGTAAGGTAAGTATTGAATCACTTTGTCAATGACGCCATTGCCAGTACAGGTCTGGCATATCCTTTTCCATCGATGGTAAAAAGGTTTGGTCTTCCTCCTCCTCTGTGGACGATGTTTGTGTTTGTTGTTGTTGTTGTTGCTTTTTCTCGCCATGACACTCGTGGAATGATTCAACAAAGTCTTTACACGGACTTTTATGACCGTGATACAGTTTCACTAGCTGGCAAGTCGCACACTGACGCATAGACGGTATTTTTGCCATGGCCACTTGCTTATGGTGATCGTAATCCGTACAGGGTTGCAATTCACTCAACACAGGGTCTTGAGTCCATGATTTTGGTACATGTTGCCAGATTTCTTTGACCGCGTTGGCGGCCACATAATAAATGAACGACTTGGGCAGTGCCAAGAGTTCCTCTTTGGTAAAACTGTCTAGTTTCTTTTTGCACACAAAGAACTTGCCGATGGCTTTGTCCGTAGCATTGCCTTTCTCCATGGTATCATGTGCTGTAGATGTTTACACGTCGCTAGTAGAAATCTCACTGACGTCATTCACAGGTAAATCTTGAGTTATAATTTTGTTCAACAACTCCCAGCAGGCATGAGTGGTTAACCAATGAAAGAGATGCCACGCATGCGATAGGGCTGTATGGGTAATGTTGCCACAGGAACAAGTATCCATGAGCGTTTGCAGGGAGGGGCAGTCCAACTCCATGAGGTCGATACATTGACAGTAAGACGCCAAAAATGGTTGCAACCATTGACGTTTTTCATTACCTTTCACAAATACCACATTGGCCGAGGACAAGTGTGCTTTCATGACCACGTCCAAATATTTATAGGAAATGGTTCCCTGATTCCAGTCTAGTTGCCTATGATTTTCAATCCACTGGGTTTGTTTACGGTCTTTTTCACACAACAAATCAAAAGCATGGGGTGGTTTAAATAGCAAATGCGTAGCTTGCGATATCCAAAACGTGGTACAATCGATTATGGCCACTTGTTTAAATATAAATTTGTTGTCACCAATTTTAAACCCTTGGCAATCCACAATGAGTGTGCGCAACATGTTGACGCTTGCCTGGACCAAGTTCAACTGACGACTGACTGACGATCACGTGTGATCATGGCATGGACTTACCTGCCATGCTAGTTTCAAAAAAGAAGGTTAGGGGTAGGACAGGGGGACATGCAAAAATAAGAATTTAAGAATTACATCATTTTATTATCATAACACGTCTTACAGGCTTTTCTCATTTTAGGATAAGGACGATAGCAACTGATACAACAAAATAGTCTCTTGTGTTTGTAACGTCCATAACACCGATGATGTCCCAATGTCTCTAAACTAGGCGTTTTTGATGGTGATCTGCTCACCGAAGCACCATGGATACCATACGGCCCACATGTATCATAACTTGTATTTTTTTCATCACCCAGAGACACAAGTGAGGGATAGCTTGAATGACAGGGTATATTTCCCACTTTCATTCTGCACAGGTAGGGGCAGGTGTGTGACCAGCGCTGATGTTCCTGCATGGGTTCATCGCCCTCCTGCCATTGGTCTATGATGATGGGACAAAAGGCACATTTCACTTCATCTCTTGTTTTTAAATAGTAGAATCCAGCAGCCGCCAAGGCTTGAGGGTTTATGAAAGGCACTGGCCATGTGGCAAAAGTCTTGAAACGTTGTTCCTCAGAGTTTAAATTCATGGATGTAACGTCTCTTGAGGCTTTAAAGCAAGACATGACTGAGCGACTTGACGTGGGTTGAGCTGTTATTTATACACTCGTCACTTGGTTGGACAGTGGATAATAGTTGACTTGTTTGTGATGAATAATCAGACAGTAGGCCGTCGTATCGGCTGGTACATTGTCATGCGTTTCAAATCTAGTCGAATGTCGATATTGGATGGCTTGACAGACTCTTCCAGGTAAGAACAGTCAAAAACAATCAGTGGTGCTCTTGCCTTAAACGCTTGGGGTAGTAGCATGGGGCCGTTCTCTTTTTGATAATACGACCATCGAAATTTAGAAAACAAGTCGTACAGGGGGCCAAACTTATTTTTTGAAAAATCCAAATCCAGTCCTTCATAGG
Source organism: Meconema thalassinum (assembly GCA_946902985.2). NCBI lineage: Eukaryota > Metazoa > Arthropoda > Insecta > Orthoptera > Tettigoniidae > Meconema > Meconema thalassinum. The sequence goes on along the minus strand of OX336389.2, from coordinate 16,297,256 downwards.
GAAACACAGCTCCGTTGAGGAAAAGACGTGCATTTCTCAATTGCAGGTGATCAAATTGCGTGGCATCTTTGGTTTGTTGATACTTGCGATTCGTTTGAAAACCCACAATCAGGTAGAGAGGTCTCTCTGTATAGCGAGCTGTTTTTACAGACCAACTGTGTGTGTTGGTGGTGGGCAATAGCGGATACTCATGGAGTGCCCAGCTTCTAAATTCCATGGGTAGAGGCATATCTCTCTTTACCATTTTGAGTATG